>CM035141.1:101561491-102285138 GCA_020205605.1 Panax ginseng | reverse complement strand
GAATTCACAACATCTGGAAGTAGGATTAAACTCAATAGCAAGGTGTCAAAGAGAGCCAAGAAAGTCAATACATGGTGCATTCATGTCAGCAAGAGAGAGATTAACGAAAGAAGGCCAAGTGGAATTTCATTGGAACTCCTAAAGTTCTTATACTATAAAAGGGTAAAGCAGGAGCATTCCGAGTACTCTCATAGACAGATGTAAATAAGGCAAAGAAACTTCATTTAATTATTTTCATAAACAAGAAAAAGTTTTAAATTTACATACGGAAACTATAAAGATGTGAATCGATTGTAGAAGAAACAAGAATAACATTGTTGTTAACAAAAACACTATGAGACTTATTACCCTAATTAATTAATTAATTCTGAAAAAGGTCTAACTTGTTCATTAATATCCGAATGTTAAACTATAATTACTTTGACCCTTCTGAATGAGTAAACTTTGACCACACTATCCAACAATTAGCCACTGCTGCTAACTTTGTTTCTAAAGTACATTCATGATTCTTTGTTCCAACCTCTCTGAATGTCAGAAAAGATATTAAAATTATGATAATCTCTGATATATTGTAACTGTCTCTGTGTTCATGACAGCTACACCAAGGTAAATTATATAGGTACTAAAATAATTTATGAAAGCAGCCAAGATACCTTCAGCGTCACCTTCCAGTGAACATGCTTCACCTTGTATTTCCAATACTCGTGATTAACTAAAACATACTGCACCGAGAAAACAACAAGAGCCAGGATAACATCATTTTCTACTCCTGTCTCCACAAGCTGCATGGTGAAGTCCAGCACTGCAAATTTGAAGACCATCAAAGTGATAACATAGAAAATAAAAAGTAATATCTACATAAATAATATTGGAGCAACACAATCGAGAATGCATTTATAAAAATATGAACGTCAATAGACGCTATAAATAAATGAAACAAAAATGAAAATTGAAAGCCATGGAGAAATTTACGAGCAAGTATAAAAGTTATAAATGACAACTCCAAAGAGACATGAGTTAATAAAATTAAAAAATAAAGTGCAGTAAAGACTAATAAACTAATACAGAAGATAGATTGTGAAATTTCATAGGCATACATAGAATCACTTGACCAACAAATTGATTAAACATTTCTAAGGAAAAAATAAATCATGATGTCAAACCAGGAAATTAGCATGCCTGAAATAGCCAATGGGTAGCAGCTCTCATTGTGCTCGCAGTCGATCAAAAGCATTTTTGCAAGTCTTCCAGAAAGCAACCACGAGCCACTGTAACAACAGAAGAAAAAGAAAGGTTAAGAGAAATCACATTTATCAATAAGCCATTCAGTACATATATCCAGATACTCTTCCAGCACAGAAAATAAAATAATGCCCTATAACAGTCTTTTTATTTTCTTCATTAGATAGCTAGTATTTCAAAGAGAAAATTTTATGGCTAGTTTGTTGCAATAATGTCTCCACACCAAGTGAGATTCACTTCTCTAATGTTACACTTCATGAAAATAATTTAAAAACTGTACATACATTTCACATATTAGGTAAAGATTACACACACACACACACATATATATATATATACACACACACACATACATACACATACACATTTATGCAAGTGAAACCAAGAAAACCCAAAATAATTCATAGCTGTTATAAGTTCTGCACATGAAAAATAATAAAATATGATTTCTGAAAGATGAGTACAACATGATTAGTGACCAGAATACATCACAAGATCTATATATAGCTAAGAAAGAACCATGCAGAAAAGAAAGTCACCACAAGCTCGATGTCTTATAAATGGACAAAGAATGATTCAACTAAAGAAGGATGATGCAGTGGATATTTTCCACTGCAACAGTAACGATCAACGTGTGTGTTAAAGCATTACAGTCTAACCATATTCCACTGCGCTATGGGATCCATTGATTTATAATTTCTCATAGATGAACCAAGTTTAAAGAATCCAGTATGAATTATAACAAGTGATTTACATGTCGGAATTCCAGATTATATTCACCTTGATAAACCATCAGAGCCCACGCCCAACGGATTTGTGTCTAAGGCAACATCAAATATATTTGTCTTCAAAGCCATTGTAGAAACATGAGATGGTGAGCTGCAATTAGAAAAATGGGTATGAACACCAAATAGGATTTCTGTAAATAATTATGAACAATAGATTCTGCTTTATACTAGCAAAATTAGAAGCATATTATGCAAATAATTCCAGTAAACATAATCTCTTTCACCAAGCATTATTATGATGAATACTGGAAAATAAAAAAAATCGACTTCGTAAAGAAACAAAAGGAGTCAAGCAGAAACTTTGTTCTTTCATATCATCCTTCTACATAACAAAGGTCAGAAGAATCGTAACATTTAAACAAAACGGGTGATATCTGAACAGATACTAATACAACATAAATAGAATCAGTTACCAGTTTAACATCTTTGTCAGAATATTAACACCCATTGACATCATCAGTGCACCATTACAATTAGGAGAAATGTTTTTGACCAGGGTGCAAACGAGCTCAACCACATTAACCCTGAAGTAACAAATAACAAGATACGGTTGATGAAGATAAACAGTAAAACAAGACACATTATTATTTTAAAATATATAATCTGACCTGAGATGAAAAGCAAAATACAATAGAGTAAATTTCAAGCCAGACATACTTCTCTAAGTTCCCATTCACAGGAGTAGTTCCCTCATATGATAACTTCCCAGTGTCCATAAGAGCATAACATACAGCCTACAGAGCAATGCATTCATGAATATTAGTCAAATTAAAACCAAAAATATAAAACTTAAAGAAAGAAAAATATCGCTCCCCTCTACTTTTTATTTGGTGTCAGTCACAAGAAGAAAACTATATAGAAATAAAGTAATTCATTTATCAGCTCCAGCACAGAGAAGAAAATGGTTGGCCAACACATGTAAATGTTTTAAGAAATGGACCTTAAACTCTCAAACCTCTCTCTGTGTCAACGTTCGATTTTAAAGCTCATTGTCTATTACCAGATACATGAGCTGACATTTTATGTATGTTCACGTCACTTCAGGACATTTTGCTCTTCTTTTCTGTGATACGGTTAAATAAATGAAAGAAAAGTACACCAGACTTTTCACTAGGTAGAGAGCTTTAAAGAAGTTAATAGCAAGGAAAATAAGGAAGAAGAAGAAATGTCTAGGCATCAGAATTAGACTCCAAGATGCATAAACACTTCAAAGCACTGGAAAACTAAAAATAGCTGATTCAATTAGAAACTTGAAAGAATTATGTGGGCAAATACAAACTTATCAATTATTCTTACACCTATAAGGACTGGACTTAAAAACCAATTGACTTTGACAACCTTAAAGACCTGCTAAACGTATTTCCTATCAAAATCGAGTTGGTGAGTCACAAAAATTCAAATTCACTACAATACTTTTGACCATAGTTGTTACGGTGCCACGACGAGTCATGGCGGTAGCCGATTGCCTAGACTCCTAGGCGACCGCCATGGCGTTCGTAAGGCGACAAGTCGTTTACAATGTGCAATTTATATATTATTAATTTTACTTAACAAGAATATTGGCAATAAAATTTTATATACATTAAAACTCAAAACATAACACTATGGAATAACATTAAAGACATAATTATGTAAATACTTATCAATAACAATCCAAAAACAACACACTTGATATAAAAAATTAGTAAAAGAAATGAAGAATTCAACAAACACCACATAGAAAATAAAGTTGCAACCAACCATCACAAATATGTAGTCTAATAACTAATAAAACACCACCATAACAAGCCAAAATAATGTTTAGACTCTCTACACTAGTCTAGAAACATCATTCAATCAAAATCATCATAGAAAAGGTCATCTCCATCTCTTCCACGAGAACTACTCTCATTCAAAGGCGTAGGTGGTGGTCTTTCTCCAAAATCATCCTCCACATCTTCATATTTGGAATTCTCTCTTCTTCATCAACTTCATTATCGGAGTCGAAATCTATCAACCTTGATTCCCTTGAAGTTGAACCACCACCACGTCGAGAGTATGCCATTAGATTATTACTAGTATTAACACGAGCACTCCTTGAAAGATTGCGACCCTCAAGCGTGTTGGATGCACCGATTGCTCAATCCACATCATTCCATGTAAGATCCTGTGTTGCTCGAACTCGTGTGCGGGTGTCGGGTGCAGGTACGAATCTAGGTGTCGGATACGTGAAGTCAAAAAATAGAGAAAACGCAGATATGGATCCGAATTTGGACACGGGTGTGGGGATATGGTATTTTATGATTTTTTAACAATAATGTTTTTAATTATATCACAAAGTTTTTTTACTCTAGGGACTGAAGTGCAAAAAGTATAAAGAAACAGGAGCAGAAATGAAAAAAACAAAACTATAGGGACTAATATGTAATTTTTCAGGGGCTATTTTGAACTTTCAGAAAACCTGGGGGACTAAATTAAAAAACTTTAAAAACTATAGGGTATCAAATTGTAATTTTTCATAGAATATGTAATTACCCTATATCTGATCTCACGCCTCTCTTCTTCAGATATCTCACGCCTCTCTTCCTCTTCCCCTCGACAGACAGAATCTTACTCGACAATTGACAGACGTCTCTTCTTCCTCC
This sequence comes from Panax ginseng, assembly GCA_020205605.1. Lineage (NCBI taxonomy): Eukaryota > Viridiplantae > Streptophyta > Magnoliopsida > Apiales > Araliaceae > Panax > Panax ginseng. The sequence continues at coordinate 102,280,484 of CM035141.1, read as the reverse complement.
TCCTCTCGTGTCTTCTTTTCTTCCCAAACAGCCGTTCTTCTTCTTCCCCTCGACACAAGAGACTCTTCTTCTTCCTCCTCGACAGTCGACTTGCGTCTCTTCTTCTTCTTCCCAAACAGCCGTATCCGAATTTGTCAAGCTGAATCCTGTACGAATCTCGCACCCGTACCCGTGTCGTGTCGTGTCGACACGGGTACTCCACCAAAAATGGCGAGTCCGAGTAACACAGGTAAGATCCCCCGGGATGAACAACATCGGCATCATTATCGATCCATTCATTACCCCATTCAAAGTCATCAATGACTAATGGATCAAAATTATTGCCAAGTTCACGCCTCTTTTGGAACCTTGAGTCGATCTTTCGATTGTATTGGACATACACCAAGTCACTCAATCGTTTGTGTTCCAATCTATTCCTCTTCTTCGTATGAATCTAAAATAAAAAGAACAAAACATAATAATATTAATGATAAAATTTTAATAATAGTGAATGATTTATTCCTTTTGAAATTTGAACTAACAATAGAAAGTACTTACAAACTCGAATGTACTCCAATCATATTCAGAACCGGAAGAAAAACAATAGAGGCCTAGAATTCTTTTTGCAAATGAGGATAGCTCAATAGCTCGCGCTCCAAAAGCATTCCACCAATCAACTAGCAAACATTTAAAAGAAATATAAGTATTTTTAAAGGGAGGAAATGAAGAATGTATATAAATTATAATCATAATATATCTTTATATATTTTTTAATATACGTACGAGGATTCTTTATTTTCCGTTGTCTAATCACCATTTTTCTTGCAAAAGTATCGCGAGAAGCATCATAGTTGTCGGCTAGATTGCTTATCTTGTCTAGCAAATCTAACTCGGGCACCATCTTTGCAAGAACGTCATTGAAGTCATCTCGTAAAGCATAAGCAAACAACCGACGTTCTTCTTTGATATCAAAGTACTTGCCCGGATTGAGAAACAACGCAACCCCATATATTTTTTGCTCCATTTGATTTTCCCATCGCCGCTTAACAATTTCAATCACCTTTTTATACAGTCTTTGTTTGTTATAAAACGCATCTTTGATTTTTTTTTTTCCCCATGATTCCATCGCAATAATAACTTCGCATATAGCAGGGCTTCTCATCACTATCAACAATCCTAAAGACTATAAGAAGTGGATGTGACGCCCTAATGCAATCCTCAACAGTATGCCAAAATGTTGTTGAAATAACAGTATCACATAATTTCTTCCTCGCTTCAGTAGCCGACAACTTTGATTTTGACCAATCATCACTGATGAACAAATGCTTCAATGCATCTTTATTCTTGTACAAACTCTGCAAGATGAGGAAAGTTGTAGCAAATCTAGTAACTACGGGTCTCACAAGATCCCTCCCATTCGTTTTCTCCCTCATCGCACTAAGAAGACGACCATGTCTATAAATGAATGTTATAATTCTCCTTGCATTTGTGATTGTGGGCATAAATTGTTTTAACTTGCTTATGTCCTCTAACATAAGGTCAAGGCAATACAAGGTGTCCAAAACAGTGTAGGTCTCCTCTCCATTAGTATACGTCAATTTGCGCTTGTAATTAGATGCATCATTATGTGACCACCTGAACAACATACTCGGGGCCAATTTCCTCGATCTTGCTATCAAGTAGATTTGTCAACATTGTGGCATCTTGAGACTGACTGGAGGCAACAAGAACCAATGAAATAAGTCCCCTCCGGACTATTAACAAGGAAATTCAACAACTGTCTTCCCCTCTTATCTGTCCAACCATCCGATATGAGTGAGCAGCCGTATTCCTTCCAAGCAACTTCATGTTTCTTCTTTAAGTCATCGGTTTTCTTTTTTGCCTTCTCAAGTAAAGGAATCCTCAACTCGTGATACGTTGGAGGCTTGAAACCCGACCCATATTGCCCTATGGACTCGAACATTACTTCAAATCTCCTTGAATTTGCAGCATTGAATGGTATGCCACATTCGTAAAAAAAGTCGGCAACATGCATTTGGGCTCTCTCCTTTTCCTCCGGTGTCCTCAAACGACTTTCAATACTCGTTTGGCTCAAACGCTTGTTATGTCTCTCCTCTACAACTTCTTCGGGAGTCTTTCTTAGAAGTGCTTCAACCGTCTTAGCTTTTGGTTGTGGATTTTGGAATTGAAATAAAACATTCTTCCTTTTAGAAACCATCCCAGAACTTGGGCTAGTGTTAGAAGAAGTATTGGAAGTCATGGTTGGACGAGCAGATGATTGTTCTTCTTACACTTCTACTACATCATCATCATCATCATCTAGCTCAAGTGGCTTGTTCCTCTTTCTACTATTCAAAGCCGCTTGCATCTCCCTCATAATTTCTGTTGTTGTTTTGGGGCACTTAGCTACATCTCCATAATTTCCGGCTAGATGTTGTTTGAACCTTTTGATGCCCGAATGACATTTCTTTCCACAAAGTATACATTGCACGACATCCTTATTACTTAAATCCGGCCAATATCCATATTTCCAACCCGGATCGTTCGATTTAGCTTTTCTTTTAGGGTCCTTCGTTATATCATAATTATCGGCCCCCGAACTTTCCGCCATTTTACTATCTACACAATACAATCAAATAAAAAAAATTAAGACAAACATATAATATAATATTTATATAGAATTCACAATCTCATAATGCACCCACAAATATCTCTGATGCTGACATTATTAATACTATATAATATATATATAGTGATATCAAATAACTAATAATAGTTCAAAATAATAGTAGTAATAACTAATAATAGTTCAAAATAATAGTAGTTAAGGTCAAAATTATTACCAACAGTCATGCATTATAATTAATAGTAGTACTAATTTACATATAATTAATAGTAGTACTAACAGTCATGCATTATAATTAATATGTACTTGCAAAAACTAAAAAAAAAGGATATGATATAATTAATAGAAATGAATGATATGGAAAAAAAATAAAGTCAAACAGAAAACATAACAAGTTAAGAACCAGTCTGCCAGTGGGTACTCAACAGAAATGAATGATTAGAAAAAAGAAAAAAAAAAACAAACAAGTATACAGTTGAAGCCAAACTGGTATTAGTATTACAATTTACAGTCAATATTCAATACTCAATGCTCAAGAGAAATGAATGATAACTGATAAGGTAAAAAACAAAAGTCAAACAGGTATATCTAATATTCTAATTATATATATATATATGTCTGTAATATTATAATTATATATATGTATAAATATATTTATATATGTATAATTATAATATTACAGAGACCCAACAACAAATATTATATATATATGTATATAACTATAATATATATAGAGAGACCGAACAGAATGCAAAGCATAAAAGCTTAAAAAAAACCCAATGCGTATGTTTTAGTAAGAGGCAGCAGAAAAAGAAAAAGGGAAGAGGAAAGAAGATCGGAAAAGGGAAAGGGTCATGATTTTACTCCGCCATTATCAAATCGCCACCAACCTGCTTCCTTCTTCAATCTCGCTGATGTTGTCCTGTTGATCGATTGCTCGCTCGCGGTATTCGGTAAGCATAATAGGTGCAGTCTATGTCTTAGCTCTCGCCTCTCGGTCAGTCGGTCGATGTTCTGACTTCTAATCGATCGATCGACTTTTCTAGGGCTTGTTTTATAATTTATGTTCCTTTTAGTTTGCGACATCGTTTTTTTAAGACCCAGTTCAAATTTGTTCATTTGGGTCGACCCATAGAGGCAAAGTAGTCGTCGTTCTGTCCAAGTCGTGAAGTCGCCGCTAGATTCGTCCAAGTCGACGCCTTTTTTCTCTAGGCGCTCGCCTTTCCGTCATCGTCCAAGTCGTTGCTCGCCTTACTTGTTCACCACCGACTTGTCGACTAGGCGTCGCCTAGGCGACGACTTAACAACTATGCTTTTGACTCCAAGAACTGAGTGAGAGAGAGAGAGAGAGAGAGAGAGAGAGAGAGAGCATAGTTGTTAAGTCATTAAGTCGAAGTCGATGGCCAATCGCTTAAGCGACTAGTCGTCAATAAAGCGATAAATTATTTATAATGTATTTTATACATTAATATATATATATATATAATTCTATAAATTAAATTATATTAAATACTAAAAACATTATTCTATATTATTAGATATCATTTCTCAACTAAATATTAAAACATTTGACAAGTAGCCAAGCACATCATAACACATATAGGTTACTCCACTAAAATAACAATATTAGTAAAACACATAGTATACTTTTTACAATATTATTTATTATATTTATTTACTTTTTCCAAAACAAAAATGGTAACTAAACAAATTTTTAATCCATCAGTTTTACAAAAAAAATTAAATTTAGTCAACATTATTTACTGCACTAAAGTAAACAAATTAACTATCACTTAATTTGTGAGACATAGGAATCTGTGTAATAATTATTTTAGAATATTCTTAGACAATTCAAATATGTTGAAAAAACTTTTTATACACAAACTAAATTTAAGCAAGAATATATTGGGAAAATATAAGTTGGGCCTAAGCTTATAATGTTTATTCAAATAAGGTCCAACTACAACTCTGGAGAATAAATATAGGAAATCAATAGTGGTCATAGCAAAAAGAAGAAGATGGGATTAGGGTTTTAATCTAAGTGCCTCTGCAACAAGGAGATGAAAAAGGAGAAAACAACCGCACGGAGAAGAAGAGAACTCATAAAAGTCGTGTCGGGTAACCCAGGTATGTGATCTGTATAACCCCTAACATCTTCCTTTTTCACCTTAATTCATTTCTTTTGGCGCACGACTTGAAAGGAGGTATGTAGTCTCTAAGTTGGGCGACTGGACGAAGTCGGCCAAATCATCGACTAGCACAAGCCGGCGACTTTCCTTCCAAGTCGAGCGACTTAGAGACATTAACCAAGTCTTGCCCTCGACTCGACTTGGCCCTTATAGAGTGACTGGACGACTAGTCGTCGACTTAACAACTATGAGAGAGAGAGATTTACAATGGCCTCACAAATAAACATTTAGTAGTAGCATATATTAGTCATTAATAAGCAGCTACATTATATTCGAGTAAGTATGTGAAAGTTTATATGGATTGAAATGATGGGAAATGAACGTATGGCTTGGCTATAAAACTAAAAACAGACAGAAATGTGTAAAAAAACAATTACCGAGTTAAAGGTCACCAATCGACTAAGCAAGTCAAGAATAACAAGGACTTCCTCAATGTCATCATCCAGATATATCTTCTGGGCCAAACGCAAGAGCAGCACAAGAACCCCGGGCTGTGTGCACTATACAGAAAAAGATGAAATGCAGCAAATAACAAAATTAGTAACAAATATAACTTGGGCAAATTGCATGCAAACAAAAAATATAAACAATTACTAAAATAGAGTATGATTCATTAAAAAAACAAAAAACTGAATTTTTGCAACAAAAAAAAATAACTAGTCACAGGACAAAACACGGATCATATCAACCAAACTTTAGTTTTTATAATTATATTAACCACAATTGGGGTTAGAAAGGAATAAACATGTCCATTGTCCAACTCGTAATATATAATCAAATGAAATTAGGTTATTTTTTAGCAACTTGAAGGAAGAAAGAAAATATTATCCCACAAGGGTTGCAACACATAATACTCCCAAATATGTGTACACTACCGACCAAACTTTCAGAACGTCGAATACAGTGTTCAAGGAACCAGGATAAGAATGAGGACAGAAAAAAAAAATGTATATATAAGACTAAATATCTAAGCAAAACAATAACCACTTAGCCTGCTTTCCCTTCAGGTATAATATACAGTAGTATAACTCTATAACGATTAGAAATTACTTATCAAAAAATATAGAAAAGATCATAACTCGACAAATCAAATAAGTATTTTACAAATCAAACATAAGCTCGAAGACTAAAGAGTAGATATTGAAGTGACCATGAAAAAAGAACACTGAAACAAAGATAAAACGTGAAAAAAGTAATTTTTATTATTTACCTCCCACCGTACAAGAGCAGTATTCCCATCAATAAGTTTTAACACATGACCGCGTGTTTTACTAGGAATGAGGAAACCTTCAATGCCAGGGACACTCAATGGTTGTTGAGTTTCAACTATCTGAGAAGAGTTATCCACCACAGAACCTCTGCTTGTCTCAAACAATGATGATAATCCAACAGACTTATCCAGAAAATTATACCTGTTGACAGATTTAAAAAGACAACTTTAGGCATATACCTTAATACCTGCAATAACATACTGAAGTTCAAGCATTGAGCTTTGACATGGTTACTTAAAAATTTGACCTACATGCAGTGCCACCAATACTCAATTGTTAGATTAAAGATCACAACCAACTAAATAACAAGTGCTTCCAATTACCGTCCTCATATTTTACGTGGCCGTATGTATTTAATAACTGCTAAAGTGAACTGATATAATTCTTACAAAATACAAGAAATATATAATGCAGAAATGTAAAACATAATGGATATAAAGCAGAATACATCGATCCTATATCATTTGTGAAACCTATTAAGGCCATATCATTACTGATAAGATAGACAATAGCTAATCTCAATCAGATTTTAGGTTCTGTTGAGTTGAATAAAATTCAAGAAGTTACAGACCCTGGTGAATATGAATTGTATATGACAAGCAGCCAGCTATCCTCTAACCCAAATTAACCTATCCCTGGTTGATGCTGAATAATTTAAAAACCAATCCTTCCTTAAAAATAAAATGTTGCACAAGGAAACACACATGAGCAAAGACTAATGCCAAAACTGCACAGTAGTTCTACTTACACACACTCTGCAGGCCAAGTTCCCTCACAGAGGGCCGATAATAATCGAACAAGTTCAATAGTCTGGAATGGGAATTCACCCTCTAAGCTGCATAGCAGGCATCGGACAGGACCATCAATGAAACTGTCCTTATCCCAAAATTGACTACAAAGTGATTCCTGCATAATTAATGGTCAATGACTTCCATCAAGTGAATAATACAGTGAATCTAATGAAAATAAACAAAATAGTGAATGATTTCTCCATATAAACTAAGGGGGTGTTTGATAAAAATTGAATGAATCTGAATCTAAATTTGAATTAGCTGAATCTGAATGAAAAAAGTTGTTTAATAATTGACATGTTTGAAACATCTGAATAACAGATTTTTATTATTTTACACCTCTGAAAAAATTCAAAATTGTTGTAAATTTATTTAATATTACTTAATATTGTAAAAAAAAATAATTCAGCCAAAAAAATGGGCCTTATTCGAAACAAACGCAGTGAATGGCTAAATAGGTCAGCCTTTCAGCAATTCAATGCTAATCAAACAGCCCCTAAGAATATTGTTTTTCCAAACCTCTCCTCGATATATTTTGCCAAGGATGTCCAATATCAACTTGAAGTTATTGTCCTCTAACTGCAAGATTGAAACATAATAAAGAAAATGTACTTCCATAAATTCTTTGCATATCTAATGTATGCATCATCCATAATGTAGTTACCTGAATACTGATCTCATATGATGCAATAAACGAAGACATAAATGTCCTCAAAACACTTCGATAACCAGCATTTGAACCCTGGCAATTCCGCAATGGCAAGGTCAAAATTGACAAACGCCAGAACGTAGTTCAAACATCACAAGGAAAATATTTACAATATGAGGTACACGCCATATAGTGAGTAACACTATTGACAAGAGTACTCAAATAGACTCAGAATTACCAGTTGAGAGTAACTCATATCAGTATCCTTCAAAACATTACTTTGAAGAATTTCAACAAAATAACTCAAAGACGAAGCTTTGAAGGCTTGGTGAACATAACCAACATGATCAATCTCCTGTAGATTAAAAATTAGAAGCATATAAATATACCAAGTCTATTTTATTAAGAAAGAGATAATAATCATAGTATACACACACACATGTGTATAGATGAAGCAACATTTTTCGAAAAGAAAATTACCAGTAATGCATTATATTCCTCTCTGTGTGGAAGAGATGATATGAGACAAAGAAACACTGCCCATGTCAAAATTAGAGGTCCTGCTTCTTTATTCTCGAAAACATTACACCCAGAAATAATGGAATCAATTTCTTGAATATTGGTCAAGGAAAAAGCCGTGATGCCCTGCCTGAGGATTACAAAAATAAACATTCGATTAATGAAAAAACAAGTATATACAAAATTACAAATCCCAAATCCCAAATAGAAATTGAAAATACAATTACAAAATCTGCATAATACTAAGAATGTAAATGTTTTCTCAAAACTAAGATACAAGGAACAGACACAAGCTAATGACGAGGAAGAAAATTTGTTTCTCATTATCCTACAAATACAGCATTCAGTCCAATTATGGGATCCCAGCCAATTTTGTGCCACACTAGGATAAACCCTGTTTTATCATTCATGACAAGACCAAAACTTTGGGAGATTGCAAACTACAAATATCTAGACTAATTGGGTGAAAATACACGATAACTTTTTAGGATAAAATTAAGATATTTGACTACAGTTTGAGATGGAGCGAATTTCTTCTAATGATGCTTCATGACTAGTACCAAATATTTAGGTATGCCAGTTTTGAAAGATTCAGGAGGTATGCAATCGCATAAAGACCCACCCTACAGTGGAGTAGCGGGGTCCCAATCCATCTCCCCATCCGCAACATTATGTAATGAAGTTGTTTATGGTGCCAAAGAAAGGGGAGAACAGGAGAAGAATGTGCCAATTCAAAGAGCTCGTAATATCATTTAGGGGAAGCTCACACACAGAGCTGCCAAAAGTAGAACTGTAAGGTGTTTTCGGCATGAACCTAGGTCAGATGGGCATAGGTGCTACAGATACATATACACTATAGTATAAGGATCAGAAGGATTAAATTAGGTTTGTCATGGTGACACCGTTAAAGCAAGTTCACCTTGTTCAATGGTAAAAAGATAATCCAAGAATTTCCAAACTTTAAGATCTTAACCATAATCCACAAGTAAAAACTTGGTAAGCCATCACGTATATGACCTCCTCGTACTCCAAAGTCTTGACACTCAATACACTCAAACGAGTAATTTTTAGAACAATTTTAATTTTCAGATACATTATCACTTATTTAGTTTAATTAATAAAGGTGTCTGACAAACTATTTGATATCGATAATGTTACCTATATTTAAGTTCTGCGAGATTTTCTCTTTCAAACAAAGAATTAGAACCTTCATAATTATTTTAGATATACATAACAAAAAACAGAATTAACAAATTACTAAAAACCTGAAAGGTATTTCATCGTGAATCATCTGAAGAAGATGTTCCAGGTCCAAGGTTTCTATAAGAATAAGTAGCAGCTGAACTTTGGCATGATAAATAGAATGTATTGCTTCAGTCGACAGGGCCAGTTTCCCAAAATTATAAGCACCAGATATCATCCCCTGCATTGAAGTGTCCTTCAGTAACAATTAGACTAGGAAAGGATTCAAACCCTAATACCAACAAAAATTAAAACCACACCTCATAAAGCAAAAACAGCTTTTTCCACTGTTTTCCGTTACAAGTACATAAGGACTCGTAATAAGCAAGGAAAAGAATATCCAGCACCAGATTGTCTTCAATCAGAGTCTCCTCAGCCCACAAAGTGAAGAAGTCAATGCCCTGTAAAGGATCCCCAAATGCACATCAAGGGTTAGATAGAAAACAAGAACAATACAACGATCCAAAAGAGGGGGGAGGCTAGACTAATATCTTAATTCTTATGTCATTACCAGTTTCTTAAAGCTGCTTATATTGCAACAACCAAGAATTAGAAAACGTAAATAATATGGAGATGCAAGGCGATTTTTTTGAATACAACAAAAGCAACCAAAAAAGGAGAGGAAAGCCAAACATGCATAGTTTCCTTCTCTTTCTAGTGAACCAATTCAGAAGTAAGTTGCGCTATCATGTGGTAGGCATTCTTTACTTAGCAGAAAAAATATTAGGTAAGGGTGACTGGGGATGATCATAACAGCTGTCATGTTATGGAGTTCTTGCATTGGGGGAAGGGGAAGGGGAAGGGGGAAGGGGGAAGGGGGAAGGGGGGGGAAGAGGAATCTTCTAATATGATCCTTCCAAGGTCCCTATAATATATTTGCAAAAGCTTGTAGCTGAGAGAGAGAGAGAGATAGACTTTTTAGAACAGAAATTGAAGATCAAGAGATGTTGGCTTCAAGTTCAATAACCAAAAGAATTTCAGATTATAGGTCCGCCGGCCAACTTAACATCATCTTGTCTCAACCGGTCAACCCCAAAGTTTTGGGGCAGTAATTCAGGGTTCTTTCTTTTAGTTGTTTCACTAACCATTAGTAAATCTTGAGGCCATTAGTAACCATTTCAGACTACTGCTTTTTTGATCAAAATTACTGAATTTTGAGGAAAGAATAATTTCTTTTGAATTTACCACCAAGATTCCCGCATTTATAAGGTTTCGTCTGCTTGTTCTGGAACTGTTTGCTATGTTAAAAGAAATCATTTAAATTTCTAGAGATTGCTGCACACTGAAGAGAGTAGGCTTGAACAGGACCCCCTGGACAAAGTTGTTGCTGATGTGAGGATTTCACATTTTTTTACTTTTTTCCTTGTAATTCCGTCTTATTTAATATATTTACCTTATTCCAGCATCTTACAATGACCATTCTTTTCTTTAAATAATCTTGATCTTGCCATGTAGTTTTCTATGATTTCCTTCATGTGCACTTCTTCCATGTTGGCCATCTATCAACGTTTTAGGATCAAGGTGCAAAAATGGTAAAATATCAGTCCTCTCGAGCTCTACCAAATTGTAGTCTCCAAGCAGCTACTCTTCTAAATAATCCTTAATTTAAAAAAAAACAATTAAAAATTGTATACACACTAAATCTAAAATTATCTTCTCCAAACAAAATGTCATTCAAGAAAAAAAGAGACTTAAAACACACCTATTAATTATTATAACCGCTATAAACATAATAGCCTCAAAATAATAAATCAATGCTTACTAGATCCTCTGCTAGCAAATTAAAAGTAGGTCTCTTGCCTTCTAAAATATACATAATAGTAGGCTAAGCGTCTCTGCCATAATTGTCTTAGAGAAGCTAAAAAACCTTGGGGTCAAAAGGTAATAAAGTTATAAAAAAACAAAATAAAAAATCAGATTTGAAAATCTTGATGGGGAGCAGTGCAGCAAGTTAAGGTTTATATATGAAAGTCCAAGAACCATGATTCAAATGCGCAAGATCTTATATGGCACTGCCAAAATTGCATTGACCCAGTTTGGGAGGTTTATCAATTGATTAATATGCCTTAGTTTATGTACTACTTAATTGTAATTTAGATTGTACTGCTATTTTGCAATGTTTTTATTAAGGGTAGTTAGGTAGTTTAGTCTTTCGGGCTGTAGAAGTGGGATGCCAGGAAAAGTCTATAATATTTGAGTTTGTAAATGATATTTTGGACATGTTTGTTAAGTTAAATGGTTTTTTATGTCCAAACTAAAGTATGTTTATAAACCTGGGGCCGAGACTACTTGGTCCTCAACTCCTTGGCTCTCTATGTATAACAAACTAGTCACATTTGAGGGGGAGATGAATGAGAAATACATCTTGCTATCTAACATTCTAACTTCAATGTGTAAAGCATCTTTTCTTGGGTGTGAATGTGTGATTGCCAAGATTACCTTCTTCCTTTATCTTCTGTTTTTTTTGGCTTCATCTATTAGACTGGTAAATCTCTCCATCTTTTGAATTCAACTCTTAAAAGCTTAATAACCACAGTTTGCTGTGTCCCTCTAACGTAATCCCTTGCCTTCCCTTCCCTCAACTAATCAGCCCAATAAAAAGAACCGACCCAGCCCAACACACACTGTTCACAGGTGCTGTCACATCACTAGAAAAGCCCTGAATAGTTCCATCAGCCTGCTGTCAAAAGTATCTACAGTTTTCAGTTTAATTCCCCTTCGTTCATCCTTAATCCAGCCTTTTTACACAAATTCTCTGTCTTCAGTAACATATCCTCACAATAACCTACAGAAACAGACTCTACAATTAATGCCACCTAGTCTAATGCAGAACCGCAAGAGATCATTCTGCAGACCTTCACCCATATGTCTAAGTGAAGTAGGCTACTACTCTGTTATAATAAAATTTTCAAAGCATTAAATTGGTATATAATACTATGAACTCACCATATTCTCAGGATACGTGGAAGAGAGAAGGTCCTGGAGAACAGATAGTAATTTATTTTCTAGACCATCAACAATCAGCTTCTCTGTCTCATCCCTTATGGCTTGAACTTCTTTCTCACCAGTTCCAACATATACTGCATTAGGATTACCAGTATTAATAGGAAGCATAAAACATCAAAAATAAGATGCAGATGATATATTCTACAGGAAAATGCGCTCCATGGTGAACATTTCCAGGATGCCAGCACCTGAGGAGCATTTACTTTAGGTAATTCAAAAACCAATACACAGATCAAAACATAATTGAAAATCAATACATTAACAGATAGAATATGCTCATACAGAACCACTAAAATATATTAAACTCAGCTGGGATGATATTGCACCATGTCATCCATAGAATATGCTTGTACAGAACCACTAAAATATATATATAATACTCGGTTGGGATAATATTGCACCATGTCATCAAGGATATCAAATAAGCGGAGCACCAATCATTCCCTTACATTCAAAGCTATATAAAAATCATTTTTATGTAGTAAACACAAGAATCTGAATTTCTTTATGGCTCCTGATTTTTTCAATTAAAACGAATCAATCAAAATTTGAAGCACAGTGATTCGAATCTGGCACAACGGACTATTTCCAACTACTATAACATGCCATTAAGCTATCCCGTGTTACTTATCTTTTACCCATTTTAATCTACAACACACATGTGCAACATAAAACACAGGTATTAATTCATTCTTTTAGTTACAAAAATAAGTATACTTTTATATTACTAAGTTGACCATATTAATTTATATAAACACTTTGGAGCCTCTCTCAACAGAAAGGTAGTTTGTTGAACTCTTTGGCGTACCACTTTTGGTCTTCAAATTGATTACTTAGGTCTCACGTCAACCCTTTTGAGATATAGGTTTCAAGGGAAAAACCATCCCGAAAGCAATGAAATAAAGGCCAGCATTAAGAATCAACAATAATTGGGTATTGTAGAAAACTCGACATTTCACATTAACGCCATAGTTGTCATGGCGACACGACTAGGCGTCCTGGCGGCGTTGTTGAAGAGTAAGGCAAAGCTCACGCATTGGTAGTGAACCCAAGTTAAGTGATTAAGTCTTTTTTTATCATGACTCATCATAACCCATGAACTTTTCCAATTACCCAAGTGACTCAACCCATGACCTTAACCTAACCCCTAACCCGTGACCCTACTCCTTTGAATGAGAGGAATGCTCGTGAAGGAGACGTAAATGACTTCATAGTTGACGACTTTGTTTGACATATGACTAGAAACAGAGTAAAGATTGTGTTAGTTATTATGTTTTGGGTTTTAGAATATATAAAACTAGCTGGGTCCCGTGCCTCCGGCACTGTATGGACGGTAGGATTTATCTCAAACTTTGAACAGCCCAGGTGATTTATAACGGGAAATTCAAAATCATTTGTATTTTATTAGATAGATTTTATCGTGTAATATACTTTTGAAATAAAACAAATAATGTATAAATTGCACATTGTTCACGACTTGTCGTCATACGGACGTCATAGTGGGCGCCTTATCGCTTAGGCGTCCTGGCGGTCAAATACCGTCGTGTCCCGCCTTGGCGCCGTGACAACTATGATTAACGCATCACCAAGGAATGTTAAAGCATTCTTATGCTTTGTCCTCAGCTAGAGTGCAAGACTCAAGATCCCAAAATGAATAAAGAACTTCAAACAGTGGATAATCTATTTAATTGCCCAAGTTACAAATAGACATAAGTATCAAATCTCCTATTAAATGATATCTTGGCATAACATGATTTCTGTAGCAGAATGAAAACTTTATTGCAAGAAAGAGAGTAACATCAAGGAACAACAAAAAATCCACCAAGAGTCATCAATAGGATTGCAAACGAACCACGTTGCTCACGAACAAACTAATGTTGAGCAAATTAGGGTTTCAACATGGGTGTCAACTATGTAAGCCAGCCAAGTTAGAATCCCACTTTTAGGCTTGTTCTCTAAATAAGTTCTCTTGAATAAGAAGAGTTGGCACGTCTCTCTTAGGTTTGAGTATGCTCATTAACAAAAAAAAATTGAGTAATATGAGGGACTTTTAGTCAATTTGTTAAACCTTATATCATCATTTAAGGTCATTAAATTTTTATATATTTATTACAATTTACATCGCATTTTTTTATTTCTTTGATAAAAGAACTTATGCTAAGGAAGTATTCTATTCAAATTACTATGTAGTCTTAATTTTCAATCTTATACAGCTGAGTTTGTCAGCTTGCAGTGATCGGCTTGAGTGTATAGTAGGCTCAGTTGGACTCGTGGTCATTGGTAAAGTAAAAGAGCCCAACTTGAACTTAAATTTAAGCTCATTAACTAAAAGAGCCAAATCTGATCATGGCGAACTCTAGCTCACTAACTCAGTTCAGTACATTTGCCACCAACTTGAATGAACATGAATCAAAAATAAAACAGGGAACTTGTGAAAGATCTATTAATTTCTAATAGAGGAACCTCCACAACATTAAAGTGACCTCAATTTCTCTTCAGCCAACAGGCTACAACAGTCAACAGTACACCAAACGCAGAAAATGATACATTAGAACAGTATTGGATTATAACAAACACACAGAGAGCAAAACAACCGAGTAACTAAAAGTTTGTGTGATGGACTTACAAGCATGCATCAGAATCTGCCTGGTGCATTTTAACAAGCACTGTCTCTCAATGTAGTATTGAAGCATCACCTTCATGACAACGAGAAAAGCGAAGGAAGAAGTGGGGAAACAAGTCAGTGCTTGTTCTACCAGTAAGAGCTTACATAGACAGAGTGACAACAACAGATTTAAAAGTGCTACATAAATACATTCAAATTGAACAAGCTAGCAGAGAGATATACTAACCAAATGAGGAGGCATATGAACTATGTGATCCGAAGCTGGAGTATTGCCTTCATTGGATCTTTTCACAAGAATATATGACTGCACCTCGTCTAAACTCTGAAAAGATGAAGAGTAAACCACATGTTTAAACTAAATAAAATATATTTTGGCCTAAAACAATTAATCACTAGAGCTACAGTAGCTCAATTTGTAGAATAACAAATCACGATACACTATCCACACCTCAGAGTAGCTACAGTTTCTTAATTTGGCACACCCAACACATAGTTTTGCTCTGTTTTATAATTTTATTAGTTAATTAATCAAATTCACACTTCACTCCATTTCTACCCAAATTAAATAATAATAAAAAAACAGACAAAAATGCAATAGTTAAATAACATCAGAGCTGACCAAAGCAGAACTAATTTCCAAAGCAGTAGCTTTTAATTCAGGCAGCACAGTCAATTGATGTGATCCGAGGTTCACTTGACTGGAATCCAATGCTTCTCTCGATTTGGGATTCGGAGGCTTGAAGAGAGAAACAGTGTTCAAAAACCAAGGGTGATTGGCTTCCAACCTCTTCACCTAAAACAAACTCTCCAATTTCAAATCCAATGCTTCTTGTTCGCATAAATATAATTAAGGGGTTTAGGGTTTACCAGAGACGAAGGAATGTCGGCGGAGAGAGAAATGTTTTCGAGTTCGGTGAGGAAGGGAGCGAATGGGTCCCACCAGAGTGAGGCGTCGACGGACTTGGCTTCACCGGATGAAGTTGTGGCCATTAAATTGCCGTCGTTGATCGGAAAATTGGAAGGAAAAGATAAGCTTGGATGCTAAAGCCCTAGAGTGAAGGGGTTTTAGAGAGAGAGTTTACGTAGCCCGCGCTTTTGTGGTTCGAAGTGTTATAAATTGAATATCCACGTAGACGTATATACACTGCGTCCCAATAATTTGACATACATTTTGACTCTTAATTTATTTATAAAATTTTAGTAAAATTTAATATTAAAATAAATTTATTTGTATTGTAACAATGATAAACTAACAAATATAGTAATTAAAATATAAGATTATTTTTGAAATCAACTTAAAATATATATTTTTAAAATTAATATGAATTCCACTCCACCATTAGTTTTAGTGGACGCTTACGGACATACACACCACTCCAAAAACCCAAAAACAATAATTATCTTTAGAATGATGGAAGTGATGGATCACTGTTTTTGTTTATATATAAATTTTGAAACTGGAAGAGTCGAGCCATGCCAACACATAAGTTCGGGAGTTTCATTGATGATATGCTGGTGGATTGAGAGCTCTTTTATTCAATTATTCAAACTATTTTCTCATCAGACATTAATTTTGTTAGAATAGTGCATTATATATTACTAGTAAACTAAATAATTGTGGTGTATCAAGAGAATTAATTGTAGAAGGTTCCCGAATGTCAGATTTCCGGACACCACCCCATCCCATCCAGTTTAATTTGTTCTCGTAATTAGAAATTACTACCTATGTATGTAGATGATGGCTAACAAAAACACAACTACTGCACTATACTGCACTGATACAAGGAAGGAAGTACTAGTATTATTATTAAAGTGGGAATAACCCCGGCCCCTTGAAATTTTAGTAATTTACAGACAGACTTTTGAAATAACCATAAAACATGTAAAAACTCAAGCAAATCAATAAGCAATCAACACTAATCTTCAACTCTTTCTTCAAATATTATTTTCAGATGCTTGAACAAGATCTTTATTAACATTGATGAAGAAGTAAGCTGAATATTCATGCCAAGACCCAAACATTATGAAAGCCTATGGATGTGAAGGGAAGAAAGGCGGAAGAGGTGGGAAGTATCCAATCTTGGGGTGGTGGAAATCCTTTGTGGGGATTGGAGGAGGCTTAGGCAGAGGAATAACGGGTGGGCAAGGTTTCTTGTAAATGGGAACATGTGGTGGGAGAGGTTTTTCGTATACCGGAATAGGTGGTGGGAGAACCACAGGAGGTTTATAGATTGGAACCGTAGGAGGGAGTGGCTTCTTGTAAATAGGAGTAGGAGGCAGCTTAAAAACCGGTGGTTTTGGTTTGTAAACTGGTGGAGTTGGTTTTGGTTTGTAAGGAACTACAGGATTCTTGTAAATTGGTGGAGTTGGTTTTGGTTTGTAAGCTGGAACTGGGGAAGGGTTGCAAATGGGTGGTTTTGGTTTTGGTTTTGGTTTGTAAACTGGAACGGGGGGTTTTGGTTTGTAGATGGGAACTGGTGGTGGAAGTGGCTTCGTGTATGCCGGAACTGGTGGTGGATGTGGCTTCGTATATACGAGAACTGGGGGTGGAAACGGTTTAGTATATACGGGAACTGGAGGTGGATGTGGCTTCGTGTATACCGGAACTGGGGGTGGAAGTGGCTTCGTATACACGGGAACTGGGGGTGGATGTGGCTTCGTATACACGGGAACTGGGGGTGGAAATGGCTTAGTATATACTGGAACTGGTGGTGGAAGTGGTTTAGTATATACCGGAACTGGTGGTGGAAGTGGTTTAGTATATACCGGAACTAGTGGTGGAAGTGGTTTAGTATATATTGGAACTGGCGGTGGAAACGGTTTAGTATATACGGGAACTGGGGGTGGAAGTGGCTTTGTATATACGGGAACTGGGGGTGGAAACGGTTTAGTATATACTGGAACTGGTGGTGGAAGTGGTTTAGTATATACCGGAACTGGTGGTGGGAGTGGTTTAGTATATATTGGAACTGGCGGTGGAAACGGTTTCGTATATACTGGAACTGGCGGTGGGAGTGGTTTCGTATATACTGGAACTGGTGGTGGGAGTGGCTTCGTATATACCGGTGGGAAAGGTATATTGTATTTTGGTGGAAGTGGAGGAAGATGGAAAGGATAACCAAAGTTTTTGAATGGAGGAAGGTACTTTTTCCATGGGTGTTCTGGCCAAGGTGGTAGTGAGGGGATTGGAGGGTACTTGTAGTAAGGCCACAAGAATGCTGAAGTGCACAAAGCTGATGAGAATTTCAGTTTTCCAGTAGGACCAAAAGTGTGCTTTTCATCGGATTTCGACTGGAAAATGATCTTTGATGCCTCAATGCCACTGTGAGCAGGGCATGGTGCTGCTGATGCACTATGAAGCTGTGCATAACATTCCTCCTTCAGTTTTCCATCTTTCAATAATTCCTGAGGAAGATTAACCTTGAATGTCCCTTCTTTGTCTAGTTCTCCAACTCCCCTTGTTTGGAATTCTCCTTTATCGGATTTGCATTCAACCGTTACGCGAAGCCCTGCATGAAACCGGCCATCACAGAAATCTTTAAGTTTTAATACTAGATTGGTTGGACTAAATCATTGTCTTACTTGAAAAGCTGCCAATGTATGAGCACCATTTAGGTGTATATTCCTATAAACAAGAAACAACACAATGTACTCAAAGAACAGAAAAGATAAATATACCTGAAAAGGCTTGGCTAGTCTTAATGTTACTCTCCTTACAGTCTGCACATTCTCCTAGCCCAACAACCTCAACACTTGTGTCCTCACCATAGCATTGGCGCCCAGAGACTAACAAGGAAACCAAGAACCCGAGGAGGACTCCTCGGGAAACAAAAAGAATTCGCATCGGGAACCACCCGTTACGGCCTCAGGACAGAAATCCTTTTAACAGAATATTAAGCTTCTTTTAAGCCTTTGTAAAAGAGGAGATCAGTGAGTGAGTTCTAAAGTCACAAGGACCATTGTTATATATAATGATACCAAGGAAATGGATTGATATTCATACCGACACAAAGTTATAGAGCTCACATGAGGTTAGGGACCCATGGTGCTAGAAATTGAGCCTGGAGGGTTCACCATCAAATTGCTAATTAAAGGCCAGCTATATATTTTCATTCATTCAATGAGCTTTCAACCATCACTAATATATATATATGTGTGTGTGTGTGTTTTCTTTTTGTGATCTCTTTTCCTCTATATGGCTGGCTGTAAACCTACTTACCACCTGTCATATATAAATACCTTGCTTTTTATCATGATGAGGATGAAATAATTTGGTGATAAATATTAGTATGTCATTCAAGATTTTCACAAAAGTTCTTGGTAGTAGGACTCTTTACATGATTGAAAATTGGTCATACACAGTTAGAAAGATTAAATGTGTAAAGCATTTATGGTGATGGGGAAATTATCACAATTATACAGTATGAAACTTTGTTTGCTAGCTTCAAATAATGTGAGTCATAGGTAAAGAACCATGCAGATATGATGGTTAGTTAACCAACTCTCTGTCGTGTAGTCTATACTTTTCCTGTTAGTCTCATTTGTCAATATTTTTGTTTTACTGTAACAATCTTTTTTCATGTGCAATAGACACTAAACATCTCTGTCCACAAATTTGGTTCGTTAATGTTATTCTAATGGACAGATTTTGAAATCATGCATTTTGTGCAGAAGGGTGAAAGATATTTCAGTATGGTGTGTTCATTATATTATATATGTTGGATGAAATAATTTGGCTTTTTATTTGTATAAGAGTCTCATTTCCAGTCTATTAATTAGCCTGAATTGTTGTTGTTGGTAGTCAGTCCCCGCAGCAATAGAATTATACCACTAAAAGTAATTTTTGATAATTGATTTTGACTGATTTAGTAAGGGTTTACAAGGTTTATTCAAAAAATTAGATATATAATTTAACTTTTGAGGTATTAAACTTCAAATATTTAATTTTATTTGATACAATTATTATAACAAAAATTATTAATCACAAAATTTATTTCATTCTAAATTTTTACTTGAAGTTTAATATGTCATCGTTTAACCTCAAAAGTCAAATTATATCTCTAATTTTAGAACAGAGTGAATATATATAAATAATATCCCATTTTTTATTTTGAATATCCCAAAATGAATGTTCCAATTAATTACAGTTTTTATTGGCTGGGTTTCTTGATGTTGTTAATGCCATAATGAAGCAACTTTAGTTAGGTGATACAGTAATTTGGTGAGGCATGATGAGTTGAATATCTTGTATTATTATTATTATTGTCTTATTTGATGTAATTTGTAGACACTTACTTATTTTGGTAGTCAACATTTTGATCCTGTTTTCATATTAAGTTCCTCTCAACAAATGAGGTGAGGGAGGGCTGCATTTTCCATCCATTTAAATTTTACAGAATATATATGTAAGGTTAGATCATTCAAGTAGACTAGTATCCGTTACTTATTAGAGGACGAATGTCACTAATCTTGTAGTATCATTCAACTTCCCCGGCAATAATATTGTAGTAATTATATTTATATATATAGCTACTTTTATATGATTGACCCACAAAATTCATTCTACCACTTTAATACATTGTTACTAATTTTTAAAAAGATATGTCGACTTTTTAGTTGTTCGGTAATAGTTTAATGATATATTTAATATGATGAACTAATTTTATAATATTATTCAATATACATCATTCGATTAAACTCTTACAATATATAACGCATTCAATGCGTATTGCTGCCACCCCATTGATCAATACTCCTCCAAAATTAAATATACACTTTTAAAATGAAGTTTTTTCATGAAAAAATTATTTTCTCAAAACATATCCCTAATACTAGAATCTAGGCATAGGCATATAAGGGACTTCATGTCCCCTTATAAATGTATCAACAAAGCAATTCAGAGGTATTAAAGACTTTGCAAGCACCCAAGGACCTGGAGAGAGTTCCACACACCACCAGCACGACCTAGCAAAACCCAAACAGACCAAGATTTCGAGATTCACTTGACAAACTTAAGCAGCATATCACTGCAGAAACATTTTACAGGTTTCGGTTACTCGAAAAATTTGACGCTACTGCAGTCTAGAGCATAAGCTGATCTCAAATACCATAAATAGATACTACACTAACTATCAATTGAATATGCCCAACATTCATAATCAAACTAAATAGGTAAGATACACATAGTTTAGCAGAAACCCTCAGATTTGACAAAATTGTAACTTTTTCTACCAGAAATGTATGTTAGTTTTGCGTTCAAAGGATAAAGGCTCAACTTTTAGAAGCTCCCAGACAATGGAACGTACAAGTTCCTTTCTCATGCTATACAATAGCAAGGCATGTGTTTCAGGTCTCTTTTTCCAGTAACAATTTTACCATTTTGGCTTCCTTAAATTTCTAACTGCCTAACCCGACAAGAATCTAAGCCTCACTGTAGTACTTCATACAGCTAACAAGGCGAGCAAGCTGATCTACTTCTTCTTCTTTGATTTGCTAGACAGCGACTGAGTATACGCAGTTCCCTGAGCAAAAAAGATATTACTCAACAAGAGCTCTACGTACTTGAAAGAAATTAAAGACTTCAAGTCCAACTATATTAAGTATTACTATCAATAAACCACTTATTACTTAAAAAAGAAAAAGAGAGTCCAACTATATTACGAAATTACAATTTACAAGTATAATTGACAACGAGATGACGCCGACTGTGATAATGCATAAATGTACAAACCTCGAGCCATTCATCCATGGATGCATCAGTGGTTGCAGTTCCAACTTCCACCTTTGGCGCCCTCTTAGTTTTCTATGTATCAAACATAAACAAATGAGCAGCAAAAATATAAGTATTTATTTTAAAAATACTTCATTCCTCACATAACCATTACCATAATAGAAACAGAGAAGCTATTGCATTGGCTAAGAGAGAGAAAAGAAAATATGAAAGTATAATGTGTGAAGTCATGAATTCTAAGGGGGAAGTATAAGAATTGAAAGGATAACCTGCAAAATCAAAAACCCTCCACTTTCACCCCCCCCTTCCCCCTTCCCCCCTTCCCCCTTCCTCATTCACACAACTCACAGTAATGGAGTCCAAAGAAACACGCCACCACCTGCTTCTCAGCAGCACCAATTTTATGTGTACCAGTGAGCACAATAAATGTTGAGCTTTACAAGTTTAGCAGAATTATGTATCAGTTAAGCCAGATTACCCTGGATAAAATGGTTTTCCCTCAAAGAGATGGGGAGAAAGTTCAACTGAAAAACTAAACAAGTCACCCCCAAGCAACCACAAGATCTGCAAATAACTAATCACTGAAATAACTACATAATTTCTTAAAAGAATATTCATATTTCCGCAAAATGCAAATGTCCAAAACAAATTATAACAAATCTACAAAGAAAACTTAAAATAAGAAAATATGAAACTGAATCTGTCAAGTACATGTAAATGGACTAGCATATAAAAAGAGAATATTAATTAGAATAAGGCACAGGGGAAGTATAAGCATAAGTATATATAAATACCTTAGAGAACTGAGTGATCTGAGTACGGACCCACAATCCAAGAAGGAAAAGCAGCGCAACTCCAAGGGAAAAGAGGAATACAGACTCGACACTGAGAGGACCACCAGCCTCTGTAACTTCAATGGTACCATTGTAGAATGTACTTTGGTATGGTTGCTGTTCTATCTCATAAACAATAGTACCCACAAGATCAAATGTTCCGGCCTGAAATAAAAATAACTAAACGTAAGTGGTTGCACTCCAAAAACATATTTGCGGGCATCCAAAAGGAAGCATAAGATCCATTGAACTAATCATTTCAAGAGAACTATAAGCAAGTATGAACTTTAATAAACCTACCTGCAAAAATTTGCTGACTGCAAAAATGTATGGGAAAGTTGCCTGAGCTGAAGGAGGAACTGATGCGTTGTTAAAAGCCTAACATAGAAGCAGCAAGTATACATAAGCAACAATATGACTATGATATATCAGAAAATAATAACACGAACAACATACTAAACATGAAGTAGAGGATTATTCAAAACTATGTCCAAAATACAGAAGCTAAATATCTAAGCATATATCCAGTATGTACATCAATGATTTCTGGTCTTCTCATTCTTGAGCAACTATGCGGTCCATGTGAACACCAATATATAAGCAAGAAAGCACCACAGACTACAGCGCAGGAACAGGCATACACATAAATATGACAGTCAAGCACCAACTTTATAACCCAAACAATATTAAACATTTATCCCACATAAATTTATTTGACGTGGAAGAACTGCTTACTGGTAGATAATGTGAGTGAGTTATGAGAGTATGAACTATAGAATTCCAAGTATAAACAAGAGATATACACTGTTGTATAGCAGAGAGTAAAATTCGTAGATTTGTATGATAAGACGGGCATCTTTCAGTCAATTAAAGATAGATCGCGGGTGATGTGCGAATATAAAAAGTTTAAGATCCTTTTTATTCTCAATAATAAAAGATTATATGAAGTAATCTATCAAAAATGAATCACAGCATGCAACGGAACAGTTTATATTACAGTATTATCCAAACAAGCAGCAGTGAATCATATCAATTGTTGGAACTAGGGAGAAGCATAGCATACTGAAACTAATAAACACTGATTAGATATTAGAAGCTATGTCACTAATATAGTTTCTGATGAACAATAACCCTTAAAAATTTGGTCATGACCCCAATTATGTGATTAGAGGATTCAAAGATCAAGTACGATTAGCGGTGTTCTAAAAATCCCCGCATAGGTCCGCCTAGGCCCCCCCTTGGCGGCCCGCCTAGGCGCTTAGCCCCCTTGACGCCTCATCTAGGCCCAAGGCGGCAAAAAAATCCCTCCAGAAAATTAGGCGGGGCCTAGGCGGAGAGTTTTTTTTTTAATTTTAATAACTACCTAAACCAGATCTTGATATATTTATTTTTCTAATTATTTACCATAATCATAATACAAGTTGTAGTATATCAAATGACAACAAGAAGTGAACAATATCAAGTCAAAATGGATAATTTTATTATAGTTGTGATTTTTTGAACTTGTACCAACTTCAAATTATATAAATGATGATACATTTGTAATATTTAATTTAATTCAATATAATTCTTAAATTTATGTTTAGTTTCTTAATTTTAATATTTAATTAAATTTTTTAATTTAAAATTTTATTATTTAATAGTAATCTTGTTTATAAATAGAACTAATACGTTAAAAATATGTTTGAACTTTGAACAATTGCATGTTTGTTTTTGAACTTTGACATTAACAATATAGATGTGTTTGAATTTTAAGCAAATCTCTTTATTATCTTTATTATTGATTGTTTTGCTTTATATTATTGTTTTGTTTGGATAAATGTAAAATAAAATATTAAAACTGGCTTAAAATAAAAAAATCCCGCCTAGGCTCCGCACAGGTCCCCTAGGCGCTAGGCCCCTTCAGCCGGCCGCCTTTTAGAACATTGACAATTCGATCAATCATTACTTTAAGAATTAAGATTATGTTAAAAGTTGCAAAAAATGTTGGAAAGTTCAAGAGATCAGATTTATCTTTTGTTACTCTTTCTGAGGAGGGGATGGAAGGAAGGAATTTCAAGGACAATTTGCAGGGTTTTAGCATACTCAGCATGTAAAACAATGCATGAAAAACTAAGTGAACCCAAATTACCTGCGAAGAAAGATTCTGAACCAAAAGGTTACGATCATAAGGAAGATGAACACTGGCCTGAACTGCAATAACATTCAGATTTGATTCCCCTGTTCCCATCATCCAACAATCATATGAAATCACCTGTTAGGGAACTCCATAACAATCCAACAAAAGACCAGGAAAAAAAGGAAAATAATAGAATAGAGATCATCATAGGATACAGTAGCACCTCTACAACATAAGACTTGCTAAAAGAGAATGGAAAAGAAAAAAAAGACCAAGCAAACCCAAAAACAAACAGTAAAAAACCAAAAACTATAGCACCAGAGTAGCAATAATTACCTTCATGTTTCAATCCCACTAAGAGTTCAGTTGCTTCCCCTGCCACCACCACTGCACAAATAAAAAGATAATTAAATTGAATCATTCAAGAAGCCAGCATTGTATTAAAGAAACATAAATTCACAAAAAAAATCCAGTAAGAGGTAAGATACTTACATTTCTTAGGGTTTTGGGGGAAAACACAAACTGTTTCCACCCCCGGAGCTGGACTAAAACTCCCACCACTGTAATCTTGGACGTCGTCACCAACAATACCAAGTTCTCCTCCTTCTTCAGCAGCTTCTCCAACTTCCGTTTCAGATTCTGATTGAGACCTGGTAACTATGGAGCCACATAGTGCTTAATAAAAATCACTAAATAAATGTCATAGACCCAAATAATACTAACATGTAACCCTCAAACTATAATGTTATCAAATTGGTATTGAAGTAATTCTGTTGTATGCCTTTTAAAAAACATGATAAATTTCATCTAAACCTTGCAATCATAAAAGTCACTAAAAGAAATAATGCAGTGTTTTCAAATAAGGCTGTAGAATAAACAAATCTTCGCAAGCTCCACTCATGTTTGGCTTGTTCAAGGTCAGCTAATACAATATATGAGCGAATCTTGATCACATGTCTAAGCTTATTACCATAATTAGGGTGACTCAAGCTCAGTTCATTCAACCCATCAACACTCTTAAGTAATTGGCTCTATAATGCTCATCCAAGCATCAAGTTAGACTTGTATGATCAAATCAAAGTAAAAAAAAAGAAAGATTGAATTAATTTAGTTCATTTCTTCAAACAACCAAAGCACGAGAAAACCCAAAGCACCGCCACAACATCAACCAAAACTATACCCTTAAGGAGACTATACTAAGATCAACACAATTATAAATATCGTAAATTATCAAACTAATTACAAGATTTATCCTTTTCAAAACTTATCTCACATCAAGTTTACATCCATTTTAAATGTAAAAATGTCTCAAATTGACTTTAAATAATCAAAATTGATCAAATGCTTTGAAACGGAGGGTGTATAATAAACTAACAATTAAAAAAAAAAAACAAATTTATCACCATCATTTGAAATCTAATAGAGTTACATAACAGCCCACCAAATCATCACATATATTTAGTTCAAAAAAACTCCAGCTACCAAATAATTTTTTTTGAAACTCCAACAAATTCGGTCTGAAACGAATCTAGATCTGAGATATTAACCTTGCAGGAACGGACAGGAAAGGAGAAGCAGCGCGAGAACGAACAAAACCCTGATTGTCGTCATAACTGGATGTGGGAGAGATCGCTCGAGTCGAGTGAAGAAGAAACACAAAAATGAGGTTTCGTTTGGTTTTGTGTGCTTATCGTTTTAGTTTTCAGTGTAATGAATATTATTAGCATTCGGACGAAACATAAGGCCAAACAAGTCCCAAGTTGGCTGGCTGGCTGGCTGCTAAGAGTGGACTTTGTTTGAGTCGTGTGAGAGAGAAACTCATTCTGTTTGGCAACTGGAGTGTAGTGATTCTCTAGGGAGAATAAATGTGTGATTTGAAATGTTATATAACCAAACAATGTTCCATTTTCCTTTTTTTTTATAGTTATTTTTATTTTTCTTCCTTTTTAACATTTGTAGACTTGCACTTAAATTATTGTTTCTTACTACTAAAGAAATTGTAATTATTGATTATCTTGTTATATTAAGTAGAAGAGAAAATTGTATTTTCAATACCCTTGCATCTAACTAATCTAGTAGTCAAATATGTCACTATTTTATAATAGTAGTAAAAAAAAATTCGTTTATTTAATATGTGGGGAAATCATAAATACAATTTACTCTAAGTAGAAATTCTATAAATTTTAGTTAATTAATAGGATTTTGTTTCTTTTTATATATTTTATTTAGTCATTAAATTTAGTATTTTTATCTAATCTTATATGAACAAAATCAGTCTATCATTATTATTATTTATACATAGAAGGATTATAAGAATTTGTTATACGAAGTTCTAAAAAAGTTAATCAAATAATATAATGTTATAGTTCTAGTTAATATTTAAAATTTATTTAATAAGTTTTTCTTAAAATATATATGTTTAATTCTATTTTTGGGAGGATGGATCATAGGACTATAATTTAAACTGGGCAGCTTAGTAATTCTTTTAACACGTGCCTAATGATTCTCATTACTTATTACAATAAGATCACATAAAAATCGTTCACATATTACTTACATACATTCATATGCATATTGGTATGACCCACATGTAGAACAAGTCATGTGGGCCATACTAATATGTATGAGAGCGGTATGTGAAGATTTTATATGATACTAGCATTACTCTACTTATTATTGCAAGTTTTTTATTACTTACTATTTCCTACTTACGACCCTCTCCGGTAGTTCAATTTTAAAGAGAAAAGTCGCACTACATGATTTATTTGAATTTATTTCAAACTTTGAATGATATATATGTTGTGGACGCCCCAAAGCAAGTGTATACAACACCCATTCGAGTCGTCAAAATACATGAGTACGAAACAACTACAACTTTATTAATACAACATAAAAACTGTGAGTTTAAATACAAATATTATCATCTAGACAATATCCACACTCAAATAAGTCCTCATTTCAATTATTGATACATTATTTTATAAAAATAGTGAGGACTACTAAAACGACTTCTAGAACCATCATTCCACACTTTCGTACTCAAGACTCATTACATTCTCGCCTCCCACGAGAAGAAAAATGGAACAACAAGGAAAAAAGGGTGAGCTCAATTAGCCCAGTTGTAAGACCCCAACTTATTATAAATAAATTAAATTTTCCTCTATTCATTATTCTAAATTAATAAGGGTTAATTTGATATAATACTTTGGTTATGGGTTAAATGTCCAAAGTTTAAAAAAACAAGTGGTTGTCGAGGGAATCTCCGTGCCAGCTTGATCATTCATGGGCCCCATGTGAAAAATGGTTGGATAAAAAAAAAAGCGACAAAAGATTGAGTTTTATAAATAATTGGCAGAAATTATTACCGAATTAACATCATTGGGTTACACGATGGTTAAAATACAATAATATGCTTGCGGTTGACTTGACAAGAAGACACCACGGATTTGACAAGATTGTTGAATTATTGATTCGCACGTAGTAGAAAGCCTTTACTCAATAATTATTACGATAATTCTTTGTTCATTATTTTATTTTATTGATTCAAAAATTTGCTGATTGATATTTATATTATTATTGTTTCAATAATTGTCATTACATGATATTTTCCATTATCGGATCAATAATTTATATTATTTGAATAATATTATCGAGATAACATTATTGGCAATGTCTAGAAAGTTACATCAAGGAGATGTTTGGTCACCTAATTGCTTGTGAGTAAGGAGAAATCCTTATTGGAAAGCCCCCTACATCCTCGGAGCGGCACGGTTGTCAATATTGTGATTCTGTAATATTATTTTTAAATAATTAATTATTGATTATTATGATAAAAAAATATTCATTTTATATGGATATAGATGGAGAAAATTTTTAATGTGACAATTGTTGAAAATTAATATTTTATCTTTTTACGATAAAATAATTCATTTAAATATATTATTTTAATAATATATTAACGGTGATATTTTTACAATGAATGTGGGATATACGAGTATATGAGGAGGAAGAGTATTTTTGTGGCATTAAATGTTTAACACATTTTTTGTGTGTCGGTGGACACAATTCTTGACCGAAAATTGATTATAGACTATAAAATCGCCCGTTTGTGGATTTCGGATAATTTATGTTTGGAATTTGGAAAAATTTTCTTCTTCAAAGTTGTAGAGAATTGAAATTCCTATAAAAAGTCACAAGATTTGAATTTTCTGATAAAAGAGCTATTTATTGTGAATTATTGAAGTTCCAGAGTTCCGAAATAATTGATTTTTTGAAGTTTTAATTATTATTTTCAAGAAAAACGTTTTTTAAAGGTTGGTGAGCATCTTTAACATGTGCTTGGTGGCTGAAATCAGATTCCTTGGTGGTGGGCTTGAATATTTGGTAAATATTAATATTTTATTAATTTAGTCTCCTTTGGCGTTAAAGATTTTCTTATAAATAGAGGCTAAGTTAGAATTGAAAATCACACCGAAACAAAGTTTTCTCTCTTTCTCTCTTTATATTATCGAGCGTATTCTTGTGAGTATACTTTGAGTGTTCTATATCTGATGCGAGTTACACAAGACTCTGAAATTCAATCGAAAAGATGCAGTTATTTTTGAGGTAAAGGATGTTATTTCTTTTCATGAAATGATATTATTTTCTTCAATATCATTATGCTAAAATATTGGTTGAACTTTTATCAAATTTAGAACTTTTTCATGCTCTGGGGTTACTATTTATGGGTTCTTATTCATGAGTTCTTATTCACGAGTTCTTATTCACGAGTACTTATTCACTTAAACGTGAAGATGTTTTTTTTTGTGAAATTTCTATCTTTTTGTGTCGGGGGTTACTTATTCACGATATCAAGACTATTCAAGCGTATCAAAGACTATTCACAAATACGATCTTATTCTTTAGAAAAATGAAATTTTCTCTTTTCTTCTAGATGTCTTTTTATGGTTACTTATCTTTGATTGTATCCATGTTTTGATCTTTATTTGTGAATTCTACTTCACACTTGGTTATTATGGAGTATTATTGAATTTGGATAAACCGAAATACGAATCCCTAATATTTGTCCTTATGTCTTACTGGATTCGTTCTCTAAAATATTTTTCATCATCCCCAGGTCCTTAATGGTGATCTTGATGAATATCTTTTTGGCTGTAGTGCAAAGATGAATGATTAAGCCCGATGAATCTCTTTGGCCGTAGAGTGCAAAGATGAGCAGTGTTGAGATGAACATGACCAATTTGGTGATACAAATGAATATCTTTGGCTGTAGTGCAAAAGATGATTAAAGATTTATATTGATTGTTATTCTGGTGATGAAATATTGATGATGGACTTTTAAATCTTAGAAGGCGGTAGAATTCATTCTCTACGTGACTCTTCTAATGGATTGTTGTTTCATTGCATTTGTTGATCTAAAACTTGTTGTCTATTATATTTTATCGATTTTTTCCTGTTGAAGACTAACGATAATTTGTTGTATATTATCTTAGTCATAATATTCTTTCTCGGGCTAGTTTAGCTCACCCTTTTCCTTGTTGTTCCATTTTTTCTTCTCGGGAGGCGAGAATGTAGCGAAGTCTTAGTCGGGGTATGGAATGAAGGTTCTAGAGAGAGTTGTTTAGTAGTCCTCACCATTTTGTAAAATAATGTATCAATAATTATGATGGGGATTTATTTGCGTGTAGATATTGTCTAAACGACAATATCTGTATTTAAACTCACAGTTTATATGTTGTAATAATAAAGTTGTAGTTATTTCTGTACCATGTATTTGGCGACTCAGAATTGGTTGGGTGGAATGGTCCTATTTTGGGTGCGTCACAGTTGGTATCAGAGCTTAGGGATATGATGTGACGCCCCCAAAATAGGTATACAACACCCATTCTGAGTCGCCAAAATACATGGTATAAAAAGCAAATTACAACTTTGACAATACAGATGTCGTGTAGAATACGACAATACAACTCATGAGTTTGAATACAAATATTGTCTTCTGCACAATATACACACCCAAATAAGTCCTCATTAATTATTCATACACTATTTTACGAGAAATAGTGAGACAAACTTAAAACATCTTCCTGTAACCATCACTCCATACCCCGACTCGATCCTCGCTATGTTCTCACCTCCCGAGAAGAAAAATGGAACAAAAAGGAAAAGGGTGAGCTCAACTAGCCCAAAGAAGAATATTATGACTAAGATAATATACAACAAATTATCGTTAGTCTTCAACAGGAAAAATCTAATGTAATACAATAGACAACAAGTTTTAGATCAACAAATGCAATGAACAAGAATCCATTAGAAGAGTCACGTAGAGAAAGAATTCTAATCGCCTTCTAAGGTTTAAAAGTCCATCATCAATAGTTTATCCCCGTAATAACAATCAATATACATCTTTAATCATCTTTGCACTACAGCCAAAGATATTCATTCAGATCACCAAATGGTCATGTTTATCTCAACACTGCTCATCTTTTGACTATGTGCCAAAGATATTCATCGATTAATCGCTCATCTTTGCTACTACAGCCAAAGATATTCATTTATATCATTTTTAGATCGAGGATGATGAAAACATTTTTAAAGAAACGAATCCAATTGAAACAAAATGACAAGGATTAAGGATTAAGGATTCGTACTTTGTTTTACCCATGTCCAAAAATACTTGAAAACAATCATATTGGTGTAAAATTCAAGAATGATCAAAACATGGATACAATCAAAGCTAGTATCGAGAATAGATATTTTGAAAAAAGAAAATTTTTTATTTTTCATTGAATAAAGGTCAGATTCGTGAATAGTCTTGAGTATCGTGAATAAGAACTCAGACACAAGTTCCAAATTTGATAAAAAGTTCACCAATACTTGAGATAATGATATTGAAGAAAAAATATCATTTAAGTTAAGAAAATAATATCCCTTACCTCAAAATAACCGTACTTACGATTTGAATTTCAGATATAGTCTTTGTGTAAACTCGCACCAGATAGTAGAACACTCAAAGTATACTCACAAGAATACGCTCGATAATATAGAGAGAGAAAGAGAGAAAACTTAGTTTCGGTGTGATTTTCAATTCTAACTTAGCCTCTATTTATAGGAAAATGCTTTAACGCCTAAAAGGAGACTAAAATAATAAATTAATATTATTTATAAACCAATTTCACGCATGCTTTTCAAATTTCAATGCTGAAAATTTCAAAGAAACCCATGTGCATTCAACACCCACCAAAAAGTGGGTCCCACCATAATTAATAAAAAATTATTTTATTTTCCTTAACTTCAATAATTCATAGAAAATAGCCCGTTTATCGGAAAAATTCAAAAGCGCGACTTTCCATGGGAAATCCCATTCTCTACAACTTTGCGAAGGAAATTTTTCCAAATTCCAAAGCAGAAATTGACCGAAATCCATAAGCAGACGATTTTACGATCTATAATCAATTTTGGTCAAGAATTGTGTCCACCGACACACAAAACATATGTTAAACATTTAATGCCACAAAATACTCTACCTCCTCATATACTCATATATCCCACAATCATTATAAAAATATCACCGTTAATACATTATTAAAATAATATATTTAAATGTATTATTTTATCGAGAAAAAGATAAAATATTAATTTTCAACAATTGTCACATTAAAAATTTTCTCCATCTATATCCACATAAAATAAATATTTTCTTTATCATAATAATCAATAATTAATTATTCAAAATAATATTACGTAATCACAAAGATCGACAACCGTGTAGATTCTCGGAAAGAGGGGCTTTTCAATAAGGATTTCTCCTTACTGGCATGCAATTAGGTGACCAAACCTCTCCTTAGATGTAACTTTATAGACATTGCCAATAATGTAATCGATAATATTATTCAAATAATATGAATTATTGATTTGATAATGGAAAATCTTGTGTAATGATAATTATTGAAACAACAAAGAATACAAAATATCAACGCAAAGAATTATTGAATTAATATAATATTGAATAAAGAACTCATCGTAACAAGTATTGAGTAATGCCTTCTTACGTAAGGATCAATAATTCAACAATATCATGCAATCTTGTGTCTTCTTGTGCGAACCACGATATTATCGTATTTTAACCACCGGGTAACCCAAAGCAATTGTTAAGCGGTAATAATTTCTGTTATTATTTATAAAACTCAATCTTTGTCGTTTTCTTTCATCCAACGCTTTTTCCAGTTATGGGCCCACTAATGATCAAGGCCGTCAGACGGAGATTCCGGACAAAAAGAATATTCCACGACCAAACGAATATTCCCCAAACAATAATGAATATTTTATAACCACTTGCTTATTTTGTAAACTTTGCACATTTCACCCATAACCAAAGAATTATATCAAATTAACCCTTATTAATTTAGAATAATGAATAAAGAAAAATTCAATTTTATTTATAATAAGTTGGGGTCTTACAACCTCCCTCCTTATGAAATTTCGTCCTCGAAATTGACGACGCACTACTGTATATCGAAAAAGGTGAGGTACTCGCTTTCATCTCCGATTCCAACTCCCATGTCATTTCTTCAATTGCATGGTTTCTCCACAAAACCTTAACTTGTGGTATAACCTTCGTCATGTAAGACATGCTCTTTCCTATCCAAAATCTCAACAGTATCTCCTCGTAGGTTAAATCTTCAAATTATCTAAATCGGGTTCTAATGCAATAATGTGGTTCGGGTCTTTCACATATTTACAAGATATAGATATGTGGAATACATTGTGAACACGAGACATACTTGGAGGTAACGCGAGTCTATAAAGCTACGCTTCCTATTCTGGTCAAGAATCTCAAATGGACCAACAAACCTTGGATTGAGCTTTCTCTTTTCCCAAATCTTGTAACTCCTTTCCATGGAGTAATACGTAACAATACATGATCTCCAATATTAAACTCCACGTCCTTTCTATGAAGATCAAGATAACTCTTTTGTCGATCTTGTGAAGTTTGAATACGTTGTCGAATCATTTGGATCTTTTCTCGAGTCATGCGTCTTAATTCGGGTCCCAACAATGTTGCTTCTCCCACCTCGCCCCAAAGATCTTTGGAGAGCGACATTTCGGCCCATACAACGCCTCAAATGGAGCCAGCTTATACTTCTTTAGCGATAATTTGTTGTTATAAGAGAATTCCACCAGTGGTAGGTACTTATCCCAACTTCCTTTGAAATCTAGGACACGAGTCTTAATAGATCTTCAAGGTTTGAATAGTCCTCTCGATTGTCCGTCTGGTTTGAGGATGGTATCTTTGAATCGAATCAGAATCTGCGCCCATAGCTTTCTTCTGCTAACCCAAAATCTTGAAGTGAATCTCGGTCACGATCCAAAACTATGGATCTTGGCATGCCATGCAATCGCATAATCTCATTCATGTACATACGAGCAAAGACGCTCGAGGGATAAGTCTCGGCGTGATCGGAAGAAATGGGCGACTTGGTTAATCTATCAACAATAACCCAAATTGCATCTACACCTTGAGAAACTTTGGGAAGACTCAGAACAAAATCCATAAGTAATGTGTTCCCATTTCCATTCAGGAATCTCAAGTGGTTCTGAATGGACCTTTTGGCACTTGATGCTCGCCTTTACACGCCGACAAAGTTAAACATCTTGAGATAAACTCCGCAATCTCTCTCTTCATATTGTTCCACCAAAATGTATGTCGAATATCATGATACATTTTGGTACTTCCGAGATGGATTCGCAACGGGTGTGTTGTGTGCCTCCATCATGATTTTATGCTTCGGTCGTAATCGTTAGAACATAAAGTCTAGAATTGACTCAAGTATTCCTTCCTCATCAATTCTTGCTTAGGAATAGCTCCTCTTGCACTTTCTTCTTCATACGATCATTTGTGTCCGTAGCTTCGAGCAACTTTAACTTTATCGATTAAAGTCGGTTCTACTTGTATATTCGCCATCATTATGTGGGTCCCCTCAAGTCTTTAATTCTACCTCCATCCTTTGCAAGTCATACAAAATGGGCCTTTGCGTTGACAATATCGCACTCAGATTTTGCATATGATCTTCTACTTAATGCGTCCCACTCTTCGTTCGCTTTTTCCGGATGATATTGAATAGTGTGATCGTAATCTTTTAATGACTCCCACCAACGTCGTTCTTGCCGCATGTTGAGTTCTTTTTGGGTGAAGAAATATTTGAGGCTTTTTTTATGGTCAGTATAAATCTCCACTTTCTCTCCATACAAGTAGTGTCTCCATATCTTCAACGCTGAATACGATCGGCCGCTAACTCTAGATCATGAGTAGGATAATTCCTCTCATATTCTTTGAGTTGTCGTGAGCATATAGCTATGACTTTCCCATGTTGCATGAGAACACATCCTAACCCCTCGCCATAAGCATCGTTGTAGATAACAAATCCATCCGAACCGGATGGTATTGTCGAAACAGTCTTAGAAATGAGTCTCTCTTGAGCTCTTGGAAGCTCTTCTCGCATTCCTCGCATTTCCATAAGAATTTTGCATCCTTAAAGTCACCGAGTTAATCTGAGTAGCGATTCGAGAAAATCCTTCCACAAATCTCCGATAATAACCGGCTAAGCCCGTAAAGTTCTGCAGACTTGATCCAATCGATTTTGGTTGTTCTAACTTTGTATTGCTTCAATCTTGGCCGGTCAACAGATACTCCTTGTTTTGACACCACGTGCCCAAGGAATGCTACTTCCTCAAGCCGAACTCGATTTCTTCAAATTTTGGTATAAAGCTTGTGTTCACGAAGTCTTTGTAGTACCAAACTTCAAATAAAGCTCATGATCTTCACGGCTTTTGGAATAGATGAGGATGTCATCAATAAAGACAACAACGGCCGATCCAAATATTCCTTGAACACACGGTTCATCATATCCATGAAAGCAAGAGGAGCATTAGTCAATCCAAAAGACATGACCAAGAATTCATAATGCCCGATCGAGTCCTAAATGCCGTCTTTGGAATATCCTCGCTTTTAATCTTCATTGATGATATCCGTAAGCGAAGATCGATCTTTGAAAAGAATTGTGCTCCTTGCAATCGGGTCAAAAACAGTCATCAATGCGAGGTAGCGGATACCTATTCTTGATGGTGACATGGTTCAATTCTCGATAGTAATACAAAGTCTCATACTCCCGTCTTTCTTCTTTACGAATAAAGCAGAGCACCCCAAGGAGACGTCTTGGGGCGAATGAAACCGATGTCTAATAACTCCCGTAGTTGGACTTTTAACTCCTCGAAGTTCAATAGAGCCATTCGATATGGGGTTTTAGAAATGGGCTTTGTATGCGGTTCAAGGTCAATAAAGAATTCAACATCACGCTCGGGGGTAAGGGGAAGCTCTTCAGAAATACATCGTGGAATTCTTTAACCACGTAAATATTATTCAAATCGACTTGTCTTTGTTCAAATCCATAACATGGGCTAAGAAAGCTTGGCATCCGTTTTTCAATAAGCGAATAGCTTTGTGGCTTGATATGACGGTGACTCGATTTTAGTGGTTTAGTGGTTTGAATTGCATGACAAAGTTGGTTGGGAATATGAAAACTAACAACCTTTACGAAAATAATCAATTTTGGCATGATGAGTGGTTAACCAATCAATTCCTAAAATCACATCAAAAAGCAAGTATCTTTAAAGAGATAAGATCAACGGTGTAATGTGATAGTGCCAACTTGGATCATGCAAGATTTATAAACTATAGATGTAACGAAGGTTTCACCCAACGGAGTTTCAACAGATAAATCAAAATCTAATTTCTCCGGAGTCAAGTTTAAACGTTGAGCACAAGCAGGAGAGATAAAAGAATGGGTAGAATCGGTATCTAGTAAGGTATAAACTTCGCAAGAATTCAAGATTAGCTTACCCGTGATCACCTCGTTCGGGTTCCTCACGTTTTGGCCAGTCACGACAAAAGTTCTTCCAGGAACCGCTGATTTCGACTTATCAGGATGATACTTGGAATCACCAATCCTCACCGAACTTGGTTTCATTATAAGACAGATCTCGGCGATGTGGCCTTCCTTTCCCACGGTTGTAACATACCTTGGATTGTTGTGGACGGTTACCAATGATATGTCCCTCCTTCCCGCATTTGTAACATCTAACCGGCGGTCGTTCTCCTCCCTAAAGCATTTGTTGTTGGTCTTTGGTCTTGCTTTGTTGATATCTTCCGCCATCCTTCGTTGAATCTTCTCTTTCCGAAATTTCTACTTGAGTCACCTCTCCTATTATCATGTCCACGATTACCACCGAGTGGTTACCGCCTTTGTCCGTATTCTTTCTCCTCATTTGGTTATCATCGTTCGATGACTACCGATTGTGGTCCCTCGATTGAGTATACTCACTATCTCGCTTCTAATAATCGAGCCCTCGCTGACAACATCCGAATACTGAGAGAAAATTTATGAGAGATGAGGTATCGACGAATCTCCGGTTTTAGACCTCTCTCGAAACATACGCGTCATTCGTTCCTCATTCTCCACCAAATGAGGTGCAAACTGGATAATTCTGCGAACCTTGCCTCGTCTTTGAGACACCGCCATGTTGTTTCGCTCGAGTCTAATAAACTCTACCTCCTTCATATAGACGAATACTTTACGGAAATTACTTGTCATTGAACAGTTTTTGAAATCTTTCCCAAGACATGTTAAGTGCATCTGGTCAGGTACGCTTCACGATTCCCACCAAGAATCGCTTCACCATTGAAAAACATAAAAGTAGCGAATGAAACCTTTTGTTCCTCCGTGCACCCCAAGACATCGAATATCTTGGTAATTTGCTTGACCCACGTTTACGCCTTGATCGGATCCGCTTTCCATGGAAATCTGGTGGTCCCAACTCCTTGAATCCGCTTGGTTTGTGTGATGTGCATCAGCAGCGTTGCCATCATTTCCACCAGTATTTTGTACACGAGTCTCCTCAAATGCGGTTTTGCATGAATCGCAAAAAAGCTTCTAAACATCCCGTCGTTCATCATTTGCTCGGTGGCGTTGTTCACAGGAGGAACATTGCCAAACTGTTGCTTGCGCTCTCGTGACCATTCTTAATATCGCCATAAAACAAGGGTTAATTAAATAAATTAACATATCACATAATATCTATATATTATGACCAACCAACAAATAAGCTTAGGTAGGACACACTAGCGAAGGATTTACTCGCTCTCTCCTCCTAGTTCTATTCCCGATCTCCGCTTGGAGATCATATCCTAAGCTCGATACCAACTGTGGACGCCCCTAAAATAGGTATACAACACCCATTCCGAGTCGCCAAAATACATGGTATAGAAAGCAAATTACAACTTTGACAATCTGGATGTCGTGTAGAATAATCTGACAATACAACCGTGAGTTTGAATACAAATATTGTCTTTACAGACAATATACACACCCAAATAAGTCCTCATTAATTATTCATACACTATTTTACGAAAATAGTGAGGGATAATTAAAACATCTTCCTAGAACCATCACTCCATACCCCGACTCGATCCTCGCTATGTTCTCACCTCCCGAGAAGAAAAATGGAACAAAAAGGAAAAGGGTGAGCTCAACTAGCCGAAAGAAGAATATTATGACTAAGATAATATACAACAAATTATCGTTAGTCTTCAACAGGAAAAATCTAATAGTAATACAATGACAACAAGTTTTAGATCAACAAATGCAATGGAATAAAGAATCCATTAGAAGAGTCACGTAGAGAAAGAATTCTACTGTCTTCTAAGGTTTAAAAGTCCATCATCAATAGTTTATCCTCGTAATAACAATCAATATACATCTTTAATCATCTTTGCACTACAGCCAAAGATATTCATTTCATATCACCGGTTGGTCATGTTTATCTCAACACTGTTCATCATCTTGCAGACTACAGCCAAAGATATTCATCGATTAATCGTTCATCTTTGCACTACTGTGCCAAAGATATTCATTTATATCACCATTTAGGGTGAGGATGATGAAAACATTTTTAAAAAAGCGAATCCGGTGAAACAAAATGACAAGGATTAAGGATTAAGGATTCGTACTTTGTTTTACCCATGTCCAAAAATACTTGAAAACAATCATATTGGTGTAAAATTCAAGAATGATCAAAACATGGATACAATCAAAAGCTAGTATCCAGAATAGATATTTTGACAAAAAGAAATTTTTTATTTTTTAAATTGAATAGTCCGATTATTGAATGAATAGTCTAGTATACGTGAATAAGTAACTCAAACACAAGTTCCAAATTTGATAAAAAGTTCACCAATACTTCTAAGATAATGATATTGAAGAGAAAAAATATCATTTAAGAAGAAAATAATATCCCTTACCTCAAAATAACCGTATTTACGATTTGAATTTCGGTATAGTCTTGTGAAACTTCATGACCGTATAGCAACACTCAAAGTATACTCACAAGAATACGCTCGATAATATAGAGAGAAGAGAGAAAACTTAGTTTACGGTGTGATTTTCAATTCTAACTTAGCCTCTATTTATAGGGAAATGCTAACGCCATGAGGAGACTAAAATAATAAATTAATATTATTTATAAACCAATTTCTACGCATGCTTTCAGCCCCTCAATGCTGAAAATTTCAGCAGCCCATGTGCATTCAACACCCACCAAAAAGTGGGTCCCACCATAATTAATAAAAAAATTATTTTATTTTCCTTAACTTCAATAATTCATAGAAAATAGCCCGTTTATCAAAAAAATTCGAAACTCGCGACTTTCCATGGGAAATCTCATTCTCTACAACTTTGCAGAAGGAAATTTTTCCAAATTCCAAACAAAAATTGACCGAAATCCATAAACGGACGATTTTACAGTCTATAATCAATTTTTGGTCAAGAATTGTGTCCACCGACACACAAAACATATGTTAAACATTTAATGCCACAAAATACTCTACCTCCTCATATACTCATATATCCCACAATCATTATAAAAATATCACCGTTAATATATTATTAAAATAATATATTTAAATGTATTATTTTATCAGAAAAAGATAAAATATTAATTTTCAACAATTGTCACATTAAAAATTTTCTCCATCTATATCCACATAAAATAAATATTTTCTTTATCATAATAATCAATAATTAATTATTCAAAATAATATTCTGAGAATCACAAGATCGACAACCGGTAGTTCCCAGAAAGAGGGCTTTCGATAAGGATTTCTCTCTTCTTGGCAAGCGCAATTAGGTGACCAAACCTCTCCTTGAGATGTAACTTTCTAGACATTGCCAATAATGTAATCTCGATAATATTATTCAAATAATATGAATTATTGATTTGATAATGGAAAATCTTGTGTAATGACAATTATTGAAACAACAAAGAATACAAAATATCAACGCGACAATTATTGAATTAATATAATATTGAGCAAGAATTCATCGTAATAATTATTGAGTAATGCCTTCTTACGTAAGGATCAATAATTCAACAATCATGCGGTAATACTGGTGTCATCTCTTTGTGCAACCACGCATATTATCGTATTTTAACCACCGGGTAACCCAAATTGTTAAGCGGTAACAATTTGCCAATTATTTATAAAACTCAATCTTTTGTCGTTTTCTTTCATCCAACCGTTTTTTCGTTATGGGGCCCCATAATGATCGCTACTGGTAACGCATCGGAGATTCCCGACAAAAAAGAATATTCCACGACCAAACGAATATTCCCCGACAATAATGAATATTTTATAACCACTTGCTTATTTTGTAAACTTTGCACATTTCACCCATAACCAAAGAATTATATCAAATTAACCCTTATTAATTTAGAATAATGAATAAAGAAAAATTCAATTTTATTTATAATAAGTTGGGGTCTTACATATGATCTCTGGCGGAGATCGGGGAATAGAACTAGGAGGGGAGAGACGAGTAAATCCTTCGCTAGTGTGTCCTACCTAAGCTTATTTGTTGGTCGGTCATAATATAGGGATATTATGTGATACGTTAATTTGTTTAATTAACCCTTGTTTTATGGCAGTATTTAAGAATGGCTGCTGAGAACGTTAACAATGGAGTTTATGAGACGGTGGAACAACCTTTACTCACAAACCAGGAGAACGTGCAACATGAAGGCAATATTCCTCCTGTAAACAACACTACCGAGCAAACGATGAACGATGGAATGTTTAGGAGCTTTTTGTAGTTCATGCAAAATCAGACGAGGGAGACTCGTGTACAAAATACGGGTAGAAGTGATGGCAACGCTTGATTCATCACATGACCAAGCAATTCAAAGAGTAGGGACCACCAGATTTCCATGGAAAGCCGGATCCGATCAAGGCAGAAACGTGGGTCAAGCAAATTACCAAGATATTTGATGTCTTGGGATGCACGGAGGAACGAAGGTTCCATTCGCCACCTTTTATGTTTTGTGGTGAAAGCAGACATCGGGTGGGAATCGTGAAGCGCACTGACCGGATGCACTCAACATGTCTTGGGAAAGATTTGAAACTTTTCAATGACAAGTACTTTTCCCGAAAGTATTAAATATATGAAAGAGGTAGAGTTTATTAGACCGGAGCGAACAACATAGCGGTGTCTTAGTACGAGGCAAAGTTTGCAGAGTTATCCAGGTTTGCACCTCATTTGGTGGAGAATGAGGAACGTATGACGCGAATGTTTCTGAGAGGTCTAAAACCCTAGATTAAATCAATACCTTATATCTCATAAATTTTCTCCGTATTCGGATGTTGTAAGCAGGCTCAATTATTAGGCGAGATAGTGAGTATACTCAATCGAGGACCACAACTGTAGTCACATATCGGTGATGGAATCATCAAAACGATAATAACCAACGAGGAGGAAAGAATCTGACAAAGCGGTAGAACCACTCAAGTGGTAATCGTGGCCGTGAAAATAGAAGAAGCGAGTCGGGAGGAGATTTTAAAAAGGGAGATTCAACAACGACCATGTGAAGATGTCGGCGCCTTGATAGTAATTGGTTCAAGAGGAGGAGAAAGACCCACCGGTCGTATGTTACAAATCTTGGGAAGAGGACATATCATTTCAAACCGCCCACAACAGTTTAAGGTATGTTATAAGCTGTGGAAAGGAAGGACATATATCGCTCGAGATTGACTTGTGAAGCGAAACCAAGTCCAATGAGGGATGGTGACTCAAAAGGTCATCCCGTAAAAGTCAAAGTCAATCGGTTCGAAAAAAGCGTTTTTCGGATCGGTCGAATGCGAGAACCCGAACGAAGTTAGACGGGTTAGTTAATTATAAATTCTTGCGAAGTTTATACCTTACTAGATATCTGGGTTCTACCCATTCTTTTATCTCTTCTTTTGCGCTCAACGTTTGAACTTGACTCCGGAGAAATTAGACTTTGACCTATCTGTGGAAACTCTGTTAGGAGAAACTTTCATCACATCCATTATTTATAAATCTTGTTTGATTCAAGTTGGCATCATCACCTTACCTGTTGATCTTATCTCTTTGAGGATACTTGCTTTTGATGTGATGTTAGAGATTGATTGGTTAACTACTCATTATGCCAAAATTGATTGCTTACGTAAGGTTGTTAGTTTTCATATTCCTAAACAACCTGTTATTCGAATTCAAGCAACCAAACCATTGAAGTCAAAATCTTTCATATTAAATTATAAAGCCATTTGTTTATTGAAAAACGAATGTCGAGCTTTCTTAGCCCATGTTATGGACTTGGACAAAAATACGTTAAATTTAAATGATATTTCTATTATTAGTGAATTTTCTGACGTATTTCCTGGAGAATTTCGCTTACTCCCAAAGCCCGATATTAAATTTTGTATCGACTTTGAACACAGTACAAAACTCATTTCTAAAACTCATATCGAATGGCTCTATTGAACTTCGAGGAGTTAAAAATTCAACTATAAATTTGGTACTGAGCCTTTATCCGGTGACTTCCTTTGTGGAATGCACCAAGCCAAACTCTCTGTAGGGACACCATATTGATGCGATAGTAAAGCGATAGGTGTCATTGTAACGTCTTATCCAAGGTTGGAATATGAATCACGATTGAGAACAACCTAAGTCAGAATCGAAATACGTAGCTTTCAGGCTTAGTTGGTTATTATCGGAGATTCGTTGAAGGTATTCTCGAATCGCTATTCCATTAATGCACTTTAACTCGTAGAGATACAAAATTTGAATGGAGCAAGGAATGTGGGGAGAGCTTGAAGAACTCAAGAGGAGACTCATTTCAAAGACATGTTCGACGTATGTCATCCTCGAAAGCGAACGTGGTAGGCGACGTGTTGAGTAGAAGATGGTATACAAAAGACGAGTACGATATTGTCAACGACTAATTTCAGTATAATTTACAAATAATAGAGATGGAGATGAAAACTCTAGGTACCCGTGATGATATCTGAGTATAATCGACTTTAATCGATAAAGTTAAAGTTTTTCAAGCTACACACCGAGTGATGAATTTGAAGAAGGAGGTGCAAGAAGTTGTTATTTAAAAGCGAGAATCGGTGAGGTGAGAAAGCTCAAACCTTCGATTTATTAATCCATTTGAAATTCTCGATCGAATAGGAGCGTGGCCTATAGACTCATTTCACCGCCAAGTATGACGCGTGTTCATAACGCGTTTTTTCATGTATCGATGTTACATAAATATGTGGACGACCGAACCATGTCATTGAGTTAACCCAGGACGAGATAGCAGAAGACTTAACGTCACGAGGAGGTGCACCTGTCAAGATCTTAGATAGGAAAGAACATGTCCTATGTATCAGAGGTTATACCACAAGTTAAAGTTTTGTGGAGAAGCCATCTTATTGAGGAAATGACACGGGAGTTGAAAACGGAAATAAAAGCGAGGTATCTTCACTGTGTTGAAACACAGTGCACGTCACGTCAATTTCGAGGATGAAATTTTATAAGGAGGGGAGGTTGTAAGACCCCAACTTATTATAAATAAATTAAATTTTCCTCTATTCATTATTCTAAATTAATAAGGGTTAATTTGATATAATACTTTGGTTATGGGTGAAATGTGCAAAGTTTACAAAATAAGCAAGTGGTTATAAAATATTCTTTTTGTCGGGAATCTCCGTATGGCCAGTATGATCATTCATGGGCCCCATAACTAAAAAAAATGGTTGGATAAAAAAATGACAAAGATTGAGTTTATAAAAATAACAGGCGTAAATTGTTACAATTAACTTTGTTGGGTTACACGGTGGTTAAAAAATCTGATAATACGCGTGGTTGCGAAGAAGACGCGGTATTGCAGTATTGTTGAATTATTGATTAAATGCGTAGAAGGCCTGCCTACTCAATAATTATTACGATAATTACTTATTCATTATTTTATTTTATTGATTCAATAATTCTTTGCGTTGATATTTATATTATTATTGTTTCAATAATTGTCATTTACTGATATTTTCCATTATCGGATCAATAATTCATATTATTTGAATAATATTATCGAGATAACATTATTGGCAATGTCTAGAAAGTTCTGTCTAAGGAGAGGTTTGGTCACCTAATTGCACGCCAGTAAGGAGAAATCCTTATTGAAAAGCCCCCTCTATCCTGGGAACGGCCTGGTTGTTAGTATTATGATTCTGTAATATTATTTTTAAATAATTAATTATTGATTATTATGATAAAAAAAAAATATTCATTTTCTGTGGATATAGATGGAAAAAAATTTTAATGTGACAATTGTTGAAAATTAATATTTTATCTTTTTCTGATAAAATAATTCATT
Organism: Panax ginseng; assembly: GCA_020205605.1. Lineage (NCBI taxonomy): Eukaryota > Viridiplantae > Streptophyta > Magnoliopsida > Apiales > Araliaceae > Panax > Panax ginseng. The sequence goes on along the minus strand of CM035141.1, from coordinate 102,236,137 downwards.
TAAATATATTATTTTAATAATATATTAACGGTGATATTTTTATAATGAATGTCGGATATATGAGTATATGAGGAGGAAGAGTATTTTTGTTGTATTAAATATTTAACACATATTTTGTGTGTCGGCGGACACAATTCTTGACCGAACATTGATTATAGAGTATAAAATCGCCCGTTTGTGGATTTCGGATAATTTCTGTTTGGAATTTGGAAAAATTTTCTTCTGCAAAGTTGTAGAGAATTGAAATTCCTATAAAAAACCACGAGATTTGAATTTTCTGATAAAAGGGGTATTTATTGTGAATTATTGAAGTTCCAGAGTTCCGAAATAATTGATTTTTGGAAGTTTTAATTATTATTTTCAAGAAAAACGTTTTTCAAAGGTTGGTGAACATCTTTAACATGTGTTTGGTGGCTGAAATCAGATTCCTTGGTGGTGGGCTTGAATATTTGGTAAATATTAATATTTTATTAATTTAGTCTCCTTTGGCGTTCTAGCATTTTCCTATAAATAGAGGGCTAAGTTAGAATTGAAAATCACACCAGAAACAAAATTTCTCTCTTTCTCTCTCTATATTATCGAAGCGTATTCTTGTGAGTATACTTTGAGTGTTACTTATCTACTATGCGAGTTATGTCAAGACTATACCAAAATTCAAATCGTAAATACGGTTATTTTGAGGTAAAGGATGTTATTTCTTTCATGAAATGATATTATTTTCTTCAATATCATTATGCCAAAATATTGGTTGAACTTTTTATCAAATTTGGAACTTTTTTTTATGTAAGGGTTACTATTCATGAGTTAGTATTCACGAGTTCTTATTCACGAAAGTACAATTCATTAAAATCTTATTCACGTAAGCGTTAAGATGTTTTTTGTGAAATTTTTATTTTTTTGTGTCGGGGTTCTTATTCACATATATTTAACTTTATTCACGATATCTGACTATTTATTCGGTTTATCGAATTTATGAATAGTCTTAGTATACGCTTGAAGGATTCTTCGTCTCTCCCTCCTAGTTCTATTCCCGATCTCCGCAGGAGATCGTATCCCTAAGCTCGATACCATTTGTGGCGCCCCAAAATAGGTATCTGACTCCCATTTCGAGTCGCCAAAATACATGGTATAGAAAGCAAACTATAACTTTGACAATACATATATGTGTAGAATATTGACAATACAATTGTGAGTTTGAATACAAATATTGTCTTTAAACAATATACACACCCAAATAAGTCCTCATTAATTATTCATACACTATTTTACGAAATAGTGAGGACAACTAAAACATCTTCCTAGAACCATCACTCCATACCCAGACTCGATCCTGCTTATGTTCTCACCTCACGAGAAGGAAAATGGAACAAAAAGGAAAAGGGTGAGCTCAACTAGCCCGGTAAAGAATATTATGACTAAGATAATATACAACAAATTATCGTTAGTCTTCGAGGGAAAAATCTAATAGAATACAATAGACAAACAAGTTTTAGATCAACAAATCACGGTGAAGCAATGAATCCATTAGAAGAGTCACGTAGAGAATGAATTCTATTGTCTTCTAAGGTTAAAAAGTCCATCATCAAAATAATATTTTGAAAGCGAATCGATGAAGGCGAGAAAATAATATTTTCTTCTTATGAAACCACGTATATTCTCGTATTTTAACCACCGGGTAAACTAATGACAGTGTTAAGCGGTAACAATTTATCTTTGTTATTTATAAAACTCGATCTTTTGTCGTTTTCCTTCATCCAACCATTTTTTCGTTATGGAGCCCACAAATGAATTACTTGTGAGTAAATGCGGAGATTCTCGAAAAAAAGAATATTCCACGACCAAACGAATATTCCCAAATAATAATGAATATTTTATAACCACTTGTTTATTTTGTAAACTTTGAACATTTCACCCATAACCAAAGTATTATATCAAATTAACCCTTATTAATTTAGAATAATGAATAGAGGAAAATTTAATTTATTTATAATAAGTTGGGGTCTTACAACCTCCCCTCCTTATAAAATTTCTTCTCGAAATTGACATACGTGCACAGTGTTTGAGCGGTGAGGTACCTCGCTTTCATTTCCGATTCCAACTCCCATGTCATTTCCTCAATTACATGGTTTCTCCACAAAACCTTAACTTGTGGTATAACCTTCGATGTGTAAGACATGCTCTTTCCTATCCAAAATCTCAACAGTATCTCTTCGTATGTTAAATCTTCATTTATCTAAATGCAGTTCTAACGCAATAATGTGGTTCGGGTCTTTCAATATTCTGAAGCATAGATATGTGGAATACATTGTGAACACGAGACATACTTGGAGGTAACGCGAGTCTATAAAGCTACGTTTCCTATCTTGGTCAAGAATCTCAAATGGACCAACAAACCTTGGATTGAGCTTTCTGTAAGACCCCAACTTATTATAAATAAAATTGAATTTTCTTTATTCATTATTCTAAATTAATAAGGGTTAATTTGATATAATTCTTTGGTTATGGGTGAAATGTGCAAAGTTTACAAAATAAGCAAGTGGTTATAAAATATTCATTATTGTCGGGGAATATTCGTTTGGTCGTGGAATATTCTTTTTGTCGAGAAATCGTGACGACCAATGAGTCATTAGTGGGCCCCATAACGGAAAAAGCGGTTGGATGAAAGAAAACGACAAAGATTGAGTTTTATAAATAACTACGTAAATTGTTACCAATAATACATTGTTGGGTTACTGGTGGTTAAAATACGATAATACGCGTGGTCGCACAAGAATATTACCGGTATTTGCATGTATTGTTGAATTATTGATCCTTACGTAAGAAGGCACTACTCAATAATTATTACGAGTGAATTCTTTATTCAATATTATATTAATTGATAATTCTTTGCGTTGATATTTTGTATTCTTTGTTGTTTGATAATTGTCATTACACACGGTATTTTCCATTATCAAATCAATAATTCATATTATTTGAATAATATTATCGATTACATTATTGGCAATGTCTAGAAAGTTACATCTAAGGAGAGGTTTGGTCACCTAATCAAGGCTACCAAGTAAGGAGAAATCCTTATTGGAAAGCCCCCTACTTTCTGAGGAGCGGCACGGTTGTCGATCTTGTGATTACGTAATATTATTTTGAATAATTAATTATTGATTATTATGATAAAGAAAATATTTATTTTATGTGGATATAGATGGAGAAAATTTTTAATGTGACAATTGTTGAAAATTAATATTTTATCTTTTTTACGATAAAATAATACATTTAAATATATTATTTTAATAATATATTACGGTGATATTTTTATAATGATTGTGGGATATATGAGTATATGAGGAGGTAGAGTATTTTGTGGCATTAAATGTTTAATATATGTTTTGTGTGTGTCGGTGGACACAATTCTCGATAGAAAATTGATTATAGTATCGTAAAATCGTCTGTTTATGGATTTCGGTCAATTACATTTGGAATTTGGAAAAATTTCTTACGCAAAGTTGTAGAGAATGGGATTTCCATGAAAATACATGAGTTTCAATTTTTCTGATAAACGGGCTATTTTCTATGAATTATTGAAGTTAAGGAAAATAAAATAATTTTTTATTAATTATGGTGGGACCCACTTTTTGGTGGGTGTTGAATGCACATGGGTCTTTGAAATTTTCAGCATTGAAATTTGAAAGCATGCGTAGAAATTGGTTTATAAATAATATTAATTTATTATTTTAGTCTCGCTTTTGGCGTTAAAGCATTTTCCTATAAATAGAAGGCTAAGTTAGAATTGAAAATCACACCGAAACTAAGTTTTCTCTCTTCTCTCTATATTATCGAAGCGTATTCTTGTGAGTATATTTTGAGTGTTGCTATATCTGCCATGAGTTTACATCAAGACTATATCTGAAATTCGATCGAAATACGGTTATTTTGAGGTAAAGGATATTATTTTCTTCTTAAATGATATTTTTTCTTCAATATCATTATGCCAAGTATTGGTGAACTTTTTTATCAAATTTGGAACTTGTTGTGTAGAGTTACTATTCACGATATCTGACCTTTATTCATATCTACCTTTATTCACGAATAATCTGACTATTATTCAAGAAAAATAAAAATTTTTCTTTTGTCCAAAATATCTATACGGATACTAGCTTTGATTGTATCCATGTTTTGATCATTCTTGAATTTTACACCAATATGATTGTTTTCAAGTATTTTTGGACATAGGTAAAAAAAAGTACGAATCCTTAATCCTTAATCCTTGTCATTTTGTTTCTTTGGATTCGTTTCTTTAAAAATGTTTTTCATCATCCTCGATCCTAAATGGTGATATAAATGAATATCTTTGGCACTGTAGTGCAAAAGATGAGCGATTAATGATGAATATCTTTGGCTTTTGTAGTCAAAAAGATGAGCAGTGTTGAGATAAACATGACCATTTGGTGATCTAAAATGAATATCTTTGGCACGTAGTGCAAAGATGATTAAAGATGTATATTGATTGTTATTACGAGGATAAACTATTGATGATGGACTTTTAAACCTTAGAAGGCGGTAGAATTCTTTCTACGTGACTCTTCAATGGATTCTTTATTCCATTGCATTTGTTGATCTAAAACTTGTTGTCTATTGTATTCTATTAGATTTTTCCTGTTGAAGACTAACGATAATTTGTTGTATATTATCTTAGTCATAATATTCTTTTGGGCTAGTTGAGCTCACCCTTTTCCTTTTGTTCCATTTTTCTTCTCGGGAGGTGAGAAACAAGCGAGGATCGAGTCGGGGTATGGAGTGATGGTTCTAGGAAGATGTTTTTAGGCATCCTCACTATTTACGTAAAATAGTGTATGAATAATTAATGAGGACTTATTTGGGTGTGTATATTGTCTAGAAGACAATATTTGTATTCAAACTCACAGTTGTATTGTCGTATTCTACACGACATCTGTATTGTCAAAGTTGTAATTTGCTTTCTATACCATGTATTTTGGCGACTCAGAATGGGTGTTGTATACCTATTTTGGGGGCATCACATTTCCTCTTTTCCCAAATCTTGTAACTCTTTTCCATGGAGAAATACGTAACAATACATGATCTCCAATATTAAACTCCACGTCCTTTCTATGAAGATCAGCATAACTCTTTTGTCGATCTTGTGAAGTTTGAATACGTTGTCGAATCATTTGGATCTTTTACGTAGTCATGCGTATTTAATTATTGTCCCAATAATGTTGCTTTCTCCCACCTCGTCCAAAGATATTGGAGAAGCGACATTTTCGCATCATACAACGCCTCAAATGGAGCCATTTATACTTTAACGATAATTGTTGTTGTAAGAGAATTCCACCAAATGGCAAGTACTTATCCCAACTTCCTTTGAAATCTAGAACACGAGTCTTAATAGATCTTGAGGTTTGAATAGTCCTCTCGATTATTCTGTCTGGTTTGAGGATGATATCTTTGCCGAATCAATCGTAAATCCGTGCCCATAACTTTTCTCGCAAGCTAACCCAAAATCTTGAAGTGAATCTTGGGTCACGATCCAAAACTATGGATCTTGGCGTACCATGCAATCGCACAATCTCATTCATGTACATACTGAGCAAGGCGTTCGAGGAATAAGTTTTCGTATAGGTAAGAAATGAAGCGGAGACTTGGTTAATCTATCAACAATAACCCAAATCGCATCTATGCCTTGAGAAACCTTGGGAAGACACAGCGAAATCCATTGTAATGTGTTCCCACTTCCATTCTGGAATCTCAAGTGGTTCTGATGGACCTTTTGGCATTTGATGCTCGCCTTTACACGTTGACAAGTTAAACACCTCGAGATAAACTCGCGATCTCTCTCTTCATATTGTTCCACCAAAATGTATGTCGAATATCATGATACATTTTGGTACTCTAGAGATGGATTGCAGAAGCGGGGTGTTGTGTGCCTCCATCATGATTCTATGCTTCAAGTCGAATCGTTCGGAATGCAAAGTCGAGAGTTGAATCGAAGTATTCCTTCTTCATCGATTCTTGCTTCCGGAATAGCTCCTTTTTGCACTTTCTTCTTCATGCGCATCAGCCCCAGGTCCGTAGCTTGAGCAGCTTTAACTTTATCGATTAAAGTCGGTTCTACTCGTATATTCGCCATCATCACGTGGGTACCTAGAGTTTTCATCTCCATCTCTATTATTTATAAGTTATACGAAATGAGTCTTTGACAATATTGTACTCGTACTCGTATACGATCTTTTACTCAACATGTTAGCTACCACGTTCGCTTTTCTAGAATGGTATGGTCAGAACATGTGCCGAAATGAGTCTCCTCTTGAGTTCTTCGAAGCTCTTCCCACATTTCTCGCTTCATTCGAATTTTGTATCTCTACGAGTCAGTTGAGTTAATGGAGTAGCGATTTGAGAAAATCTTTCCACGAATCTTCGATAATAACCAACTAAGCCTAAAAAGCTACGTATTTCGATTACTGACTTAGGTTGCTCTCAATTGTGACTCATATCCCAATATTGGATAAAGACATCACAATAACACTATCGAGTTACTACTCTGCATACGAATATGGCGTCCCCCTATGGAGAGTTTGGCCGGTGCATTCCACAAAGGAAGTCGTAAGATAGAGGCTCGGGTATCAACTTCTATAGTTGGGTTTTGAACTCCTGAAGTTTAATAGGAGCCATTCGATATGAGATTTTAGAAATGGGTTTTGTACCGGATTTAAAGTCGATATAAATTCAATATCACGCTCTGGGAGTAGGCCAAGAAATTCTTCAGAAAATACGTCAGAAAATTCACTAATAATAGAAATATCATTCAAATTTAACGTATTTTTGTCCAAGTCCATAACATGGGCTAAGAAAGCTTGACATTCGTTTTTCAATAAACAAATGGCTTTATAATTTAATATAAAAGAGTTTGACTTCAATGGTTTGGTTGCTTGAATTCGAATAACAGGTTGTTTAGGAATATGAAAACTAACAACCTTACGTAAAAAATCAATTTTGGCATAATGAGTAGTTAACCAATCAATCTCTAAAATCACATCAAAAGCAAGTATCTTCAAAGAGATAAGATCGGCGAGTAAGTGATGGTGCCAACTTGAATCAAAAAAAAGATTTATAAGCGGTGGATGTGATGAAAGTTTCTCCTAACGTAGTTTCCACAGATAGGTCAAAGTCTAATTTCTCCGGAGTCAAGTTCAAACGTTAAACGCAAGAAAAAGAGATAAAAGAATAAGTAGAACCCAGATATCAGTAAAGGTATAAACTTCGCAAGAATTTATAATTAACTAACCCGTGCTAAATTCGATTCGGGTTCCTCGCGATTCGACCGATCACGGAAAAACGCTCTTTCGAGAACAGTTGACTTTGACTTTACGGGATGACCTTTTGAGTCACCATCCCATTGGACTTGGTTTATTAAGGCAATCTCGAGCGATATGTCCTTCCTTTCCACGATTATAACATACCTTAAACTGTTGTGGGCGGTTTGGGTTGATATATCCCTCTTTCCAGATTTGTAAATGTGTCGTAGGTGGTCTTTCTCCTCACTTGGAACCAATTGCTACTGGCGCTGACATCTTCACATGGTTGTTGTTGAATCTCCCCTTTTTAAAATCTCCTCCCGACTCGCTTCTTCTATTTTCATGGCCACGATTACCACTTGAATGGTTACCGCCTTTGTCTGTATTCTTTCCTCCTCGCTGGTTATCATCGTTTGATATTTCAGCATCCATAGAAATATGACCCTGGTTGTGGTCCCTCGATTGAGTATACTCACTATCTCGCTCTAATAATTGAGCCCTGTTTACAACATCTGAATATAGAGAAAATTTATGAGATATAAGGTATTGATGAATCTCGGGTTTTAGACCTCTCAGAAACATTCGCGTCATACGTTCCTCATTCTCCACCAAATGAGGTGCAAACCTGGATAACTCTGCGAACTTTGCCTCGTACTGAGACACCGTTATGTTGTTCTGCTCCAGTCTAATAAACTCTACCTCTTTCATATGACGAATATTTTCAGGAAAGTACTTGTCATTGAAAAGTTTCTGAAATCTTTCCCAAGACATGTTGAGTGCATCTGGGCTGGGTACGCTTCACTGATTCCCACGATGTCTGGCTTCACCACTAAACATAAAGGTGGTGAATGGAACCTTCTGTTCCTCCGTGCATCCTAAGACATCAAATATCTTGGTAATTTGCTTGACCCACGTTTTTGCCTTGATCGGATCCGGCTTTCCATGGAAATCTGGTGGTCCCAACTCTTTGAATTATTTGGTCGTGACAAACCGCGGCGTTCTTATCATTTTCACCGTATTTTGTACACGAGTCTCCTCAAATCGATTTTGCATGAAGCGCAAAAAGCTTCTAAACATCCGTCGTTCATCATCTAAACCGATTGGCGTTGTTCACGGGAGGAACATTGCCATCCTGTTAGACGTTCTCCTCGTTGGTGAAGTCTGCAAAGGCGTCTCCACGGTCTCATTTACTCCACTATTAATATTCTCGATAAACATTCTCAAACATTGTCATAAAACAAGGGTTAATTAAACAAATTAACATGTCACATAATATCCCTATATTATGACGACAACAAATAAGCTTAGGTAGGACACACTAGCGAAGGATTTACTCGTCTCTCCCTCTAGTTTATTCCCCGATCTCCATGGAGATCATATCCCTAAGCTCGATACCAACTGTGACGCCCCAAAATAGGTCTATTCCACCCAAACCATTTACGAGTCGCCAAATACATAGATGCGAAATAACTACAACTTTATTATTACAACATATAAAGCTGTGAGTTTAAATACGAGATATTGCCTGCTTGACAATATCCACACGCAAATAAATCCCCATCATAATTATTGATACATTATTTTACAAAAATGGTGAGGACTACTAAACAACTCTCTCTAGAACCTTCATTCCATTACCCACTAAGATTGGCTACATTCTCGCCTCCACGAGAAGAAAAATGAAACAACAAGGAAAAGGGTGAGCTCAACTAGCCCGATAAAGAATATTATGACTAAGATAATATACAACAAATTATCGTTAGTCTTCAACGAGGAAAAATCGATAAAATATAATAGACAACAAGTTTTAGATCAACAAATGCGTGAAACAACAATCCATTAGAAGAGTCACGTAGAGAATGAATTCTACTTTCTTCTAAGATTTAAAAGTCCATCATCAATATTTCATCATCGTAATAACAATCAATATAAATCTTTAATCATCTTTGCACTACTGAGCCAAAGATATTCATTTATATCACCGGTTGGTCATGTTTATCTCAACACTGTTCATCTTTGCACTACGGGCCAAAGAGATTCATCGATTTAATCATTCATCTTTGCCTTCTGTGCCAAAGATATTCATCAAATATCACCATTAAGGGTAGGGATGATGAAAAACATTTTAGAAACGAATCCGAGAAGGCGGAAGGACAAATATTAGGGATTCAGTATTTGGTTTATCCAAATTCAATAATACTCCATAATAACCAAGTGTGAAGTAGAATTCACAAATAAAGATCAAAACATGGATACTGATCAAAGATAGTAACCATAAAAGACATCTGGAAGAAAAAGAAAATTTCATTTTTGAATTGAATAAAAGAAGTATTTGTGAATAGTCAGTATCGTGAATAGTAACCAGAACACAAAAGATAGAAAAAATTTCAAAAAAAAACATCTCAACTTCGTGAATAAGACTCGTGAATAGTAACTTCGTGAATAGTAACTCATGAATAGTAACCCATGAATAGTAACCCGACATGAAAAAGTTCCAAATTTGATAAAAGTTCAACCAATATTTTGGCATAATGATATTGAAGAAAATAATATCATTTGCGAAAGAAATAACATCCTTTAACTCAAAATAACCGTCTTACATTTGAATTTCGATATAGTCTTGTGAACTACTTATACAGTATAAGAACACTCAAAGTATACTCACAAGAATATGCTCGATAATATAGAGAGAAAGAGAAAACTTTGTTTACGGTGTGATTTTCAATTTAACTTAGCCTCTATTTATAGGAAAATGCTAACGCATAAAAGGAGACTAAATTAATAAAATATTAATATTTACCAAATATTCAAGCCCACCACCAAGGAATCGATTTGACCACCAAGCACATGTTAAAGATGCTCACCAACCTTTGAAAAACGTTTTTCTTGAAAATAATAATTAAAACTTCCAAAAATCAATTATTTCGGAACTCCGAAACTTCAATAATTCACAATAAATAGCCCTTTTATCAGAAAATTCAAATCTCGAGCCTTTTTATAGGAATTTCAATTCTCTACAACTTTGCAGAAGAAAATATTTCCAAATTCCAAACAGAAATTATCCGAAATCCACAAACGGACGATTTTACAGTCTATAATCAATTTTCGGTCAAGAATTGTGTCCACCGACACACAAAACATGTGTTAAACATTTAATGCCACAAAAACACTCTTCCTCCTCATATACTCATATTTCCCACATTCATTGTAAAAATATCACCGTTAATATATTATTAAAATAATATATTTAAATGAATTATTTTATCAGAAAAAAAAATAAAATATTAATTTTCAACAATTGTCACATTAATTTTTTTTTCCATCTATATCCACATAAAATGAATATTTTTTTTATCATAATAATCAATAATTAATTATTCAAAAATAATATTACTGAATCACGATCTTGACAATCAGTAGTTCCGGGATAGAGGGGCTTTCGATAAGGATTTCTCACTTCTTGTGTATGATTAGGTGACCAAACCTCTCCTTAGACATAACTTTCTAGACATTGCCAATAATGTTATCGATAATATTATTCAAATAATATGAATTATTGATATGATAATGGAAAATCATGCGGTGACAATTATTGAAACAATAATAATATAAATATTAACGCAGACAATTATTGAATCGATAAAATAATGAGCGATAATTCTTGTAATAATTATTGAGTAGTGCCTTCTTTACGTCGAATCAATAATTCAACAACATTTATCATAATCTGGTGTCTACTTATGCAACCACGTATATTCTTCGTATTTTAACCACGGTAACCCAACGATTGTTAATTGGTAACAATTTATGCCGATTATTTATAAAACTCAATCTTTTGTCGTTTTCCTTCATCCAACCATTTTTTAGTTATGGGGCCCCTGAATATGATGCTGGCAGGTAAATACGGAGATTCGACAAAAAGAATATTCCACGACCAAACGAATATTCCAAATAATAATGAATATTTTATAACCACTTTGCTTATTTTGTAAACTTTGAACATTTCACCCATAACTAAAGCATTATATCAAATTAACCCTTATTAATTTAGAATAATGAATAAAGGAAAATTTAATTTATTTATAATAAGTTGTGGTCTTACAACCCAGTAAAGAATATTATGAATAAGATAATATAAAATAAATTATCGTTAGTCTTCAACAGGGAAAAATCTAATAGAATACAATAGACAACAAGTTTTAAATCAATCTTGCAATGAAATAATAATTCATTAAAAGATTTAAGTAGAGAATGCAAACTACTATCTCTTACATATATGAATTTAAAAGTTCATCGTCTATCTTTTATCCCTGTAACAACAATCGATATATATACGGAATCAAATATTCATCTTGCACTCTACAGGTGCCAAAGATATTCATCGGTTGGTCGTGTTCATCTAAACACTGTTCATCTTTTGCACTACGGGCCAAAGATATTCATCGAGAAATCATTCATCTTTGCACTACTGGGCCAAAGATATTCGGTTATATCATCATTTAGGATGAGGATGATGAAAATATTTTAAAGAAAACAAATCAAGTGAAACAAAAGAACAAATATTAAGGATTCGTACTTTAAATAATCCAAGTTCAAAAATACTTCATAAATAACAGAGTGGAGTAAAATTCAAGAATGATCAAAACATAGATCTAATCAAAGATAGGAACTATAACAGACAATCCTGGACATAGAAAAGAAAATTTAATTTTTCTGTGAATAGTGTCGTATACGTGAATAGTAACTCCGACATCAGAAGATAGAAATTTCACAAAAAACATCATCATGCTTCGTGAATAGTACTCATGAATAGTAACTCGTTATAGTAACTGTAAGACCCCAAATTATTAATAAATAAAATTTATTTTCCTCTATTTATTATTTTGAAATAGTAAGGGTTGATTTGATTAATGTGGATAATTATGGGTAAAATACGCAAATATTTCGAATAAGCAAGTGGTTATAAAATATTCATTATTGTCGGGGAATATTCGTTTGGTCGTGGAATATTCGTGTTTGTTTGGGAATATTAAATATTGACGCATAGTAGTGATCTTTTATGGGCTCTATAACGGAAAGCGATTGGATGAAGAAAAGCGACAAATATAAGTTGTTTATAAATAAGCGGCAGTAGTTATTACAGATTATCTTGTTGGAATACCCCGGTGGTTAAAGCACACTAATATCTGGCGTTGTTGAGCGGTGGCGCGGTATTGCACCAATTATTGATTCTTACGTGAAGGCACTACTCGATAATTGTTATAGTAATTCTTATTCGATTATTTTATTTTATTGATTTAATAATTCTTTGCATTGATATTTTATATTCTTGTTGTTTTGATAAATTGTCATTACGGTATTTTCCATTATCAGACAATAATTCATATTATCTGAATAATATTATTGGATAATATTATTGGCAATGTCTAGAAAGTTACTGTCAAGGAGAGGTTTGGTCACCTAATTGCGGCAAGAAAGAGAGATCCTTATTGAAACCCCTTTTTCACAGGAGCGGCACGGTTGCCGATCTTGTGATTCTGTAATATTATTTGTGAATAATTAATTATTGATTTATATGATGAGGAAAATATTGATTTTATGTGGATATAGATGGAGAAAATTTTTAAAGTGACAATTGTTGAAAATTGAAATTTTATCTTTTTCTGATAAAATAATTCATTTAAATATATTATTATATTTTAATAATATAATAATGGTGATATTTTTATAATAAATGTGGGATATATGAGTATACGAGGAAAAAGAGTATTTTTGTTGCAATAAATATTAAAAAACAGATTTTGTGTGTCGGTAGACCCATTTCTTGACTGAAATTAGATTATAGCTTGTAAAATCGCCCGTTTGTGGATTTCAGTCAATTTCTGTTTGGAATTTGAAAAAAATTCCTTATGCAAAGTTGTAGATAATGGAATTTCCTATGGAAAGTTGTGTGTTTCGAATTTTTCTGATAAAAGAGCTAATTATTATGAATTATTGAAGTTCCGAAGCTTCGAAATAATTTATTTTGGAAGTTTAAAATAATTTAAATAAGAAAACGTTTTTTTGTGTTTGGAGGCATCTTTAACACATGTTAAGTTCTTTGAATCTGATTCTTGATGCGTAGGAAGATGTAGAAAAAAAATAAATAATATTAATTTATTAAATTTTCTCTTTTGGTGTTACAAGCATTTTCCTATAAATAGGGTGCTTAAGTTAGAATTGAAAATCACACGGCTGAAGTTTTTCTCTCTATATTATCGGCGTATTCTTGTGAGTATTTTGAGTATACTTTGAGTATTGCTTTATACGGTGCAAGTTCAAGTCATAGCTTATATCAGGTGTTTTATTAGAAATCTTATCTTTCGAGGTAAGAGATGTTATTTTATTAGAAAATGATATTATTTCTTCAATATCATTATCTTTGAAATATTGGATGGAAATTTTATCAAATTTAGAACTTTTTATGTCGGGAGTTACTATTCATAAGATTCTTATTCACGAGTTCTTATTCATGAGTCACGAGTTCTTATTCACGAAGTTCTTATTCACGAATCTTATTCACGAGCGTGAAGATATTTTTTGTGAAATTTCTATCTTTTGGTGTCGAGATTCTTATTCACGATATCTGGAACTATTCACGATACTCTGGACTTTATTCACGAATCACGACTTTATTCATAGAAAAATAAAATTTCTTCTTTTTTGTCAAAATATCTACTATGGATACTAGCTTTGATTGTATCCATGTTTTGATCATTCTTGAATTTTATTCCACTCTGATTACTTATGAAGTATTTTTGAACTTGGATTGTTTAAAATACGAATCCTTAATATTTGTTCTTTTGTTTCACTGAATTCGTTTCCTTTAAAATATTTTTCATCATCATCAGTCCTAAATGATGATATTACTAAATCTTTGGTCTGTAGTGCAAAGATGAACATGTGTTGAGATGAATATGACCGACTGATTAATATCTTTGGCCCGTAGTGCAAAGATGAACATGTGTTTAGATGAACATGACCAACTGATGAATATCGACGATGAACTTTTAAATTCATATATAGAAGACAGTAGAATTCATTCTCTACGTGACTCTTCTAATGGATTGCTGTTTCTGCTGCATTTGGCGACTCAGAATGGGTTGGATGGAATGGACCTATTTTGGGGGCGTCACAGTTGGTATCAGAGCTTAGGGATATGATCTCGGTGGAGATCGGGGAATAGAACTAGGAGGGATGAGGCGAGTAAATCCTTATTTAGTGTGTCGTACTCTAAGCTTATTTGTTAGTTGGTTAGTATATGGGATATTATATGATATATTGATTTCTTAATTAACCCTTGTTTTATGGCGATGATTTGAGAATGTCATTGAGAATATTAACGATTGGAGTAAATGAGGGTAGTGGAGATCGTATCTTTACCTTTGAGGAGAGCGTCTGACAACAGTGGCAATGTACCTCCCTGTGAACAACACCCTTTGAGCAGATGATGAGCGAGGGGATGTTTAGAAGCTTTTTGCGGTTTATGCAAAATCGAGACGAGGAGACTTCGTGTTCAAAATCTGAGGAGAAATGATAGCGATTCACGGGTGGTCACAAACCAAGCGAGTTCAAAGAGTTGGGACCACGTAATGCGGGAAAAGCGAATCCGATTAAGGCGGAGGCGTGGGTCAAACAAATTACCAAGATATTCGATGTCTTGGGATGCGGAGAACATAAAGTTCCATTCGCTACTTTTATGTTTAAATGTGAGGCGATTCATTGGTGGGAATCGTGAAGCGTACTCCATCCACCGCTTTCAACATGTCGTGGGAGCGTTTGAAATAGTTCAATGACAAGTACTTTACGAAAGTATTCGTCGTATGAAGGAAGTGGAGTTTATTTGGTGGGCGAGAATAACATGGCGGTGTCCCGATCTGGCGAAGTTCGCGGAGTATTCGAGGTTTCATCTCATTTGGTGGAGAATGAGGAACGTATAGCGCGGATGTTTACGAGAGGTTTGAAACCGGCGATACGTCGATATCTCATTCTCATAAATTTTCTCTCTATTCGGATGTTGTCGCGCAGGGGCTCGGTTGTTAGCGAGATAACGAAATACGTTCATTAGATGGACCATAACGAGGATCATACCAAAGATAGAAGTCATCGGAATAACGATAACGGTGGAAAAAGAAAAAAGCGGACAAAATGGTAACCACTACGGTGGTAATCATAGCCATGAAAATAGAAGAAGCGAGTCGGGAAGAGATTTTAAAAGAGGAGATTCAACAACGACCGTATGAAGGCGTCGGCGCCAAAGTAAAGAATCGGTTCAAGAGAGTAGAAAGACCACCGGTCGTATATTACAAATCTTGGAAAAGAGGACATATCCCAAAGCGCCCATACAACAGTTTAAGGTATGCTTTATAATTGTGGAAAAGAAGGACATATCACTCGAGTGTATGCAGTAGCGAAACCAAGTCCAGTGGTGATGGTGACTCAAAAGGATGTCTAGAAAAGTCAAAGTCGGCGGTTCTAGAAAAGCGTTTGTCGTGGCCAAAAAAGCGAGGAACCCGAACAAGTTTACGCGTGTTAGTTAATTATAAATTCTTGCGAAGTTTATACCTTACTAGAATGGGATTTCTACCCATTCTTTTATCTCTCTTTGCTTATTTCAACGTTTGAACTTGACTACGTAGAAATTAGACTTTGACCTTATCTATGGAGACTCTGTTAGGAGAAACTTTCATTACATCCGTTGTTTATAAATCTTGTTTGATTCAAGTTGGCACCATCACATTACCTGTTGATCTTATCTCTTTAAAGATACTTGCTTTTGATGTGATTCTAGGGATTGATTGGTTAACTACTCATCATGCCAAAATTGATTGCTTTCGTAAGATTGTTAGTTTTCATATTCTTAAGCAACCTGTTATTCGAATTCAAGCAATCAAACCATTGTAGTCAAACATTTTCATATCAAGCCATGAAGTCATTCGTTTATTACGGATGTCAAGTTTTCTTAGTCCATGTTATGGATTTGAATAAAGACACGTCGATTTGAATAATATTCATTGTTGTTATTGATTTTTCCCGACGTATTTCACGAAGAATTTTTTGGCTTACTCCCAAAGCTTTCGATATTAAATTTTGTATCGACTTTGAACCGGTGACAAAACTCATTTCTAAAATTTCATATCGAATGGCTCTATTGAACTTACGGAGTTAAACCCAACTCTAGAAGTTGATACTCGAAACCTCTATCGGTGACTTACTTTGTGGAATACTGCAGAAGCCGGACTCTCTCGTGTAGCGAGATACCATATTCGATGCGATAGTAAAGCGATAGGTGTCATTGTAACGTCTTATCCAAAGTTGGGATATGAGTCGCGATTGAGAACAACCTAAGTTTCGAATCGAAATACGTAGCTTTCAGACTTAGTTGGTTATTATCGGAGATTCGTTGAAGGATATTCTCGAATCATTTATTCCATTAACGCAATTGACTCGTAGAGAAACAAAATTGAATGGAGCAAGGAATGTGGGAAGAGCTTGAAGAACTTAAGAGGAGACTCATTTCAAAGACACGTGTTACGACCATGCCATCTCGAAAAAGTGAGCGTGGTAGGTGGCGTGTTGAATAGAATATCGTATACAAGCAATCTGATACGATATTATCAAAGACTCATTTCAGTATAATTTACAAATAATAGAGATGGAGATGAAAACTCTAGGTACCCATGTGATGATATACGAGTATAATCGACTTTAATCGATAAAGTTAAAGTTATTTCAAGCTACACACCGAGGTGATGAATTTGAAGAAGGAGGCAAGAAGTTGTTATTTCAAAAGCGAGAATCGGTGAGGTGAGGAAAGCTCGAACCTTCGATTTATTAATCCATTTGAAATTCTCGATCGAATAGGAAGCGTGGCCTATAGACTCGTTTTACCGCCAAGTATGCATGGCGTGTTCATAACGTTTTCACGTATCGATGTTACGTAAATATGTGGACGACCGAACCACGTCATTGAGTTAGAACCAGGACGAGATAGTGAAGACTTAACGACGAGGAGGTGCACTGTCAAGATCTTGGATAGGAAAGAACATGTCCTATGTCTGAGGTTATACCACAAGTTAAAGTTTTATGGAGAAACCATGCTTATTGAGGAAATGACACAGGAGTTGAAAGCGGAAATGAAAGTGAGGTATTCTCATCTTTTGAAACACAGAATCGTCACGTCGATTTCGAGGACGAAATTTCATAAGGAGGGAGGTTGTAAGACCCCAAATTATTAATAAATGAAATTTATTTTCCTCTATTTATTATTTTGAAATAGTAAGGGTTAATTTGATTAATGTGGATAGTTATGGGTAAAATACATAAATATTTGAATAAAGCAGTGGTTATAAAATATTCATTATTGTCGGGGAATATTCGTTTGGTCGTGGAATATTCGTGAGTAGTGTCGGAGAATATTAAATGCACTGCTTAGATCTTTGTGGGCTCCATGCGGAAAGCGATTGGATGAAGAAAGCGACAAATATAAGTTGTTTATAAATAACAGGCGTAGTTATTCACATCAATTATCTTGTTGGAATACCCGGTGGGTTTAAAACACACTAATCTGGCGTTGTTGAATAGTAGCTGCGGTATTGCACTAATTATTGATTCTTACGTAAAAGGCCTTTACTCAATAATTATTACGAATAATTCTTATTCAAATTATTTTATTTTATTGATTTAATAATTCTTTGCATTGATATTTTATATTCTTTGTTGTTTTGATAAATTGTCATTACTACGGTATTTTCCATTATCAGACAATAATTCATATTTTACGAATAATATTATTGGATAACATTATTGGCAATGTCTAGAAAGTTACATACAGGAGAGGTTTGGTCACCTAATCAATGCTGCTTGAAGAAGGAGAGATCCTTATTCGAAACCCACCTTTTTCCAGGAGCGGCACGGTTGCGATCTTGTGATTCTGTAATATTATTTGTGAATAATTAATTATTGATTTATATGATGAGGAGAATATTGATTTTATGTGGATATAGATGGAGAAAATTTTTAAAGTGACAATTGTTGAAAATTGAAATTTTATCTTTTTCTGATAAAATAATTCATTTAAATATATTATTATATTTTAATAATATAATAATGATGATATTTTTACAATGAATGTGGGATATATGAGTATACGAGGATAAAAGAGTATTTTTGTTGCAATAAATATTAAAAAACAGATTTTGTGTGTCGGTAGACCCATTTCTTGACTGAAATTAGATTATAGCTTGTAAAATCGTCCGTTTGTGGATTTCGGTCAATTTCTGTCTGGAATTTGGAAAAAATTCCTTCTGCAAAGTTGTAGATAATGGAATTTCCTATGGAAAGCCGCGAGTATCAAATTTTTTTGTTAAAAGAGATAATTATTATGAATTATTGAAGTTCTGAAGCTTCGAAATAATTGATTTTTGAAAGTTTAAAATAATTTAAATAAGAAAAAGGTTTTTTGTGTTTGGTGGGCATCTTTAACACATGTCAAGTTGCTGAATTCAGATACTTGATGCGTAGGAAGATGTAGAAAAAAATTAATAATATTAATTTATTAAATTTTCTACTTTGGTGTTCTAAACATTTTCCTATAAATAGGGTGCTTAGGTTAGAATTGAAAATCACACCAGAAACTGAAGTTTTCTCTCTCTATATTATCGATCGTATTCTTGTGAGTATTTTGAGTATACTTTGAGTATTGCTATACGGTGCAAGTTCAAGTTGTAAGACCCCAACTTATTATAAATAAATTAAATTTTCCTCTATTCATTATTCTAAATTAATAAGAGTTAATTTGATATAATACTTTGGTTATGGGTTAAATGTCCAAAGTTTACAAAAAAAGCAAGTGGTTATAAAATATTCTTTTTGTCGGGAATCTCCGTACAACGGCGCAGTCATTTGTAGGCCCCATAACGAAAAATGGTTGGATAAAAAAAATGACAAAGTTTGAGTTTTATAAATAACGGCATAAATTGTTACCGATAATACTGTTGGGTTACTTGGTGGTTAAAATCTGATAATACGCGTGGTTGCACAAAGATAGCACCTTGCAGTATTGCACAATATTGTTGAATTATTGATTAAATGCGTAAGAAGGCACTACTCAATAATTATTACGATAATTCTTATTCATTATTTTATTTTATTGATTCGATAATTCTTTGCGTTGATATTTATATTATTATTGTTTCAATAATTGTCATTGCATGAGATTTTCTATTATCGGATCAATAATTCATATTATTTGAATAATATTATCGAGATAACATTATTGGCAATGTAGAAGGTTACATCTAAGGAGAGGTTTGGTCACCTAATTACGCGCCAGTAAGGAGAAATCTTTATTGGAAAGCCCCCTCTATCCTGGGAACGGCCTGGTAGTCAGTATTGTGATTCTGTAATATTATTTTTAAATAATTAATTATTGATTATTATGATAAAAAAAATATTCATTTTATGTGGATATAGATGGAGAAAATTTTTAATGTGACAATTGTTGAAAATTAATATTTTATCTTTTTACGATAAAATAATTCATTTAAATATATTATTTTAATAATATATTAACGGTGATATTTTTACAATGAATATGGGATATATGAGTATATGAGGAGAAAAGAGTATTTTGTGGCATTAAATGTTTAACACATGTTTTTTGTGTCGGTGGACACAATTCTTAATAGAAAATTGATTATAGTATAAAATCGCTTGGATTTGTGGATTTCGGATAATTTACATTTGGAATTTGGAAAAATTTTCTTTCGCAAAGTTGTAGAGAATTGAAATTCCTATAAAAAGACTCGAGATTTGAATTTTTACGATAAAGGGCTATTTATTGTGAATTATTGAAGTTTTGAGTTCAAATAATTGATTTTGGAAGTTTTAATTATTATTTTCAAGAAAACGTTTTTCAAAGGTTGGTGAGCATCTTTAACATGTGCTTGGTGGTGAAATCGATTCCTTGGTGGTGGGCTTGAATATTTGGTAAATATTAATATTTTATTAATTTAGTCTCCTTTGGCGTTCTAGCGTTTTCCTATAAATAGAGGCTAAGTTAGAATTGAAAATCACACCGAAACAAAGTTTTCTCTCTTTCTCTCTATATTATCGAGCGTATTCTTGTGAGTATACTTTGAGTGTTCTTTATACGGTCTTGAGTTACACAAGACTTTATCTAGAAATTCATCGGAAATACGGTTATTTTGAGTTAAAGGATGTTATTTCTTTCGCAAAATGATATTATTTTCTTCAATATCATTATGCCAAAATATTAGTTGAACTTTTATCAAATTTGGAACTTTTTCATGTCTAAGGTTCTTATTCATGGGTTTCTTATTCATGAGTTCTTATTCACGATTCTTATTCACGAAAGTCTATTCACGAAGCGTGAAGATGTTTTTTGTGAAATTTCTATCTTTTTGTGTTGGGGTTCTTATTCACGATATCTGGTCTTATTCACAAATCTTTGGTCTATTCAATCCGAAAAATGAAATTTTCTCTTTTCTTCCAGATGTCTTTTATGGTTACTATCTTTGATTGTATCCATGTTTTGATCTTTATTTGTGAATTCTACTTCACACTTGGTTATTATGGAGTATTATTGAATTTGGATAAACCGAAATACGAATCCCTAATATTTGTCCTTATGTCTTACTGGATTCGTTCTCTAAAATATTTTTCATCATCCTCAGTCCTTAATGGTGATACTTGATGAATATCTTTGGCCTGTAGTGTAAAGATGAATGATTAAACTGATGAATCTCTTTGGCCTGTAGTGCAAAGATGAACAGGTGTTGAGATGAACATGACCAACTGGTGATACAAATGAATATCTTTGGCCTGTAGTGCAAAGATGATTAAAGATTTATATTGATTGTTATTCTGTTGATGAAATATTGATGATTGACTTTTAAATCTTGAAAGGCGGTAGAATTCATTCTCTACGTGACTCTTCTAATGGATTCTTTATTTTATTGCATTTGTTGATCTAAAACTTGTTGTCTATTATATTTTATCGATTTTTCCTGTTGAAGACTAACGATAATTTGTTGTATATTATCTTAGTCATAATATTCTTTCTTGGGCTAGTTGAGCTCACCCTTTTCCTTGTTGTTCCATTTTTCTTCTCGTGAGAGGCGAGAATGTAGCGAGTACTAGTCGGGGTATGGAATGAAGGTTCTAGAGAGAGTTATTTAGTAGTCCTCACTATTTTTATAAAATAATGTATCAATAATTATGATGGGGATTTATTTGCTTGTGGATATTGTCTAGACGGCAATATCTGTATTTAAACTCATAGTTTATATGTTGTAATAATAAAGTTGTAGTTATTTCTGTACCATGTATTTGGTGACTCAGAATGGGTTGGGTGGAATGGACCTATTTTGGGGGCGTCACACAAGTCATAGTCTATATCCGGTGTTTCAACTAGAAGTACTGTCTTTCGAGGTAAGGGATGTTATTTTATTCGAGAATGATATTATTTGTTCAATATCATTATCTTTGAAATATTGGTTGGAAATTTTATCAAATTTGGATCTTTTTTATGTCGGGTTCTTATTCATGAGTTCTTATTCATGAGTTTACTATTCACGAAGTACTTATTCACGTAAGCGTGAAGATATTTTTGTGAAATTTCTATCTTTTGGTGTCTGAGTTACTTATTCACGATGTCTATTTCTATTCACGAATACGACCTTTATTCATAGAAAAATGAAATTTCTTCTTTTTGTCCAAAATATCTACTATGGATACTAGCTTTGATTGTATCCATGTTTTGATCATTCTTGAATTTTACTCCACTACGATTACTTATGAAGTATTTTTGAACTTGGATTGTTTAAAATACGAATCCTTAATATTTGTTCTTTTGTTTCCTTTGGATTCGTTTCCTTTAAAATATTTTTCATCATCCTCGGTCCTAAATAATGATATTCTTGAATATCTTTTTGGCAGTAGTGCAAAGATAAGCAGTGTTTTAGATGAACATGATTAATCGATGAATATCTTTGGCTTGTAGTGCAAAGATGAATATTTGATTCTAGATATATATTGATTGATGTTACGGGGTTAAAATATCGACGATGAACTTTTAAATTCATATATAGAAGATAGTAGTTTGCATTCTTTACTTAACTCTTCTAATGAATTGTTGTTTCATTGCATTGATTGTTGATTTAAAAGCGGTTGTCTATTGTATTCTATTAGAATTTTCCTGTTGAAGACTAACGATAATTTGCTCTATATTATCTTAGTCATAATGTTCTTTCTCGGGCTAGTTGAACTCACCCTTTTCCTTGTTGTTCCATTTTTTTCTTCTCGGGAGGCGAGAATGTAGCGAAAGTCTTAGTCGGGGTATGGAATGAAGGTTCTAGAGAGAGTTGTTTAGTAGTCCTCACCATTTTGTAAAATAATGTATCAATAATTATGATGGGGATTTATTTGCGTGTGGATATTGTCAGATGGCAATATCTCGTAGTTAAACTCACGATTTATATGTTGTAATAATAAAGTTGTAGTTATTTACGTACCATGTATTTGGCGATTCGAGAATGGGTTGGATGGAATGGACCTATTTTGGGGGCGTCACAGTAACTCGTGAATAGTAACTCATAAATAGTAACCCCGACATGAAAAAGTTCCAAATTTGATAAAAAGTTCAAACCAATATTTCGGCGTAATGATATTGAAGAAATAATATCATTTATGAAAAAATAATCTCCCTTACCTCAGAATATGAAGATTACAGTTGAAGCCTTGGGATATAAGTTATGACTTGAACTTTATAATCAGTATAGCAACACTCAAAGTATTAAAATACTCACAAGAATACGCCAATATATATAGAGAGAAAGAGAGAAATCAGTAGTTTACGGTGTGATTTTCAATTCTAACATAAAGAACCTATTTATAGGAAAATGCTTAGAACATCAAGGAAAATTTAATATAATATTAATATATTATATATAAATTCCCTACGCATACATTCTAATATCTCGAACTCAAACCATCTTGCACATGCTTAATGATGCCAACCAAGTATAAAAAACGTTTTTATTATTTAAAATAATTAAAACTTCCAAAAATCAATATTCGAGAATTTGAACTTGATAATTCATAATAAATAGCCCTTTTATCAGAAAATTCGAATCTCGTGACTTTTTATAGGAAATTTAATTCTCTACAACTTTACAGAAGAAAGTTTTTCCAAAACAGAAATTGACCGAAATTCACATACGGACGATTTTACAGGCTATAATCAAATTTTAGTCAAGAAATGGGTCTACCAACATGTTTAACATGTTTTAAACAACTTTTGCAATAAAAATACTCTTCCTCCTCATATACTTATATATCCCACATTCATTGTAAAAATATCATCGTTATTATATAATATAATAAAATATTATTTTATCAGAAAAGATAAAATATCAATTTTTAACAATTGTCACTTTAAAAATTTTCTCCATCTATATCCACATAAAATTAATATTTTCCTTATCATATAAATCAATAATTAATTATTCACAAATAATATTACAGAATCACAACATGTGGCGGTAGTTCTCAGGAAGAGGGGCTTTCGATAAGAATTTCTCCTTCTTGGCGCCGCAATTAGGTGACCAAACCTCTCCTTATGCAGAACTTTCTAGACATTGCCAATAATGTTTTCTAATAATATTATTAGGGTAATATGAATTATTGTTTCGATAATGGAAAATCTTGTGTAGTGACAATTATTGAAACAACGGTAATATAAAATATCAACAAAGCAATTATTGAATCAATAATATAAAATCTTTGAGCGAGAATTCACATCGTGTAACAATTATTGAGTAGTGCTCTTTACGTAGAATCAATAATTGGTGTAATCATGGTGTCTTCTTTGCAACAAATAGCAGACATCTTGTGTTTTAACCAAGGGTATTCCAACGATGTTAATTCAGTAACACTCTACGCTGTTATTTATAAACAACTTATACTTGTCGTTTTTCTTCATCCAATCGCTTTTTCGTTTTGGGGCCCATAAAATCGCCGTCGTCAATACGAATATTCCCCGACAAAGAAGAATATTCCACGACCAAACGAATATTCCCCGACAACAATGAATATTTTATAACTACCTGCTTATTTAAAATATTTGCGCATTTTACCCATAACTAACCACATTAATCAAATCAACCCTTACTATTTCAAAATGATAAATAGAGGAAACTAAATTTCATTTATTAATAATTTGGGGTCTTACACATGTGATTTATTAGGATGAACAAAAAATTTAAAAATATTTATATTTTGTTAGATAGATATAAACAAATTTCATTATTTTTATATATATATATATATATATATATATATATATATAGTTATATAAACTCCATTACCCAAGAGTCGTTATATGAAATTAATTTTGAGAAGGTGATCACTTTCTGTATGGTCAATTGAACTTTTACTTCGGGGTAACCGAATCCCCATTACCCTTGTCAAATAAATTCTCTACTCCCCGTAATGTTTTCATCTTATTCCCCATTTCTCAATCAAAGTTTATGTAAGTTTAACCAAATTATTGTTTACTACTCTGCTATGATATTTATGAATCTCCATGAATCTGCATTTTCTTTTTGATATATTATTGCATGTTTTTGCTTTCTGGGTTTTGGTTCAATCCAATTCTATCTGGGTTTTGGATTTTTGTTTCATTAATCACTTAAATATTTAACTCATGTAA
This sequence comes from Panax ginseng, assembly GCA_020205605.1. NCBI lineage: Eukaryota > Viridiplantae > Streptophyta > Magnoliopsida > Apiales > Araliaceae > Panax > Panax ginseng. The sequence goes on along the minus strand of CM035141.1, from coordinate 102,211,057 downwards.
GTTTAATCTTAATTCATATATACTATGTTATTTATCCATGGATTTCTTTGGCATGTGCTCGAGTGTTTTGGGTTCTGGGTTTTTGCTCTTGCCATCCTATTCTTTGATGGTGTGGTTGGTTTTCTTTTGTTTTTAGGCAAGAATTGTTATTTCTAACGAGTTATTTATTTTACTTTTATATAATATTCCAAATATTTGTATCCCAGTAAATAATAACGCAGAATATAAACTAAAACTTGCAATATATATCATGCCACTTCAATAATTACTTTGATTAAAAAGAGTTTTTCATTAAGATTGTTCATTAACATCCTTTATTTGTTAATGAAACCAAATTCATTACTAAAACCCTCGTGTCCTAAACTATCAATAAAATAAATAAAATACTAGAAATATAAATAAATGAAGGATTATATTGAACATTAATTTTCCTTTACTGTGAAACGTTTTTATCCTTTATTGTGGATTTTTTTTATTTGTGAGACTTGTATTCTTTTGTGAGTTTATTTGATATTGTTATTGAGATATTGTTGACATGGAGTGATTTGATAATGTACTAATATCTCTCCGCCGAGCATTTAAAAAAGAAGAAGAAGAAGAAGTGTTTAATACAAATTACTCCCACAATTTCAATATATAAAATTATTATTGATTTTTTGAAATTAATTTATAATATTTTCAAACTCAAAGCTAATATAAATTCGTTTAATTTTATTCAGTATCATTGATTAATATTGAAAGTAATCTAAAATTAGTATTAATTATAAAATGTATTTTTCATAATTTTTAATTAATTATTTTAATTTTGAATTTAAAAATAATTTTTAAAAATAAATAATAATTTTATAATTTAAAATAGAGGGAGTATTTAGTTTTTCCAAGTGCTGTTACCTTCAATGCAAGGATACCCCACTAAATTATTAGTCCATCTCCACCTTTCCACTTTATATTTTATCATTTCACTCCTTTTTCACAAATTCATCCTAATAAATTAGACCTTGAAGAAAGAGGAGAGAGAAAAACTCATACACCAAACATGAGGCCACCGAAGAGGCCGATCCACGCGGCGTCGACATGGGTCCGGCGACAGCCGCCAAAGGTGAAGGCTTTTCTTGCCGTCGTGGCCGGAATGGCTGCGCTGGTCCTGCTGCGAGCCATAGTTCACGATCACGATAACCTCTTTGTTGCCGCTGAAGCTGTTCACTCCATTGGAATCTCTGTCCTTATCTATAAACTTATGAAGGAAAAAACTTGTGCTGGTAATTATATTAAGAAAGATACCACTTTAATTTTAATTACTATGTACTTTTTGTTTGTTTGTTAATGGGGTTTTTGAGTTGCTGATAAATGATGGGTAAGTGAAAAGATGGGAACTTTAGGTATTTTTAATGAAGGTGTACTTCTATTTGGTTACTGATAAATGATGGGTAAGTGAAAAGATCGGTATTTGTAGTTTTAGATTGGGAAATATATTGTTTGTTATATTGAATTTTCAGCAATTAAGGTTAGAATTGATGTTTGCAGTTGTTATGTTAATTTACTGTTCATTAGGGTCCATTATTTGAGATTAGATTTAAGGCATTCTGTACTAAGCTCTTGTGCTTCTCAAAATTATGTTTCTTCTTTTTATTAGCTTGCTCCATATTAAAGATTTTTGTTGGCATCGTTAGAATATCTGTCCTGAGTTCATGAAAGAGAAAACTGTGGTCTATAGTGGTAAAAATAAAAGGCTCACAACTTCAATTGTTATATAAAAACTTAATAGGTATTGCATTCTGTTATTGGGTCTGTTCGTGCTAATAATGATGAGAAAGTAAAAAGTTACAGACTTGGAAAGATCAGGAATTAGAGCAAGTGTTAATAATGTGATTTTTGCAGTTATTAATTGGATGGGGTTTATTGTTTATCAGGTTTCCTTATCTGCGTTAGCTTCAGGTTGTTTAGTTAAGATGCAATTTTTTTTATGTTGCTATTCTGTCAATTAAAATAGGGTAAAGTTCATATAGCCACCTGTGGTTTGGACGCTTTTCCACTTAACTACCTGTAGTCAGTAAAGCTACATTTAAACTCCCGACTTTTTGAGTTGAAGTGAAAACGTCACCTTTTTTATCTAACTTAACCGTGCGTGTATGTCAAACGCCAAAAACGCGTGAGAAAGTACTGTAAGAGTAAAAAAAAACCTAGTAAATGTCTGAAATACCCCTTTCTTCTTCCTTTCTTCTCCTCTTATTCTCCCTTCAACCTTCAAACCCACCAACACTCTCAAATCCACTCATTCTAACAATACCCACTCTGATTCTCGAGCTCTCTCATAAAGCCATGGGCTTGTTTCACGATCTGATTTTAGTTTGTTTGCAGAGAACATATGGGAGCTGTCGTTGACACTCCTAAATTAACCTCACTTTCACTCCACAATTTACAATAATTAGCACAATAGCAAGTAAGGATCGATCCCACAGAGAGTAAAGTTGTTTTAGAATTATTCTACTATTTTAACAGAAAATAAAGATGGGGGTTTTGAAAATTATTTTTAAACTAAGAGAACAAGAATTAACGATAAAATTAACCAAATATGTAAAACTTCAGTTCTGCAGTTCAGTTTTACCAAGTACAACAATCAATTAATCAAGTAATTATTATTTCTCCTTCAATGAAATTATTAGCCCTAGATATAAATAAGCTCTGCTTCAGAAATTCTCCTTAGATTATCCTTTGTGTAAACAAGCTCTCCACCGATTCTAACTAGCATATAACCTAGAATAAGCTCTCTAGATTTAATATGATAGAAGCATTAAGAAATAGAAAATTAGGCTAATCCAAGCAACAAACACATAAGCTCGATTTATTTAACTTGTTTTCTAATAATCTTAGCAATAAACAAAAGTTTGTCCACAATTATTATTACCAAGTTGCTACTTGTGATGAAGAGAGATATCAATTACACGTAATACCAATCTTAATCTAAGATATGATAATGATCAAATTAACTCAATTGGCCATATTAAATTAATTAGAGATCAATTAGCATGCAATCAATGAAAAAACAGTTATCGTAAGAAATTTCACACAAGAAGGAATAAATAATAATACTCAATTAATTAATTACTTGTAACAAGGATTCACCTCCCTTTAGAACTGAATAAAAAGAACTAGCCGACACGCTCTTGAGCCTTCACTCCAATAGAGGATACTTGAATGTTGAATATTGAATGAATAAAACCTTGACCCTCATCCTCTATATTTATAGTCTTTAGACAAAGTCCTAAATCCTATGGGATGTAGAAATCCAAATCCTAAAAGGATTTACAAATCATAACTAGTTTCCATAAAGAAATAGAATTCAATTTGAAATAAATCTTAGTCTAAAGGAAATCCTAAAGCTAATAGAAATATCAATCCAATTCCATGTAGAAGTCTACCAAAAATGCATTTAGAAACTTTCCAAAATCCAAGATTTCTTGATTTTCCCGGCCAAATTATTTGGGGTGAATTTTCATTTCTCATGACGTCCTTTGGTAAAACAGAGCATAACTTTTGATCTAGGAGGAGTTACAGGGCCTGCTTTACCTATCAAAACGAAGATATCGACGAGATCTACAACTTTCATTCTTTGAGAATCGATGAGAATCGCTCGCATCAAGGTCGAAATCGGCCTCCAAGTGATCTTGTGTACATTACAACTTCCAAACTTTGAGGTTCAACGTTCGTTTAGTAAAAATATCATAACTTTTTCATATGAACTCCGATTGGGACGATTCAAGATGTTAGGAAAGCTAAAGAAGAGCTCTACAATAAAATTCAAGTCCCAAGCTAAGAACATGCATCCAACTTAATGCTAAAAATTCGCAATTTTCTCTTTTTCCTCATTTCACCTCAATTCTTCCCGAAATCATTAAATACCTTAATAAGCTCATATACCCATGAAACATGCAATAAAACTAAATATAATGGAATCAAAATAAATGAATAATATGCACTCATCAAATTTCCCCACACTTAGCCTTTTACGTCGCCCCTCGTAAACCAAAAGTTTGATTTCCAAAAAATTCTATTCAACATATAGTGTCAAAAGATTTCAAGATACAAATAATGACTATCAACACTAAATTTGCAGTAAATCTAATCAACGCCTTATCAATTAACTCACAATTACCAACTTTACCATTTCACCAATGAATTTCATTAAATCAAATTGTAGCCACATAAGTAACTTTCCCAAAATCATCATACTTACTTAACTTAGTTACCATGGAGCAAAAACCATGCATAATCGACTCATAACCAAGAACAAATTTTTCTCGCTTTTTAATTTTTTCATAGAACCTTCTTTTTTAGCATGAGATGAATGTATTTTCATGCTTCTTTTTTTTTTTTTTTTTTTTTATTTTTTTTTTTTTTTTTTTTTTTTTTCTTAACATGTGCAATGTCTCCTTTTCTTAGGCTTTTCAGAGTTACCCATTAGCTTAACTTTCCACCAACGACTCCCCAAACCGGATGATCTTGGGGCGCTAGGTGTAGAGACACCCTACCAGGCTTACTTATTCAAGTAACAAAGGCCACAAAAGTCCACTAGTCAAGTCGCTTTTATCCATCGCACTTTTCAAGAGCGTGAATACCGATGCTTCCAGAGGCTTAGATACCCAGGTTATTTCGCATAATAGACATATGAAGCATATTTTTAATTAATTTTTTTTTTTTTTTTTTTTTTTTCATTCATCATTATTTCACATGGTTCAGAATAACATAAGCAAGTTAAGCAGTTCTTAAGTCGTGAAATCAAGGTGCATAGATAACTCCACAAATAACTTAGCCAAATAAACATACGCTTCTCATATTCAAGTACTCATGATCACAAATTCAATTCAAATCAATTACTATGGATCATGGCTTAGTTGTCATCATTCATTAACAAATTAAGCATCAACAGATTTCGAATTTTAGCATTAATTTTCAATCTTTGACTTTAACCTTGAACACATAAGCAAATAAACCATGGAACCCAAGTTTTTAGTTTTTTTTTTTTTTTTTTTATCAACTTTCCATCAAAATTGGATTATTATTCCTACATAAAATAAAACCTAAATCTTCCCCCACTCTCAAACCTTACATTGTCCCCAATGTAAGAAAATCATGCAAAGAAGAAAATACTACTAAGAAACATGCAATAAAAAACAAAAAATAAAAATAAAAAATAAAGGGATAGAAAAATCAAATCGAGATCTTGAGTTGCCTCCCAAGTAATTTGCGCGTGTTTAATGTCTTTGGCTCGACGTCACGCCTCTCTCTCGACTTTCATATATATCGGATCGCCTAGCTCCACCATCTCAATATTTTCCACCGATGCCCCTCATGTAGAAAGGCTTTAATCTATGTCCATTCACCTTAAAGATCTTGTTTGTTGCTCGGGCTTTGAATCTCAACCGCACTACGAGGAAACACATTAATGATAATAAAAGGACCAACCCATCTAGATCTTAATTTACCTCGAAATAACTTAAGCCGAGAATGATATAGCAAAACTTTTTGTCCCACAAGAAAGGTTTTTCAGACAATCGCTTATCATGAAAAGCTTTGGTCTTTTCCTTGTAAATCTTTGAACTTTCACAGCTTCATTCCTCAATTCTTCTAACTCTTGTAATCGCAATTTCTCGTATGTACTCAAATTTGCCTCCAAACTCATGTCAGACCGCTTGATTGCCCAAAAAGCCCTATGCTCCAATTCAAGCGGGTAAGTGGCATGATTTTCCAAACACAACTCTGTTGGTGACATCCCAATAGGTGTTTTCAGACGGCTGCTCTATAGCCCAAATTGCATCATCTAATCTCGGACTCCAATCTTTTTCGCTTTCGGGTTGACTACCTTCTCCAAAATGGATTTTATCTCTCGGTTAGACACCTCACTTGACCATTACTCTGCGGATGGTAGGATGTAGAAACCTTATGCGTAACATTGTATTTCTTGAACAAAGTCTGCTAACACCTGTTGCGAAAAGTGGGTTCCGCGATCACTAATGATGGCTCGTGGTGTTCCAAACTCGACAAATATGTTAGTCCTAACAAAATCGCCACAACTTTAGAATAAATGGACCCCTAGTGGATTTAGCTTCCACCCATTTTGAGACATAATCAATCAATGAAAAGAATATATAAATTCCCAAAAGATGAAGGAAAAGGTCCCATAAAATCTATACCCCAAACATCAAAAATTTCAACAACTAATATAGGAGTTTGGGGCATTTGATTTCGTTGAGAAATATTCCAATCCTTGGCAATTAACACATGTTTTACAAAATAGATATGAATCTTTAAAAAAAGCGATGGCCAATAAAAACCACTTTCCAAAACTTTATTAGCGAGTTCTTTTTGGACCAAAATGTCCTCCACAAGCATGAGAATGACAAAAAGAAAGAATAGTTGAAATTCACCGTTAGCACACACCATCTAACTATCGGTCAAAGACAAATTTCCATAAATATGGATCATCCCAAACATAGTGTTCAAAGATCACTTTTTAACTTTTCCTTTTGGGGTTTGGAAAATTCTTTAGGAAAATGTGAACCTACCAAATAATTTACCAAATCTGCATACCAAGGAATCTCAAAGATGGATGGAAAGAATCTTTCATCCGGAAAGAATCATGTAGCAGTAGCTCCTCCTCATCTCTCAATAACCTACTCAAGTGATCCATTACTAAGTTGTCTCGCACCTTTCTTATCCTCGATCTCTAAGTCGAATTCTTGTAGTAAGCAGAATCCATCGAATAATCCTTGGTTTAGAATCTTTCTTAGTGAGCAAACACCGAAAGCAATATGGTCGTAATAAACTATAACTTTAGTACCAAGCAAATAAGATCGAAATTTATCTAAATCAAAAACCATGATAAAAGTTCTTTTTTAGTTGTGGAATAGTTTATCCGAGCCTCATTCAAAGTCCCTAGAAGCATAGTAGATGGTATTTGAACGGCTTTGTTAATCCTTTGTCCCAAAACAAAGACTTCATCGATAGTTCTTTGCGTCACACATGATCTCAAATGGCAACTTCCAATTTGGCGGTTGAATGACAGGAGCGAGGTTAATAATTTCTTTAAAGTATCAAACGCCTCCTTGATTCATCATCAAACCGAAAGTCCACATCTTTTTGCAAAAGAACTTACATAAGGTAATGCCATCTTCGAGAAGTCCTTGATAAATCTTGATAAAATCCTCGCATTGACCAAGAAAAGAAATAATCTCCCAGACGTTGACGGGGTAAGGTAAAAAAGCAGATATAACATCTATCTTAGCTTTATCAACTTCAAGACCTTTAGATGAATACAATATGACTCAAATACTATTCCCCTGTTTCTACCATGAAATGACATTTTCCCAATTTAAAACAAGATTAGTTTCCATGCATCTATCTAGAACACGATTTAAATTATCTAAGCATGCATCCAAAGAATCTCCATGAATTGTGAAATCATCCATAAAAACCTCGATGCATTCTTCTAAAAGATCTGAAAAAATGCTTACCATGCATCGTTGAAAAGTACCAGGGCATTACACAATCCAAAAGACATCCGTCGACATAAGTAAAAAGTACCAAAGGGACATGTGAATGTGGTCTTCTCTTGGTCCTCGGGTGCAATCACAATCTGGTTATATCCTGAAAAACCATCTAGAAAACAATAATAAGTGTGCCTAGCTAATCTCTCCAATATTTGATCAATAAAAGGAAGAGGAAAGTGATCTTTTCTTGTTACAGCATTCAATTTTCTATAATCTATACACACTCTCCACCTGTTTGCATTCGTGTGGGCACCAACTCATTATCATCGTTTTCGACAACGGTGATTCCGGATTTCTTTGGGACTACTCTTGACCGGACTCACCCATCGATTATCGGAGATGGGATAGATGATATACCAGATCGAAAGCGGTTTGAGCACTTCTTTTTCACCACCTCCATCACGTGGGTGGATTCAATCTCCTTTGTGCATCTCTCAGAAGCTTAGCTCCATCCTCTAACAATATCCGATGCATGCACATGCCAGACTAATACCCTTGATATCCGCTTATTGTTCAACCAAAATCGTAACATGGTCCCTTAGGACTCTCATCAATTTTTCTTCCCGCACCTTGGTTAGATTACTAGCAATAATTACAGCAAATTGTCATTAGTCCCCAAATATGCATATTTCAAATGAGCGGTAATTGTTTCAATTCTAGAGTTGGGGCTTCAGACAATGTAAGGTAATAACTTTTGATGAGAAAACAGAAATTGAATAGAATATACCGTTGACTTATTTGAAAATTTTGGCAATGAATGTAATGCAACTACATTCTCTTTCAATTCCACAGGTTTCATGTAATCTCTTCTTCTTCTCATCCATGTCCAAATGTTGTTGATTGCAATTTCCAAATTGTCCCTATGTAGTTGTTCAAAAGCTCTATGCACCAAGGAGTCTCTCACATCGATAAAAAAAAACTTGTCCTATATCACTAGGGTACCTCATGGCATCATAGATGTTAAACCGAATTTTCTCACCATCAAACTCCATAGTCAAGGTCCCATTATGCACATCAATCATGGTTCTCATTGTTTTTTAGGAAGGGTCTTCCTAACAAGATGTGGGAAGGATTTGGTGATGTATCATCTTCCATATCCACAATGTAAAAATCTGCAGGAAAGATTAGTTCGTTCACCGCACTAAGACATCTTCAATTACCCCTCGAGGGGTAGGTGTTAAGACGATCCGCTTAATTGGATAATCACACCAAAGATTTTTTAAAGGGCCTAGATTTAAGGAAGCATAAGCAGATAAAGGCATAACATTAATTGAAGCTCCTAAATCTAGCGTGGCTTTTTCAAATCTGGTGTTTCCTATTTTGCATGGGATTGTGAACATTCCCGGATCTTTACATTTAGGAGGCATTTTTCTTTCAAGAATAAGCAGATACATTTTCTCCAATCTGTGACTCTTTCATCATTTTGCAATTTTCTTTTATTAGTGCATAATTCTTTTAAAAATTTAGATACCGTGGTACTTGTTTAATTGCATCAAGAAGAGGGATGTTCACTTCTACTTTTCTAAAAGTTTCCAAAATTTCTTTTTCTTTTTCATCGTTCTTTCAAGTTTTAGAAATTCGGAAGGAAAGGGAAGAGGAATGTTTTTAAGTCGATTAGAGGTTTAGGTTTTACTTGGATTTTTCTGCTCCTCCTTAGTCGCTTCCTTCTTGAACTCTACGGGTCTGTGGTGTATCCAATCGTGTTCCATTCCAGTAAAGTTATGGCACTTGCATTCTCCTTGGGTTGACTCATTGTTTGAGATGGTAATTTTCCGAGCCTCTAGATTCCAATATCCCCACGGTTGTAGCCATTGTCCTACTTGGTTCCTCAAATCTTGAACCAAGTTTTTGTCTCTTCTTTGGGCTGTGGTCGATCGATGAATCGCTGTGTGTATACATCCCATGAATGCTTTGAACATATCCTCCAATGATGTTCCAAAGAGAAATGGACCGCTTTTTTGGTTGATATTGAGGTTGGGTTGGTTGGAAGCCCCGCCGCCAGGTGGAAATGCGTGTGGTGCCGCTTGTTTGCTCTCCCATAACTCGGACTTGGATGATCCCTCCATCCCGGGTTATATGTGTTCGAGTACGGATCATACTTTTTCCGAGGTGGTGGTATTTGATAATTTCCTATCAGATTAGCTTGTTGCAGACAAATTTCGCCATCTTGTAATGTTGGGCATTCATATCTCATTGTGATTTGGTTGTAGACATATTCCACAAACCTTTGCAATTGGCAATTGACCAGTAGCTAATTGTCTAACCATAGCAGTTAATTCAGAAATTTGTTGACCATAATCACAAGTGCTTACCTCGCTTACCCTTACTGGTGCATGATTTGTTCTAGTGCCATATTGTTGTGAGTTTGTTGCCATGTTTGCAATTAAATTCCTCGTCGCCTCTGGGGTCTTGTCAAATAGTGCTCCTCCGCTTATTTGCATCGATCATGCTTCTATCCATCGGCATTTCAACCCTTCAGAGAAATCATTGGATCGTGTTGTTCATCTATTTGATGCGAAGGGTGGACAGCTGGAACAAAGTTTTTTGAATCTTTCCCAATACTCGTATAATGTCTCCCCACTGAATTGTCTAATCCCACAGATCTCCTTCCTTATGTTGGCTACTCTTGAGGCTGGAAAGTATCTCTCCAAGAATAGTTGCTTCATGTCATTCCAAGATCAGATTGAACCCGAGGGTAGGTAAGACAACCAATCCTTTTGCCAACGCTAGGGAGAATGGGAATGCTCTCTTTTGATTTGTTCTTCTATGATTCCGTTTGGTTTCATAGTAGAGCACACACATGAAATTCCTTCAGATGTTTGTAGGGTCTTCACCGTAAGACCACGAAAGTAAGCGAAATGGATTAGTCCAGATTTAAGTTCAAATGCAAGATCTAAATTAGGATATTCAATGCACAGAGGTTGTTGATTTAAATTAGAGTCGCCAACTCCCCGAGAGTTCTATTGTTGTTTGGAATCGCCATCTCTTCTTCTTTCATTTGATTCGTTGGATAATAATTCCAAAGCTAAGTTGAGGCCCGTGATGATGCGTAAGCCTCGCCTATATATGCAGTAAGATCGTTGAACTTTAAGTTTTTCCTTCTTTAGCCTCCTTGCAGCTTTTCTCAATCGGATCAAAATCTAATATAGTAGCTCTCGAGAAGATCGAGTCATAAAACAAAAACAAAACAAATAATAGAATAAAACAAAACGCCTAAATTTCTCAAGAATGGCGCCAAAATTTTGAAAGTCGTTGACACTCCTAAATTAACCTCACTTTCACTCCACAATTTACAATAATTAGCACAATAGCAAGTAAGGATCGATCCCACAGAGAGTAAAGTTGTTTTAGAATTATTCTACTATTTTAATGTAAAATAAAGATGGGGGTTTTGAAAATTATTTTTAAACTAAGAGAACAAGAATTAACGATAAAATTAACCAAATATGTAAAACTTGCCTCATAGATCAGTTTTACCAAGTACAACAATCAATTAATCAAGTAATTATTATTTCTCCTTCAATGAAATTATTAGCCCTAGATAACAATAAGCTCTCTTATCCCAAATTCTCCTTAGATTATCACTTTGTATGAAACAAGCTCTCCACCAGATTCTAACTAAGATATAACCTAGAATAAGCTCTCTAGATTTAATATGATAGAAGCATTAAGAAATAGAAAATTAGGCTAATCCAAGCAACAAACACATAAGCTCGATTTATTTAACTTGTTTTCTAATAATCTTAGCAATAAACAAAAGTTTGTCCACAATTATTATTACCAAGTTGCTACTTGTGATGAAGAGAGATATCAATTACACGTAATACCAATCTTAATCTAAAGATATGATAATGATCAAATTAACTCAATTGGCCATATTAAATTAATTAGATCAATTAGCATGCAATCAATGAAAACAGATTATCGTAAGAAATTTCACACAAGAAGGAATAAATAATAATACTCAATTAATTAATTACTTGTAACAAGGATTCACCTCCTTTAGAACTGAATAAAAAGAACTAGCCTCGACATGCTCTTGAGCCTTCACTCCAATAGAGGATACTTGAATGTTGAATATTGAATGAATAAAACCTTGACCCTCATCCTCTATTTATAGTATAGACAAAGTCCTAAATCCTATAGGATGTAGAAATCCAAATCCTAAAAGGATTTACAAATCATAACTAGTTTCCATAAAGAAATAGAATTCAATTTGGAAATAAATCTTAGTCTAAAGGAAATCCTAAAGCTAATAGAAATATCAATCCAATTCCATGTAGAAGTCTACCAAAATCAGATTTAGAAACTTTCCAAAATCCAAGATTTCTTGATTTTCCCGCTCAAATTATTTGGGTGAATTTTCATTTCTCTTCGCGACGCCCTTTGGTAAAACGAGCATAATTTTTGATCTAGGAGGAGTTACGGGGCTGCTACCTATCAAAACGAAGATATCGATTTAGATCTACAACTTTCATTCTTTGAGAATCGACAGTAATCGCTTTCCGCATCAAGGTCGAAATCGGCCTCCAAGTGATCATTGCGTGTACATTACAACTTCCAAACTTTGAGGTTCAACGCTCGTTTAGTAAAAATATCATAACTTTTTCATATGAACTCCGATTGGGGACGATTCAAGATGTTCCGAAAGCTAAAGAAGAGCTCTACAATAAAATTCAAGTCCCAAGCTAAGAACATGCATCCAACTTAATGCTAAAAATTCGCAATTTTCTCTTTTCCTCATTTCACTCCAATTCTTCCCGAAATCATTAAATACCTTAATAAGCTCATATACCCATGAAACATGCAATAAAACTAAATATAATGGAATCAAAATAAATGAATAATATGCACTCATCAACATACTAGGTTTATATAGGGTCAGAGAAGCTCGGTTTCGAGTCTGAAAGAGGGCGAGCGAAGCAGAGTAGTTTCCGTTATCCGTTCAGTCTCTCTCTCTCTATATATCTCTTTAATTTCAAATTTACCTAATTTTTCTGATCAGATTAGGGTTTTCTTTATTGCTGAAAATCTAATTCACAACCATGGTTTTTGATTCAATTGCCGATTCTTCCATCCCTCCTGCCTCAAACACCAAGGATTTCGCTAAGAAAAAGAGGGTGTGCATTTAATTTAATTTTTGTCTAAATTTTTCATTGTTTATTTGTAGCTTTGCAAGCTTGATGCTCGTCGTCAGCAGTGGCTTTCACAAGGTCCGGCCTCTAGGGTTTGATCGGGGATCGGAGGATGGTAAAAGGAATTTTGCAGGTCCGGCAAGTTGTGCCGGCGAAGTGGATATCCAGATAAGCTACGACCATTACGACCATTGTTGGATGAGGGAACTAGCGAAGGTTCTATTCGATAATAATGTGGGTTTTGTTGTGGGTTACCGATTCTCTGCTCCATTGAAACGGATTCGGCCAAGAGAGAGAGACAAAAGAGAAAGAGAGAATGAGTGAGAGAATCACAAGGATTTTGATGGGTTTTATAATTGGGGTTTATTAAGAAGTCCTATATATATGGGATTTTCATTAGCAACAGAGTAATGTAAGTGAAGCTCCACTTTGGCCATCAGAAATTCCTCACCACTGTCAAGGAGAAGGATCTTGATCTTGTTTGGAATGAGAGTTTCTATTTTAACGTCTCTGATCCAAACAGCCTATCTAATATTACGCTTGATGCCTATGTCTACCACCATAACAATGCTACCAACTCCAAATCTTCTCTAGGCAAGGTTTGTATAACAGGGACATCATTTGTTCCAATTAACTGTTTTGACTAAAAATCAAAGGAAATTAGGCTTGGTTGTGTGGAGTAATAAGGGTAGCAAACTGGGATTTTAGAGCAAATCAATATCTATGAAAAGGGTGTTTTAAAATTGTGCACATAAGGTGCTTGTTAAAATGCTCCAATTAACTGTTTTGACTAAAAATCAAAAAAGCCACAGATATCAGGTGAGCCCTGTCGTCTTTCTACCCATGCTAGTGTGGTGGAGTCAAGAATTTTGCAGCACTTTTCTGAACACCCTCTTTCTCCATCAAAGTGCCTATGGTACCAGTTCATATTAGCTCAATTTTATATTTACTGTAGCTTTTATTATCCACACTGAGTTACCCTTTATCCAAGTAGGCACACTGGATTAGTAGCACATCACCTGTATGAAGTTTGAACTTGCATGGTGGATGTACTTCTGCATGACACAAAACATGTATTTTTATACTCAATGTATTGCAATGGCGGGTAGTTTTATCCTTTGATGGCTCAACAAGTGAGAATGTTTATGCTTGTAAAAATTAGATTCCCAAACTATCTTTTGATGTCCAGGAGTTATTACGTACACAATAACATGGTTTTTAAATCCCACACCAACTTTGTTATTCCTCCCTTTATGTTCTTCCCTCGCATGTTCTCTCATCTGTCGTTTATATATAAGGAGGGTAACTAAGTCTTTATCCAACTTAAGTAATGTGAGTTATAATGAAAGCGATTATTCACTTTAACTCAAAAAGTGGGAGTTTAAATGTAACTTCACCGACTATGGTGGTTATGTGGGAAAACGTCAAAACCCCAGGTGGTCATCTGAACTTTACTCATTAAAATATAAGCTCATTGGGTGGATTTTACCCAATCTTAAGCCTTTAGGTTTGGCTTCGGTCAATTGTGATTGATGCGGTAAGGAAGAAGAAATTCATGAATTTATTATTAATTTTGTATTGTTCTTTAGAAATAAATATGGGATTATTAATGTAATTATTTTAATAGGATATTTTAGAAATTTTAATTATAGTAGTAGATTTTAATTATGAAAGTTTTAATTATGGTAGTAGATTTTAATTAGGTGTTTTAATTATAGTTGTAGATTTTAATTAGGAGATTGTTTCATTTTTAAATTTGGGTTTTTACTTAGTCCTCAAGTATTGTAATACTTTATTATTTTATAGATAATTGAATGAATTGATTTGAGATTGAAGCTGTGTGCTTTTATGTTACCGATTCTCTACGGAGATAAATAGGTACCCTTATTTCTCCTTCCTACCTTGTTCTCTACATCAGTGATGTCCTAGAACTTGTTAGGTTGGTTAATATTGTGCTTTCTTGGGATATCTCTGCTAGTTTGGATTGGTTTACCTAAAGATGAGAAATTTAATGATTAGATTTGTCTTACGTAATATTACAACGTATGGAATATTCTGAGGCATCTTAATGCTTAATACAGATAATTAAGCTAAGGTTCAAGTCCAAGCAAATCATACAGTAACAACAGTCAAGGTTCGAAATAGCGCTCGAGGCGTGCGCCTCGAGGCGCGCCTCGTAGCGAGTTGGGAGAAGAATGGTGCGAGGCAAGGGCCTTTCCTGGAATCGGTGAGACTTGGGCCTTTTTCGGCTGAGGCGTAAGCCTCGTGGCGTCGCACCTCAAGGCGTCGCGAGGCGTGCGCCTCAATTTGGCTTTAAAAAAACCCTAAATTTCAGATTTAGTTTAATATTTCATTTGGGCTTACCGAGATTTGGCTGCTCTCCTCTTCGCGCCTTCGTCTTCCCCTCCTTTTCCGACTTGAACATGAATCACCTCTTCTCCTCTCCTCTCCCCTTCTCCTCTTTCTTCTCTTTCTTTGACTTCGCCTCTGTCTTCTCCTCTCCTCTTCTGTTTTATGTTTTTTTTTCTTTAATATCTGTTAAACATTTTTAATTTCTGTAAAAAAAATTTAATTCCTGTTAAATTTTTTTAATTTCTGTTAAGGTTTTTAAATTTCATTAAGGTTTTTAAGTTTCATTAAATTTTTTAATTCCTATTAAGGTTTTTTAAGTTACATTATATATTAAGTATTAACATATATGATATATTAACATATATTTTATATATGTTGTGATTAACATATATTTAACATATATTATATTCTTATATTTGGTTTTTTTAT
This sequence comes from Panax ginseng, assembly GCA_020205605.1. NCBI lineage: Eukaryota > Viridiplantae > Streptophyta > Magnoliopsida > Apiales > Araliaceae > Panax > Panax ginseng. The sequence goes on along the minus strand of CM035141.1, from coordinate 102,195,594 downwards.
TACACACTTACAGTGAATTAAGATTATGGGTAAGAAAGATTCTGCATGGAAATATGGTTTTATTAGTATTTTTTCATAATACTGATGAATTATGACCTTAATTGTAATGATGAATTATTTTATGGTTTTATTAGTATTTTTTCATAATTTTTTGGGGACTTTTAGGTCTTTAAATCAAGGTTTCCGCCTCGCTCCGCCTCGAGGCTTACGCCTCGCATAGCCCAGAGAAAAACGCCTCGTACCGATTTTAGTTTTTTCGAACATTGGCAACAATTGCAGCAGCTGCTATTACATTGCCTACATTGATGTTCAGAACTAGAGCGGTTGAAGCTTTAAGTGTGACAGCATATGGATTTGATGTATTACCTTAGGTCATTTTATAGAAAGTCTAAGTCGGTTATCAGTGTATATAAATACATTAGTTGTTGATGTAATTTCATAACTTTGAGTGATAATAAAAGTTCAGTTAGTATATTCATTTCTTGCTTTGTTTTTCAATTACTGTTCTTAGCTTGAAGGTTATTCAAACCTAACATGATATCAAAGCAGATCATGATCAATTTATATTGCTTCCGCAAGATTCATAATTCAAATTCTTTTGAATCAAATTCTCAAATTCTTCATCTCTCGTCGAGTTTTTTCGTCAATTTTTTTTTTATATCAGATTTTCTTCTTGTTCAGTTCTGGTTTCAAATCCAGTTTCATTTCTTACAGATATGGTGAATCCTAGTTATGTGAATGTGGTTCAATCAAACATTCAAACTAATCAACATCATGAACAAGGGTCAAGCAGTAGCGATCACACATCAATAGGTCACAATGCTAATTTCGTTTCGATAGATTCGAATACTCATCCTTTGTTCTTACATAACAATGATCATCCGACATTAGTTTAATATCGAAAAAGCTCACAAGAGTAGATAATTTTGCCTCATGGAAACGATCTATTATGCAAATAGCTTTAAGTGCTAGAAGTAAGTTTGTTCTAGTTAATGGAAGCTATCCAAAACCTACTGAGGATTCTCCTTTATTTGCTCAATGGGAGAGAGTGAATGATATGGTTATAACCTGGATTTTGAATACTGTGAATGATGACATTAGTGATGGGATGAATTTTGTGAACTCAGCTTATGAAGTTTGGAATGAATTCAGTGAAAGATTTTCAGGAATTAATGGACACATAATTTATCAAATCCTAAAGGACACTCACAATTTTGAACAAGGAGATAAATCTGTTGAACTTTATTATCACAAGCTTAAGAACTTATGGGATGAGTATGCAGTTTTGGAACCTACTGTTAGTTGTGTTTGTGGAGCACACAAAGTGCAAGAAGAAAGGGATCAAAGAAGGAAATTGTTACAATTTCTGATTGGATTACATGAAAGTTACTCTACTATTAGAGGACAGATTTTGATGATGTCTTCTTTGCTTACTATATCTCAGGCTTTTGCATTTGTCAAGCAAGATGAAAAGGCTAGACAAGGATATGTGATTCCTACTGATTGTATTAGTCTGTTTACCAGTACAAATCACTCTCATCCAACAGCTCTAGTTAATCATAATGAAGGGAAGTTTTTTGCACAACATGTGAGTCATGGACATGGTCACCAGGGTACTGTTCCTAAACAACCTCTTAAGTGCACTTATTGTAATGGAGATAATCATGTCAGAGAGACATGTTTCAAGTTGGATGGATATCCTCCAAAGAAGAAGACAGGAAAATTTAATGGCAATGGTCAAAATTTTAGACCCTTTCCAAAAGGCAAACAGTATACAAGCAATGCAAACATGATATCCACATCTATTTCTCAGCTAGGAGCACATGTGACATCTGCTGGTTATCAGCCCACACCAGAAGCTCAAGGAATGTCTTGTCATCCTTCTATGAACAATCACATATCAATGGAACAACTGCAATCTCAGTTAGCTCATATGAATCATATGATGCATATGCTTATGAGTAATAAAGGTGCTCAGTCACCAGAGATCATGTTGCAGGTATGGTCTATTTCATGTTTTCTTCTACCACATACAACAAATTCTCTTGGATTATTGACATAGGAGCAACATATCATATGTGTGCACAATTAGATGTTATGCATAATGTCAAAACCTTGTTGCAACCAATCCGAATTGTTTTGCCAAATGGTAATACTATTCCAGTGAACAAGATTGGCACTGTTATCTTGACTCCTCTACATAATGTTCTATTTGTACCAAATTTCAACTACAACTTGTTGTCTGTCACCAAGTTAACTAAGGATTCAAATTGTTCAATTCAGTTTTCTTCACATCAATGCCTTTTTCAGGCCCAGAACCAGATGACAATTCTGGCCATTGGTAATGAGCATGGGGGTTTATATCATCTGAACATACCTCAATCTACTACAGCACTTGAGAGTCTTGTGGGTGTTCAACCTTTTGTTTAATCTTTTGTTAATTCTGTTAACTCTAGTTTTATAAATAAAACTAGTGCATTATGACACATGAGGCTTGGTCATGCTTCTACTAGTGTTCTACATTAAATTCCATGTATCACCTCTTTTGTGTCTGGCACTTGTAACAGAACTTGTCCTATATGTCCTATTTCTAAGCAATGTAAGCTTTCTTTTCCTAAATCCGGTTCAAGTCAAGCTACTTCCATTTTTCAGTTAATACATGTATCAGTTTGGGGCACATATGCCTTTGAGACAACAAAAGGGTGCAAGTATTTTCACCTTTTGGGGGGTAATTTCAATGACAGTAAGAGTCCCCTTTCGGGGGAAATCCAGGAGAGGCTTATCGCCCTCGTATGCGTTTCTGTTGTTGTTTCTGTATGTGTTAAGTCGGCTCGTAGAGGCGGCTTAGCTGCTAAAGTCTTACAAGCAATACAAGGCTCAATAAGGCTCGTATTTCGGGTCCTATTGGAAAGTGTATTGTTGTAGACAGGGTTACTAGTATAAATGCTATCAAGCCCGGAGGCAGCCCCTTTGGGAGCTGATCCGGAGATAGAGCAGCTCCTAGTAAGAGAAAGTAGAGCAACAACTGCTAAAGAAGCTCAGTAGCAGCAAGAGCGGACCGTTGCCCCCTCCGAGCTTTGCTCGTCTCCCCTCGGGGGAGGTTGGGCTCAAAAGTGGTCTTCCCTTATTCTATTTCCTCGGAGGAAATAGTCGAATTGAAGCCTTAATCACCGTGCAAACAAGAGTTGGCTTCATGGCAGCACAGTAAAGTCGAACGCTTTCCCCCCGGTCAGTGCGCTCTTCCTCCCTCGGGGAGGTGAGCTCCTTAGCTCCTTAGCTCCTTAGCTCTAAACTCGTAGCTCAGTAGCTCAGGTTTTAAAGTTGGAAGTAGCTACTAGCCTGTCTCAGGGCTCCGAGCGCTGCTGCAGCCCAAACATACCCTTAGTCAGCTCTCTGGGTCCCTTCGCAAGCAATTCGCTCTGTTAGGCATATGTAGACTTATGTGGGCTGGCTTGTATTCTTATATGAAACCTTTCCTGTGAGATCGGTCGTGACTCCAACCCTGGAGTCACTTCCCTTCCAGAGTGTTAACTCACATATGCTTTTTCCGGACCCTATGTAGTTAGGAGTTTTGTATTTGTTGAAGCTAGTAGTCTCTAGCGGCCATACCTATTCAGTTATCTTATAAGTTCCGGACTTAGATATGTGGAAATAACTCGCAAAGTTAAACTCGTATAATAACCAATTGAACCTCTCGTTAAGGCCCCTAACAGGACAAGGATTAGGGAAAAAGGCTTACTCGATGGCTCGCGTTTAGCGATCCTAGAGACGACAGTCATAGACTCTGAGACACCAAACAAAATGTTTTTCAGACTATTCTTGATTTCTTTTCCTATGTTAAAAATCAATTCAACACCTCAGTTAAAACCTTCAGAACTGATAATGGGAGTGAATTCTTCAATAAGTATCTCTCACCTTTTCTGGCATCTCATGGTGTCATTCATCAAAGTAGCTGTGTAGATACTCCTCAACAAAATGAAAGAGTGGAAAGAAAGCACAGACATCTGTTGGAGATAGCCAGAGCCTTAAGGTTTCATGCAGGTGTGCATATCCAGTATTGGGGGGAATGCTTACTTACTGCAACATACATTTTAAACAGATTGCCCACACCTGTGTTACATTTTAAAACTCCTCATGACATTCTGTTTCTTTAATCTCCAAATTATGATCATTTGAAGGTCTTTGGATGTTTATGTTATGCCTCAATTCATCCTGGAAACCAATTTGCCCCTAGAGCTGTTCGGAATGTTTTTCTTGGGTATCCACATGGTAAAAATGGTTATAAAGTTTTAAATCTTCACACAAAACACATTTTTGTCTCCCGAAATGTGTTTTTCATGAAACAATATTTCCTTTTTTAGAATATTCTAACAGCTCTCAGGATCCTCATCATCTTTTGCCTTGGCTTCATGGTACTCATTATGAACCAACTTGGTTTTCTCAAGATCAGAATGTTTCTTCTGGATCAGTTCCCACTACTTTTGATACTACTTTTGATACTACTTCTCCAAATCAGGATCAGAATGTATCTTCTGGATCAGTTCCTCCTAATTCTCATACTCGTGCAACAATTGATCACAGTGACAGTGAAGTACTTTGTTTTAATGAACCAGTGCTTAGACATTCTTTTAGATATACACAAAGGCCATCTTGGTGGAATGATTATGATATTTCTGACCGACAGAAACAATCATTGTCTTCTAATGTTTTTACTTCAGCTGCTATCCGCAAAAATCATCCCAAACATCATATTGATCATTACTTATCTTATTCCAATTTTGCAATTTCATATCAGCATTTTCTTGCACATCTTACAGCTGTTAAGGAGCCTGTTTATTTTCATCAAGCTGTTAAAGATTCACAATGGATAACAACTATGAATAAAGAGCTTGATGCTCTTAAATCTAATCATACTTGGGATTTGGTAGAACTACCTGTTGACAAGCAAACAGTTGGGTGTAAATGGGTTTACAAAGTCAAGTATCATGCTAACGGGCACATTGAAAGGTATAAGGCTCGTTTGGTGGCCAAAGGTTATACACAAGAAGGAGTAGATTATCATGACACTTTTGCACCTGTGACTAAAATGGTTACAGTCAAGTGTATTTTTGCTATTGCAGCTGCTAAACAGTGGATTGTTCATCAATTAGATGTCAATAATGCTTTTTTACATGGTTGGAGGATGTGTATATGGATTTGCCACAAGGGTATATTGTTCCCTCCAGCTCCAAAAGAATTGTATGCAGATTGCAAAAATTTAAAGCAAGCTTCTAGGCAATGGTTTGCAAAGTTGACTACTTCCCTTCTTCAAGTTGGGTTTTCTCAATCCAAGGCAGATTATTCCTTGTTTACATATCACACAGCTGGTTTGTTTATGGCAGTTGTTGTTTATGTTGATGATATCCTTATTACAGGTAATGACAATTTGATGGTGACTCAGCTTAAGGCTATGTTGGATACTCGTTTTAGTATAAAAGATCTTGGAGAAGCTAAGTATTATTTGGGTTTAGAAGTTAGCAGGTCCAAGGCTGGAATTTTTCTTAGTCAAAGGAAGTTTATTTTAGATCTTTTGCAATCTGCAAATCTGTTAGATGCGAAGCCACTTACCATTCAACCTCTTAAGGTTTCTTCTAAGGATCAAGTTGCTGATTTGTTGACTAAAGCCTTAGGGCGCACCGGTCATTGGTATTTAACTTCTAAGTTGGGCTTACATAACCCCTGTATGCCTTCAACTTGTGGGGGGCGTAATACAGATAATCAAGCTAAGATTCAAGTCCAAGCAAATCATACAGTAGCAACAGTTGCAGCAGCTGCTATTACATTGCATTGATGTTCAGAACTAGAGTGGTTGAAGCTTTAAGTGTGACAGCCAATATCAAGGATGTATGGATTTGATGTATTACCTTAGGTCATTTTATAGAAAGTCTAAGTCTGTTATCAGTGTATATAATTACATTAGTTGTTGATGTAATTTCATAACTTTGAGTGATAATAAAAGTTCAGTTAGTATATTCATTTCTTGCTCTGTTTTTCAATTACTGTTCTTAGCTTGAAGGTTATTCAAATCTAACAATGCTACTCACTGCTGTCTCAAGTTTTGTGAAAATGGAAAGATGAGCTGTAAAAGGGTCGACCTTCCATTCTGATTACGTGGGTCGTATCAAGTTGGAGAGACCATTTTAAGATATCTATGTATGACCCGGCTGCACCGTGTCTCTGCTGGATTTCCTTCCTTCTGTTACAAATCTTTAGCTGATAGACAAAGTCAAATCATTATTCTACTGATAACTTGTCTTTGCCTTTCATTGTACCAACACTTGTTTAGAATGGGTACACTTTCAGTTTATATGATGCTACCAAATTGAGTTGGTTCCATGAAATCATGGGTTAATATTCTTCCTTCTCTCCCCTTCTCTGCATAAAACATTCTTAACCACTCCCTCCAGGAAAAACGAAGTGAAATTAGGATTTATAAAGATTAAAGACCCTTATTGGTTATGCTGTGCGTCTTTTTTGAGAACGTCAAGGCTGTGCAGCCGTGTAAAGTAACACGGTCCACTTGAAATTAAGTTTGTTGTGAAATCCAAGGTTGTAGTTTTGAAAATGACTATGATTGTTTAGAATTTCGCCGTTGATGGTATAGACTCGTATGTTGTGTGTATTATGACAGGAAATTTCTTACTTGTGCAATATTGCTTTTAATTTCAATAGATGTAGGCTCTTGCAGAGCGTAGGAAGTAGTTCTGGAAGCCGAGTTCAGCCGTCCATTTGATGTGAAAAGGTTGTCATTCGTGACCCCCTTATTGAAGCGCCTTTACCATTATATTACTTCTGATTTATCCTAGGTTAGTGTTTGAAAAGATCTTCTTACTAACCATAACCATCTAGATCCATGTAAGATGTAGGATTTCACCCTATAACTCAACTATGGGAGCCAACTGCAGAGAATGTTAAGTGAGTCTGAGATGTTACCAAGAAAGGCGATAATGCCTTCTTTCATTATCTATTGACCAAATATTGATTAATTATGCAATGGGCCATACCTTTCCTAGGTCTTTTGGTCAAGATGCGCCCAGCTGCTGATTTGCTTCTTTTTTTTTTTTGCGAGCTTTGTTAGCATAGTGTTAGGATATTCTTGGAGGCAACAACTTTGTGTCTTATGTGGTATAAGGAACTTCGCAGTGGCACATTAAGGATGTGTAGACCATGGTCCATGTATTCTATGTTTAGTTTTTATTTTTTTGTCTTTTTTTTCTTGATCCCATTGAAAATCTTAAAGTCTAAGGTTTAGTTATATGTTTTGAAATAGAATTAGCTTTAGGTGAAAATTCTATCCTTGGTACTGTTTTCTTGATCCCATAGGTATACGAGCAATTGTGAAAAAAATTATAGCTTTTGCAAACTCTTTTTATTCTGCAAAAGGCTCATTTTTATATATCTGACTCTTTGTATGGTAGTCTACTGCTGCATTTTGTACTTGTTTAAGGGGGAGGGGAAACAGTTACTTGCATATGTACAAGTTAAAATCTTAATGAGATTCATGTCCTAACCAGTTTTTTTTATAGCTTATAAAAACTCAACTAACTCTTGCGATAATGTTTTGCAATTCATACGTAAAGAAAGCATCCACATTTTATTTTGATTGCTTATATATATATATATATATATATATATATATATATATATATATATATATATTGCCAAATTTATTTTGCACAAAGGGTGTTGGATGCCTGGCTTTACCATTGATAATATGCAGTTTATGCTAAATTTCCTAGTATTGTACTAAAATGCCCTGAGTTTTCTGTGGATTGCATTTATGGGTACATTTATGGCCAACCAATATTGTTTTTTGTTGTATTTTGGTAGGAAATGTTGTAATAGCTAGTGGTCATCCCTTGCATTCTGCTTTAGAAGTATTTACACAGTTAAAAACACCATGTTAACATTCACAAAGCATTGCAAACCAAATTACTTTTTTAGAAGATTGGCATGTTGATTGACATTTTCCCCTTTTTTTTATATTTATCTTTGACATCAAGGGGTGGAAGACATGGCAGAGGTCTTGCGGAATAACCTCAAGTTCCTGGTTCCACTCCCCATACTTGGGGCCAAAATTACCTGTCATATAAAACCTTTTTATTTAATCATTTCAGATATTCTTAGGTAGAAGTTCACAATAATGTAGAAGTTCATGCTGGAGTTTTTCTTTTTCTTCTACTGATTGCCGATAGGTTGCACATAAGTGGTGTGTTTCTTTTCTATGTTATTCCTTTTCCATTTAAGAAGCTTACTTGTATGAGCTGACTGTTTTTTGCTTTAAATTATTGTAGGGCTCTCACTTAAAACACAGGTACTAACAGCTATGTTTTTGGCTGTTAGACTGTACTGCAGTTTTGTCATGGAATACGATATACACACCTTGCTTGATTTAGCTACATTGGGTACGACCTTGTGGGTCATTTATATGATTCGCTTTAAACTGAGATCAAGTTATATGGAGGACAAAGACAACTTTGCAATATATTATGTGGTGAGTTTTCCACCATACGTATGCTCTTTCTTTCTTTCACTTGTTACTTTCTCATCCTCTGGAGATCATTTTGAATCCCATTTTGTTCTTTTTTTTTCCTTTAAAAAAGAGAGAAAGGATCTCCATCTATGTACATGGAGCATGGCTGTTTGTATAATTGGCATGCAGAGTTTGCGCACTTATCAGTAAAGGAATACGCAAAAGAAATTTATAAAAGCTTCTATTTACTTCCTAGATGCTGTCATGGTCTGATTTGAGCACTTCCTTTCATAACCTGTCGCCTTTACGAAGATCAAATCAAACATTAAGCAATAATTTTTTTTCCTTGTTATTTAAGTTTTAGACTTGTAGTCGTGTAGAGGTATATCAGACTGTGTTTCCTTGTCTATGTAGCTGAGTTTTCTGAACAATTATTTTATCCATTTCACATCTTTGTTAAATGCGATTTTGCATGTCCTTTTCATTTTTTTATTGCTGTGTGTATGACTCTTTTTTCTTTAATTTGGTGTGATCTTTGTTGTAGGTGGTTCCTTGTGCAGTGTTTGCTTTGTTAATTCACCCATCTACGTCACATCATTTCATCAACAGAATTTTCTGGGCATTCTGTGTTTATCTCGAATCTGTTTCTGTGCTACCACAGTTGCGGGTCATGCAAAATACTAAGGTAGTATCCATGGAAATTAGAATCACGATGCTTTTTAAATGGGTTCAAGTGTTAGTGTTGGGCTTTAAATCTTCTTAACCCCTTTGTTCTTCTCTTTTGGTGGTTGCAGATTGTAGAACCATTCACATCGCATTATGTATTTGCACTAGGTGTTTCAAGGTTCTTGAGCTGTGCTCATTGGGTTCTCCAGGTTTGATTTGCGAACTTGAATGATTATAGTTGTTTGTAGTGTTAACAAGATTTAACTAATGTTTCTGAGTTTTCTTCAATTCATCTACTTTTATTGTGGGGAGGGTGATTTCAAGCAGCGTCGTATGTTTTAGGATAATGTTCACAACTGTGTGGCTAGTGGTTCGTGTAGTAACCCTGCTATGACTGCATAACATTGTTTATTTGATTAATGATAAGGCAATTAATTTACATGGTGCAGAAGAAACATAACCAATGATTGAATTACCCAACTTGCTTTTGATTGATTTTATTGGTGTATGAGTTTTGTTATATTTGAGCGACAGGTTTTGGACACTAGTGGCCATCTGCTTACAGCTCTGGGGCATGGACTGTGGCCTTCTATGGTTCTGATCTCGGAAGTTGTTCAAACATTCATATTAGCAGACTTCTGTTACTACTACATAAAAAGGTCAAATTGATGAGTTTTTTATATGGATATCTTTTTACTGTTATGGTACCTTGTGCCATCTCTTACCATTTGTTTTCCATGATTCCTGTTCCTTTCTTCTTGCAGTGTTTTCGGAGGGCAACTTGTTTTGCGCCTTCCTTCCGGAGTAGTCTGACAGAGGATGCAGCTGTTAAAAACTTAAAACATTACGGTTTACTCTTCATTTTTAATTTTTTGCTTTCCACAGAGACCATTTTGATCAAAGGTTTTTCCATCGTACTGATGTGTAAAATCAGCTAAGTGGGTGGTTTGTAAAGATTGGGATGTGGAATTTTAAGTAAACGTATGTTTGAACATTGAATGCATGCATGCTCCGATTAGTTTTTACTTGCAGTCTTGTGGTTACCAACTTAATATATATATATATATATATGGTCCAAAGTAATTTTTTTTTTACTGGCAACTACTCTTAATATCGGCTAGAGAATGTCTTTTTTTGTTGGCCGCTAGTAGCGGTTTCAAATTTTTTTTTGCTAGCCTCTACTAAGAGTTTGAGGTCACATTCATATCTCAGTTAAATTTAAATTGTTTCAATGTATTAATTTATAAGGTAATTTTAAGTTGTATTACAATATAGAGTTTAAATTTTAAATAATCAAATTGTCATAATAATTGACAATGATTAATTATATTACATAAGAAATTATTTGTACAAGTATTTTATAAAAATAAATTCATTAAATATAGTTGACAATGTTAAATTTTATTATTTAAAAATTATTTATAAAAATAAATAAAAATTATTTATACATTAAAACTAACTGTGTAAATTATTTATTAAATATAATTTGTTATGGATCACTATATATATATATATATATATATATATATATATATATATATATATATATATAGACGACCAGACCAATTAGAATTTAGAACCTAAAATCATCATAAGAAAAAATATATATTCAGAAATCAGCGATTCTTCTCGAACAAAGGCTCTAAAAGCTTGGATACCTGTGAGCATGATATGAATCTAATATACGAAAGCTCAACAAGGAGATTTTTCTTTTTATATTTTTTAAATTGCTGATTTTTTTTTTTGAAAAAAATATAAAAGGGGGGGCACTTTTTGCTTTAAAGTCATTCATCTCTAACTTGCATTTTAGATTTTTAGTATAACTTTATATTTTTAGATAAAATGTATGATTTAATACAAACAAATTGATATTTTTGATCATATAAATATATATTTATTTATTAAAATATAAAAATCCGGCTCAACCCTCGGTTGAACCACTAAACTTCTGATCTGATACTTCTCGGTTTAATGTCCAATCCGATTCTGATAACTGTGATTGTTATGTGAGTCGGAGTGGAGCTCCCGTTTTCACATTGAAAAGAAAAAATAAAAATTTACAAGTTTCTTTTTCATCTTTATCATCATCTTTAAAGCGAAAATATTAAATTTATTTAAATTACTATTTCACTTATTTTTATATTTATTTAGTTGTAATTTTATGCAGATGGTATTAGTAGAAATTATAAAATATTTGTTTGTATTGTTTAATTTTTAAATCAAATTAGTTCAATTTTTGATGAAACTCTTAGACAACAAAAGTAATCATTATAACTATATAAAAGTTATTAACTCGCAACAACAAAAGTGGACATATAAAGTCGCAAAATATATCATTTTTCTATACAAAACTGCAGCCATGTTTGGCAGTTCCTCTAAATAGTGCAGCAGCAGCAGCAGCACACTGATAATTCCTTCAGGCTCAAACTAAGGTATGGACATTCCTATTCAGAATAGAATGACCAGAAAAATCATGCATTTGCATGTAAATCACCTGTATCCAATCAAATAAATAGGACATGTAGTAGAAATGTTGACCCAATTTTTTTTATTTTTTTAAAAATCTCTCCAGCACAAATGAACATGAGGTGAACTAGATTGCTTAAAGTTCCGAGATGCACTTTCCATTGATGTAATGAATGACTTGGGTAACTGCTTGACCAAGAGCAGCAGTCACTGCGGACACATTTTGCAAGTATTCTTCAGAAATTGGTTTGTCACCATCCACGATATCGGTCACAGCTTTCATAAATATTGCTGGCACTTTAAAAAGATCTGCTACATAAGCAACAGCTGCTCCCTGAAACCCAAAAGTGAAACAAGCAATGGTTCAATATAAGAGTGCAAAAATTGCTGATGTGTCTTGGCATGGCACATTAATTGTAATTCTCACTATTATCAAACATAAACTGCACTTTTATGCAAAATAAAGAAATATAAAATTCTTCTTTCACACACAATCAGCAGTTCCTCTATGCAGAAGCTATCTTTTGAAGCAAAACAATGGATATGTCAGCGTTGGTTAGATAATCTGAGAATGTCAACTCTTATGGAATGTGAAACAAACTCGACCACAGTTCTCTACAAGCTTGGCCACTTAGATAAGAAGAATATTGCGATGAATGGAGAATGAGAACCAAGAAATTATAGTAACAACTATTTCAGAAGAGGTTCATACAATTCACAACTCCTTTTTTTTTCCACAATAAATATTAACCAACAAAATTCTGAAAAATAGCTATGTTTGTTAAATATATATTCTCAATTAAGACTATCAGGAAGGGAATAAACAAATTTTATAATGAACAAAAGGCTAATTGAAAGACTGCCAAGTTGGGGGTGATAATTTATTTGCTATGTTAAGGGAAGGGTTCTACTGAGCCATTTGCTAAATTTCTAATATAGCAAATCAAACTAGGTAGCAAAATAGAATGTTTACCTCCATATCTTTAAGTGATGCATCATTTGCAAGGATGGATGATTCATCTTGCGGGCACATATCCATAGAGTCGCCAGTAGACAACTTGCCAACCTGAAACATGGCACATATATCTGAAAATGAGGCATATTTAGTGAAATGAAAACATGCTTTAGTATAAAAGGTGGCATTACCGAGAATCTGCATTGTAGTTGTACTAATTTGTGTATTGAGCTCGTCCAATAGAAATATTGTGTTAATGTGATAACATGTACTTTCAATATTAGAAAGATTATCATGTCCCGAAGTTATTTTAAAGGAAAATAAGTTTAACGGTTATACAGATACTTGGCCATATATTATATGTATGTCAAATGAATGTTATTCATAAAACAACAAACAAACAAGACCACTTGCTTAATGAATTGATACACAAACTCACATATTTAACTCAAAAAAATTTACTACATTTTGACTGTCATAGTAGGTTGTCAAATTTAACTCGAACTGCTACCACCGTAATATCCTCAACTCATTTTATTTTCTTTCCCAAGGGAGAAGCTATTAAATAAAAACATTATTTTCTTACAGTACAGCTAATGCATAACATCATTATCATTACAAATTACAATCAAATTTCTAATGGCAAATGACAAACAATATGAAGTTTTTCCTCAAAACAAAATTTTCTTAATTATGCCAGACAAACTGGATAAGGAAGGGCTGTTTGAATATCCGCAGTTAACTTGAAAGCACTATTTGACATATAGTTATGCGTGTATATATGCAAACATATATTTAACAAAAAAACATAAGACATGGCTCCCTAGTGTGACTGTATGAAATAAATGAAGATGGCCAGAAAAACAGTTATGATAGCCTTTGTCAATAGCAAATTAGCAATGGCTATCTACTCATAGTTTCTATCTTATATTGAAAAGATCACATCATACAAACTGTTTAAATTATAGAGCAGTCACCTTTAGGTTAATGTGCTTTGAAATATTGGGTGTTGATAGAGCCTGCTGCAGACCAACTCCATAAATATCAAAAACCTGCAAAACATAGAGGAGGCGGGTGAAGATTAATTGCAAAACGTGAAAAAAAAATTAATACAATAACCAAGGCAATTCACACCAAGAGATCATAGAGCAGGTGGTGGATGAATATAGTTCTAAGAAAGAGATACTCGAGGATTTTCTTGGCCTAGAAGACCCAAGTATCACTTGAGGCTAATATGAAATACGACATCGGCATTCAAATTGAGGTCAGCTCACATCTATCTATGTCTCTATGATAAAGTTCGTATTTTATGAATATATAAATAGTTAAATAGATATCCATTAAGCTTACTAAGACCCATCTCATACAATAAAATTCATGAGATTTTCCTGTTGTTTAGTCAATACATTAGTTATTAGATATAAAATGTGTCCTATAAACCAGTATTGATAATCTGGAATAAGCAGAAGCATCAGACTGGATTCTAACCAATAACAATGCAACTGAGTTAATTGTTTGGCTCCTTCAGTGTTGGAAAAGATCATAGATCAAAGACCAAAAAAGGGCTAGATGAATATTATAAGAATTATGGAATAAATTTCAGTGGTACAACTTTTCCTAAATCTCACAAAAATATTTTGCCAGTACTTGGCTCAAAGCCTTCCCTAAGCAATCCCTTTCAAGTGCTTCAAAACAGGGTCAACCACGAAAGCAGTAAAATTAAAGGAACACTTACAGGGATAGGTATCCTCCTATCATGAAAAGCAACATCTGATACAAGGAATACATCACCAATGCCGGCTCCTTTTGCCTGAAAACATCAGTATAAAATCATCTATCAAGTAAGCAATCCAAAAAGTCTTGATATATGCACGTTAAGTACTGTATGCACTATGTACACGCTTTCAGAATTCCTCTTAAAAGCTATATTATCTAATTTCACCAAATTATCTTGTTTGGAAAAGAAAAGAACATTTGATATGCAAATAATTACAATTGTGGAGGTTGCACCAGACATTGATTTACCACAAACATAAGCTAGAGTGTGATATTAAAGAACATAACAAACTTTTATAGGAATCTTGAAAGGCTCATTTGAGCAGCTATACAGTGCTAGAAGGTCTTTTCAATAAAAGCTGTTTTAACTTCCTAATAAGATCTTATAAAAAGCGATGTTTGGTAAATATGCATTTCAAGTTTATCACTTAGATGGATGTTTATTCCTGAAAGGTAAAATGTGAGAAGAAACAACAATGTTTTTGCAAGAAGTCCTTCTAACAAACAAAAGTACCGTACCTTAAAGCCACCCGCAGTGCCAGCATTGATAATAAGGTCTGGTTGTAATGCTTGAATAGAAGCATATGTCACAAGGGATGCAGAAATTGTGCCTACATTGTCAACCCCTGAAAAAGAAAATATCCAAATTATTAAAAAAAATTAGGTGATTTATATATGAAAAAAGGGTCATGCCTAATAGTAAGAGTAGTTACTTGAACCAAAGCACGAATACTAGCAGCAGCAGGTCTTAAATCGACAATGAATTTGGGTATTTTAGTCTATCCATGAGTTTATAATGGCAATGACCATTGACTAGTCTGCTACATACTCATGTGTATTATGTAAATATACTTGTCAATAAAAACTGTGTAAGTATATTGAATAAAATACATCCTCGACTCAAATAGCAAGAGGGTTGTGCGCCTAGTCCCGATGGTTTAACTTTTACAAAGGTCAATTATTAGATTGTTGGATGTGATGAAATATGATCTTATTAGACTTTCTTAAGATTTTTATGTTAATGGGATTTTGAGATAATTGTCTGCTTGAAATTTATTTCTCTAATTTAACAGAAGGACCATTCTATCAGAGTTAACAATTTATGGCTGATTAGTCTTGTAACAAGTGTGCACAAGATATTGACTAATTTTCATTCTAACTGAGTGCCTCTGTGGGAGAGACAGTTTCAAATGCTCAGAGTGCCTTTGTGGGAGGAGGCAGATTCTAGATGCGGCGTTGGCGGCTAATGAGATTGTGGATAATGCTTTTAGGAAGGAGAGGAAGGAGCTGGTTCTGAAGCTCGATTTCGTCAAGGCTCGCTTCTGACAGAATTATGAGAATTGTATAATTAAAGTGATTGTTTAATTGTTCAATCCTTTTGTTTATTATGGTGGATGATGTCTTGAGTAGAATGTTTTTAAGTGGTAAGGAATGTGGTTTACCGGAGGCGTGTGCGGTGGGGGGAGGGGAGGTGGTTTAGGGGACAGGTGTTCAAACTTCAAATTCCTTTGCTTGTGTCATTAAAAAGGCAAAGAATCCATCTAAAAGAAGGCATTTATTTGTTCTATGATTTCCCAACTGAATATTAATAAATTTTTTCAGAATACATGACCCACAAGGCTCTATCTCCAGACTTTGTATTATATATCAATATAACACCTGGAAAATAAATTAATATTTCTTAGCAAAAGAAAACATGTCTCATGGAAAAAAAACACATTTGAAATTCAAATAGTGAAAACTACTTACCTAGAACTACATCCTTCCCTGGCAGTATAATATTGATATACAGACCTTTATAAGTACCATGATACCGGACCCAAGGGACTTGTTTCGGGAACCTGCATAGTTTGACTGATTAAAGAATTAAGAAATAAAATTAAATAGAGCAGCCATAGCTTAACTGTGTTCAAGATGAGGCACAACACGTGAAGTAGCTGTAAAGCTATAATAGTCAAGGTCCCACCTTTCAGTGGGAAACGATTCATTAAATACATTACAATGAATCACACAAGAAGAAAAAAGAATGACAAGATCATTTAACTAGAAGTTAGTATAGGTAGTAGAATCATATATCTTGAAATGTGTTTCTATCACACTAAAAGTAAAACGTATACTCCCCCCCATCCAAAATGATATTCCACCTCCATAATTAACAGACTAAATCTTTTTATATTTAAGCAAGTTATAATCTTAAAATTGAGCTTCTCTTACATATTTTGATTTCTAAAAAGTGGAGATATTGGCTGGAGGTAGAATGTCACTTCAGTACAGCCAGAAACATCATGGGAAATAGCAGATAAAGTAAGAAATAGACATATGGGTGAGAATTCCAACTGAAAAAAGGTTCCATTAATTCAAAACACAATCTTAGCAACAAATTGAGAGAAAAAAAAAATTAAAAACAAACAATATAACAATAATCACAAACTTGCACTAAAAACAACACACAACCAAATGCGGGGATCAAGATTAAACCTTAGCAAGATAAAGATTATAACTTTGCAGAAAAATCAATAGCTACCAAGCGGAATCAACCTTTATCAAGAAAAAAGACAGATAAAACAAATAAGTAATGAAAATAAGAAATGAAAAATGACTCACACAGAATCTACAGCCACAGAAAGCTGGAATTTGTTTATTATAGGAAGAGCTTCGGCCTGCATAGCTGTGCCAACCCATTCAAGCAAAACAAATTCCCAACACAAATCAGTAATCAAACTAAAAAAGTATACCTCAATTAGTATATACTCCTCCCCATTACAAAAAAAAGTCCCATTTTGACTTTTTTTTCCTACTAATTTGAGCAATTCAAAATTTTAAAATTGATGTGAATTTATTTGATTTTGATCAATGGTCAATTTTGTAAATTAATTGTATTAGAATAACATTGTTAGTTTGAAAATTTTAAGAAAAATAACATAACAAAGGAACAAAGTAAAATGAGACCTTTTTATGGAACAAATCAGGTATATAGATGGACAGATGGAGTAATAAAGTACCGATAATGATGACAATGGTGGAAATTGGACGTTTGGAAGAAGGCGCATCGTTATGCGGTGGCGTTGCCGGGGGAGCCATACCCACTTGCCGTCCTATCTCGCCGGAATCGGAAGTCGGAAACTATTTCAGCTGCCAAGCTCGAATATAACTAATCTATCCGGTTGCCAACGAAAATTTAGAAAGAGAAAGGACAAATGAAGCGATTTGGGTAGAAACACGTGGCATGGGCTGGGTACCACATTTGGGCTCGTCCCATATTTTTCTAATTCTGAAATGGGTTAAAGATGATTATTTCAAGGAACAATTACATATTGTAATACATTTTAAAAAATAATTACATTAATAGTGCACTCATATAATATTTACATAACTGATACATTTTTATATTTATTTACATATTCTAGTGTAACTAGAATTCTTTAATTTAGGGAATTAGTATGCAATTAGGATTCTTTAATTTAGGGATTAATTATCTCACTCTTCTTTTTTAATCAACGTATTCTTTCTATATATATATATATGTTGAGCCTACTGCAATTGCAGACCCATCCAAGATAAGGAAGGAATTAGGCGGGAAGATTATCGGTGGAAACCCATTCGATTTTGAGCACCCACAATAGAAAAGGCTAGCCGTCGGTGTGCACCAGTGGGAGAGCAGCATGGGTATGCGTTACAAAGTGCTCGTGAGGGGATATATTTTATGCGAAGAGCGGGAGGATGTGCACGAAGGCGATAGTGGAGAGGATCGGAGAATGAAAAGAGAATGATGGAGGAGGGATCGAGGAAGTATTTGGAGAAATGGGACAAGGCGTATTGGGCCGAGCATATAAGGTGCTTGATATATTGCATAAGGTGTTTATAAGGTGCTTGATATATTGCGAAGGTCTTGAAGCATATAAGGTACTTGTTTGAAGTTATTTGTGATGAATACGATTGGAACCAATCCACATCCACATCTGCAGTTTTTCATAGATGCGATTAGTAGCAAAATCTTTGATTAAGGTAACCAATTCAGTTTTATTAAGTTACCAATTTAAAATTCATTCTGATGTGTTGAATGTATTCATTCAAATCTTGGATGATGGTAACCAAACTTTTATACCAAGATAACCAATTTGTCATATCAAAGTAACCAATCAACCTTTAGACTTTAAAATTTTTCTTAGTATAGTTGGTTACCAAACCTTGAGATCAAGAGTAAGCAAACATTTGTACCAAGATAACAAACTTTCATACCAAAGTAACTAATTCACATCCACACTGCGCAATTTTTTATATATGCGGTTGGTATTTAAACCTTCGATTAAGGTAACCAATTCAATTTTATTAAGTTACCAATTTCGTTTGAATGTGATGCAGTTAGTAACCAACCATTCATACAAAGGTAACCATTTTATTATTTATGAATAACAAAATAGTTATAAATTTTTTGTAGGACGAATCTTTTTCTTCTTCTTTTTGGCTCTTTTGGAAGAAGAGCAGACAACAGAAAGAACTTATGTTGGGCAAACTTTTATCACCCTCTTCTCCTTTACGTAAAGGAAGATCTACCTCCACCAAGGTATGTTTGTTTATGATGAGACCTAGTGCTGTGATATTAATTTTGTGTCATTTTATGTCTACAACCTCTAAATGGTGAACTTTGTTTTTGAAAAATTCATTCTCTCATGTAGGATGTTACTACTGTCTCTAAGCTCTCAGAGAAGCTCGTCCTTTTATTGTTTGCAACACATGCTTGCTATGGTTCTGGATCTTTTTTGCCTGAATTGAGGAGAACTTCGAGTTGTGTTTTGCAGGCACTTGTTCCTGGATTGCGGTTGTGGAGATACGCATGAGTTATAAAGTTTCTGATGTTTGTGAATCAAAATTTGAATTTATTTTTGTTGTTAGATCCCAAATATTTGAATTTGAATTATTAATTATAACAGTTATTTTTTCTTAATTTTAGGTTTACTTATTGATGAGAATTGTATTATTTTTGTAATATGGGTCTTAATTACATTGTTTTTGTAATTATTTAGTTGATGCACTATTCTTGTAATTACTTTTTATTTGTTGTATACTTATGTAAAGGACCCTTTCAACCGCTCTTTCGAATTGGACAGGCCCAATTGTAACTGAGTAATCATTTTTTCTTGTTTAAGTAAAAACTAAAGTCTTTTTGCATAAAAAAAAAACTAGTTTTTGTAAAATTTTGTTTAAGCTTAAATGGATTGACACACATTTTTATGAACATAATTACTCTATAGTGTAATAAGAGTACATGACTCTCATTTTAGGTGTGACAAGTTTGAGTTTGAAGAATGTGTAACATATATCATTTTTTTTTGCACTCGCACGTTAACACGTTAGATGTGATTGCAGTTGACGATATCTGACTTAAACCTCTCAACTAATTTATAATTTGCTTATACAACTTATCTTAATTAACCATTTACAGGTTATAAGTAGAAATGACATGTCTCCACAAAAGCAATACGGCTGAGCAAATGGTACAAGCATTTGCTAATACCTTTCATATTTTGATTAATCATTCACTGAATATGACAAGAACCAATGCTACACTTTTATACATCATCTGTGCTAGTATATACAACTGACAATTTTGATTATTAACATTTAACAACATCATAACTCGAAATTATTGGAGACAAGGATGAGCAAACAATATCCAACTAATGCATTAGTGACTCGAAAACTACTAGAAAATCATGCTTAAAAAAAAGTAGTCAAAATCAAACAAGTAATGTTTTCAAAGTAAAATAGATCAGAAATAGAAGAAGGATCCGGGTATTAGCGGATTTTCGTTTCGAGCTACCATTTGGCAGCATTGGAAAAGAGTCTGGAAGAGCCATCTCACAGTTGTCACCATTGAAATATATTTTTCTAGGTAATACCCAACCATTACTTAGTGTGAATGACTTCAAGTCCTTGTCCAAAATTATATCTGTTGTCACTGAACCAAGTTGTGTATCATCAGCACTCAGTATTTCACTGTTGTAGTATTCTATCCCCCAGAATAGAAAAACATCATCTGCAATTCCATAAATGAGAGTTATGAATATAAAAAAAAAAGTTGGCAAAAGGTATATTCATGTTTGTTTCTTTGAAATTTCAAGATTTGATGGAATCATGCTCTATTACTTGTAATCTCAAATCATTTAAAATTTTGACTTGATTTTGCATCAATCAGCGTATAATATTTCAAATTATTAGTACCAAGAATATTTTTTTTACATCAAATGTTGCAATGATGCAAGTACCTGGGATCCCAACAGTTGGAAGGACTGTACTATTGAAGCTATAAATCAATGCAGGCTGACTGAAACCAGGATGCTGAACCAACACGTTCCAGTCCGAGTAGTTTCTGTTGTAGTTGTAGTTAGAGACTGTTAGTTTCACCCTCCAGTGATCTCTGTAGTTGTTCTTGAAATGCCAGTGAACACGAAGGGGACACATATGATCGGTGCATCTTACTATCTCGGGATTAGAAAGAGAATTTGACTGTGATACGGGTTCAGGTTCACCTTCTCTATTCAACATGCAAAGAAAAGCGCGAAGAGCATGAATTAGATCATATAATGCAAGAGCAGAAAAGCTTTCAGCTGCATGCATCACGTGAAAGGAAGGTGGCCAAGATAACAAACCTGATGCATGTTGTTGTATTCTGTTCTGCTGGTCTACAGCCACAAGTACACTTGGGGCATGTGGAGATGGTAGGACTGTAAAATGTTGAGAATGAAGCACAACAGACTGGTGTTTTGTTAGCAATGTAGCTGGAGTACGTGCACGTTGATTTCCATGTTCCTGGAAACCAAAAAAATTAGTTATGACACGGCTCATGCTAGAAGCCCTTAAATCATTGGCAAAAAGATTAAATTTATAAATGCATATATATAGCAATTGCATAACGGTTACTTGGAAAGGGAGAATCTCTCTCATTATCTTCCTTCAGTGCTCATAATTACTACTATTTCTGCTTATAATTCACAATATCCTGTAAAGTTAAACCAGTCATTTTTATGTTTATTTATTATACTCATCAGAAATTTAATGAATACTTCACGAGGTACTCACATCTTAATCAAACAGACTCAATCATGTAAAGACGCAGGATTGTACTGTCAAGTCCATCATCACTATGTCCAAAAGCAGAAAACTAAAGATTAGGTAAGAAGGAGCAGATTTTCATTTACCCATTCAATGTTATGGATTACCTTTTACCACTTCAAACACTAATAGATACGAGTAATTTTTTAAAAGAGATTAGGCAGCATGACTTAAGCACATGTGACAATCATGTATATCCTAACAACAATGAGCTGATGGAATGCTAATTTCCTCTGAAATATACTAAGCCTCACTCCATAATCATATTATTCTGGCAGATACTCCCCAGGCATTAGTATAGTGCTTGCGACAATATTTAACCTGTGCACTATATTTATATCTATATTATTGTCTTCTAACTACTTCTTTGAAACCATTTATTTTTATCTCCATAGAGTACTGAGTTAGACTTGAGAGTGAAATACTTACTGAAAACTTGTTCTTCTCTCCTTCCCCCAATAACTGAGGAAACTGTGGGATCAGCTTCCGCAACAGGGGAACAGGTATAACCTGGTCCTGGCGCCAACAAAGTGAGATTCAAAGGCCTGTATCCAGTAGTGTTTCTCTCAGGTTTCCAACCCTGAACTCAAAAGATGAATATGACTTGAAGCGATTGATAGCCCAGGCAGTTAAAAGGCCACCACGACAGCAGTCTTCTGACCTATTCTGTGGCAAGGCCTCAGGCATGAGATCAACTATAGTGGGGTTTTCCTTGCAGCAATGTGGTATATCATATTTGAAGGATGAACAGTTTCCTTGTTGGGTTCTTGAAAGCACCAGACATTGACCAGATGACCTCATTTTAGCCCATGTCCACCCTAGGTTCCAGCCAGGTTTGCCCACAACACGATATTGGTAGAAGTTTTGGATTGTTACCCTTGCCTACAAGAAAGAGTCGTGTTAAAGGATGTGAGCGGGGATAGTTAAGAAAAAAAGTAATTAATTTCAACTCTGAAGGTTACAAAAGTTAGTAAATCAGCATTGAAGCATTGGTATGGAAGTGAACCATAATTAGCAGATTTATACAACAAGCACATACCTAAAACTTAAAATACAGTCATAGATTTCTGTGTAGTTCTCTATAATTGTAACTTGTTGATTCATTAGTGGGAAAGTGCAGTGGCTTCAAACTTGAAGCATATAGTAGGATATAGAATCCAGGTTTTTATCACCTCATGGTCCTACAGCACACAAATTACTTGGACAAGATTCACTCCAATTTCAAAGGGTGTAATAAACCAGAATTATTAATACTTTATCACAAAAACATTTTGCTATCAAAATTAGAACGCAAGGCAAGATTCTCGTCAGTTAACTTCTGTTTAATTTTCTTTTTGAAAATTAAATTTTGATAATTGAAGATAGTTATGGGGAGTCGTATAATCCAATGAAAATTAGAACTTACTTTTGTGTGTAAATAAAATAGGTAGAGACAATTTGAAGTGAGGAATAAAGTGATCCCCGTATCCCTTTTACAATATCACAACATACTGTGAAGTCATAAATGCAACTCAAAGTTATAGAAGATATAGATTTTGACATGACGCAAAATCAATTCCATAGATGTTTACAACTCTTCGATGCTGAATGTTGAACCTTGGAGATGTACTTCAGCAATAATGCAGAAATCAAATCACAAGATAACTAAGGCAAGACAAAAGAATATGAAAGATTATTGTACTAACCACATAGCCATCATCTGTATACTGGAGTATGTCAAAGGTAACTGTGATATTTCCATTTGGATCCAAGGGATCATAACAATCTGCAACCAAAAAAGGATATCTGATTAGTGAAATGAGTTCTCTTTTGCAAGGAATTAAAATTAAAAAAAAAAAGCAAGAAAAGAAAGCAAGATGCCTGAAAAAGTGGACATTCCAACTAATAACATCAACATCAGATTAAAGCGCCATACATGAGAAATCGTTAACTCCATGTTCCTTTGGAAATTAGCAGAGTGAGTTAGAGAAAGCAGTTATAGTTGACTGAGACAAAAGGGATATTTATGAACTGCACCATGGACGAAAGAAACATTCTAAACCTATCTTGAGAAATCCATCTCTTGCTATCCAGGTCAACTATTCTTAGATGGCATAAGCTAGGTTCTTTGGAAACATCAGCTGCATATGTATAGACAAGTTTAGGCGATAAATGTCAGCATCAAGTCCAACTATTAGATTTTCTTACAACCCATACACACTAACTGACAGAACACAAGCATTTAGATGGTCTTCTTTGTCCTTACCGCCTTATCTTTCCATTTGGATCAAAGGTACCACATGCAAAAATCACTAATCAAAAGGCATATTATAAATGTGATATATTTCACTTAAAACAAAACAAAACCGTTGTTGTGGCATTGAAAGGTAAGTTGTGTAATAGTATTCCAAGGAATAATTGCCGGGAACTGTTTCGCTATGAATAAAATTATGTATGTCTTCTTGTTCTTGCTTCCATAAATTCTGGAAGGCCTTGAAAATATTCCAACATCAACAGCTTTGGAGAATGAATATTTCTTCAGGTTTTTCAATATCTAAAACACCCATATTATGCTTTGACTTATCAAACAATCAATATCCCAATTGCATCTGAAATTAAAAAATGACCAAAACTCTGTCAATTTACCAAAGCCAACCTGATTTTAGTTGTTCTTTTTTTTTGACATGAAGCCAACCTAATAAGATTCCAACTGTATCCACAAAAAACTCTAGAAACACTATCATTTTACCCTCTATAGAAATAAATTAATTAATTTGGTACTAATCATTAGCATGTAAACTCAAAAGCACAAAACTGAACAAACAATATGTAAATATCTACATATTAATAGGATGATTACTTTAACTGTTAAATACCATGAACCATCTAACTGTTATTAACTTCACTTGCTAGACCATGAAACTGATTTATATATATATATATATTTTCTTTTCTTCCTTTTTGATAAATTATCAGCATCTCCTTTTATTATTAAAATGTTCCCAATGAGTATTATCAAATGGAGCAGCAAAAATCCAAAATTAGCTAAGCTTATTCTAAATATTAGTAGTGGAGGACATTGAAATAAAAATCCAAAACTTACAGAAAATGGCTTTTCAAAAGCAGAACATATCTATGTTCACGTCCAAGTACATACCTAAAAGACACATGCAAGCAAAAATAAAAGTAGTGTACAACAAGGAGAGAGAAAGTATTGTTTTTACTATTATTTTGCATCTGTGCGTGTCTTTGGGTGTGGAGTTGGAATTTTACATAGATATACCCTTAAAAGCATAACCATTGCTAACCCATTTGACCCATTAAAGATTAGAAGACAAAGAATATAAGAGTCCCAAGTTTAGGGAACAAACCTGGTCAATTTAGCTGCATGACATATGTACATTTTTCCAAAATAGTGGTTAGGCCGGCATTACATTTGACAATACTATGTATCAGTCAAAAGGCTTCAACTTTCAACTGAAAATGTCGTCTTTCAGCCATTTTGTCGAACACAAGGCAGCCACAGCAATCAAGCTTCAACTACAAATTGGGGTATGGTCCATATGGAGCATATTCATTCCATTGTTGGACCTTATCCTTTTCAATTTGGGTTTTCTTTTTATCTATCTATATCAATTTGGGCTTCCACAATCTAAAGTTTGGGTTTATATATGTAGTATTGTTGGGGTTCACCTACCTAAATATGGGCTTGACACATCTCTAATCAGGCTCTCAGAGAAATTATCTTTGGTACGATCCACTGAGTAAAAGTATCTCTTATAATAAAAGTGTGAAAGGTAGCCTAGCTAGTTGACTATCATGTGTGAAAGGTCGCCTAGCTAATTGATTATGGAGTGAGTATCTGAGAGGGAGTAGTTTCTGATTCTTACCACTTACAAAATATGATAATCTTTTCTCATTGTGAAATTGTAACAATATGAATATGCTCAAGGAAAGAAGAGGGGAGTATGAAAAGAATTTTTATTTCCATTTCCCCTGTCCTAGTTTAGGTTTTAACACTTGGAGATAGCTGTTTATATAAATTTTATAACAAAATTTACTTCTTAAAGTTATTTTTAAATGTGTCCAATGTAAGACCCCAACTTATTATTTAATAAAATTAAATTTCCTCTATTTATTATCTTGAAATAGTAAGGGTTGATTTGATTAATGTGGTAAGTTATGGGTAAAATGCGCAATTATTTCAAACAAGCAAGTGGTTTTAAAATATTCATTGTTGACGGAGAATATTCGTTTGGTCGTGAAATATTCTTCTTTGTCGGAAGAATATTAAATGCGACAGTAGTGAGCCTTGTGTGAGCCCCATGCTTGAAAGCGATTGGATGAAGAAAACGATAAGAATAAGTTTGTTATAAATAACGGCGTAGTTGTTATCGTTAATACTGTTGGAATATCCGGTGGTTAAAACACAATAGCACACGGTATTACACCAATTATTGATTCTTACGTGAAGGCCTTTACTCAATAATTGTTACGGTAATTCTTATTCAATATTTTATTTTATTGATTCAATAATTGCTGCGTTGATATTTTATATTAATGTTGTTTTAATAATTGTCACAACACAATATTTTCTATTATCGGAGCAATAATTCATATTATCTGAATAATATTATTAGATAACATTATTGGCAATGTCTAGAAAGTTCTGTCTAAGAAGAGGTTTGGTCATCTAATTGTGCGCCAGTAAGGAGAGATCATTATTGGAAAGCCCCCTCTTTCCTGAGAACTGTCTGGTTGTCAGTAATGTGATTCTGTAATATTATTTGTGAATAATAAATTATTGATTTATATGATGGGGAAAATATTGATTTTATGTGGATATAGATGGAGAAAATTTTTAATGTGACAATTGTTGAAAATTAATATTTTATCTTTTTCTGATAAAATAATTCATTTAAATATATTATAATATATTGATGGTGATATTCTTACAATGAATGTGTGATATATGAGTATATGAGGAGGAAGAGTATTTTTGTGGCATTAAATGATTAACGCATGTTTTGTGTGTCGGTAGACCCTAATTCTTGATCGAAATTTGATTATAATCGCCCATTTGTGGATTTCGGTCAATTTCTGTTTGGAATTTGGAAAAATTTTCTTCTGCAAAGTTGTAGATAATGAAATTTCCTATGAAAAAGACACGTGGTTCGAATTTTTCTGATAAAAGGGCTATTTATTATGAATTATTGAAGTTCCGTAGTTCCGAAATAATTGATTTTTGAAAGTTTTAATTATTTTTAATTACAAAAACGTTTTTTTTGCTTGGTAGGCTGCATTAAACATGTGCAAGGTGGCTGAATTCAGATTCAAGAGGTGGGCTTGACAATTTTATAAATATAATAATATTATATTAAATTTTCTACTTTGGTGTTATAAGCAATTTCCTATAAATAGGGTGCTTAGGTTAGAATTGAAAATCACACCAGAAACTGAAATCTTCTCTCTATTTCTCTTTCGATATATTGAGCGTATTCTTGTGAGTATTTTAATACTTTGAGTGTTGTTATACGGTGCAAGTTCAAGTCATGCTTTATGTGGCGCCCCCAAAAACACGTGGTATGAAAGCAACTACAACTTCAATAATACAAGTGTCGTGTGAAATACGACAATACATCTGTGAGTTTAAATACAATATCCACACGCATAAATAAGTCCTCATTACAATTATTCAAATACTATTTTATAGAAATAATGAGGATTGCTAAAACATCTTCCTAGAACCATCACTCCATACAGGCGACTCGATCCTGCTTGCATGTTACTCACCTCACGAGAAGAAAATGGAACAAAAAGGAAAGGTGAGCTCAACTAGCCCGATAAAGAATATTATGACTAAGATAATATACAACAAATTATCGTTAGTCTTCAACAGGAAAAATCTAATAGAATACAATAGACAACAAGTTTTAGATCAACAAATGCAGCGAAACAGCAATCCATTAGAAGAGTCACGTAGAGAAAGAATTCTACTGTCTTCTAAGGTTTAAAAGTCCATCATCAATATTTTATCCCTGTAACAACAATCAATATTCATCTTTGCACTACAGGCCAAAGATATTCATTTAAATCACCAAGTTGGTTAGGTTCATCTCAACTTTGTTCATCTTTGCACTCTGAGGCCAAAGATATTCATCAGTTAATCGTTCATCTTTGCACTACAGGCCAAAGATATTCATTTATATCATCATTTAAGACTGAGGATGATGAAAAATATTTTTAAAGAAACGAATCCAGTGAAACAAAATGACAAGGATTAAGGATTAAGGATTCGTACTTTGTTTTACCTATGTCCAAAAATACCTCGAAAATAATCATAGTGGTGTAAAATTCAAGAATGATCAAAACATGGATACAATCAAAGCTAGTATCCCGAATAGATATTTTGGACAAAAAGAAAATTTTTTATTTTTGATTGAATAGTCTTAGTGATTCGTGAATAGTGTCAGATATCGTGAATAATTGTCGTATCGTGAATAGTAACTTCCAAACACAACAAGTTCCAAATTTGATAAAAAAGTTCACCAATACTTGACATAATGATATTGAAGAAAAATATCATTTAAGAAGAAAATAATACCCCTTACCTCAAAATAAAAATCTTACGATTGAATTTGGGATATAGTCTTGTGAAACTTCGACCATAGTATAGCAACACTCAAAGTATACTCACAAGAATACGCTCGATAATATAGAGAGAGAAAGAGAAAACTTAGTTTCGGTGTGATTTTCAATTCTAACTTAGCCCTCTATTTATAGGAAAATGTTAAGCCAGCTTGAAGAGACTAAATAATAAAATATTATTTATTATTATTATTTTCAAAACCAATTACGCATGCCCAAGACCAGCACATCAACTTGGAACAAAATTTTCCAGCAGCCCACATGATTAATTACACCAACCAAAGTGGGTCCCACCATATAATTTAATAAAAATTATTTTATTTTCCGAAACTTCAATAATTCGTAGAAAATAGCTCGTTTATCAGAAAAATTCAAAACTCGCGACTTTCCATGGGAAATTCCATTCTCTACAACTTTGCAGAAGAAAATTTTTCCAAATTCCAAACAGAAATGGACCGAAATCCATAAACGGACGATTTTACAGTCTATAATCAATTTTCGGTCAAGAATTGTGTCCACCGACACACAAAACATATGTTAAACATTTAATGCCACAAAATACTCTACCTCCTCATATACTCATATATCCCACATTCATTATAAAAATATCACCGTTAATATATTATTAAAAATAATATATTTAAATGAATTATTTTATCAGAAAAAGATAAAATATTAATTTTCAACAATTGTCACATTAAAGATTTTCTCCATCTATATCCACATAAAATAAATATTTTCTTTATCATAATAATCAATAATTAATTATTCAAAAATAATATTACTGAGAATCACAAAGATCGACAACCCAGTCGTTCCTGGGGAAGAGGGCTTTCAATAAGGATTTCTCCTTCTTGGCTGGCAATGCAATTAGGTGACCAAACCTCTCCTTAGATGAGAACTTTCTAGACATTGCCAATAATGTTATCGATAATATTATTCAAATAATATGAATTATTGATTTGATAATGAAAAAATTGTGTAATGACAATTATTGAAACAATAATAATATAAATATCAACACAGCAATTATTGAATCAATAAGATAAAATAATGAACAGTAATTACTGTAACAATTATTGAGTAGTGCCTTCTTACGTAAGGATCAATAATTCAACAACTGCAATAATCTGGTGTCTTCTATGCAACCACGCATATTATCGTATTTTAACCACCGGGTAACCCAACGATTGTTAAGCGGTAACAATTTACGTCGCTATTTATAAAACTCAATCTTTGTCGTTTTCCTTCATCCAATAGTTTTTCGTTATGGGGCCCACCAATGATCAAGGCTCATCGCATTTGAGATTCCCAACAAAAAGAATATTCCACGACCAAACGAATATTCCCAAACAATAATGAATATTTTATAACCACTTGCTTATTTTGTAAACTTTGCACATTTCACCCATAACAAAAGAATTATATCAAATTAACCCTTATTAATTTAGAATAATGAATAAAGGAAAATTCAATTTTATTTATAATAAGTTGGGGTCTTACAACCTCCCTCCTTATGAAATTTCGTCCTCGAAATTGACGACGACGATACTGGTATATCGAAAGGTGAGGTACCTCGCTTTCATCTCCGATTCAACTCCCGTGTCATTTCCTCAATTGCATGGTTTCTCCACAAAACCTTAACTTGTGGTATAACCTTCGTCGTAAGACATGCTCTTTCCTATCCAAAATCTCAACAGTATCTCCTCGTAGGTTAAATCTTCAACTATCTCAAATCGGTTCTAATGTAATAATGTGGTTCGGGTCTTTCACATATTTCTGAAGCATAGATATGTGGAATACATTGTGAACACGAGACATACTTGGAGGTAACGCGAGTCTATAGGCTACGTTTCCTATTCGATCAAGAATCTCAAATGGACCAACAAACCTTGGATTGAGCTTTCCTCTTTTCCCAAATCTTGTAACTCCTTTCCATGGAGCAATACGTAATAATACATGATCTCAATATTAAACTCCACGTCCTTTCTATGAAGATCAAGATAACTCTTTTATCGATCTTGTGAAGTTTGAATACGTTGTCGAATCATTTGGATCTTTTACGTAGTCATGCGTACTAATTCTCGCCCCAACAATGTTGCTTCTCCCACCTCGTCCCCAAATCTTTGGAGAGCGACATTTTAAATCCATACAACGCCTTAAATGGAGCCATGCCTATACTTGCGATAAGCTGTTGTTGTAGGAGAATTCCACCAGATTGGTAGGTACTTATCCCAACTTCCTTTGAAATCTAGGACACGAGTCTTAATAGATCTTCAAGGGTTTGAATAGTCCTCTCCGATTGTCCGATTCGTTTGAGGATGGATGGTGGTCGAATAAATAAATCCGCGCCCATAGCTTCTCGCAAGCTAACCCAAAATCTTGAAGTGAATCTCGGGTCACGATCCGAAACTATGGATCTTGGCATGCCATGCAATCGTCACAATCTCATTCACGTACATACGAGCAAGGCGTTCAAGGAATAAGTCTACAGCGTATCGGTGAAGAAATGGGCGGACTTGGTTAATCTATCAACAATAACCCAAATTGCATCTACGCGCCTTGAGAAACTTTGGGAAGACCTGTAACAAAATCCATAGTAATGTGTTCCCATTTCCATTCAAGGAATCTCAAGTGGTTGCAATGGACCTTTTGGCACTTGATGCTCCGCCTTTACACGCCGATGAAGTTAAACATCTTGAGATAAACTCCGCAATCTCTCTCTTCATATTGTTCCACCAAAATGTATGCCGAATATCATGATACATTTTGGTACTCCCGAGATGGATCGCAAGCGGGGTGTTGTGTGCCTCCATCATGATTTTATGCTTGGTCGAGAATCGTTAGAACGCAAAGTCTAGAATTGATTTCAAGTATTCCTTCCTCATCAATTCTTGCTTAGGAATAGCTCCTTCTTGCACTTTCTTCTTCATACGATCGCCTGTTGGTCCAGTAGCTTGAGCGACTTTTAACTTATCGATTAAAGTCAGTTCTACTTGTATATTCGCCATCATTATGTGGGTCCCTGAGTCTTTAATTCTACCTCCATCCTTTGTAAGTCATACAAAATGGGCCTTTGCGTTGACAATATCGCTTTTCGTGCTTGCATATGATCTTCTACTTAATGCGCCGCCTCTTACGTTCGCTTTTCGAGGATGATATTGAATAGTGTGATCGTAATCTTTTAATGACTCCGACCAACGTCGTTCCGCATGTTGAGTTCTTTTTGGGTGAAGAAATATTTGAGGCTTTTATGGTAAGTATAAATCTCCACTTTCTCTCCATACAAGTAGTGTCTCCATATCTTCAACGCGAATACGATCGCCGCTAATTCTAGATCATGAGTAGGATAATTCCTCTCATATTCTTTGAGTTGTCGTGAGGCATAGGCTATGACTTTCCCATGTTGCATGAGAACACATCATAACCCTTGCCGGAAGCATCATTTGTGAGATAACAAATCATCCCGAACCGGATGGTATTGTCGAAACAGTCTTAGAAATGAGTCTCCTCTTGAGCTCTTGGAAGCTCTTCTCGCATTCCTCGCTCCATAAGAATTTTGCATCCTTAAAGTCAATTTGAGTTAAGCGAGTAGCGATTCGAGAAAATCCTTCCACAAATCTCGATAATAACCAAATTTAAGCCCCGTAAAAAAGCTGCGTACTTGATCACCGACTTGGTTGCTCCCAACTTTATATTGCTTCAATCTTCGTCGGGTCACAGATACTCCTTGTTTTGACACTGCGTGCCCAAGGAATGCTACTTCTCAAGCCGAACTCGCATTTCTTGATTTTGGCATAAAGCTTGTGTTCACGAAGTCTTTGTAGTACCGACTTCAAATGGTGCTTATGATCTTCACGGCTTTTGGAATAGATGAGGATGTCATCAATAAAGACAACAACAGGCCCGATCCAAATATTCCTTAAATACACGGTTCATCATATCCATGAAAGCAGCATGAGCATTATTCAATCCAAAAGACATGACCAAGAATTCATAATGCCCGTATCGATTCCTGAATGCCGTCTTTGGAATATCCTCGGTTTAATCTTCAATTTGATGATATCCGAAGCGAAGATCGATCTTTGAAAAGAATTGCTCTCCTCATGAATGGTCGAACGGGTCATCAATGCGAGGTGGCGGATACCTATTCTTGATGGTGACATGGTTCAATTCTCGATAGTCAATACAAAGTCGCATACTCCCCCTTTTTTTTTTCTTTTACGAATAAAGCAGAGCCCCCAAGGAGAAGTACTGGGGCCGAATGAAACCGATGTCTAATAACTCTCCGTAGTTCGACTTTTTAACTCTTGAAGTTCAATAGGAGCCATTCGATATGGGGTTTTAGAAATGGGTTTTGTACCCGGTTCAAGGTCAATAAAGAATTCAACATCACGTTCGGGGTAGGAAAGGAAGCTCTCTTCAAGAAATACATCGTGGAATTTTCTAACCACGTAAATATTATTAAAATCGACTTGTCTTTATTCAAATCCATAACATGGGCTAAGAAAGCTTGACATCCGTTTTTCAATAAACGAATAGCTTTGTGGCTTGATATGACAAATGATGATTTTAGTGGTTTAGTGGTTTGAATTCGTATTATACAAAGTTGGTTAGGAATATGAAAACTAACCACCTTACTTAAAACAATCAATTTTGGCATGATGAGTGGTTAACCAATCAATTCCTAAAATCACATCAAAAGCAATTATCTTTAAAGAGATAAGATCGGCGGGTAATGTGATAGTTCCAACTTGGATCATGCAAGATTTATAAGCTGTAGATGTAACGCAGAGTTTCACCCAATGGAGTTTCAACAGATAAATCAAAATCTAATTTCTCACGGAGTCAAGTTTAAACGTTGAGCACAAAGCGAGAGAGATAAAAGAATGGGTAAGGCGGTATCTAAGAAGGTATAAACTTTGGAAGAATTCAAGATTAGCTTTACGTGATCACCTCGTTCGGGTTCCTCATGTTTTGGCCGATCACGACAAAAGCTCTTCCAGAGCACCGATTTCGACTTATCCGGATGACCCTTGGAATCACCACTCCCCATTGAACTTGGTTTCATTTATAGTACAATCTCGATCGATGTGGCCTTCCTTTCCACGGTTGTAACATACCTTGGATTGTTGTGGGACGGGCCAATGATATGTCCCTCCTTCCCGCATTTGTAACATCTAACTGGCGGTCGTTCTCCTCCCTTAGCATTTGTTGTTGGTGCCGTTGATATCTTCCCGTCATTGTTGAATCTTCTCTTCCTGAAATTTCCACTTGAGTCACCTCTCCTATTATCATGTCCACGATTACCACCTGAGTGGTTACCGCGCTTTGTCAGTATTCTTTCCTCCTCATTTGGTTATCATCGTTTCGATGACTACCCCGATTGTGGTCCCTCGGTTGAGTATACTCCACTATCTCGCTTCTAATAATCGAGCCACATTGACAACATCTCGAATCTGAGAGAAAATTTATGAGAGATAAGGTATTGATGAATCTACGGTTTTAGACCTCTCGAAACATACGCTGCGTCATTCGTTCCTCATTCTCCACCAAATGAGGTGCAAACACGATAATTCTGCGAACCTTGCCTCGTCATTGAGACACCGTCATGTTGTTACATTCGAGTCTAATAAACTCTACCTCCTTCGTATACGACGAATACTTACTACGGAAAGTACTTGTCATTGAACGATTCTGAAATCTTTCCCAAGACATGTTAAGTGCATCCGGTCAAGTACGCCTACGTGATTCCACCAATGAATCTGCTTCACCACGAAACATAAAGGTGGCGAATGGAACTACTTCCTCTCGTGCACCCCAAGACATCGAATATCTTGGTAATTTGCTTGACCCACGTTTTACGCCTTGATCGGATCCGATTTTCCATGGAAATCTGGTAGTCCCAACTCTTTGAATTGTTTGGCCGTGACAAACCGCGCGTTCTTATCATTTCTCCCGTATTTTGTACACGAGTCTCCTCAAATGTCGATTTTTGCATGAATCGCAAAAAGCTTCTAAACATCCCGTTGTTCATCATTTGCTCGGTGGCGTTGTTCACGGGAGGAACATTGCACGCACTGTTGCACGTTCTCCTCGTTGGTGAGCACTAAAGGCGTCTCCACGGTCTCATAAACTCCATTGTTAACGTTCTCGTGACCATTCTTAACATCGCCATAAAACAAGGGTTAATTAAACAAATTAACATATCACATAATATCCTATATTATGATGACCAACAAATAAGCTTAGGTAGGACACACAAAGCGAAGGATTTACTCGTCTCTCCCTCCTAGTTCTATTCCCCGATCTCCTTGGAGATCATATCCCTAAGCTCGATACCAACCGTGGCGCCCAAAGCAGTATACAACACCCATTACGAAGTCGCCAAAATACATGGTATGAAAGCAACTACAACTTCAATAATACAAGTGTCGTGTGAAATACGACAATACATATTAATGAGTTTAAATACAATATCCACATGAAAATAAGTCCTCATTACAATTATTCAAACACTATTTTATAGAAATAATGAGGACTGCTAAAACATCTTCCTAGAACCATCACTCCATACCCGACTCGATCCTCGCTATGCTCTCACCTCCACGAGAAGAAAATGGAACAAAAAGGAAAGGGTGAGCTCAACTAGCCCCGATAAAGAATATTATGACTAAGATAATATACAACAAATTATCGTTAGTCTTCAACGAGGAAAAATCTAATAGAATACAATAGACAACAAGTTTTAGATCAACAAATGCAGGTGGAAACAACAATCCATTAGAAGAGTCACGTAGAGAAAGAATTCTACCTGCCTTCTAAGGTTTAAAAGTCCATCATCAATATTTTATCCTGTAATAACAATCAATATTCATCTTTGCACTACTGAGGCCAAAGATATTCATTTAAATCACCCGATTGGTTATGTTCATCTCAACACTGCTCATCTTTGCACTCTGAGCCAAAGATATTCATCGATTAATCGTTCATCTTTTGCACTACGTGCCAAAGATATTCATTTATATCATCATTTAAGGCGAGGATGATGAAAAATATTTTTAAAGAAAGCGAATCCAAATTGAAACAAAATGACAAGGATTAAGGATTAAGGATTCGTACTTTTTTTTTTACCTATGTCCAAAAATACCTCGAAAATAATCATAGTGGTGTAAAATTCAAGAATGATCAAAACATGGATACAATCAAAGCTAGTATCCAGAATAGATATTTTGGACAAAAAGAAATTTTTTTATTTTTTTGATGAATAAGGCCGTGATTCGTGAATAATGTCAGATACGTGAATAAAGTGTCGTATCACGTGAATAAGAACTCCCGACACAACAAGTTCCAAATTTGATAAAAAAGTTCACCAATACTTGGCATAATGATATTGAAGAAAAATATCATTTAAGAAGAAAATAATACCCACTTACCTCAAAATAACCGTATCTTCGATTGAATTTTTAGGTATAGTCTTGTAAACTCGCATCAGATATAGAACACTCAAAGTATACTCACAAGAATACGCTCGATAATATAGAGAGAGAAAGAGAGAAAACTTAGTTTCTGGTGTGATTTTCAATTCTAACTTAGCCCTCTATTTATAGGAAAATGTTAGAACGCCAAAGGAGACTAAATAATAAAATATTATTTATTATTATTATTTTCAAAACCAATTACGCATGCCCAAGACCAGCACATCAACTTGGAACAAAATTTTCCAGCAGCCCACATGATTAATTACACCAACCAAAGTGGGTCCCACCATATAATTTAATAAAAATTATTTTATTTTCCGAAACTTCAATAATTCGTAGAAAATAGCTCGTTTATCAGAAAAATTCAAAACTCGCGACTTTCCATGGGAAATTCCATTCTCTACAACTTTGCAGAAGAAAATTTTTCCAAATTCCAAACAGAAATGGACCGAAATCCATAAACGGACGATTTTACAGTCTATAATCAATTTTCGGTCAAGAATTGTGTCCACCGACACACAAAACATATGTTAAACATTTAATGCCACAAAATACTCTACCTCCTCATATACTCATATATCCCACATTCATTATAAAATATCATAGTTAATATATTATTAAAAATAATATATTTAAATGAATTATTTTATCGAAAAAGATAAAATATTAATTTTCAACAATTGTCACATTAAAGATTTTCTCCATCTATATCCACATAAAATAAATATTTTCTTTATCATAATAATTAATAATTAATTATTTAAAATAATATTCTGAGAATCACAAGATCGACAACCAGTACTGTTCCCAGAAGAGGGCTTTCCAATAAGGATTTCTC
Organism: Panax ginseng; assembly: GCA_020205605.1. Lineage (NCBI taxonomy): Eukaryota > Viridiplantae > Streptophyta > Magnoliopsida > Apiales > Araliaceae > Panax > Panax ginseng. Next base: position 102,159,160 of record CM035141.1, on the reverse strand, counting down.
CTACTCACAAGCAATTAGGTGACCAAACCTCTCCTTAGATAGAACTTTCTAGACATTGCCAATAATGTTATCTCGATAATATTATTCAAATAATATGAATTATTGATTTGATAATGGAAAATATGTGTAATGACAATTATTGAAACAATAATAATATAAATATCAACGCAAAGAATTATTGAATCAATAAGATAAAATAATGAACAAGTAATTATTGTAACAATTATTGAGTAGTGCCTTCTACGTAAGGATCAATAATTCAACAATATTATGCAATAATACCGTCATCTGCATGCAACCACGCATATTACTGTATTTTAACCACCAGGTAACCCAACAGTGTTAACGGTAACAATTTACGTCGTTATTTATAAAACTCAATCTTTGTCGTTTTCCTTCATCCAACCGTTTTCCAAGTTATGGGGCCCCACTAATGATCAAGGGTGGTCGTCACGGAGATTCCGACAAAAAGAATATTCCAAGACCAAACGAATATTCCCCGACAATAATGAATATTTTATAACCACTTGCTTATTTTGTAAACTTTGCACATTTCACCCATAACAAAAGAATTATATCAAATTAACTCTTATTAATTTAGAATAATGAATAAAGGAAAATTCAATTTTATTTATAATAAGTTGGGGTCTTACAACCTATATCCGATGTTTCAACTAGAAGTACTATTTTTCGAGGTAAGGGATGTTATTTTTTTAAATGATATTATTTTCTTCAATATCATTATGCTGAAATATTGGTTTAAACATTTAATTAAATTTGAAACTTTTTGTGTCGGGATTACTATTCACGTATACAACACTATTCACGTATACGACACTATTCACGAATACGGCACTATTCATCGAAAAATAAAATTTTTTCTTTTCGTCCAAAATATCTATTATGGATACTAGCTTTGATTGTATTCATGTTTTGATCATTCTTGAATTTTACTTCACTATGATTATTTATGAGATATTTTTGGACATGAAATAGCTGAAATACGAATCCTTGATATTTATTCTTTTGTTTCACTGGATTCGTTTCTTTTAAAATATTTTTCATCATCCTCAGTCCTAAATGATGATATTATTGAATATCTTTGGCCTGTAGTGCAAAGATGAATATTTGATTCAAGATGTATATTGATTGATGTTACAGGGATAAAATATTGATGATGGACTTTTAAATTCATAGATAGTAGTAGATTTCATTCTCTACGTAACTCTTCTATGAATTATTATTTCCGCTGCGAATATTGATCTGAAACTTGTTGTCTATTGTATTTTATCAGATTTTTCCCTGTTGAAGACTAACGATAATTTGTTCTATATTATCTTAGTCATAATATTCTTTACTGGGCTAGTTGAGCTAACCCTTTTCCTTTTTGATCCATTTTTCTTCTCAGGAGGCGAGAATGTAGTGAGTACTAGTCGGGGTATGGAATGATGATTCTAGAAGTTGTTTAGTAGTCCTTACCATTTTTGTAAAATAATGTATCAATAATTGTGATGAGGATTTATTTGGGTATGGATATTGTCAGAAGATAATATTTGTATTTAAACTCACGCTTTTTATGATGTATTAATAAAGTCAGTAGTTGTTTACGTACCATGTTATTGACGACCTAAAATGGGTGATGTATACCTATTTTGGGGGCGCCATGATTGGTATCGAGCTTAGGGATATGATCTATTTGAGAGATCGGAGAATAGAACTAGGAGGGGAGAGACGAGTAAATCCTTCGTTAGTGTGTCCTATCTAAGCTTATTTGTTAGTTGGTCAATATATAGGATATTATGTGATATGTTGATTTCCTTAATTAACCTTTGTTTTTATGACAAAGATTTGAGAATGTCGATCGAGAATGTTAACAATGGAGTAAATGAGACCGTGGAGAGACTTTGTCTTTCACCAATGAGGAGAATGTGCATCGGTAAGCAATGTTTCTCATGTGAACAACGCCAATTTGAGAGATGATGAACGACGGATGTTTAAAAGTTTTTTGCTCATTCATGCAAAATCGCAACGAGGAGACTCGTGCACAAAATACAAGTGGAAATGATAATAACGCACGCGATTTGTCACGGCCAAGCGATTCAAAGAGTTGGGACCACCGTAATTCTAGGAAAGCGGATCCGATTAAAGTGAGAGGCGTGTGTAAGACCCCAACTTATTATTAATGAAATTTAATTTTTCTATTTATTATTTTGAAATAGTAAGGGTTGATTTGATTAATGTGGATAGTTATGGGTAAAATACGTAAATATTTCAAAATAAGCAAGTGGTTATAAAATATTCATTGTTGTGGGGAATATTCGTTTAGTCGTGGAATATTCTTTAGCCGCTTGGGAATATTAAATTTACAGATGCGATCTTTTGTGGGCCCCATAACTGAAAGCGATTGGATGAAGAAAATGACAAATATAAGTTGTTTAAAAATAACAACAGTAGTTATTCTGTATTATCTTTGTTAAAAATACTAAAGTGGTTAAAACACAAGAAGACACTACAGTATTGCACCAATTATTGATTCTTACGTAAGAAGGCACTACTCAATAATTGTTACGAATTATTCTTCAAGATTTTATTAATTTAATAATTCTTTGCGTTGATATTTTATATTCTTTGTTGTTTCAATAATTGTCATTACAAAGATTTTTATTATCGAAGCAATAATTCATATTATCCGAATAATATTATTAGATAACATTATTGGCAATGTCTAGAAAGTTCTACATCTAAGAAGAGGTCCGGTCACCTAAATTGGCGCAAGAATGAGAGAAATTCTTATTGGAAAGCCCTCTTCCTGAACCCGCCGGTTGTCAATATTGTGATTCTCGTAATATTATTTGTGAATAATTAATTATTGATTAATATGATGAGGAAAATATTGATTTTATGTGGATATAGATGGAGAAAAATTTTAATATGACAATTGTTGAAAATTGAAATTTTATCTTTTTTTGATAAAATAATTCATTTAAATATATTATTATATTTTAATAATATAATAATGATGATATTTTTACGATGAATGTGGGATATATGAGTATATGTGGAGGAGGAGTATTTTTGTTACCAAAAATATTTAAAGCATGTTTTATGTGTCGGTGGACCCCATTTCTTGACTGAAATTTGATTATAGCCTGTAAAATCGCCCGTTTGTGGATTTCGGTCAATTTCTGTTTGAAATTTGGAAAAACTTTCTTCTATAAAGTTGTAGAGAATTGAATTTCCTATAAAAAGACGCAAGTTTCGAATTTTCTGACAAAAGGGCTATTTATTGTGAATTATTGAAGTTCCGAAGCTCCGAAATAATTGATTTTTGGAAGTTTAAAATATTTTAAATAACAAAAACGTTTTTTTCATTATGGTGTGTTACACATGTGTGTTGCATGAGCTGAATTCAATTCTTGGAAGGTTGGCTTTGGAAAATTTAATTTATATATTAATATTATATTAAATTTTCTGCTTTGGTGTTCTAAGCATTTTCCTATAAATAGGGTGCTTAGGTTAGAATTGAAAATTACACCAGAAATTGAAGTTTTCTCTCTCTATATTATTGAGCGTATTCTTGTGAGTATTTTGAGTATATTTTGAGTATTGCTATACTTGCAAGTTCAAGTCATAGCCTTTATATCCAGTTTTTAACTAAAACTTGATCTTTCGAGGTAAGTGGATATTTTTTTTTAATGATATTATTTATTCTAATATCATTATGTCAAGTATTGATCTGAACTTTTTAATCAAATTTAGAACTTTTAGTGTGGGGTTACTATTCATGTATACTATACATTATTCACGATATCTGATGACTTATTCACGAATACCACACTATTCATCGAAAAATGAAAATTTTCCTTTTTCGTCAAAATATCTATTCGGATACTAGCTTTGATTGTATCCATGTTTTGATTATTCTTGAATTTTACTCCACTATGATTATTTATGAGGTATTTTTGGATATGAAATAATTTAAATACTTAATCCTTAATATTTATTCTTTTGTTTCAATTGGATTCGTTTCATTTAAAATATTTTCATCATCCTCCATTCTAAATGATTATATAATTGAATATCTTTGGCCTGTAGTGCAAAGATTAATGATTTCTGATGAATATCTTTGGCCTGTAGTGCAAAGATGAATATTTAATTTCAGATATATATTGATTGATGTTATTGTGGATAAAATATCGACGATTTAACTTTTAAATTCATATATAGAAGATAGTAGTTTGCATTCTCTACTTAACTCTTCTAATGAATTATTATTTCACCATGCGAGGATTGATTTAAAAGCTGGTTGTCTATTGTATTCTATCGATTTTTTCCTCGTTAAAGACTAACGATAATTTGTTCTATGTTATCTTAGTCATAATGTTCTTTTATCGGGCTAGTTGAGCTCACCCTTTTCCTTTTGTTCCATTTTTCTTCTCGTGGAGGCGGTAGAATATAGCGAAAGATTTAGCCTGGGGTATGGAATGAAGGTTCTAGAGAGAGTTGTTTAGTAGTTCTCACCATTTTATAAAATAATGTATCAATAAATGTGATGAGGATTTATTTGAGTATATATATTGTCTAGAAGATAATATTTGTATTCAAACTCACAGTTTTACTGTTGTAATAATAATGTTGTAGTTATTTCTGTACCATGTATTGACAACTCAGAATGGGTGATGTATACCTATTTTGGGGGCGTTATAACGTGGGTCAAACAAATTACCAAGATATTCGATGTCTTGGGATGCACGGAAGAACAGAAGGTTCCATTCGCTACTTTTATGTGTTCAGTAATGAGGTGAGACATCGGTAGAAATGCGTGAAGCGTACTCCATCCAAACCGCACTTTCAAAGATGTCTTGGGAGACGTTTCAGAAACTGTTCAACGACAAGTACTTTCCTAAAATTATTTGTTATATGAAGGAAGTGGAGTTTATTAGATCTGGAACAAAATAAACATGACGGTGTCCCAAAGATGAGGGTAAGTTTACTGTAATTATCTGTGTTTGCACCTCATTTGGTGGAGAATGAGGAACGTATGACGCGGATGTTTCGAGAGGTTTGAAACCCGACATACGCCAATATCTCATTTCTTATAAATTTTCTCTATTCAGATGTTTGTCAATGTGGCTCAATTATTAGAGCGAGATAATGAAAGTACGTTCAACCGAGGGACCATAACTGTGGATCATCTTTGGAGATAAGTAGTCAATGTAATAACGATAACCACGGAGAAAGAAAAGAGACGGACAAAATGGTAACGACTCTGGTGGCGATCATGGCCATGAGAATAGAAGAAGCGAGTGAGGGGAGGAGATTTTAAAAGAGGAGATTTAACAATGACCATGTGAAGACGTCAACACCAAAGAAGAATCGGGTTCTAAGGGAGGAGAACGACTACCGGCCATATGCTATAAGTGCGGGAAAAGAAAGACATATCATCAAACCGCCCACAACAGATTCAAGGTATGTTATAATTGTGGAAAGGAAGGACATATCGCCGAGATTGTACGATAACGAAACCAAGTCCGGGGGACGGTGACTCAAAAGGTCATTCTAGAAAAGTCAAAGTCAATCGGTTCTAAGAAGTTTGTCGTGGTGGTCAAAATGCGAGGAACCCAAACGAGGTGATCATGGGTAAGCTAATCATTCATTCTTCGAAGTTTATACCTTACTTGATACGGGGCATACCCATTCATTTATCTCTCCGCTTGTGCTCAACGCTTAAACTTGACTCGGAGAAATTAGATTTTTGATTTATCTGTGGATTCTCCATTAGGAGAAACTTTCATCACATCCATCTGCTTATAAATCTTGTTTGATTCAAGTTGGCACCATCACCTTACCTGTTGACCTTATCTCTTTAAAGATACTTGCTTTTGATGTGATTTTAGGGATTGATTGTTTAACTACTCATCATGCCAAAATTGATTGTTTTCGTAAGGTTGTTAGTTTTCATATTCCTAACCAACCCTGTTGTATTTAATTCAAGCAGAACTAAGCCACTAAAATCAATCGCTGTCATATCAAGTCATAAAGCTATTCGTTTATTAAAAATGGATGTCAAGCTTTCTTAGCCCATGTTATGGATTTGAATAAAGACACGCCGATTTGAATAATATTCCCGTTGTTAGTAAATTTGTCGACGTATTTCAAGAACTTCCTGGCCTACCCCGTAACGTGAAATTGAATTCTTTATTGATCTTGAACACGGTACAAAGCCTATTTCTAAAACCCCATATCGAATGGCTCTATTGAACTTGAGGAGTTAAAGGTCCAACTATGTGGAGTTGTTAGACATCGGTTTTATTCGGCCCTAAGACATCTCCTTGGGGTGCTCCCTGTTTTATTTTGTAAAGAAGAAAGGGAGATGCGACTTTTGTATTGACTATCTGGAATTGAACCATGTCACCATCAAGAATAGGTATCCGCTACCTCGTATTGATGACCTATTTGACCAATTAGAAGGAGCAAAATTCTTTTCAAAGATCGATCTTTCGCTCGGATATCATCACCAAGATTAGAATCGAGGATATTCCAAAGATCGCCTTGTAAACTCGATGACGGGCATTATGAATTCTTAGTCATGTCTTTTGGATTGACTAATGCTCCTACGGCTTTCATGGATACGATGAACCGAGTATTCAAGGACTATTTAGATCGGTTCGTTGTTGTCTTTATTGATGACATCCTCATATATTCTAAAAGCCGTGAAGATCATGAACACCATTTGAAGCTGATACTCCAAAGGCTTCGTGAAAACAAGCTATATGTCAAGTTGAAGAAATGCGAGTTCTGGCTTGAGGAAGTAGCATTCCTTGGGCACGTGGTGTCAAAAAATGGAGTATCTGTTGATCCGGCGAAGATTGAAGCAATACAAAGTTGGGAGCAACCGAAGACGATGACCGAAGTACGCAGCTTTCTGGGCTTAGCTAGTTATTATCGGAGATTCATGGAAGGGTTTTCTTGAATCTTTACTCCATTAACTCAGCTAACTTAGAAGGATACAAAATTCGTATGGAGCGAGGAATGCGAGAAGAGTTTCCAAGAGCTTAAGAGGAGACTTATTTTAAGAATCGCTCGACAATACCATCTGGTTCGGAAGGATTTGTTATCTACAGCGATGCTTCGGGCAAAGGGTTAGGATGTGTTCTCATGCAACGTGGGAAATTCATAGCCTATGCCTCGCGACAACTTAAAGAATATGAGAGGAATTATCCTACTCATGATCTAGAGTTAGCGGCCGAATGTCTTTCGCTTAAAGATCCGGAGGCACTATCTATATGGGGAGAAAGTGGAGATATATTCGCACCATAAAAGCCTCAAATATTTCTTCACTCAAAAGGAACTCAACATGCAAGAACGACGTTGGCTCGAGTTGTTGAAATATTACGACCACACTATTCAATACCATCCTCGAAAAGCGAACGTGGTATTGACGCGCGTTGAGAAGTAGAAGATCATATGCATGAACGAAAAGCGATGATGTCAAGTATACACATAGAGCCAAATTTAATAGGAAAAGTTAGGTTGGTCAAGCCAATCAATTCTTGAATGATGCGTATAAAGAAAAAAAATACAAAAAGGTACTATTCCGGAAGCGAGAATCGATGAAGAAGGATTACTTCGAGTCCACCCCAGACTCTGTGTTCCTAACGACTCTGATTTGAAGTACAAGATTATGACGGAGGGACACAATACACCATTTGCGATCCATCCTGGAGGTACCAAAATGTATTGTGATCTTCGACATACATTTTGGTGGAACAATATGAAGAGAGAGATTGCAAAGTTTATCTCGACGTGTTTAACTTGTCAACGTGAAAAGGCGGAGCATTAAGTACCTAAGGGTCCATTGCAACCACTTGAGATTCTGAAATGGAAGTGGGAACACATTACCATGGATTTTGTTACGGGTCTTCCTACGATTTCTCAAGGCATCAATGCTATTTGGGTCATTGTTGATAGATTAACCAAGTCTGCTCATTTCTTGCCGATACGGGAGACTTATTCCCTTGAACGTCTTGCTCATATGTATGTAAATGAGATTGTGAGATTGCATGGCATGCCAGTATCCATAGTTTCTGATCGTGACCCAAGATTTACTTCAAGATTTTGGGTTAGCTTGCAAAAAAGCTATGGGCACGGATTTACGATTTAGTTCGGCATACCATCCTCAAACGGACGAACAATCAGAGAGGAATATTCAAACTCTTGAAGATTTATTAAGACTCCGTGTCCTAGACTTCAAAGGGAGTTGGGATAAGTATTTACCATTGGTGGAATTCTCCTACAACAACAGTTATCAGGCAAGTATAGGTGTGGCTCCATTCAAGCATTGTATGGATGAAAGTGTTGCTTCCAATATGTTGGGATGAGGTGGGTGAAGCAACATTGTTGGGACCCGAGTTGAATACGCATGATTTATTTTAAAAGATCCAAATGATTTGACAACGATACAAACCGGCACAAGATCGACAAAAGAGTTATGCGGATCTTCATCGAAAGGACGTGGAATTTAGTATTGGGGATCATGTATTGTTGCGTGTTGCCCCATGGAAGGAGTTACAAGATTCGGAAGAGAGGAAAGCTCAATCCACCATTTCAAATTCTTGACCGAAAGAGTAGGTAATGTAGCCTATAGACTCGCGTTACCTCGAGTATGTCTCGTGTTCATAATGTGTTTCACATATCCGCATCGTAAATATGTGAAAGACCAACCACGTTATTGAAGTTAGAACCGCACGACGAGATAGCCAAGACTTAACGCATTTAAGAGGTACTGTCAAGATCTTGGATAGGAAGGAGCATGTCCTACGACAAAGGTCATACCACAAGTTAAAGTTTTGTGGAGGAACTATGCTATAGAGGAAATGACTTGGGAGTTGAAAACGGAAATGAAAGCGAGGTATCCTCACTTTTTCGAAACACCAGGTACGTACGTCAATTTCGAGGACGAAATTTCATAAGGAGGGGAGGTTGTAAGACCCCAACTTATTATTTAATAAAATTAAATTCCCTCTATTTATTATCTTGAAATAGTAAGGGTTGATTTGATTAATGTGGTAAGTTATGGGTAAAATGTGCAATTATTTCAAACAAGCAAGTGGTTTTAAAATATTCATTGTTGACGGGGAATATTCGTTTGGTCGTGGAATATTCTTACTGTCGGGGAATATTCATACGACGGCGCAGCCTTGTGTGTGCCCCATAACGGAAAGCGATTGGATGAAGAAAATGACAAGAATAAGTTGGTTATAAATAACGGCGTAGTTGTTACCGTTAATACTGTTGGAATATCCGGTGTGTAAGACCCCGAAATTTTTTTAAATAAAAAGGAATTTCATTTATTTATTATTTTGAAATAGTAAGGTGGATTTGATTAATGTGGTTAGTTATGGGTAAAATGCTTAAATATTTAAAATAAGCAAGTGGTTATAAAATATTCATTGTTGTTTCGGGGAATATTCGTTTGGTCGTGGAATATTCAGATCGTCTTGGGAATATTAAATGCGACTGCCATGCAACCATGTGGGCCCCATAACTGAAAAGCGATTGGAGGAAGAAAACGACAAGAATAAGTTGTTTATAAATAACGGCGCAATTATTGTTATCAATTATCACTGTTGGAATACCCAAATGGTTAAAACACACTAATACGCGTTGTTGAACAAGAAGACACCAGTATTGCACCAATTATTGATTCTTACGTAAGAAGACACTACTCAATAATGGTTACAGAATTATCGCTCAAGTTATTTTATTTTATTGATTCAATAATTGTTGTATTGATATTTTATATTGTCATTGTTTCAATAATTGTCATTACACAAGATTTTCATTATCGAAGCAATAATTCATATTATCCGAATAATATTATTAGATAACATTATTGGCAATGTCTAGAAAGTTTCATCAAGAGAGAGGTTTGATCACCTAATCATGCTACCAATAAGGAGAAATTCTTATTGGAAAGCCCCCTCTTCCTCGAACTACCGGCACAAGATCGCGATCTGTGAATATTATTTGTGAATAATTAATTATTGATTCATATGATGAGGAAAATATTGATTTTATGTGGATATAGATGGAGAAAATTTTTAATGTGACAATTGTTGAAAATTGAAATTTTATCTTTTTTCGATGAAATAATTCATTTAAATATATATATATTATTATATTTTAATAATATAATAATGGTGATATTTTTTACAACGAATGTGGGATATATGAGTATATACGAGGAGGAAGAGTATTTTTGTTGCAATAAATGTTTAAAACATGTTAAACATGTCGGTGGACCCCATTTATCGATCGAAATTTGATTATATTTATAAAATTGCCCATTTATGGATTTTTGGTCAATTTTTGTTTGGAATTTGGAAAAACTTTCTTCGCAAAGTTGTAGAGAATTGAATTTCCTATAAAAGTCATGAGATTCAAATTTTACGGCAAAATGGCTATTTATTATGAATTATTGAAGTTTTGAGTTCTAAAATAATTGATTTTTAGAAGTTTTAATTATTTTAAATAATAAAAACGTTTTTTGGTGAGTGTTCCACATGTTATAAATGTGTCATGTTGTTTGAATTCAGATCTAGGAAGGTTGTAGAAAACTTAATATATATATTATTAATTTATTAAATTTTTCGCTTTGGTGTTCTAAGCATTTTCCTATAAATAGGGTGCTTAAGTTAGAATTGAAAATCACACCGTAACTCAAGTTTTCTCTCTATATTACCGAAAGCGTATTATTGTGAGTATTTTGAGTATACTTTGAGTATTGCTATACTATGCAAGTTCAAGTCATAGCCTATATCCTGTTTCAACTGTAAATCTTGTCTTTTCGAGGTAAGGGATGTTATTTTATTCGAAAATGATATTATTTCTTAAATATCATTATCTTTAAATATTGGTTGGAAATTTTATCAAATTTGGAACTTTTTCATGTCTGGGGTTACTTATTCATGAGAGTTCTTATTCACGAGTTACTATTCATGAGTTACTATTTACGAGTTACTATTCATGAGTTCTTATTCACGAGTTATTATTCACGAAAGTACTATTCACTTAAGCGTGAAGATGTTTTTTTGTGAAATTTTATCTTTTTGTGTGTGAGTTACTTATTCACGATACGGCAAGACTATTCACGATATGGTGATTATTCACGAATATTTACACATTATTCATCGAAAAATGAAAATTTTTCTTTTCGTTCAAAATATCTATTCGGATACTAGCTTTGATTGTATCCATGTTTTGATCATTCTTGAATTTTACACCACTATGATTATTTTTGAGGTATTTTTTTTTTGGACGTGGATAAAACAAAGTACTAATCCTTAATCCTTAATCCTTGTCATTTTGTTTCATGGATTCGCTTTTAAAAATATTTTCATTATCCTCGGCCTTAAATGATGATATTATTGAATATCTTTGGCCGTAGTAGTGCAAAGATGAATGATTTCGATGAATATCTTTGGCTGTCAGAGTGCAAAAGATGAATGATTTCGATGAATATCTTTGGCCCGTAGTAAAAGATGAGCAGTGTTTAGATGAACATGACCAATCTGGTGAATGTCCTCGGCATTGTAGTGCAAGGATGAGTATTTGATCCCGAGATATATTGATTGATGTTACTGTGGATAAAAAAATTAGACGATGAACTTTAAAATTCATACATGAAGATAGTAGTTTGCATTCTCTACTTAACTCTTCTAATGAATTATTATTTCATTGCGAATATTGATTTAAAACTTGTTGTCTATTGTATTCTATTAGATTTTTTTCCTGTGAAGACTAACGATAATTTGTTGTATATTATATTAGTCATAATATTCTTTCTTTGGGCTAGTTGAGCTCACCCTTTTCCTTTTTGTTCCATTTTCTTCTCGGGAGGCTAAAATATAACGAGTAGACGTAGTCTGGGGTATGGAATGAAGGTTCTAGGGAGAGTTGTTTAGTAGTCCTCACCATTGTTGTAAAATAATGTATCAATAATTATGATGGGGATTTATTTGCATGCGTGTGGATATTATCTCAGATGGCAATATCTCGTATTTAAACTCACGATTTTATATGTTGTAATAATAAAGTTGTAGTTATTTCGTATCATGTATTTGGCGACTCGAATGGGTTGGATGGAATGGACCTATTTTGGGGGGCGTTACAGTTGGTATCAGAGCTTAGGGATATGATCTCTGGCGGAGATCGGGGAATAGAACTCGGAGGGGAGAGACGAGTAAATCCTTCGCTAGTGTGTCCTACCTAAGCTTATTTGTTAGTTGGTTAGTATATAGGGATATTATGTGATATATTGATTTCCTTAATTAACCCTTGTTTTATTATAGTATTTGAGAATGTCGAATTGAGAATATTAATAATTGGAGTGAATGAGACCGTGGAGATGCCTCATCTTTACCAACTGGGGAGAACGTGCAACAGGCTGGCAATGTACCTCCTGTAAACAACACCACTGAGCAGACGATGAACGACGAGATGTTTAGAAGCTTTTTGCAGTTCATGCAAAATCGCACGAGGAGACTCGTGTTCAAAATATGGGAGGAAATGATAGCAATTCACGGGTGGTCACAAACCAAGTTAGCTTCAAAGAGTTGGGACCACCGCACTGGGGAAGCCGGATCCGATTAAAGGTGAGGCGTGGGTCAAACAAATTACCAAGATATTCGATGTCTTGGGATGCACGGAGAAATGAAAGTTCCATTCGCTACTTTTATGTTCAGAACGAGCAGATTCTTGGTGGGAATCGTGAAGCGCACTCCATCCAAATTTGCATTTACTTAGCATATCACGAGAGAGGTTTGAAATAGTTCAATGACAAGTACTTCCTCGAAAGTATTCGGTCATATGAAGGAAGTGGAGTTTATTGATGGAGCGAGAATAACATGGACGGTGTCCCAAAGACGAGGCGAAGTTTGCAGAGTTGTCGTGTTTGCACCTTATTTGGTGGAAAATGAGGAGCGAATGACGCGTATGTTTCTGAGGGGTCTAAAACCCGAGATTCGACAATATCTTATCTCTCATAAATTTTCTTTATATTCAGATATTGTAAACAGGACTCAATTATTAGAGCGTGATAACGAGTACGTTCAACCAAGGGACCGCAACTGTGGTCATACCGTGGCAAGTAATCATCTGGAGAGTAATGAAAACCAATGGGGAGGAAAACATTGAGATAAAAGCGGTAACCACTTTGGTGGTAATCACCATGAGAATAGAAGAAGCGAGTCTGGGAGGAGATTTTAAAAAGAGGAGATTCAACAACGACTATGTGAAGACGTCACACAAAGAACAAGCCGGTTCTAGGGAGGAGAAAGACCACCGGTCGTATGTTACAAAATGCGGAAAGAGGGACATATCACCCAAACCCGCGCCCCACAACAGCTTTAAGGTATACTATAATTATGGAAAAGAAGGACATATTGCCGAGAGATTATGCAGATCAAAACCTAGTCCAAATGGAATGGTGACTCAAAAGGATGTCCCGGAAAAGTCAAAGTCAGCAGTTCTAGAAGAGCGTTTGTTGTGGCCCCAATCAAAATGCGAGAACCGAACGAAGTTAAGACAGGTTAGTTAATTATAAATTCTTGCGAAGTTTATACCTTATTAGAAAACCCGGTTCTACCCATTCTTTATCTCTCTTTGCTTACGCTCAACGTTTGAACTTGACTACGGAGAAATTAGACTTTGACCTATCTGTGGAGACTCAGATAGAGAAATTTTCATTACATCGATGTTTAGAAATCTTGCTTGATTTAAAGTTGGCACCCCTTATCTTACCTGTTGACCTTATCTCTTTAAAGATACTTGCTTTTGATGTGATTTTAGGGATTGATTGGTTAACTACTCATCATGCCAAAATTGATTATTTTCGTAAGGTTGTTAGTTTTCATATTCCTAATCAACTTGTTGTTCGAATTCAGGCAACTAAACCATTAAAATCAATCACTGTCATATCTAATCATAAAGCGATTCGTTTATTGAAAAACGGATGTCAAGTTTTCTTAGCCCATGTTATGGATTTGAATAGAGACATGTCAGATTTGAATAATATTCCTGTTGTTATTGATTTTTCCTGACGTATTTCCTGAAGAATTTCTTGGCTTACTCCCAAAGCCTGATATTAAATTTTGTATCGACTTTGTACCCGGTACAAAACTCATTTCTAAAATCTCATATCGAATGGCTCCTATTGAACTTCAGGAGTTAAAAATTCAACTATAGAATTTGGTACCTGAGTCTTTATCTGGCGACTTCCTTTGTGGAATGCACCGAAGCCAGACTCTCCGTAGGAGACACCATATTCGTGCGATAGTAAACTGATAGGTGTCATTGTAATGTGCTATCCAAGGTTGGGATATGAGTCACAGTTGAGAACAACCTAAGTTTCAGAATCGAAATATGTAGCTTTCAGGCTTAGTTGGTTATTATCGGAGATTCGTTGAAGGATATTCTCGAATCGCTATTCCATTAACGCAGCTGACTCGTAGAGATACAAAATTCGAATGGAGCAAAGAATGTGGGAAGAGCTTCGAAGAACTCAAGAGGAGACTCATTTCAAAGACATGTTCACCACGCCATCCCGGAAAAGCGAACGTGGTAGCCGACGTGTTGAGTAGAAGATCGATACAAGTACGAGTACGATATTGTCAAAAACTAATTTCGTATAATTTACAAATAATAGAGATGGAGATGAAAACTCTAGGTACCCACGTGATGATATACGAGTATAATCGACTTTAATCGATAAAGTTAAAGTTGTTCAAGCTACACACCGGAGCTGATGAATTTGAAGAAGAAGGTGCAAGAAGTTGTTATTTCAAAAACGAGAATCGGTGAGGTAAGAAAAGCTCAAACCTTCAATTTATTAATCCATTTGAAATTCTCGATCGAATAGGAACTGTGGCCTATAGACTCGTTTTATCGCCAAGTATGACGCGTGTTCATAACGTTTTTCACGTATCGATGTTACGTAAATATACGGACGATTCGAACCACGCTATTGAAGTTAGACCGCACGAGATAATAGAAGACTTAACGCACGAGGAGGGTACTTGTCAAGATCTTTGATAGGAAAGAACATGTCCCATGTATCGGAGGTTATACCACAAGTTAAAATTTTGTGGAGAAACCATCTTTATTGATGAAATGACCGGAGTTGGAAACGGAAATGTAAACGAGGTATTTTCATCTTTTGAAACACAGTCGTATGTCAATTTCGAGGACTAAATTTCATAAGGAGGGAGGTAGTAAGACCCAAATTTTTTAAATAAAAAGGAATTTCCTTTATTTATTATTTTGAAATAGTAAGGGTGGATTTGATTAATGTGGTTAGTTATGGGTAAAATGCTTAAATATTTTAAATAAGCAAGTGGTTATAAAATATTCATTATTGTCGGGAATATTCGTTTGGTCGTGGAATATTCGTGACTGTTGGGAATATTAAATACTGACGCAAGCGACCATGTGTGTGGGCCCCATAACGGAAAAGCGATTGGAGGAAAGAAACGACAAGAATAAGTTGTTTATAAATAGCTAGCGATTATTATTATTATCTTGTTGGAATACCCGAGTGGTTAAAACACTACTAATCGGCGTTGTTGAACAAGAAGACACCAGATTGCACCAATTATTGATTCTTACGTAAGAAGACACTACTCAATAATGGTTACGATAATTCTTTGCTTGAAGATTTTATTTTATTGATTCAATAATTGTTGTATTGATATTTTATATTCATTTGTTGTTTCAATAATTGTCATTACACAAGATTTTTCATTATCGAAGCAATAATTCATATTATCTGAATAATATTATTAGATAACATTATTGGCAATGTCTAGAAAGTTACGTCTAAGAAGAGGTTTGGTCACCTAATCATGGCGCCAAGAAGGAGAAATTCTTATTGGAAAACCCCTCTTTCGGAGCGGCTACCGGTCACAAGATCGTGATCTGTAATATTATTTGTGAATAATTAATTATTGATTCATACGATGAGGAAAATATTGATTTTATGTGGATATAGATGGAGAAAATTTTAATGTGACAATTGTTGAAAATTAAAATTTTATTTTTTTCTGATGAAATAATTCATTTAAATATATATATATATATATATATATATTATTATATTTTAATAATATAATAATGGTGATATTTTTACAACGAATGTGGGATATATGAGTATACGAGGAGGAAGAGTATTTTTGTTGCAATAAATGTTTAAAACATGTTAAACATGTCGGTGGACCCCATTTATTGACTGAAATTTGATTATAGCCTGTAAAATTGCCCATTTGTGGATTTCGGTCAATTTTTGTTTGGAATTTGGAAAAACTTTCTTCTACAAAGTTGTAGAGAATTGAATTTCCTATAAAAGTCGCAAGATTCGAATTTTCTGGCAAAAGGGCTATTTATTATGAATTATTGAAGTTTCGGAGTTCTAAAATAATTGATTTTTAGAAGTTTTAATTATTTTAAATAATAAAAACGTTTTTGGTGAGTGTTCCACATGTTATAAATGTGTCATGTTGCTGAATTCAGATCTAGGAAGGTTGGCGTAGAAAACTTAATATATATATTATTAATTTATTAAATTTTACGCTTTGGTGTTTAAAGCATTTTCCTATAAATAGGGTGCTTAGGTTAGAATTGAAAATCACACCGTAAACCGAAGTTTTCTCTCTATATTATCGAAGCGTATTCTTGTGAGTATTTTGAGTATACTTTGAGTGTTCTATATCTACGGCAAGTTCAAGTCATAGCCTTTATATCCAAGTGTTTCAACTAAAGTATTTATTTTTCGAGGTAAGGGATGTTATTTTTTAAATGATATTATTTTTTCAATATCATTATGCCGAAATATTGGTTTGAACTTTTAATCAAATTTGGAACTTTTTGTGTGGGAGTTTCTTATTCACGTATATGACTTTATTCACGATACTAAGACTATTCATTTATCATTTACGACACTATTCATTGAAAAATAAAATTTTTCCTTTTCGTCCAAAATATCTATTATGGATACTAGCTTTGATTGTATCCATGTTTTGATCATTCTTGAATTTTACTTCACTATGATTATTTATGAGGTATTTTTGGACATGAAATAACCGAAATACTTAATCCTTGATATTTATTCTTTTGTTTCCTTTGGATTCGTTTCTTTTAAAATATTTTCATCATCCTCACCCTAAATGATGATATTATTGAATATCTTTGGCCTGTAGTGCAAAGATAAATAATTTTATAATGAATATCTTTGGCCCGTAGTACAAAGATGAACAGGTGTTGAGATGAACATGACCGACTGATGAATATCTTTGGCCTGTAGTCCAAAGATGAATGTTTGATTCAAGATATATATTGATTGATGTTACAGGGATAAAATATTGATGATGAGCTTTTAAATTCATAGATAGTAGTAGATTTCATTCTCTACGTAACTCTTCTATGAATTATTATTTCCGCTGCGAATATTGATCTGAAATTTGTTGTCTATTGTATTTTATCAGATTTTTCCCTGTTGAAGACTAACGATAATTTGTTCTATATTATCTTAGTCATAATATTCTTTACTGGGCTAGTTGAGCTCACCCTTTTCTTTTTTGTTCTATTTTTCTTCTCAGGAGGCGAGAATATAGCGAGTACTAGTCGGGGTATGGAATGATGATTCTAGAAGTTGTTTAGTAGTCCTCACCATTTTTATAAAATAATGTATCAATAATTGTGATGAGAATTTATTTAGGTATGGATATTTTCTAGAAGATAATATTTGTATTTAAACTCACAGTTTTTATGATGTATTAATAAAGTTGTAGTTGTTTCTGTACCATATTATTGACGACCTAAAATGGGTGATATATACCTATTTTGGGGGCGTCACATCCAATGTAAATTTTAATCGTGTGCGCCACATGTTTAGAACTCAACTTGACGCAAAAACTTAAACTCTCTCAAGTATTGAGCTGATTCATGTATATTAATTTTTCACTTTTTCGTTATTTTTTTCAATGTGTAACTCTAACTCACTTGTGATATCCCAACAATCTCCTCTTTACAAGTGAGTTTGTCACATCAAAAGCTCCCTCTCACTTGAAACACTTATCTTCAATCATTAAAACACCAATTCTCGACTAAACCACTCTCGTCTTTCTCCATCCAGACTCGATTTCCATTAAGAGTTGAGCATCCTTCTCTTTAATTATAACGACACCAATTCTAGGGGCTAACTATTTTCGAAACCAGCTCTTGGCTAAGCACATTGTGAATTCAACATCACCATTGGGAGCTTTACGAGGAAAACACCAACTCTTCATTGAGAATTCAACATTCAATGTCTTTTGAAGAGATTGTTCGAGCGTTTTAATGTCCGCACCCTCCATCGCGCATATCTATTGAAGAGGAAAACACCAACCCTTAATTGAGAATTCAATATTCAATGTCTTTTAAAAGGTAGTCTGGACGATTTAACTTCCACACCCTCCATCAACGTGATCTGTGAAAAGTCTCATCAGTCCGGGATCAATTTTTTGTAACTTTAATACCAGAGTTGTTCGGAGAGAATGAGGAGCATGCGTGTCGCATTAACGTATACAAATTACAAAGTATCAACCTATATATTTGAAACTCTACTTGACCCAAAAAATTAAACCAATAATTTTTATACTTATTCATATATATATATATATTACTCATTCATTATTCTATTATTTATCTGATTTTAGACTTTAACTCCCTCATCAAAATAAAGTCAATAAAAATGTATACTTTTATTTCAAGACAATGTTACACTTGAGTCCAAAAAAAAGGAGAAAAATTCAACAAAGAACGGCCATTTGCCGAACACGCAGTAACCCCACTTCTGCTCTACTTTTGCATGTCGCATTAAATTAGAAACTCCTACGTCTCACCAGAATCCTATCCATTTGGTTATTAAGCCTTATTTCTCCCGATAGTCAGGAATTTAATTAATTTATAATTCAAATATGACATTTATTTAAATGAAAGACATTTATTGGCTGATTGCTACCAGCCTCTTTTCCAATAAATAGTTAGTTGATTGAAACTGATTGCTACCAGCCTATTTATTGAAGTTTCCCCTACTCTCCAGGCTAGTTAAACTTTAAAAGTCTTAAAATATGAAGAGTAGTTGACTTCAATTCCCTATCAGTGGCTCAGTGATACTGTTAGAAATTTAAATGTACGCAAATTTAGTATATAAAGATATTAGAATCTTTAATTAAAATGGATTCAAATATGGAGTATATAAAGAAAATAAATTTTTTAATTAAAAATTAATTTGTAAGTAATAAGAAAAGTTACTCCTAGTCATTCTTTGTCCAATAATAAGCTGTATTAGTTAAGAAATAAGTAATTAATTATGAGACTTCAAAAATAGACGACAAGTGTAAGAATAAATGCATTTAGGTAGTCCAAGGATAGCCAGTTGTGATATCATGTTAGATTTATACTTTTTCCCTCTCAAATTATTTATTGTTCTAGAGTTCTACACACATACTAATATGTGTGATAAAAATACTAAAATACCCTTATATGCTAATTTTTTGTTTTATGCAATTAAGGCTTTAGTAAAAGGAGATTGTCCATGGAAGAGTGTGCTAAGGTCTTTTAAAAAGACCACTTATTGGTGGGAATATGAAAAGGATGCTTAAAAAAGAGGAGAGACTTGAATGAGTAATGATTATCAACAATTAAGGTAAAGGGGCAAACTTGGAAAACAAAGGGAAAAAATGCATTGAAATCTTGAAAAAACAGATATTGTGGGACAAAATTTTTCTGCTAAAACAGCAGATAATTTGGGACGGAGGGAATACAATGAGTCTAAATTTTGCAATGACTAAGGGGGGTGTATTCAATTAAAATTTTTAAAGACTTTTAAAGATTTTAAAAGTTTAGTTGTATTCAATCAAGATATTTAAAGAGTTTATAAAAGTTTAGTGGTATTCAATTACAACTTTTTTAATGTCTTTAAAAGTTAGGTGGTATTGAATTAAGATTTTTACAAAGTCTATAAAAGTATTTTGGTATTCAAAAAGTCATAGACTTTTCAGATTCTATTAAATGGTAGAGTTTGACAGACTTTAATTAGAAGAAGAATTATAACTATCAACTCATATCCAAAGTCTGACCTCATCTCTAAATATTTCTAAAGACTTCATATCTCATCTTAATAAACTAAATAAATTTAAAATACAATTAACTTGAATCCAATATTTCTAATTACTTCACATGAATCCAATATTTCTAATTACTTTATAATCTAGAATAATTAATACTTCTGATGTACCCACAAAAATAAAACATTTATTTTATTTTTGTAGTCAACATACAAAATTCAAATTTTTTAAAATTTGAATTTATTTGTTATTTAATAATAAACACACGTTATTATTTCAAAAATAAAAATAAATACACAATATTTTAAAATTTTATAATTTAAAGTAAATTAACTTAGAATCGAGAGTTAAATGAAGAAAAAAAAAAAAGTGAGAGAGAAGGAAAGTAGTTTATATAGAATACGACTTTTAAAGGTGATACGTTGATATATAGTTGTATAAAATATATAAGTTCTTCAAGCTTTTTATCATAATTTTATTATATGTTACATTACTAAACTAAAATTTATTAAAAAGAATATAAATAAAAAAATATTTTTTATTTAAAAATAACTTGCTATTTTAAAATATACATGAAACAAGTATATATTATTTTTATTTGCAAATTTTGATACTAAGACGAGGTAATATTCAAATATTTGAATGGAAATCAATATATATTGCAAATATTTATATTAATTTTTTAATTGCTAGTTACGTAAATAAGTATTGATGACAACTTTTGTAGACTGGAATGAAAAATATTATTTCTAAATAAGCGTACGCATATGCATATGCATAAAGTATATATAGCTCAATGAAAAGTGAGCTTAATTTGTGTATTGCGTCTGTAGTTTTTAAAGTTTTATTGGTATCTGAGTATCTAAATGTATTATGAAATGAGTAGAATAATATGAACGCTTTTCAACATATATAAAATCTCATGCCATAATAATATAATGAGATTTACTCTAGTTCATGAAAAAAGAGGGAGATGTTGTACACATAAGCTAATTAATAATTAATATAAGTTGCAAGATATATTAGAAGTATACAAAAGTCTATCACAGTCTTGATAAAAAGTTTATAAAAGTCTGTTACTTATTTCATAGAGTCTATAAAAGTCATTTTAAAAAAGTCTTTAAAGTCTTTGAAAGTCATTAAAATCCCATAAATTCTACAAAAGTATGTCACTTAAAAAAAGTCTTTAAAAATCTTAATTGAATACACTCCCTAAGTGGATTTATTATGTCAGAAAGTTAATTCGAACAACTCAAAACCTGCTTAAAATCCATTATTAATTCTTCTCTTGTTTCGTTTATTGTTTTATAAGGTCACATTTCTGAATATATGTTGAAATATGTAGTCACTCCATTCTTCTTCTTTTGTTTGGTTTATTTTTTTATAAGGTCACATTTTTGGATATATGTTGAAATGTAGTCACTTTGATTTCTATTTCTATCATTTAATTGGTAGATAACTAACATTAATACTCCTAAGTTGCTGGGCACACACGCATATATATATATATATATATATATATATATATATATATATATATATGTTGAAATTCAAAGAATTAACCCCACTATCACTATGTGCCAATTTAACTCGATTCCCAATTTAGAAAAATAACATTATTGCATAATAGTCAAACCCTAATGGAACTGTACGAGGGTCACTCTTCTAGATCTCCTTTGAAGTGTAGTCCTTTTGATTTTTCTAAATCTGTCATCTAGAATAAAATATTAATTAATACTCATCGCTGTGTATATTTGAGAGAAAATCAAGAACATGAGATGTCTTGGATTTACAAAAAGAAAGATGAAACTCTCATTTTAAGATTAGCATATGGGAATTACCAAAGGGTTGATGCAAGCTTAATTTGTGAAGCCTTGTATAGTTTATTGCAAACATATATAGTATCACGTTAATATACATGAAGTTTATGCAATTAATTATAACTGCAACTAGTTAGTGCAAAATAGGGTTTTCTAGTTGGACATGCAGAAATAGCCTGCTTTAGTTCATATATATATATGCAGACCACGTACAATTAATCCAGAACATGTAAACTTAATTAAGATCTTTCTTGAAATTTATGGCCAAAATAAGCACGGGAGGAAAAGAATTAAGACAAAAAATAAATGTTATTAAAGGAAAAACTCATCTTAATGAAACTAATCTAATTATGTATATATACTTCTAAAAAATCTAATATTAAGAAATTAACATGCTATATTCCTTCCTTTACCAATTACCATACCATAAAAAAGCCCATTAGTGTGCTTTGAACAATTTGTAAAGAACCAAATACAACTTTTCTAGATTAGGGTTTACGTTAATCTGTAGTATGCAAAATCCCTCAGCTAAAAAAGATGGAGGAATTGAATATTATATACAAAAAATGAGTAATAAATTAATTGAAGATAAGGAGTTGAAAAAAGATCGCACGAGACTGAGGAAAATGGGCAACCATATCAGACTTTAATAATGTGTGGCCCTGTTAAAGAAAACGCATGCATCCATGAACCTTTACCACCTTAATTTTAAGTACTGTACGTTTGACTATTTCTTTCTCCCAATTTTTTTTTTTTTTAAAAAGATTTTTTTTGGACTATAAATAGAACACTAAAGTGATCAGTAACACCAACATAAAGATATTACAAGAAATAATTAGCTTTAATTTCTTTGTAATAACTCAGAGATATATGGCTACAAATGGTGGGCTGGTTTTTGAGGATGAAGAAAGCCTTAATTATGCTGGAACTAGAATCCAACCCCTCTCTTCTACACCAATGCAAGTTCAATTCTTATACTAGTACTTTACGTGATTACACTTTTGCCCCTGGCTAATTACTCCTCCACGCACGTACGATCTCTTAATTAATTATGGAATACTGGGTAATGCTGTCCACTTATTGTTTTATCATGTTTTGCAGGTCAGAGCAGTGGAAAGTTGATGGAGGAAAGAAGGAAACATCCCTTACTTTGCGAGACAGACTAGGATTAGATGATTTTTTTCCTTGAATGGTAGTAATTAATAATACTACGTACTTTAATTTACATGCATATATATATATATATATATATATATATATATATATATATATATATATTGTGAGATGAGCATTGCTATGAGTACTTCATTATATTATATGATCACAATTAGCTTTCACTCAATTACAATATATATATTAGCTAACTTCGATTTTTGTGCATGATAATTAGGTTTGGCGAGCATCGATAGGGGAGGTTTTTGGGACATCAGTTCTTGTCTTTGCAATAGACACCATAGTCATATCTTCCCTTCAGACTGAAACAAAAACACCA
The DNA here is from genome assembly GCA_020205605.1 of Panax ginseng. Taxonomy (NCBI): domain Eukaryota; kingdom Viridiplantae; phylum Streptophyta; class Magnoliopsida; order Apiales; family Araliaceae; genus Panax; species Panax ginseng. Next base: position 102,135,686 of record CM035141.1, on the reverse strand, counting down.
AACGTATTATTGTCCATCTTGGTCGCCATTCTTGTAACAATTCTACTTTTGGCTATCCATCCAGTTTCCGGAGGCCATATCAACCCCATCGTCTCTTTCTCGGCAGCGCTAGTCGGCCTTATCTCCATGTCACGAGCTGCCATCTACATTGTGGCACAGTGTATTGGTGCTGTACTAGGTGCACTAGCACTCAAAGCTGTGGTAAGCAGCAGCATTGAAACTACTTTTTCACTTGGTGGTTGCACTCTTACAGTTATTACACCAGGCCCAAATGGGCCCGTTACGATAGGCCTCGAGACAGAACAGGCCTTTTGGCTCGAGATTATATGTAGCCTTGTATTCCTTATCTCTTCAATTTGGATGGCCTATGACAAACGTCAGAAAAAGGAGCTGGGCCAAGTTCTGGTCTTCTCAATAGTTGGAGTTGTGCTAGGTCTCCTTGTTTTTATCTCTACGACTTTGACGGCACAAAAGGGCTACTCTGGTGCTGGGATAAATCCAGCAAGATGTTTGGGCCCGGCCATTGTTAGAGGAGGCAACCTTTGGAATGGACACTGGGTCTTCTGGGTTGGGCCTGCCATTGCTTGTGTGGTATTCTATATCTACACCAAGATCATTCCAAGTCAACATTTTCAGCCTGCAGATCTACAAAAACATGATCTCTTTAATGTTTTGAAAGCTTTGGCAAGTTCACTAAAATGAGATTATCATTGAAATGGGCCTGCAAGCAAGAGCAAAGGGCTTCGGTTCTTGTTTGATCAGATCAATTACATATCCGCTTTCTTGAGTGTGTACTGTGTAGTATACTTGTACCACAATAAACACTTACATGCTGTGAGCTTTCTATAGTACTATTTTCAACTATCTGATGCAAAATTCAAAATTTTGATATTAATTTATTTAAATATTAAAATCATAGAATTTGTATTTAATATATTTTGTACGAGTCAATTAGGAGTATTTAGTTTGTTATTAAACCACAAAGAAACAATCACATACACAATATTAAGTTTAGAGAAACAATTTCTTTAGCAAAATTAGGTCAACTTACATAAGTACTTGTTACCTCAGCCAAATGAAGCAATACTAATTCCCTTTTAGGTTATATATATATATATATATATATATATATATATATATATATATGCCTTAATTGTTATTTTCTAATATTTCACTTCATGTGTGAAATGTACGACACCTTAAGGTGGTACTCTATTAAGAAGAGGGCTGCAAGAGTGTGGAAGCAGATGTAAGGGGCTCATGCACAACCGAGTTTGTGGAGACAGACAGTGGATTACCCTCTAGTTCCAGCATTATAATCCCCAGTACTTCAGCCATTATCTTCTTGAATTCTTCTTCTTTTAGAATCTTCCCATCATCCGCATCCAACATCTTCAACGCCTCTGTGATAATCTTGTCCATCTGTAGTAGGCATTTAAGATGAAATGAACAATAAACTTTGAGAGATTCAATCAATTATTAATGTTAGATTTAAGATCTAATCTAGGATATAATTAATCTCACACACGATCATGATCAAATTGTGACTAGTTTTGCATATATGACGTATTCGTTAATATATATATTATTCAGATCCATTGAAGTATGAGTCGATTTCAACGATTATGCATGCATGCTTGCTAAATTTTTTCATCAAGAGAGCATTGGACTCGATTTTGAGGAAGCAATTAACGATGCTCCTGATCCCTTCTCAGTTAGGTGTATATCAATTAGACTAATTAAACTACCTTATTCAAATTATCAAAAGAAATACAGATATTGGGAAATCCAACTTATAGCCATACATATGGTTAAATTAAAAGGAATCTCCAAGGAATTAAAGGTGAATTTGGTCTAGAGATCGATCTTAAGTTTATGTACCTGATCAACTGCACCAAATGGTGGCAAACCAGCCGATGGAGCCACAAAATCAAGCACAACTCGCAGATATTCCTTGGAGATTTTCCCATTGCGATCTTTTGGCACAGATTTCATAGCTGCATCCAGTGTCTAAACAGCAAATGCATATATATATGGTTAATTAAGGATTGCTCCATTTAGCCGAAGAAATTAGTTGAACGCTTTTTTAATTTCTAAAATTAAAAAATAAAACTTATAATTAACAAACACAAGGGAAAGACTAATTAACCTTGTCAAGTTCAAACTTGTTAGATAATAGTCTCTTAATGCCACTACCATCAAATGTACTCTCGCTATGAGCAACAATCACAGGCTGCTCCCTTAGATGTTGAGCCACACGCTCCGCCACATTCTTAAATTCCACCAAAAACTTTTCCTGACTGACGTTTTGCTTTTGCTCATCTAAAACACCGCTAGTTTGCAGAACTGGTTCAAGGACATTGCTTATAACCTACGCACGTACACAGAAAATAATAACCGGAAAATATGAAAAGATTTCACATGAATTCATATTCATGAATGAGACATGAGATTTGGATTTGTATTAAGCGATATGTAACACATGGTGCTTAATCTATGTAAATAGAAGGACTATTATCAACATGCATGCATGCTTGTCAAAATCAGGCTAATTAATTAAACAAATAGGAAATTATTAGTAGACTGATATATCACTTACCCAAGAATCTGAAGCCGGAGGCATCCCTTGTTCTACTTTAAGTTTTTCAAAAGCCTTGATAATATGTTCTTTAAGAGATCCTTCAGTAGAAGCTATCAGCTCCGAGAAAATGGATACCATCTCCGGCTCATAACTTGGGTTCTTAACAAACTCTAATAAGTCCTCTCCATCTATGCGTAGAATCACTACAGGGTCGCGTTTCAATCCAGCAGCCATGCCTAGCAGAATGTCCGATAGAACCTCTTTGAACACCGGTTTGCTTACTTTTTCTTCGTTTCCATGGGTGAATTCCTTAAGAACCTATAACATATATGTCAACAAAATATTAATTAAAAAATTAGAAACCATGCATGAATAACATAATCAACTTGCTCTATATATGTGAAAACGGACAGGGTCAAGTTTTTCTCAACTCCTCATCAAATAGAAGAATGAAAAGGATATGGCTCATGATATTTCAAGACTATATATATCAACCACAAAATTGTGGTCTTCATAATTCACGTGGATTAAAGCTACACCACAATACTACACTAGTACGACATGTTGATATTTTTTTTAACCATGTTAGATTTAAGATTCAATATTGCAAACAATCTCACATAAATTAAAAAAAAACATAAAATAAACTATTCAAAATATATCTAAGTTCACCAAATTATGACTAATCCTACTTGCCTATATATGCATATATGATATCTTCGACTGGCCTGTCCTCACGGTCAATTTCAATTTTCACTATAACGGTAATAATTGATAATGTAATCAATAAATGTCTCCATCTCTCATCATGTTACTAGAGACATCATCATATTTTCTCTTTTGTAACAAATATTTTTTTAACGATGAAGGGAATACAATTTTAATTTACCATTATTAATTTCTAACTAGATACTGTTGGGATATTTCACATGAATCTCACATCGAATAAATTCAAGAGTGTAGATTGGTTAATAAGTATGGTAGAGCCTCAACCTAATGGGTTAACCTTTTAGGTAAGGAGGTGGTCAACATATTTATTTACCGTCTATCTACAAAGCGGTGTCCGCTAACTTGGTGATTAATTGATGTGGGATGGATCGCATAATTCCATTCTGAGATACTTTAATTTATTCTGATTTTGGGTGGCTCTTGTTTAATTATCCTATTGACTTTCACCTGATGGATCTTTCTAGCCATAAACTTATTTTCAAGGATTCAACTCATTAACTTCTTATCGTGTAGGCCAAACAACCTAACCAGCTGCGTTCAACCACCTAACTGACATGATCTTACAACATTTAAAGATTGCTCCCATTCCCGTGATGCATGCTACTAAAAGATGAAACTTAATAATCTAAGTAGATAAAAGTTTGGTTCATTTGGCTAGATCTTAATAAAAATGATAGTAATGTTTGCCTCCCAAAGCATTGGAATAATTAATACGAGCAACACAAAATGATGTGGTTACGTTCTAATATTACTACTTCGTGCCAACTTTTAAGAGCCCATTTGGTTGTCAGTCAATTTTAGTATAATATACTAACTCCGTTCCAAAAATTAGAAATGCATTTTGATAGTTTAGAGTCGCAAAAATATAAAATTTAAAATTGATATAAAGTTATTTAATTTTAGTATAAATAAATATAATAATTATAAATTAACTATAAAACACTATTACTTATCATATTAATTATTAATTATCCTTATTATAATAAATTACGGTTTAATTTAAGATCAAACATCCCATAAAAACTAAATAAAGAATAAAAAAAATGTAAGAACACATAATATATTCAGACTCATTAAATTTTAATTGATTAGGCTTACTTTTCTATTATATTCTTTATATATATTATACACTATAAAATGATTCACAAATCAAACAATATTTATATGAGCCAGATTTCTCACTACCCTGTCACATGCAGACACAGTCAGGGCAGATTTGTATACGGGACAACATAGATAGTTGCCCCTGTTGGATTTTTTTATAGGTATAAGGCAGAACATATATGTAAATTAATAAATTTAAGATGACAGATTAATGGAGGAGTTAAACTTAGAGTGGGCAAATTTTTTTTTCATAAATCAATTCTAAATACAAGTACAAAAATCTTCTTAGTTTTAAGGCTTGGTGAAATCTTAAAAGTATTTTTTGTATAATTTTAAGTTTTGAATGTTCATTAGCGTGTGAACTGTGAGGGATTGTTTGATTCAAGTTTGACTTTTTTTTTTTTGTTATTGATTTGGTTGACTGTGGTTACTGTTTGTTTGGTTTGATTGAGTTTTTGTTTTTGGGTTGTTTGATATACAATTCAATGAGATCATCATTTTGGTTGAGTAGTTTCTGTTTTTTATTGTGATAACTTACATTGATTTTGCCTTATTTTATAATGGGAAATGAAAAATGGAAAATAACAATGAGCGATTAGCAACCATTCATTTCTAGTTGATCTGCATCTAACTAATGAATCCTGTATTATTTTTGGTGTTCTGAATATAAATTTATTGGTTGATTTGTTTATGTTATTTCAAGTAAAACTTGTTTGAAACTTATAAAAAGATACCAAAACTAGTTTCTATATACTTTGAAATTAATTCATGATTTTGTTTGAATATAGAAAACAAATTTGGTTTGAAACTTTGAGCATTTAGGGAAGCATTCAAATTGAACTATGACAAGTAACCGAAATAAATTTATAAATTATATCTAAATGTTTTTTATTTAAAATTTCTTTTTTAGTTTAGATTATAAATATTTACTACAATTTATAAATAATATTATGATTAATTTCAACAACACAAAATTAGTTAAAATCTCCGCTGGTCGCAGTGACTGTTAATCGGAACCCATTTTAAACTTTAGATATTTTCCCAAAGGAAAAGCAACTAGATCCATCTTTACGTATCCTGAGCTTTAAAGTCGAGAACACGAGGTGATACGAAAATTTTATGCTCTTTATAGTAAAAAAAGATTACTTCTTGATTTTTCTCATTTACATTAATACTTAATTAAGACATACTTGAGCGTAACTTTAATTTTTCCATAATAATAAATTATATTTCAACCAAGCAGTACTGACCCATCTACGTACGGAAACACAAATAATCAAAAAAAGTTTAGCATATATATTTAACATTTAAAATATTAATATTAATATATATTATCCAAGAAAAGTACTCGTGCCTAAATAAATAAAGCATGTTAGTATTTATATATGTAACGATAACTGCAATACCAAACTACCGAAAGCTTAGCGTAAATTTAGATATACATGCATATTGGGATTTGGGAGTTCACAAGTAAATTCCGTAGAATATGACAAATCAGCTCTAACATTTATCAAAAAACTAACTTCATAATACGTTGATCAATTGATCAATATAATGTTGACACGCAGAGAAAGATCATCTCTTACCTGCATGTTGCATGTTGATCTCTCTTTGCGTGTCGACACTATATTAATCTATTTACCAAAATTAACTTTATCCTAACCCTCGCCTTTCCCTCTGAAATAAATATAGTTGTACACACCCAACACTACTGATGAGACTAGAATTGGTTAATGAGTTAATTACCAGCCAAACTAAACTATACCCAACACTTGCGCCTAGCCTAGCTACATCATATAATATTTATACATATAAGTAACTAACATATATATATATATATATATATATATATATATATATATAGATTCATAACCACATATGACTAACATTTAACGGTCCGTCAGCCAAACAGTTTGACGGACGATATTGCTCACTAAATTAATTCTACTAATTAAACTATTTGGTAGATTGCAAAGTTGATTATAATTAATTAAAATCTCGTATGTACGTAAACATACTGTTTGAAACAGTAAGCTGTACATGCATGTGTGTATATATATATATATAGAGAGAGAGAGAGAGAGAGTACGTTACGATACGTACCTGAGAGTAAATATGATCAGAATCAGGAGAAGTGCCCTGAGCAGGCAAACCAAGAGCAGCACCAATATCAGCGACAGCAGGCTGTAACTCCTTCACAGAAAGTGTACCATCACAATCTCTGTCAAGTTCTTGAAACTTATGATCTAAAAAATTACTCAACACCTTTTCATTCTCAACCAACTCAATTATATCTGAACCGTCCATCACCTGATATCGATCACCCCCTTCCTCACTTTTCATCTTCCCCTCCTCCATTCAATTCCCCCACCCCAGTCCCCAATACCTTTTATTTAATATTTCTATCACCTTTTGGTATAAATCCCGTGATAATTTGAAACATATATAATTAATATATATATTGCTAAGTTAGATAGAGACACAACCTCCTTTATATATATATATATATATATATATATATATATATTTGGTTGTGTGTTACTGTGTGAGAGAAAATTGAAGGATAGTTTGGGCCACGCAGAGATTTGTCGTTGGGACACGTGGGGCGGTGCAAAAAGAGAAAATTTGTGGTTTGGTCGGCCCGTAAATGATTGAGCAAAAAAAAGAAAAAGGGTGGGGGGAGGTGATGATATATACGTACCTGAGAGTAAATACGTACCTGGGATTCGACTCTTCTAGAGTTTCTATAGTACTCTAAACTTTTAAAATTTCAAAATCTCATCCTTTTATTTAAATTAAATAATTAAAATAAATTCATATATATATATATATATTATAATATTAAAATTTATTTAAATAATTTTGAACTAAGACTTTCGTATAGTGATGTTTCGTGGCCCATGCCCCGAATAACTAGGCAACTTTGTATTTAGGCAAGAGATAAATAATGAGATAAGAAATAAAATATTAAATTTAAATAATTTTATAATAATATAGTATTAATTTTTATGTTACTATTCCATGCGTTACTTTAAAAGAGTTTTATTTATAAAATTTGTGAATATTAAAAATATATTTTATTTAATTTATAAGATATATAAATTCAAATAGTTTTAATTAATTGATATAGTTGTAATTATTGTCAACGACATACATAATTCTACTAATTACATTTTTTAAAATCTTAAATGAATTAAATCAAACGAAAAATTTAGAAATTGATTTTGTAAAGCTAAAATGAGAAACATAAATTTTGAACATATATATAAACGAAGAGAAGTATATATTACAGAATTATAACAACATATTGATATAAATTTGCCTCATACATTGTGAGGATATATATAATTATGGGATGTTATTTAAGAAGAATGCTCTTGATCCTTGCTCTCTCTTTCTCTCTCTATATATATTTAAATATCTTTTAATTTACATTTTGATATGAACTTATATGGCGTTAGTTTATATGCATATAATTATTATAAATTATTAAAAAAAATAGTAATTACATTTTTTTAATTTCAAAATTTTGATGCAATATTAAATTTAAATTTTAAAGTTTCACAAATTATCACTAAAAAAATTAAAATAAATCTCATTTTTATGGAAAGTAAGTAGAGTCAAACGTACGGTTAAAGGACTCTAAGAACAAATTAACAAAAGGTTCACGAGAGTGATTTCTATGCATATTTTTCTAATGCTTTCTAATCAATAAATTTCAAAACAATAACTACTACTGCTTGGTTAATGCCTGAATCATTCATGTTATATATTGGAATTATTAAATTATTTAATAATATTATAATAGGACGCTAATTATTATATATTTTTCTACAAAAAATAATTATTAATATACTTTTTCACTTGACAATAAAAAATTCCACACGTATTATTTTCCCATGAAAAATAGAAGTCGGTTTTAAGATATGATCCTAACTGATCATATATTCATATGTTTGCTGGACTACAGCATATGAAGAATTATGATCCTCTCTGTTTTAAAAAAATGATGATAAGTAATATTTAAAAAATAAAGACTCTCTAATTCATTTAAAATGGAGATAATTCTCATCCGAACATAACACCGACTAAAATTGGTTGCCTCTTTCGTAAGTAACCAAATTTAATTTATTAACATGTGATATGATGATGATCTCGATCCTTTCCTTATAGCCATGGATTTCATAGCTAGGGATTCAAAAGTTCCAACTCAGCCATTATAAATATGGACTCAAATAGCGTGGCTGATGGATGCAATTAATTGTCAAAGGCCCATTCTTTAATTTCAATGACTTTTTTCTTCTTCTTTCTATTTTCCCCTTTCTATAATATCTTGATGTGTGTGTATATATATATAACTTCACACTTTTAATAGTATAAATTAAATAAAAAATATTTAATTATTCATATTTTTAAATTCATGTAAGTGCGTATTTTTTTTCTATACTAATACATATTCACTACAAAAAAATACATAGTCTAGATTACGGATCATCACCGAAACACGCCCACATGGTTTTGCTTCCCTTGAATACACGCACAAGAAAAACTACAATTAAATTATGGCATTGTCCCTGGCTGGTTTGTTCAATATGTATATCTATGACCAGCTCATTTTCCTAATTCATTCATTCCCTACAAGGAATCAAATAAAATAGCCTTTCTATATACAACAAAACTTTTCTCATATACTATGCACCAGATTCTTCAGTTCAACTTCAAAACACAACATGATCATCAGTTGAAAGAAACTTATACTAAAAAACAGTATTTCCAAGAACAATAGTAAATTCAAATTCAGGTGAAGGGGGTCACTTTGTTGTGTACACTGCTGATCAGAGTCGGTTTGTAATTCCACTGGTTTACCTAAAGAACGACATTTTCAGAGAGCTCCTGAAGATGGCAGAAGAAGAAGAAGAAGAAGAAGAAGAAGAAGAAGAATACGGCTGGTTGCAAGTAGATGGACGTAGCTAGCAATATATCATGCTGCCAATTCTGTCTTCGTGGAATACACCGTCTCTTTAATCCAAACACATCCAACTAAAGATATAGAAAAAGCACTTGTTATGTTCATTGATTGCTTCTGGCCGCTGCTTATCATCTTCAAACATCCAGCAGCAGCAACAACAAATCTGTCATATCCGTGGCTTCAATTCTAAAGGAAACTGGAATTAATAGACAAATCTCCAAAAACACTTTATTCATTTCTCGTGTTTCCATGTTAATTAGATGGTGGTGCTTATGAAATCTTAAAACACTTGACTATCTTTTATAAAATGCAAATTAAACATTGTAAGAGGTATTGAAAACCCCCAATCAAATTGGTACTCGGTAAACAAACCTTAACATCCCTAAAAAATTCAAACCACAGATTATGTAAATTCAGGCAGTACTGACCGTTATCAAATTTGAGTTGGTTTATTCTGCCAATTCCTTTCCATATTTAATTAGCTGCAACTAAAGACCTGGATCTCTTTTACTTTTACTTTTACCAAGGAAAAAGTAAAAGAGATTCAAGTAAAAGAGATTTAACTGATTCATGCGACAAAGTTTTTGAACTTAATGTTTTAGGTAGTATTGTAAACTCCACAATTTGGGTTACACGAGTCTTTACAACACACAAGTTTCTTCAAAAAAAAAAGGCAAGTTAAAACACAACTAATTACCTGAGTGACATCAGGCCCTTTTTCAGGCTCAGCACTCAATGGCATGGCTTTCTCCTCGCGCAATCTAGCTAATGCGGCTTCTTTCTCAGCAGCTTTACGAGCTATTATTTCACAAGGCTTTTCTTTCTCCTCCAGCTTCCTCTCAACTTCAGCAGCTTCCCTTTCCAGCATTTCTTGCTCTTCCTTCCTAAGACGTTCCCTGGCCTGATGTGGCAGAATACATTGACATCAAGAAAACAATAAAAACTCAACACATTCCTATAAAACATATAGTTGTGATACAGAGCAGAGGAAACATATTATCTGACCAAACGACAAAAGCATATTAACAAAATTATTAGCAACATATTACAAGTGACTTGCTTGATCAGCTTCAAGTGCTGCTAGATAAGCAGCATCTTGCTCCTCCCTCAAACGAGTGTTATTTCTTTGTTCTTCTGCTTCAAGCCTGGCGGATCCAGAGCACTCGAATCCGGTGGTGGAGTCGGGCGAAATATAACATCATATATATATAGATAGATACACACACATACATACATATTATATTAAATGTTGGATAAAGATGGAAACCTCTTACATACCTTTCTTCAACTACGTAATTAATGTCACAATTTGTGATATTATTACAGAATCTAGCCCTAACAAAAATAAGCAATATGCTGATATTGAGGCGTTGTTGCTCTGTGATATATGTTATTTCTATCAGATTTTCTAAGTTATAGGCTCATAGTATAAATTTAAGTCGAACAATTCACCTGACTGTCTTTGCCAGCAGATCCATAGATCCATAAAATAAACATATATTTCATGAGGTACAGTCTGCCTAGCACTCAACACACAATTATAAGCCCCTTCCATGAAGGATTGCTCCAATTCCACATCATGCTTGATGCAAGGATTCCCCAGTGCACTGGCTGAAAGTAACTCCAATTCAATGTAGAATTTAGAAAATTCTATTCTGCACAAGGTGTTTCAAAAGGTTGAGACCCAAGAGGTGGAATTCCTGAGGGGTTGGTGGAAGACGACCACTGCTCCATCAAAAGAAACACATACATCAATCTCCTTTGAGCTAAAAATTAATATAAGATATCTTGGAGACTAAAATAGTTAAAGGAACAATTAGTTTGATGAAATTCATGCAAAGATGACTTCAAGAATTTATTTAGATCTAACGAGATTTTCTTTTTTGGGAATGTGATCTAACAAGTTGAATAGATAAAAATCCACTATAAAAGTTCAACCATCCAAAACATCACATAATGAGAAATGCAAATAGAAATTGCAAGGCAAATCACTGAAATATCAAGAAATGACTATTATACAAAGTAGCCGCATATCAATCATAAGCTTGTACGAATCATGACATTGTGGCCCACTTGTAAATGAATTGCTATGCCTATAAACAAACTTATACAACATAGTAGTCAACCAACACTACTAGAAAATCAACCTATAGCGACGGTCGATGACCGTCGCTATAGGTCATGACAAAATCATGTATTTGCTCTTTACCAACGGTCGTTGAAAGTTATTGCTACGGTCATAACCGTAGTTATAGATGTCTATAGCAACGCTCGGCGACCGTTGCTATAGGCCCGTGTTTTATAAAACTCTATAGCTACCGTCGATGTCCGTTGTTATAGACTTTTTAAATTTTAAAGAAAATTAATTGTGTACATTTATCCAACAAACACAAATACAATATAAAATAAAACATAAAAAAAATATTGTATACATGATTTAAAATCATTCACATTACAACATTATAATATAATAGTTGAATAATTCATCCCCTAAAATACGATTATCATTACATAGTCTTCTAGCAATCTTAAACTACGATAACAAAGAAAAGTCCATGGTGTGTTCTCAAAATCACAGGATGTTGTGCAAAAACACTCCTTTTGGAAGACTGATTTTTTTGATGCTGATGTAGATGCAAAGCAGTCCTTGCAATAAGAAAGATAAACTTAGTTTTAAGTCAAAACTCGAGAACAAATTAAACTAACATGTTACAAATCAATCATAACAATAAAGAAGTTATTAATAAAAAAATAATAAAGAAGTTAAGAAAATTGCATCTTGAGTGCAATTATAGAGGAAAAACTGAATAAGATTTGGGACAATTTCTGGAGAAGTTTGCTTAAAATTTAAACGAAATAATATAAAAGCATAGGAAATGGTGAATGTAATGAAACATCAAGGAATTACCGAGGAAACGTTGTTGAAAGTATACCAAAGTTGCTCACCCACATCCCTGGTACTCTGCTCAGCCACATATTTTGTGTCAAACCAGTAAATGCAATACCAGCACTCCTCAAGCTGTAAGGTGTACACAGACTTAACTTTTCACGTAATATAACCTATTCAGATCAGTATAGGTTACAAAAGATGGTGCTGAAATCGTAAGAATAGTGAGCCTACAATAAGAAAGGAATACAAATTTATACATAATACAATGAGATGGGGGACAAGAGTATTGAATGAATTTGATAATATTTTACCAAAGAAGTCACCCATCTACTGACAGTGGTTCGCCAGAATGACAGAAACCTAACATCATTTTGGGGAAGCACAACTAAGAAGCAGGATAAGAAGCTGAAACTTTTGAACCACTATTTAAATTTCAATGGCAAGAACATTGATCAAGCTTCAAAAGTAAAACAAAGTCAAAGCATAGAAGATAAAAGTTCACTAACTTACTAGAAGAGAAATAATTATAATAGCCTTTTAAAGAACAATAATGACATATATTAACATTCCTGAGGTTGAATTAAAAGTTGTAACATTTGCAGGTATCAAGTCTACAGTATCAAAAATTTCTTATCAGAAACATTCGAATGTGGAAGATGGCTGCTATTTGAATCATCTCCATACCAAATAACGAAAAAGAAAGAAAAAAGGGCAAGAACATATAAATTGTAATTTCAAATCAATTGCCAAGTTGAAAATGGTAGGAAACTCTCTAAATCAGGATCTCAATTTACTACGGATACACTTGGCATCTTCCAACATGCTCTTCTTTGAAAGCAGTGTCAACAAGATTTAAAAGATGGTCATCTAGAGAATTTAGTATATAAATCAAAAACAGCAAGATCTACTTGGTGTTCATATCAAAATATCTACGTGTTGAAAGCTAATATATTTACCACCAACCTGGATACTTCACCAAGAGCATTAGGAATGATCACACATGTCATAACAAGTTCAATGACCATTTTGAATCAGAACTGACCACAAGAGGAATCAGTTTAAAATATCAACATTATGAGATTTTTATACTCGACATTATGAGATTTTTATACTCAATTTAAAATATCAAAATAAACATATAAAATTTTCATTTTGAAACAGACAACAGGATTGTATTAGCTAAAAATGAGCTGAAAATTTGACATAGACTCTGTTTGGCAAAGTGGGAACAAAAATTGGAAAAGTCTGATTTGTTAAGTTGACTAAAAAAATATGTCATCATAATCCAAGGTACCTTATGAAATGTAATTTTCACTCATTAGTAGCCTGTAGCTATGCTAAGAAACCAACCAAAATCCTACTCCACCAGCAAAATTATGAAAATTAGACTGTCTCCTTCATGTGCTTCACCAATGTCTCAAAATCAAAATCAAAATCAAAATCAATCTACCAACAATACAATTTATATTGTAAAGAATAAAATATTTTAAACAATACAACATGTTTTAATTAACCACTTATCCTTAAGTTATCAAGTGGACTAGTTAAGTTCTGAAAGGAAGAAATTGACAAACAATTTTGTAAAGCGCAGCATATAAGAAGTTCAACAGCTTAGAACCTTTAGTATTTGTCTTTTTACAACAATGAGCAGCATCAACATAAGCATTAGCAGCTTCATGTTTACTATCCAACTGTAAGCACAAAACAAACTCTAAGCATCAACTGTAAGCATTAGCAGCTTCATGTTTACATTTATTATTTATTTAGTTTTACTTTAATTCAAGCTAATGTACATACAAGCATTTAGCACATTACCAAAAAAAATCACTATTCTCCAATATACATAGACTTACAGTAAAAACAAACATATAACATAAGGAATAACAGAGTGAGAGAGACAGTTCAAACAAAGAAGGTAGACACGACTAAAGAGAAAAACATAACTGAAGTGACAAGTTCAACAGGTCAGTTAGATCGGCGTCTTTTCTTCCTTTTCTCTTCTCTCTGTCCATTTGTTATCTAAAGTTCTCTCAGCAGATAAGCGAGTGTTTTTGTTTAGAGTTAATTTTGATTTTTATCCAAAACCAAAACTTATCCTTATTTACATGTTGACACACTTTTAATAAAAATCATTCATACCCAAAATTTCTACATCTTTTTGTATTGCTTTTGTACCCAAACATCTCAAGAACGCAAAACGGGAGCTGAGAATTATTTATGTGCTTCATAGGGTATGACTACCACTTACAAGAAAGAAAGTAAAACTAATAAACTCTTATACCATCAAGTAGAAGCCACTAATTTAAATGAATTTGAACCAAACATATAAATAAAACATTAAGAAAAAAATCCAGTAAATAACAACATACTCTAGTGTGACAGTATTATTAAGATACAACAACAATGGTGTAAATAGTGTAAACAAGAGCTTCTTTAAGTAATTCTTTAAAACTTGTTCCTGCATCAGTAATCAATAATAGTAATAAAAGACTCAAACAACAAATCAAATTTGTGTGAATAGTACAACCACATTTCCCTTGACGTAATGAACTAATAAACATTACCATCAATCCATTATAACAATATCAAGCAGTATGTTGATCTTTCTTAGATATGCCCCAATATTATTAGTATGTTTATCTATTCAATCCAATCAAAGCTAAAAAAATTACAAATACATATAATCATTCTTCCATTTAGATTTGCCCCAAATATCAAAAAACGAAAGCCCTAGAATAAAAAATGTAGAGAAATTAAAATAGAAACAAAGAGATAGATAGAGAGAAATGAAAAACCTGACTGAATTTGGTTTGGAGAATGGAGTTGACTTCATCGAAGGCACGATAGAGGGAGGAGATCTCCTTGCGAGCTTCATTGGAGACGAGCATCTTCGCCATTCCTACTCAATCTATGCTCTTCGATGCGAATGCTCTTGGGCAAAAAATTTGTCAAAATAAGAAAGTAGAGAAACCTCAAGGAGAAAAGGAGGAACAACTGATTTTTCCAAGGGCTTGATGAGCTTCAAATTTGATCTTCACAATTGAGATATTGATACGGCTCTAAATCGATCGAACCATTGCAAAACCTCTGTTCTATCGCAGATTGCAGGACGAGAGCTCCTTGAATTCGATTAATTCGTACATTACACTTCGCTGATTGCAGAGGAAGCAAAAGAAACCGCGAAAAATGCCGGAAACGTAAATATACCGCAGGGAACCCATATAGCCTGAGTGAACCCGAAAAACCGTCCGAAAATGGAGCTCCGACCCGAATTGTACGAACTGTAAATTTACCAAACTGTAACTGTACGAACTGTAAAGCACTCCGGAACCGCAGAAGAGGGATAACCGGACGCTAAAAGAAGCGGCGCGTCTGGGCGCGTCAGTACTCCGATTGGGTTGCGCCGTCTCCGGCCGAGGCTCCAGCTTGTTTATTCCGCCATTAGATTGAGATCTGGTCTTTAAATAGTTCGGGAAAGGAATGAATAGGAAACTCTTTTCTCTCTGCGACTCCACAAACAAGTCGGTGCGGAAAAACGAAGACACAGAAGAAGGAAAGAGGGGGAAATGTGGCACTGGGAACTGCACCCACCCCACACCAGTAACTTAAATACATTCCAATTCTAAAATCCAAACGATGCCTTCTCCCCATTCTGCTGCTCCAACTTTTCTGCCATTTCAGAGGCTGATAAGCTTCTTATATACTCTCTGTTTGCAGAGCAGAGCATCTATCTATCTATCTATCCATGGGTGCGAAAGAGGATCTTCAGCTCTCCACACAGTCAACTGCCACCGTCACCATCATTCTCATTCTCACCGTTGGATGAAGCCGGAGAAAGGCTGGTGGCATGCATGTATTGTGCATGTATTCTGAAAATTTTCTTTATAGCCGTCCTGTGCACCAATTTAAAATTATTCATATAAGCGACGAATGCTAATTTTCTTTCATCTTTTCAAGAGATCAGAGATTCAAACTTACCTAGCTAGAAGTTGCTTTTGGGCTACCCTAAAATTACACTTGCAGTACTTATCTAACTAATTTACAATATTCGACGACATTGTTCTGGTAGGGAGTCTTATAAGAAAAAGACAGGAATCTGTCAAAATAAACTCCCATGGAACCATGTCATGTTTTCGTTTGGCTATTTGGAGTCTGTGGATTAAGAAATTAATTTATATTTTCTCCCCTCCCTATTCCCTGGTAGCTCTTGTTAAATTATTTACATTCATGAATGCGTCATAGTTTTACTATATGGGTCCCCCCCTCCAGGTTTTGTAAAGATGAATACAGATGTGAGTGTTATGAAGAATATTGGATAAGCTGGTGCTGGATTCGTGATAAGGAACCATGATCGAACTTGGATATATTGCAGGATTTTCGATGAAACTCTTTGGGGTGACTGCCTCCACTCTCCAGGCTGAGCTATGGGCCATCTATGATGGCCTGTCCTTGTGTTGGTGTTGGCAATTGGGTTTCAAACATGTAATTCTTGAATCGGATGCCCGGGCTGCATGCATGTGTGCCTGTGTTGCAATTGCTTTCCTTCAGTGATCAGCCTTCAATTTCCTTACTGGCCAATTTATTTGATGCTTGTAGGAGCCTGTTGACAAAGACTTGGGCCGGGGCCATCATGATTCAACCGGCACTTCGAGAAGCAAACTAG
Source organism: Panax ginseng (assembly GCA_020205605.1). Taxonomy (NCBI): domain Eukaryota; kingdom Viridiplantae; phylum Streptophyta; class Magnoliopsida; order Apiales; family Araliaceae; genus Panax; species Panax ginseng. The sequence goes on along the minus strand of CM035141.1, from coordinate 102,118,750 downwards.
CTTGTTGATTGCCTTGCGAAGAAGGCTATGGTCCAGGATTATCTTTTGCAGACTTATGTGAATCCTCCATCTTTAATTTGTTAATCAGTTTTATTTTAAACCTTGAAGAAAAAACCACCCCTGGTTGTGTGGTTGTAAACTCTTGACTACTATGACTCTGTGCTTAATTGTTCTGTGATGTTGTGTTTAATTGTTTGGTGATTTAATATAAGTTCTCTTTGTTTCAAAAGAAAAATTAATTAAAAAAAACAATTAAAGATTGTGATTTTGAAGTTGAAATGTGAATTAATAAAGACATCACGTGAGGCCCAAGTTTGGCTCTAATTAACACCACAAAAGAAATTCAAGAAGTACTACTACATGATATCCTGAAATAGTTGTTAATAATCTTTAAAGCTCTAAACCTTCTCAATCCAATGAGTGGCCGTACAAGGTACAAATATTCAAAGAAAAGTTTAGTATTATATATATATTCAACGTAACTCAAAGTTAGTTTGTCTCAGAACTTGATATTGAACAATGCATTTACATTTTTCCAAGAAACAGAACCGGGAACGATTTGTCAATAGTCCCATATACAAAAATATCGAATCACATCGTCCCATATATACACAAAAATATTGATCAAGACATCGATTTGTCTATTTAAATCTCTGTTGTTTCAACCGAGACAGCGAATTGAAAGAAATTTGAAAATGTTATGCATCACTTATGATGAACATGAACTTAGTAGAGAAGTGATACTCTTGAAGTAATCTTCACAGCAAGGAATCGTCAGGCCTCCCATTGGATGCTCAAATCCAAATTCTTCTTCAGCCCAACGTAACAACTCTTGGAATAATGGATGGCTCAAGTAAGAAATTGGAATAACAAACCTCTTATGAGTTTCTCCAACATATACTGCAAAGTGGCCTTTCGGAACATTTGAAGTACTGTTCATTATTCCTCTCTTTCTCGGTGAAATAGTCCGTTGTAGCTTCTGTTTGGCGTGAGCTATTCTAATCGATCCGATACCCATTTTTAGTAAATGATACAAAAAGTATAAAATTTAACAAGTTGATGAAATCGAAGGACGTACTACTGAGTATTGCATACAAATTAATGAAGATAACCGATCGATCGATGAGTTGTGCTGAAAATGAAAAGTAAGTACCATACTATATATATATATATATATATAGGGGTAAGGGGTACGGGGTACCTGATACATTAAAGTGGAAAGCAACTATACAATGGATTAAGAGAATGAAGAAGGATGATCAGTAAAGTTGACAAACATATCAAGTGAATGATTTGGAGAAGAATCACATGGTTTTGCCTCATTTGTTGAAAGACATGGTGCCCTACCACTTTAAGGAAACTAGAAAGAGAACCACGCTAGGATTAATTTCTTCACATGAAGCAGATTAAATCTTGAGCAGATGCGTTCAAGCACTATATATGGCTACAATATAGATATAATCTATAAACAGAAAATTTTGACTCACATGAATAAATGAAACATTAACTTTTCTAGTCCACAGGACCACAATGCTTCTTAATTCATGCAACGTAGCCTAAATATATAACAAGTCTACTAAGTGTATATATTAGTATAATATTATCGGCTTTACTCAGGAGGAACTCAAACTGCAAGTGAGACGGATGAACGTTTCTTCTCTGCATGGTATTGTGAGACCTCCCATAGGATGATCAAAGCCAAATTCTTCTTCAGCCTGGCTTAGTAACTTTTGGAAAGAAGGATGCTTCAAATATGATAATGGAACCACAAATCGTTTCCTTTTGTTTTCTCCAACATAAACAGCAAAGTGGCCTTTGGGTACATTTGTAGTGCTTGAAGTTGAACGAATTTGTTGGAGAATCATCTGCCTAGCTTGAACAAATCCTGGCAAGCGGCTGATCATCCCCATTACTTTTTTTTGAACTGATCGATGGATATCTTAAGAAGTGAAGGTGTTTTTTTAGGGGCTTTCAACTGCAGCTGAGTGTGGAGTGTGGATCTAATTAGGTTAGAGTACTATATATATATATATATATATATAGCTGACTCCAGCTTTTAATTCCCAATGAAGTACTACATGCCAAGCCTTTAAGGGGTTTATAACAATGTGGTACGGTTATTCTCCATGTCCTTATATATGGAAACCTTGTACTTGGTTGTGATATATTCGTACCAATATTGTGGAAAACAATGCAACAACAATATTGTAGGTCTATTTATTGTTATAAACATAAATATTCTCACTATTCGATTCCAACCTTTTGTCCAAATAAATTCTTCATTTGTTCCATCTGTAGGAACATGCAAGGTAGGACCTTAGAAATTGCCATGTACATAATGCCTACATTGTTTGGTATGTAGAATCCTAGGTCATCGAATTCACCACATGCAGACATATTACATATAACATCAACTATATATTTCTGATTTTAATTTCTATACTTTTGTCTTTACATTGGATGGACAGCATTGTTTTAATCTCCTAGCGGGAGAACACATATTCCATCAGGAACATCTTGGAGTATATTTATATTACACATTTTCTCCAGGTAAATCACATCTTGGAGTATTTATATCTTTGATTATACGTCAATGTTGTGCATTTATTTACTATATGTCCTACTTAAAATTCTGTACTCGGTACATATGATATATATCCTCCAGAAAAGAATGTAAAAACAATTTAGGTTTATTGGCTACACAAAAATCTCGTTATTAGAATCTAACCATTTGTCAAAAAATTAGTTGCATAGAACACGACATGGGATATCAGAAATAATTACATGCCTACATTGTTTGCTATGTAGAGTCCCTAATCCATCGGAAATCACCAAATGCATATATATATATATATATATATATATATATATAAGTCGGATCTTAAGGCTACTTCTTATCCAACTCTTGAGCTCACCCCTTTAGCGACGGACCCGATTTGATTTGTTTCGCCATACAACCGTCGTCTATACTTTTAGCGACGGACAACATATGACGTCGCTAAAAATATAAACGACGGTTGTATGATCGAACCGTTGCCGAGTCCGTCGCTAAAGAGGGGGTGGGCTCGGGTGAGTTGGATAAAGAGTAAGCTTAAGATCCGGACCGTATATATATATTCCAAATAATTAAGCCAAACACTATATATCAGTTTTAACAACTGCATTATAGAAATTGTTGGTTTTAAAGAGTTACATTCTCTCTTCTTAATTTCATTCTCTTTCTTGGTCCAACCTTCCTTCAATTTTATGGAAGGCTTGTAATTTGAGTTCGTTTCATTGGTCAGTCTTTTACGTGCATGCTATTTCTAATTGCTATTGTTGTATAATGTAAAAATCCTAACCAAAAACAGAAGGAATTGAAGCACCTTGGAGTTCCATTGTTAATTAACCAACCAAAATAAAAACTTAAATCATTTCAAAGACGCAACAAAAATGTATATCATACTAATATTTTCACATAATATGAAATTAATCAATATTATATAGATAATGTGCGGTTGCAAAGATTTAAACACAAACACAACCAGAGGTCTGATACCATATTAATTAATAAACTCATCTAAAATTTTAAAGTATTAAAAAAAACTAATTAACAATTTATATCAGGCTAACATATTACTCCCTAAAATCTCAAATTATCTCATTGTTTTTAGCGGAAAAATTTTATTTTTACCCCCAAATAATTAATAAATGAAATTTAATTTTCCTCTATTTATTATTTTGAAATAGTAAAAGGGTTGATGTGATTAATGTGGATAGTTATGGGTAAAATCATAAATATTTTAAAATAAGTAGTGGTTATAAAATATTCATTGTTGTCCGGAGAATATTAGTTTGGTCGTGGAATATTAAATCTTTGTCGGGGAATATTAAATGCGGATAAAGTCGGTAGGGCGACAGGGAGAATGTATGTGGGCCCCATGTGAGCGATTGGAGGAAAAGTAAGACAAATATAAGTTGTTTATTAAAAATAGCAGGTTGGCGTAGTTATTCTAGTTATTATTCTTTGTTGGAATACCGTGGAATATTAAATTGGTTAAAAACGATGTCTGCGTTGTTGACAAATATAAGTTGCGCGATTTTATTGCACCAATTATTGATTCTTACGTGAAGGCATTCCTCGATAATTATTTACGATAATTGTTTATTCGATTATTTTATTTTATTGATTCGATAATTCTTTGCGTTGATATTTTATATTCTTTGTTGTTTTGATAATTGTCATTTACGGTATTTTTCATTATCGAAGCAATAATTCATATTATCTGAATAATATTATTAGATAACATTATTGGCAATGTCTAGAAAGTTACATAAGGAGAGGTTTGGTCACCTAATTGCTTGCAGGTAAGGAGAAATTCTTATTGGAAAGCCCCTGCTTTCACAGGAGCGGCACTGGTTTGTCGATATTGTGATTCTGTAATATTATTTGTGAATAATTAATTATTGATTTATATGATGAGAAAATATTGATTTTATGTGGATATAGATGGAGAAAATTTTTAATGTGACAATTGTTGAAAATTGATATTTTATCTTTTACGATAAAATAATTCATTAAATATATAAATATATTATTATATTTTAATAATATAATAATGGTGATATTTTTATAATGAATGGAGGATATATGAGTTTATGAGGAGAAAGAGTATTTTTGTTGCAATAAATATTAAAACATATTTTGTGTGTCGGTAGACCCATTTCTTGGTTGAAATTTGATTATAGCTTTGTAAAATCTGCCTTGGTTTATGGATTTTGGTCAATTTACATTTGGAATTTGGAAAAACTTTCTTACGCAAAGTTGTAGAGAATTGAATTTTCTATAAAAACTTGCGAGATTTGAATTTTACGATAAAAGAGCTATTTATTATGAATTATTGAAGTTAGGAGTTAGAAATAATTGATTTTGGAAGTTTAAATTATTTTATAAAAAAAACGTTTTTTTACTTTTTCTAGAAGGGAGCATGTGAAATCTTTGGGAATTGAAATCTAGAATGAGTGCGTAGAATATATTATATATATATATATATATATATTAATATTATATTAAATTTTACTACTTTTGGTGTGTTAAGCGATTTCTATAAATAGGGTCTTAGGTTAGAATTGAAAATCACACGAAGCTGAAGTTTTCTCTCTCTATATTATCGGCGTATTCTTGTGAGTATTTTGAGTATACTTTGAGTATTGCTTTATCTGGTCTGAGTTCAAGTCATGCTTTATATCAGGTGTTTATTTAGAAATCTTGTCTTTCGAGGTAAGGGATATTATTTTTTTAAAAATGATATTATTTCTTCAATATCATTATGCCAAAATATTGGTTGAAACTTTTTATCAAATTTGGAACTTTTTCATATCGGAGTTCTTATTCATGATTCTTATTCACGAGATTCTTATTCACGATTCTTATTAATGAGTTCTTATTCACGATTCTTATTAATGAGTCTTATTCACGAAGCGTGAAGATGTTTTTTTGTGAAATTTCTATCTTTTGGTGTCGAGATTCTTTGTTCGCGTATCGGCCTTTATTCACATATATCGACCTTTATTCGAATCGGCCTTTATTCATGAAAAATGAAATTTCTTCTTTTTCGTCAAAATATCTATTACGGATACTAGCTTTGATTGTATCCGTGTTTTGATCATTCTTGAATTTTACACCACTATGATTATTTTGAGGTATTTTTGGATATGGATAAAACAAAATACGAATCCTTAATCCTTAATCCTTGTCATTTTGTTTCCTTTGGATTCGTTTATTTAAAAATATTTTTCATCATCCTCGGTCTTAAATGATGATATTATTGAATATCTTTGGCTGTAGTGCAAGATGAATGATTTATGATGAATATCTTTGCTTTGTAGTGCAAAAGATGAATGATTTCGATGAATATCTTTGGCCGTAGTGCAAAGATGAGCAGTGTTTAGATGAACATGACCCGGTGATGAATATCTTTGGCACTGTAGTGTGCAAAGATGAATATTTGATTCGGATATATATTGATTGATGTTACGGGGATAAAAGATGAGCGATGAACTTTAAAATTCAAATCGTAGAAGATAGTAGTTTGCATTTCTCTACTTAACTCTTCTTAATGAATTATTATTTTCATTGCGAATATTGATTTAAAACTTGTTATCTATTGTATACTATTAGATTTTTTTCCTGTTGAAGACTAACGATAATTTTGTTGTATATTATCTTAGTCGTAATATTCTTCTTTGGGCTAGTTGAGCTCACCCTTTTCTTTTTGTTCCATTTTTTTCTTCTCGAGGAGGCGAGAATGTAGCGATTCTTAGTCGGGGTATGGAATGAAGGGTTAGAGAGAGTTGTTTAGTAGTCCTCACCATTTTGTAAAATAATGTATCAATAATTATGATGGGGATTTATTTGCGTGTGGATATTATGCAGATGGCAATATCGTATTTAAACTCATGGTTTATATGTTGTAATAATAAAGTTGTAGTTATTTACATACCATGTATTTGGCGACTCGAGAATGGGTTGGATGGAATGGACCTATTTTGGGGCGTCACGGTTGGTATCGAGCTTAGGGATATGATCTCTGGCGGAGATCGGGGAATAGAACTAGGAGGGGAGAGGCGAGTAAATCCTTGTTTAGTGTGTCTACTAAGCTTATTTGTTAGTTGGTTAGTATATAGGGATATTATGTGATATATTGATTTCCTTAATTAACCCTTGTTTTATGGTGATATTTGAGAATGTCATTTGAGAATATTAATGATGAGAAATGAGGCCAAGGAGATGCGCTGTACTTACCAGCGAGGAGAGCGTCTGACAGTTGGCAATGTACCTCTGTGAACAACAACACCTTGGCGAGATGATGAGCGAGGGGATGTTTAGAAGCTTTTTGCAGTTCATGCAAAATCGGACGAGGAGACTTCGTGTTCAAAAATCTGAGGAGGAAATGATAGCAATTCACGGGTGGTCACATTGCCAAGCGATTCGAAGTTGGGACCACGAATTTTAAGGGAAAGCGGATCCGATTAAAGGCGGAGGCGTGGGTCAAACAAATTACCAAGATATTCGATGTCTTGGGATGCGGAGAGAAGAAAGTTCCATTCGATACTTTTATGTTCCGTGGCGAAGGTGATTCTTGGTGGGAATCGTGAAGCGTACCCATCATTTACCTTTCGGGTATGTCGTGGGGAGCGTTTGAAGCAGTTCAATGACAATACTTCCACGAAAGTATTTCGTCGTATGAAGGAAGTGGAGTTTATTAATTGAAGCGAGAATAACATGGCGGTGTCCCGATGCAAGGCGAAGTTAGCGGAGTTATCGAGTTTGCACCTCATTTGGTGGAGAATGAGGAGCGTATGTAGCGGATGTTTACGAGAGGTTTGAAACCGGCGTCGTCGATATCTCATTTCTCATAAATTTTCTCTCTATTCGGATGTTGTCAGCAGGGCTCGATTGTTAGGCGAGATACTTGAAATACGTTCAATGGGGACCATAACGAGGATCATCTAGAAGATAGCGATCATCGAATAACGATAACCGACGGAGAAAGAAGAATCTGGACAAAAGCGGTAACCACTCTGGTGGTAATCGTGGCCATGAAAATAGAAGAAAGCGAGTCGGGAGGAGATTTTAAAAGAGGAGATTCAACAACGACCGTGTGAAGGCGTCGGCGCTTGATGTATTTGGTTCGAGGAGGAGAAAGACCACCGGTCGTATGTTACAAATCTTGGGAGAGAGGGACATATCATTCAAAGCGCCCTGACAGTTTAAGGTATCTTATAATTGTGGAAAAGAAGGACATATCGCTTTTCGAGATTATGCGGTGGCGAAACCAAGTCCGGTGAGGGATGGTGACTCAAAAGGATGTCGAGAGAAAAGTCAAAGTCAGCGGTTCTGGAAAGGCGTTTGTCGTGGCCGGTCAAAATCTCGAGGAAACGAGCGAAGTTAGCGGGTTAGTTAATTATAAATTCTTGCGAAGTTTATACCTTATTGAATCTGGGTTCTACCCATTCTTTTATCTCTCTTGCTTGCGCTCAGCGTTTGAACTTGACTACGGAGAAATTAGACTTTGACCTATTTATGGAGACTCAGTTAGGAGAAATTTTCATTACATCAGTTGTTTAGAAATCTTGCTTGATTCGGGTTGGCTTTATCACATTACTGTTAACCTTATTTCTATAGAGATATTTGCTTTTCGATGTGATTTTAAGGTTAACTACTCATCATGCCAAAATTGATTACTTTAGTAAGGTTGTTAGTTTTCATATTCTAAGCAACTTTGTTATTGAATTCAAGCAATCAAACCATTGTAGTCAAACATTTTCATATCAAGCCATGAAGTCATTCGTTTATTACGGATGTCAAGTTTTCTTAGTCCATGTTATGGATTTGAATAAAGACACGTCGATTTGAATAATATTCTGTTGTTATTGATTTTCTGGCGTATTTCTGAAGAATTTCTTGGCTTACTCCAAAAGTGATATTAAATTTTGTATCGACTTTGAACCGGTACAAAACTCATTTCTAAAATCTCATATCGAATGGCTCTATTGAACTTGAGGAGTTAAAAATTCAACTATAGAATTTGATACGAGAGCCTTTATCTGGTGACTTCCTTTGTGGAATGCTGCAGAAGCGGACTCTCCGTAGGGGGGACACCATATTCGATGCGATAGTAAAGCGATAGGTGTCATTTTGTGCGTCTTATCAAGGTTGGGATATGAGTCGCGATTGAGAACAACCTAAGTCGGTAATCGAAATATGTAGCTTTCAAGCTTAGTTGGTTATTATCGGAGATTCGTTGAAGGATATTCTCGAATCATTTATTCCATTAACTTGGTGACTCGTAGAGATACAAAATTGAATGGAGCAAAGAATGTGGGAAGAGCTTGAAGAACTCGAGAGGAGACTCATTTCAAACACGTGTTACGACCATGCCATCTGGAAAAGCGAGCGTGGTAGGCGGCGTGTTGAGTAGAAGATCGTATCTACAAATCTGAGTACGATATTGTCAAAAACTAATTTTCAGTATAATTTACAAATAATAGAGATGGAGATGAAAACTCTAGGTACCCGCGTGATGATATCTGAGTATAATCGACTTTAATCGATAAAGTTAAAGTTATTCAAGCTACACGGGTGATGATGAATTTGAAGAAGGAGGTGCGAAGTTGTTATTTCAAAAGCGAGAATCGGTGAGGTGAGGAAAGCTCAAACCTTGATTTATTAATCCATTTGAAATTCTCGATCGAATAGGGCGTGGCCTATAGACTCGTTTTACCGCCAAGTATATGGCGTGTTCATAAGCGTTTTTCACGTATCGATGTTACGTAAATATGTGGACTGACCGAACCACGTCATTGAGTTAGAAGCAGGACGAGATAATAGAAGACTTAACGTCACGAGGAGGTACTCAAGATCTTGGATAGGAAAGAACATGTCTATGTCTGAGGGTTATACCACAAGTTAAATTTTTTGAAAAACCATCTTTATTGAGGAAATGATTTTGGGAGTTGGAAGCGGAAATGAAAGCGAGGTATTCTCTCATCTTTTGAAACATCAGTCGTCGTCGATTTGAGAGGACGAAATTTCATAAGGAGGGAGGTTGTAAGACCCCAAATAATTAATAAATGAAATTTAATTTCCTCTATTTATTATTTTGAAATAGTAAGGGTTGATGTGATTAATGTGGATAGTTATGGGTAAAATCATAAATATTTCAAAATAAGCAAGTGGTTATAAAATATTCATTGTTGTAGGAGAATATTCGTTTGGTCGTGGAATATTAAATGCTTTGTCGAGGGGAATATTAAATGCTGACAGTAGCTTGACCATGTATGTGGGCCCATGTGAAAGCGATTGGAGGAAAAGCGACAAATATAAGTTGTTTAAAAATACTTGGCGTAGTTATTCTGATTTATCTTTGTTGGAATACCGGTGGTTAAAAACACGATGTCTGGCGTTGTTGCTTGCGATGGCGCACGGTATTGCACCAATTATTGATTCTTACGTGAAGGCATTCCTCGATAATTATTACGATAATTCTTATTCGATATTTTATTTTATTGATTCAATAATTCTTTGCGTTGATATTTTATATTCTTTGTTGTTTGATAATTGTCATTACTGGTATTTTTCATTATCGAAGCAATAATTCATATTATCTGAATAATATTATTAGATAACATTATTGGCAATGTCTAGAAAGTTACATACAAGGAGAGGTTTGGTCACTAATTGTGAGGTAAGGAGAAATTCTTATTGGAAAGCCCTCTTTCACAGGAGCGGCACTGGTTGCGAGATTGTGATGATTGTAATATTATTTGTGAATAATTAATTATTGATTTATATGATGAGAAAATATTGATTTTATGTGGATATAGATTGAGAAAAATTTTAATGTGACAATTGTTGAAAATTGATATTTTATCTTTTTACGATAAAATAATTCATTAAAAATATATTATTATATTTTAATAATATAATAATGGTGATATTTTTATAATGAATGGAGGATATATGAGTTTATGAGGAGAAAGAGTATTTTTGTTGCAATAAATATTAAAAAGCATATTTTGTGTGTCGGTAGACCCATTTCTTGGTTGAAATTTGATTATACTTTTGTAAAATCGCTTGGTTTATGGATTTGGTCAATTTACATTTTGGAATTTGGAAAAACTTTCTTACTGCAAAGTTGTAGAGAATTGAATTTTCTATAAAAAATTGCGAGATTTGAATTTTCTAATAAAAGAGCTATTTATTATGAATTATTGAAGTTAGGAGTTAGAAATAATTGATTTTGGAAGTTTAAATTATTTTTAAAAAAAAAGCGTTTTTTTTTTTTTTTCTAGAAGGGAGCATGTGGGAAATCTTTGGAATTGAAATCTAGAATGAGTACGTAGAAGATATATATATATATATATATATATAATATTATATATAAATTTTCTATTTTGGTGTTACTAAGCAATTTTCTATAAATAGGGTCTTAGGTTAGAATTGAAAATCACACGAAGCTGAAGTTTTTCTCTCTATATTATCGGCGTATTCTTGTGAGTATTTTGAGTATACTTTGAGTATTGCTATCTGGTGCAAGTTCAAGTCATAGCTTTATATCAGGTGTTTCAATTAGAAATCTTGTCTTTCGAGGTAAGGGATATTTTTTTTAAAAAATGATATTATTTCTTCAATATCATTATGCCAAAATATTGGTTGAAACTTTTTATCAAATTTAAAACTTTTTAATGTCGGGAGTTCTATTATTGAGAGTTCTTATTCACGATTCTTATTCATGAGTTCTTATTCACGAGTTCTTATTATGAGTCTTATTCACGAAGCGTGAAGATGTTTTTTTGTGAAATTTCTATCTTTTGGTGTCAGATTCTTTGTTCACGTATCTGGCCTTTATTCACGTATCGACCCTTATTCCCGAATCGACCTTTATTCGTGAAAAATGAAATTTCTTCTTTTCGTCCAAAATATCTAATACGGATACTAGCTTTGATTGTATCCATGTTTTGATCATTCTTGAATTTTACACCACTATGATTATTTTGAGGTATTTTTGGATATGGATAAAACAAAAATACGAATCCTTAATCCTTAATCCTTGTCATTTTGTTTCCTTTGGATTCGTTTATTTAAAAATATTTTTCATCATCCTCGGTCTTAAATGATGATATTATTGAATATCTTTGGCTGTAGTGCAAAAATGAATGATTTCGATGAATATCTTTGGCTTGTAGTGCAAAGATGAATGATTTCGATGAATATCTTTGGCCGTAGTGCAAAGATGAGCGGTGTTTAGATGAACATGACCAGTGATGAATATCTTTTGCTTTTGTAGTGCAAAGATGAATATTTGATTCGGATATATATTGATTGATGTTCTGGGGATAAAAGATGAGCGATGAACTTTAAAATTCATACATAGAAGATAGTAGTTTGCATTCTCTACTTAACTCTTCTAATGAATTATTATTTCATTGCGAATATTGATTTAAAACTTGTTGTCTATTGTATTCTATTAGATTTTTTCCTGTTGAAGACTAATGATAATTTTGTTGTATATTATCTTAGTCATAATAATCTTTACTGCGCTAGTTGAGCTCACCCTTTTCCTTTTTGTTCCATTTTTCTTCTCGGGGAGGCGAGAATGTAGCGATTCTTAGTCGGGGTATGGAATGAAGATTTAGAGAGAGTTGTTTAGTAGTCCTCACCATTTTTGTAAAATAATGTATCAATAATTATGATGGGGATTTATTTGCGTGTGGATATTATGCAGATGGCAATATCGTATTTAAACTCATGATTTATATGTTGTAATAATAAATAAAGTTGTAGTTATTTGGACCTATTTTGGGTACCATGTATTTGACTAAAGGGTATTTTGGAATTTTCACAAGAATGGGTTGGATGGAATGGACCTATAAATACCCCTTTTTGAAGGAGGCATTACCTCACCAGATCCGGTTCAAGGCAAAGAACTCAAGCTTTCCAAAGCCTTAATCTGGATTTTGACCAACCACTTATCAAGACGCTTGAAGGAAGTTTGACATCACCACATATGGCCAATCAACAACAAATCAACATAGGAAGGCAAGGTGAGGATGCAAGTGGAGAAGCAAACAAATGTTTGGTAACTGGAGATGCTCAAGGCGTTGAAGGAAGCACGAGAAAGACAAGGGATGATGATGACCATGATGCTGGAAATGCAGAGGAAGCAAGAGAAAATGGGGAATTTCCGCCAGCAGTTGATGCAGATCCCTACCTTCAAGGCCATGTTCCCAGGCAGTTCGCAGAGAGAACAAGCGGGAGTGGAGGACAACAACAAAGAGAACCAGATTGTACCTCCATTGACGGAAAGTCAATCGGTTCCAATAATCAACTTAGAGCCCCAGAACAGTGGTGACATGCCACAACCTATGTTGGAAGCAAGCCAACCTCAGACAAACATTATCCCAACTGCTCTCCCAGTATTTTCACAGGTGCAGATGCCAACCGTCCCAATCCATGTCTAGCGAGTGAGCCAGCAACTGCCACTAGTGCCAGCTTTGCACGATGCAAGTGTGCATCAACCATACACACCACCGGTACAACAGTATATCACAACACCCCAGAGAGTTCATGCCACGAGCCAGTACGTGACGAAGGATGATATGATTGATGTGATCAATCAACTTCGCAGGCAGACATCCCGACCTTCGAAGTTAGACTTTACTCCACCTTACCCGACACACATTAGGAGGCAACCTTACCCGACAGGGTATATTGAGCATCCCCCACAATTTCCAAAATACAACGGAGAGAAAGGAAATGCCAGGGAACATATTGCCATGTTTTTAGAGTCGATGTCTCCGTGGCTAGGATATGATGAAGTGAACAACCACAACTTGTTGATGTGGGAATTCAACAAGACTTTGATGGATAGTGCCTTCAGTTGGTACTATAATTTGGAGAAGGGTTCAGTCCATGATTGGGATGACCTAAAATTACAATTTTTTAAGAAGTTTTTCTATGTGCAGAAACAGGTACCCATTGTAGAGCTCATGCAGTTTAAGCAGAAGCCGAATAAGGAGCTGTCAGATTACGTTGACAGGTTCAGGGCCCAAGCACAGAAGTGTGTAGAACCAATTGAAGAAAAGAACTTGGTTAGCATATGCAACAATGGTGCTTTAGACTCCTTCAAGCCCCACCTCATTACCAAGGCGTGTGATTCATTTGCGACCCTCATCTTTTTGTACAAGACTTGGGGGAATCATGACATTCCCCACCCACCATGCGATGGATACATAGAAGAAGCGAAGAGGACATCAAGCTGTGGCTTTGGTGGATTCTCAATCAAAACCACTGAGGGGCAAGAGGGAGAAGAATGAGAAATTTGAACGAAGTAGAGAAAAACATGGGGACAAATATACCACAATGCCAGTTCTGAAGGCTATCACATGCAATGGAGAAAGGCGTTCAGAGTTCACAGACGAACAATGGGTCGAAGACGGAGTGGTGAAACCTCCAAGGCCCCTTCGGTTATGGAATCGAAGAAATGAAAAGAAGATCGACTTACATGTATAACACTAATACTGAGGGCATTCCACTATGGATCATTTATTACGATCTACGGAGGATATACCATGAGAAATTGGCGGTAGGGAGATTGAACTAGAGAAGAAGCGTGCAACACCATCACTCATGGTGCGATCCGAAAAGTCGAGAACTCAAATATTGGCTCTTCGTACCATCGAACAAACTCGAACTACGGATGAATTAAAAATCCACCCAAGATGGTGGTCCACCAAAAATGGTAGTTTAAGTCCTCAGGAATATCCCTTGCCAAGTAAATTGGATGACCAAGGGAGGAGGCACAAGAATTGACGACTTAAAAAAAAAAAAAAAAAAAACCCACCCAAGATGGTGGTCCACTCTAAGCAAGTGGTCAAGTCCTCGTAGACCGTGACTCACAAGAAATTGGGCTGACCAGTGACAAGGCACCCTATTTCAAGTCCTCGTAGACTGCACTTGCTAAAATATTGGACGACCCAAGTGACGAGGCACCCATTTTTAAGTCCTCGTAGACTGCACTTGCCAAGAAATTGGACGACCCAAGTGACGAGGCACCCGAGTGTTACACTTTATCATCAAAAGTGAATGAGGCACCTGACTATAAGCCCTCAGACCCGAAAAGTTATACTTTCAACTTTAATAAAAGTAATTGAGGCGCCTGAGTATAAGCCCTCAACCCCGAAAAAAGTTACACTTTATCTCTAAAAGTGGTGAACGTTATGCTTTCACCAACAAAAGCAAGATTTATTATATGAAACGTTATGCTTTTTCGTTAAAAGCAATTTTATTATCAATAAATTGACAAACTTTCACTTATACTTGAACGTTTTTTTATAATTTCTTAAAAAAAAAAAAAGCAAAGAAAAGTATAGATTCAAGTGTTAGTTTGTATGAAATAAATGTACATGATTTCCTGATACAGGAAATGAAAAGAACTACGAAAGTTCATAATCCAAAGTTCATGACCTGTCGAATTGAAGATAGAGGAATACCAAAGCTTGATCTTCGAGGCTATCAGCAGGTCTTCGAGGCCCTCAGCAGGTCTTCGAGGCTATCAGTAGATCTTCAAGGCTATTATCATTTCCTCGATGCTATCAGGCCTTCGAAGCTATCATTTTCCTGAAGACATGTGCTTAGCATGTGATTACTTAAATTCCAGGAAGCTCTATAAATACCCCTTCCATTCTATGAAGGAGGGGACCTCTCTCCGGAGACATGACTCAGACTCTTTTGGTGACTTAAGTCTTGGATATTCCACCTAAAAGCACTAAAAAAGTTTGGGACACTCGCTCTCGACTCAAAGGACTCTTTTGGTAGCTTAAGGCTTAGATATTCCACCTAAAAACACTAACAAGATTCGAACACTCTCTCAACTCGAAGAACTGAAGAAGGCTCTTGGAATCCCAATAACCTTAACACGGTTTCCGGATCCTAGGGGTTCTGCCACGCGTTGTTGGAGTAATCGCCCACCTGTCGTTCTCTCCTCTACAATCAATCAATCAATTCCGTAGTCTTCGTGGATTTCTCTCCTCCTCAGCCAACACGAAACCCTAAACAAGCAAGGCGCGATTTCCTTGCCCATATTTATTTGGCGACTCTGCTGGGGAGGTGTAGAATTCTTGAAGGGTATGCCCACAACTCGAAGTGGGAGAACTACAAGAAGAGTTGCTTCATCAACAAATAGCATTACCTCACCAGATCCAGTTCCAAGGCAAGCAACTCAAGCTTTCCAAAGCGCAAATCTGGATTTTGACCAACCACTTATTGAAGACGCTTCAGAAGGAAGTTTGACATCACCACATATGGCCAATCAACAACAAATCAACATAGGAAGGCAAGGTGAGGATGCAAGTGGAGAGCAAACAAATGCTGTGCAACTGGAGATGCTCAAGGCGTTGAAGGAAGCACGAGAAAGACAAGGGATGATGATGACCATGATGCTGGAAATGCAGAGGAAGCAAGAGAAAATGGGGAATTTCGCAGCCGATTGATCTGATCCCTACCTTGAGGCCATGTTCCCGAGCGATTCGCAGAGAGAACAAGCGGGAGTGGAGGACAACAACAAAGAGAACCAGATTGTACCTCCATTGACGGAAAGTCAATCGGTTCCAATAATCAACTTAGAGCCCCAGAACAGTGGTGACATGCCACAACCTATGTTGGAAGCAAGCCAACCTCAGACAAACATTATCCCAACTGCTCTCCCAGTATTTTCACAGGTGCAGATGCCAACCGTCCCAATCCATGTTCAATGAGTGAGCCAAAGAATCGCCACTAGTGCGGCTTTGCGATGCAAGTGTGCATCAACCATACACACCACCGCAGACAACAAAGATATATCACAACACCCGGAGAGTTCATGCCACGAGCCAGTACGTGACGAAGGATGATATGATTGATGTGATCAATCAACTTCGCAGGCAGACATCCCGACCTTCGAAGTTAGACTTTACTCCACCTTACCCGACACACATTAGGAGGCAACCTTACCCGACAGGGTATATTGAGCATCCCCCACAATTTCCAAAATACAACGGAGAGAAAGGAAATGCCAGGGAACATATTGCCATGTTTTTAGAGTCGATGTCTCCGTGGCTAGGATATGATGAAGTGAACAACCACAACTTGTTGATGTGGGAATTCAACAAGACTTTGACGGATAGTGCCTTCAGTTGGTACTATAATTTGGAGAAGGGGTCAGTCCATGATTGGGATGACCTAAAATTACAATTTTTTAAGAAGTTTTTCTATGTGCAGAAACAGGTAACCATTGTAGAGCTCATGCAGTTTAAGTAGAAGTCGAATAAGGAGCTGTCAGATTACGTTGACAGGTTCAGGGCCCAAGCACAGAAGTGTGTAGAACCAATTGAAGAAAAGAACTTGGTTAACATATGCAACAATGGTGCTTTAGACTCCTTCAAGCCCCACCTCATTACCAAGGCGTGTGATTCATTTGCGACCCTCTCATCTTTTGTACAAGACTTGGGGGGAATCATGACATTCCCCACCAGTCATGCGATGGATACATAGAAGAGCAAGAGGACATCAACTGTGGCTTTGGTGGATTCTCAATCAAAACCACAAGGGGGCAAGAGGGAGAAGAATGAGAAATTTGAACGAAGTAGAGAAAAACATGGGGACAAATATACCACAATGCCAGTTCTGAAGGCTATCACATGCAGCGAGAAGGCGTTCAGGAGCCTGTACGAACAATGGGTCGAGTACGGAGTGGTGAAACCTCCAAGGCCCCGGTCGGTTGTAACTGAAGAAATGAAAAGAAGATCAGACTTCTGTGTATAACACTAATACGCAGGGCATTCCACTATGGATTTATTCTACGATCTACGGAGGATATACCATGAGAAATTGGCGGCGGGGAGATTGAACTAGAGAAGAAAGCGTGCAACACCATCACCATGGTAGATGCGAGTCCGAAAAGTCAAGAACTCAAATATTGGCTCTTCGTACCATCGAACAAACTCGAACTACTGGATGAATTAAAATCCACCCAAGATGGTGGTCCACCAAAATGGTAGTTTAAGTCCTCAGAATATCCCTTGCCAAGTAAATTGGATGACCAAGGGAGGAGGCACAAGAATTGACGACTTAAAAAAAAAAAAAAAAAAAACCCACCCAAGATGGTGGTCCACTCTAAACGGTGGTCAAGTCCTCGTAGACTGCACTTGCCAAGAAATTGGACGACCCAAGTGACAAGGCACCCTATTTCAAGTCCTCGTAGACTGCACTTGCTAAAATATTGGACGACCAAGTGGACGAGGCACCCATTTTTAAGTCCTCAGAGATCGTTGCCAAGAAATTGGACGACCCAAGTGAGGCACCGAGTGTTACACTTTATCATCAAAAGTGAATGAGGCACGAATTATAAGCCCTCGGACCAAAAAGTTATACTTTCAACTTTAATAAAAGTAATTGAGGCGCTGAGTATAAGCCCTCAACCGAAAAAAAAGTTACACTTTATCTCTAAAAAGTGGTGAACGTTATGCTTTCACCAACAAAAGCAAGATTTATTATATGAAACGTTATGCTTTTTCGTTAAAAGCAATTTTATTATCAATAAATTGACAAACTTTCACTTATACTTGAACGTTTTTTTATAATTTCTTAAAAAAAAAAAAAGCAAAGAAAAGTATAGATTCAAGTGTTAGTTTGTATGAAATAAATGTACATGATTTCCTGATACAGGAAATGAAAAGAACTACGAAAGTTCATAATCCAAAGTTCATGACCTGTCGAATTGAAGATAGAGGAATACCAAAGCTTGATCTTCGAGGCTATCAGCAGGTCTTCGAGGCCCTCAGCAGGTCTTCGAGGCTATCAGTAGATCTTCAAGGCTATTATCATTTCCTCGATGCTATCAGGCCTTCGAAGCTATCAGCAGGTCTTCGAGGCTATGGGGACTTTGAAGTTATCAGGCCTTCAAGAAATGTTTGGTTCTCAATGACTTCTTGATTCCAAACGAAAGAGAAATTTCAAGAGATGGTAAAAAAAGATTAGATCGAAGATT
Organism: Panax ginseng; assembly: GCA_020205605.1. NCBI lineage: Eukaryota > Viridiplantae > Streptophyta > Magnoliopsida > Apiales > Araliaceae > Panax > Panax ginseng. The sequence continues at coordinate 102,100,181 of CM035141.1, read as the reverse complement.
TACAAAAATATCCCGGAGAGCTCCTCTAAGGCCCGCCTTCAGGTCTCCGCTCCTATAGAGGTTCCTCTCTAGGACTTTCATTTTCGAGGATTGCAAAACATCAAGCCCATGAAGTGTTGAGAGACCTTTGGAATCAAAACTTCAATCGTCTGATATTTTTGCGCGATCATCTCACCAAAGGCGTGACTCACCGTTGACAGGGCAAATACTTACCGATAGATGACATAGACATCCTCCAGGAGTAAAAGTGCATTCACCCCAAAGCGGTGATGAATATTTAGATAGAAGAACACCATGGTCTATTGGATCTGAATGTTCTACATGCATTTGGATGCAAAGAAGAATGTCATTTATCCACATAATCAAGATTCCCAAGTAGCTAGTCGATCCAATGTTGCTATTCTTGAAGGTAGTTAGATGAATCAGACAAAAAGTCATCCCAACTTCCACAAGCCGTTGGATATAGAAACAAGCCTTCCTTCTATGGTGGAGGAAAAGTTGTATAGGCATAAGTTTGGACTTGCTTCCAAAAGACGACGAAAAAACCAAAGGAGGGGAGCCCTTTCCCAATCATTGAGAAACGAGACCTCCTTGGTTGTTCCCAAGTCTGCAGAATGTTCAACAGGGAGGGCCTGCAAGAAAAAAAAACTGCAAGAAAAAAAAAAGAGTTCAGCATAAGGGATCTAAAGAAGCAAGGAAGGGACGTCAAATAAAGTGCTTGAGCTCGAAGTGCTCACCATGGCAAAGAGGAATGTCCGAGAGTAAAGCTTCAAAACACCTGAAAAGAAGATGAAACAATGTCAGAAAGAGTTAGGGAGTACATTTATGCAAGAAGAAAATTCCCAAAAATTTTCAAAAAAACTTGGATGACCAAAAGGCATCCTTTGAGCCTTTTGGACTTATAACAACATATGTCATAAGCGTAGTGATGACTTTTGTAGGACTCATCGATCTTGTCGTTTTGATATATTATGGGCCGAAACTCTCTAAACGAAGTCAAAAGTTATGATCAAAATAGTAATCGCTCTTCCAAAACCCCCTAAGGTTCGCCCCTGTGGTTGGCCATGATGACTTTGTAGGGCTTCTCGCCAGCTAACCGTTTTGATATATTATGGGCCCCGAAACTCTAAACGAATGAAAAATTATGATCAAAATAGTAGTTGCTCCTCCAAAAACTTTATTTTTTTCATTTAAACTTCATTTTTCTCATAGGGTTCGGCCATGTTGCCTTAGGCCACCTAGGGTTCGGCCATGTTGGCCTTGTAGGGCTCCTCGCTAGCTTCGTTTTGATATATTATGGGTCCGAAACTCCAAATGAGTGAAAAGTTATGATCAAAATAGTAGTTGATCCTCCAAAAACTTCATTTTTTCATTTAAACTTCATTTTTCTCATAGGGTTCGACCATGTTGCCTTAGGCCACCTAGGGTTCGGCCATGTTGACTTGGGAGATGCATACATACGAATACATGTATAGCCCCAAAGTATGCTTGCAACGGAAAAGGAAGCGATCACTCTTTTTCCATTAAGGGAAGGATTCAAGCTGATTTCCAAAAAGATAAGTATCTTTGAATTTATTTCTAAATGAAAACATATAAAAATATTATTTCCTAAATATAGAATAGATTTGATTTTTGATTTTATTCCCAACAAAGAGAAATTTCGAAATATATGTTTGATTTTCCTTCTTAATGATAATAAGGAAGGGTCTTATCTTCAAAATCAAATATAAAGAAGATTTAATTTTATTCCCAACAAGAGGTAATTTTCGAAAATGAATTATTTATATATATATAGATGATAATATATATATATATATATATATATATAAATAAATAAATAAAATCTTTTGATTTCAAATAAAATTAAGATTTGATCTTATTTTCAAAATAAAATTATGATTTGATCATATTTCCAAAATAAAATTTAGATTTGATTTTATTTCCAAAATAAAATTATGATTTGATTTCATTTGGTTAAAAGGAAAGATTTGGTTTACGAAAAGAAGGATTTTATTAAATTAAATTTTATTTGGTAATATTTGATGATCTTCCTTGTCTTAATTTCCAGAAAAAAATAAGGAAGCAAATATTGGGCAAACTATGGAAAGATTTTCAGAAGATTTTTCAGTATGGAAGTATTCTTGCGCGATCGTCTATTTGGGAATGCGACTCTCGCGCAGGGGGCAAATGTGGGCCCATGTGAAAAATTAGGGTTCACATGACCTAATTAAATGCACAATTAGGGTTCCACGGCACCATTAAATGTGCAAATTAGGGTTAGATAACCTAATTAAGCGGATAAGTCGAAATAAAGGACTAGACCGGGAGAAGCCTCGGCGGGTCCCGAGGTGTAAGGCTCGTGGGCGGCTCGTTTTGGGAATTGATTGAGGATTGGATTGGTGGTTAGAAGGGCGAGGCGATATGGGCATTATTCTAATGACTAAAGGGTATTTCTGGAATTTCCCTGAAGACATGTGCTTGGCATGTGATTACTTAAATTCCAGGAAACTCTATAAATACCCCTTCCATTCTATGAAGGAGGGGACCTCTCTCCGGAGACATAACTCAGACTCTTTTGGTGACTTAAGGCTTGGATATTCCACCTAAAAGCACTAAAAGGGTTTGGGACACTCGCTCTCGACTCAAAGGACTCTTTTGGTAGCTTTAGGCTTGGATATTCCACCTAAAAGCACTAACAAGATTCAACACTCTCTCAACTCGAAGAACTGAAGAAGGCTCTTGGAATCCTAATAACCCTAACACAGTTTAGGATCCTAGGGGTTACACGCGCGTCGTTGGAGTAATCGCCCACCTGTCGTTCTCCCCTCTACAATCAATCAATTAATTCCGTATTCTTCGTGGATTTCTCTCCTCCTCAGTTAACACGAAATCCTAAACAAGCAAGGCGCGATTTCCTTGCCCACAAGAAGAAGGAACTTTCATTAACCTGGTCTATAGTTTGAATTTCTCCCAAGTGAAAAAAGTCATAATTAAATTCCAGTATATATGGTTACCCCTTTTATAATCACTAAATTAGTTATGCTAATCGAAAAACTCATACAATCCAACGACTTCTTTAATAATGTCAAACATTTCTCCTTGTGTAATCATTGTAAAAAAGATAATTATTGTTAAGGACAGCTTATCCTTTTTATTAATGAGAACATAAAAAGGAATTTTTTTACTAAATATGTTTGATCATTATGTTTAAAACAATTCAATTATATTCATTGCTTTGTATGACTTACTTCTCCTAGTTATATATTTCATCCGTTCTCAAAAGAATGACGAGAGTACAAATTTTATTATTATTTTTTGTTGCTAAATTGAGAGTATTATAAAAAGAAAGAAAGGATTACAAAAAAAGGGGCATACCCCGCTAAGCTGTTATAGCAGACATGTCAAAGACAAGCCAATAATGTTTAAGCTATAACCAAAAGACTATAACTGTCAGACCTTAAGGCATAGGTATTTGTCTAAATATTTACTAAATTTCTTAACATTGTACAACTTACATTAAATAATTTTAATACACTCTTGAGCAATAACAAAAGCAACAGTAGGATGTTTTTCATGGAATCTTCGATTTCGTTCATTCCATATTGTGTAGACAATCAATGCCAAACATAGATTGATGATGCGGGATATCATCCAATCCATCATAGTAAACCAAATATGACTCACAATCTGCTCCCAATTTTGGAGGGAAACTCTGTTCACAAAAAAGATTGTCATGGAGTAGGCAGTTGTGGAATTAATCCAAGCACATGAAATGTGTGAGTCGTAGTTTTGTTAACTTGTAAAGATAAAAAATTAACCTCTTGATCATGGTTTGATCACTACTTTGTAATTACTAAAATTCCTAGGCCGTTACTGCATCAAGCTCATTTGATTGCTACATATGGCAGAAAAAAACTTGTTAGTTTTTTTTTCTAAATTGATCTTAATTTCTCCTCGCCATCAAAAAAGAAAAGAAGAAGAAGCTCTTAGCAGTGGTATGGGTGGATATGTGATATTAGATGAAAGTGATGCTGCTGGGATATTGGACGATGATCAAGATGAGTGTGTTAAGAAAATATTGGATAATAATGAGATTGTTAAGCCAAAGTTTGCATTACAAAAATGATATATAAATGTAATAAAATTATTTATACTTCAAATTAATTTATTTTATTGTCAATCTGTTATTTAATTTGATATACTGTGTTTAATATTTTTAAGGATTTTCGATAATGGATTACTAATGGTGACTGGTGAGCAATTTAGTCATTTGATAGCTCCCTTAGTGGCAAAAAGGTCCTTCGGGTACCTAATCTGTGTTCCTGCTTGGTGTGTTCTAATTACAGTACGTAGACCTCACCGTACCTGATCTATCTCTCACCTCTAAGATGTTGAATTCGTACGCTATGCAATTCAGCAGGGTAAATTCGAAACCCTAGTTTCTTTGATTTCATTTTGAGTAATTGTCTTCGTAGAATGCCTCAGAGTTCATCGTCGAAACAGCTCGGACCAGAACAGCCGGACATTACTGTGCCCACTCTGAAATCACAGCGCTCCAAAATGGTTAAATCTTCGGAGGATAGTGATAAGAAGGTAATCATTGTATTAATTCGAAATTTTAACAACTACCCATGATTCAAATCACTAAAATAACGTTACCCATGAACGCAAAATCAAATCTTTTTGTCTCAATTTTTATTTATTTATTGGGTATAGAGCTTGATCAAGAAACTCAAAGATGTTGAAATTACTGTACCAATAGTGTATGGGAATGTCGCATTTTGGCTTGGGAAGAAGGCAAGCGAGTGAGTATGTTAAAGCTGATATCTTTTTTAGTTGAATTTGTATATGCAGTTCATATTTAGCCATTATGTCTGTTAGGTGTTTGATTAAATGCCAACTTCAAGTTTTGAAATTTTGATTACTAGGTACCAATCTCATAAATGGACTGTTTATGTGCGTGGCGCAACAAATGAGGATTTAAGTGTAGTGGTAAAGCGTGCTGTTTTTCAGTTGCACTCGAGTTTTAATAATCCCACAAGGGTGGTGGAATCTCCTCCATTTGAGTTATCGGAGTCTGGATGGGGTGAATTTGAAATAGCCATTACCCTCCATTTCCATAGTGATGTTTGTGAGAAGCCATTGCATTTGTGAGTTGCTTTATTCTTATCTGGCTTTGATTTATATTGGACTTTCATTGAGACCATATTTAACTAGTCTAGCTAATTTATCAACCTGGATGTGTGTACACGGGTTTCCCCCTTTTTATGCTCTTAATGATTTTTGAACCTATATTTACATATAAAGAAAAACACTTGGGAACCTGGATAATTCACAGTGTTCTCTAACTAGACTAATATACCTTTTTAAAGCTGATTTCTTGTTCTGTACCCAGTTACATTGTAATATTGCTTCACAATTGTGGCATTCTCGTACAATTTTATTTATTTTAAGTAATAATAATTGATTCCGAATCACTACACTGGGGCAAACCCATGTACACACAATGTAAACAATTTGTGAAAGCCTGATACAAATATTGAAGATTACCAGTAGTGAAGATTAAACTATTTACAGATATCACCATTTGAAGTTATATCCAGAGGACGAATCTGGTCCCATGTCCACCAAGAAACCTGTTGTTGTGGAATCATATGATGAAATTGTCTTTACTGAGCCTTCGGAGGGTTTCTTTGCTCGCGTTCAGAATCATCGGGCTGTAATTGTACCTAGACTACCTTCTGGTTTTAATTTGCCTCCTCCTGGTATACTTTTTCTTTTTACCCTGTAACAGCTACAAATTGCTATGGATTTTCTTCTGAACTATTTGAGGCAATATCTTATATTCTTTGTGACTCTGTCAAGTACCAATAGAGGACGCTGATAAAAGGAAGAGAAACGACCCCAAAGATAATCCCCTAATACAATGGTTCACAAATTTCTCGGAGGCAGATGAATTGTTGAAGCTTGCAGCAGCGCGTCAGGAGGTCAACATGAAAATTATGCATCTTAAATGTTTCACTTCAGTTTTATATCAATTCTTGAATATATTTTTTTTAGATTTCTTCCACCTTAATGATAACTTAAGTTCTCCTGTAAACATTTTAGCTGTGCATAATGGACTTATATTTGTAGCTGGATAGTATCTGCGTCGCATATATTTCTCACTTTGAAAATACAAAAAAAAAAAAAAACATCATAATCCTAGTAGTAAAATAATATCATAAAAATGTAAAGATTAGGTCTCCTTGCCTTTCATTCAGTTCTGACAAAAACATGGGAAAATTAGTCGATAACTAAAGATGGTTTCATAAGAAAATCGTGTAATTATATTTACTCCTTCATACCGGTTAGCACTTTAGGGTTTTGCTTCAATAGTACCCTTCTCTGGGTTTTTCCTATGTTTCTCTCCAAAAAACATAGGCTTCGATAATGAATCGAAGTAACATCTTTTCCTGGTGCTTTTGTATGCTTCAGTTGGCATCAAAGCCAAAGATGTCCACAACTTCTTGTCAAATTAGAATGCAGAATTTAGAAGAAATCAAGCAGTAACTTGAGTGGTTAGCCCAAATTCTTGATTATCTATTGACTGAAGATGGAATTCACACATTCCAATATATCAGAAAGTAGTCATGACTCATGAAGAAAAATATTCCAAAATAAATCTATTATAGAGTTGGCAGTTGGAAGATCATTTGATTGGATTCTCCACCTATCTTCAATATATATCCTGAAGATGGTGATGTGTTTGACTCATGGTCCTTAAAATTTTCTCTATAAGGTTGGTAGATGGAGATGCCCACCAGTGTTGGTGTTTGAATCTCACAACCCTCTCTCTTGAATTCTTAGAGGTTTGGAATACCTGTCGAGTGTTTGATGAAGGTCATAAGCAGTGTTCTAAAAATCTCCGCTTAGGTTCGCCTAGACCCCGCCTAGGCGTTAGGCTCCGCCTAGGCGCTAGGCCCCCTGGCGCCTAACCTAAGCCCAAGGCGGCAAAAAAATCACTCCAGAAAATTAGGTAGGACCTAGACGGGGTCTAGGCGGAGATGTTTTTTTTACATTAATAACTATCTAAATCAGATCTTGATATATTTATTTTTCTAATGATTTACCATATTCATAATACAGGTTGTAGCATATCAAATCACAACAAGAAGTGAACAATATCAAGTCAAAATAGATGATTTTATTATAGTTGTAATTTTTTGAACTTGTACCAACTTCAAATTATATAAATGATGATACTTTTTATAATATTTAGTTTAATTCAATATAATTCTTAAATTTATGTTTAGTTTCTTAAGTTTTAATATTGAATTAAATTCTTGAAATTTTAAATTTTACTCCCTCCGTCCCAGGATAAAAGTCCTGGTGGACTTTTCACGCATATTAAGAAGAGGAATAAAATGACAAAATTGCCCATAATAATGTCATTAAATATGGAGAGAATTAGAATAAAAAAAGTATGAGATATTTAATGTTACGGGCATAATAGGAAAAAATGTGTAAAAGTTTGGTTATTAAAGGAAAGTGGACATTTAACATGGGACTATCCAAAATAGTAATAAGGACTTTTATCCTGGGACGGAGGGAGTATTATTTAATAGCAATTTTGTTTATGAATAAAACTAATACGTTAAAAATATGTTAGAACTTTGAATAATTGCATGTTTGTGTTTGAACTTTGACATTAGCAGTATGTATGTGTTTGAACTTTAAGCAAAAGCCTTTATTATCTTTATTATAGATTGTTTTATTTTATATTATTGTTTTGTTTGGATAAATGTAAGATAAAATATTAAAATTGGCTTAAAATAAAAAATTCCGCCCAGGCCCCTCCGGCCTCCCGCCTCCCGTTTAGCGCCTTTTAAAACATTGGTCATAAGTGTTGGTAAGAATGAAGACCAAGAAGGGATATATATATATATATATATATATATATATATATATATATATATATATATATATATTTATCTTCAAGTGAACCAAATGTAGGAAATTAATATATCAAGCCTAGTATACTATGTTCGTAAGACAATTATGCCTTCCTTATTGGTGCTTAGAATTAACGATACTCATCTCCCAGGATACAATGACAACGTATGCTATAGCAGCACTACAAATAGCATACACAACGAACCAAATAAAAATGCTCTGAACTCTCTCAAATCTTCTAGGAATGTAACTGAAGAACTGGTGAAGAATATGATGAATTGAATTTGGAATGAATGCAAATGGCTGACTTAATGACCCTTCAGATTGGTCATGTCCCTTTGAAATGGTATCGATGCAAATTAAAAGTCATGGCTGATGGCTGAATAGGGGCGAAGCAAATCAGGTGAAGGCAAACAACTCATCAGGCGCGCCTTAGAACGCCGCGGCTTTGGTTCTTAGCGCCCACGACGACGACGAAATGGCATATGGCGCTTAACCAACCTCGACTTCGCTTGCTTTTTATTTCAAATGTTAATAAAAACTAAAAAATACAAAATATAAATAAATTTTGCCTCGAATTCATAGGCTGATGCATTAGACTTCTTTTGAGGTATTCAGTTGAGAATATAATTTGCTGAAAGAATTGTTTTCCCCACAAATTTTGTGGTAGCCCAAAACTTAATTATAATCCAAAACTTAATTATAATGCATTTATTATTTCTTTCAAAGTTTTATTCATTCTTTCAGCAACACTATTTTGTTGTGGTGAATAAGGTTTAGTTGTTTGGTGTATTATACCATGTTGTGAACAAATTTCACCAAAAGAAAATTTATATTCCCCACCTCTATCAGTTCTAATTATCTTATCTTTTTATCCAGTTGATTCTCAACCTCATTTTTGTAATGTATAAACATTTCCAAAGCCTCATTTTTACTTCTCAATAAGTAAACATGACAATATATTGTACATTCATCTATAAAAGTAAGAAAAATGTTCTTACCCCCTCTTGTTTGTATATACTTTGAATCACAAATATCAATATGTACTAATTCAAGAGGTTTCGTATTTCTTTCAATTGATTTAAAAAAAGATTTTCGAAATTTCGCCTCAACGCAAACTTCACATTTATGATTGGGGTCAATCTCACATTTTTGTAAACATTTCATATTAATTAATTTACGTATAGTATTATAATTAATATGTCTTAATTCTTAAATCATATAAGCAAATGTATTTTTATTAATGTTGGAAGGTACAATTGTCAATACATTCATTTTAAAGAGCCCATCGCTCATATATCCCTTCCCTACATACATCTCATTCTTGGTTAGGCCAAACTTGTCCGATACAAAGACCAATTTAATTCCTTAGACGATAAGGCATCTGCCATATAGCGTCCATACAGCTAGGACGCCTAGGCGATAAGGCGCCCGCCATATGGCGTCCATATGACGACAAATCGTTAACAATGTACAATTTATACATTATTTATTTTACTTCAAAAGCATTTTCGACAATAAAATTTTATATATATTTAACACTCGAAACATAATAACTAACACTATCGAATACAATTAAAAACACAATTATATGAATACTTCACAATTAAAATTCAAAAATAAAACACTTAACATTGAAAACTAGTAGAACAAGTTAACAAACACTACGTAGAGAATAAAGGATCAACCAAGTCAACAATCATCACACATTACAAGTCTAATAAATAATAAAAATTATACCATATAACTAGTCCATGAGTTATGATGAGTCATGGGTACAAAATGACTTGATCACTTAACTTGTGCTAGCTACCAAGAGGTAAGCCTTGGCGGCTCAACATTGTTCTTCTCTAGTTTCAGGATGCCTTGTCGTCGCCTAGGCATTGTCATGGCAACTATGGTTGAACCCTTTAAAAACAGATCACTTTAAACAATCGAAAATCATAAATTCATCTCCCTTTGGTATCAAGAATGAAAAACTATGCCCTCATATCATCATGAATTCCTTATAACTTGGAACATATGGGAATTTGTTTATCATGTTCAGACACTAACTCTTCTCAAAATTCTCTAGTTCCAATTTTCTAACATCTTTGGGATTTATTTTTCATATCACAGGTTTCATATGTTATACACTATGCAGGGCTCATTGGTTTTGACTTTTGAGGACAAGATTATACATAATAATTCTATACTAGACAAAGTTATGTGGTATAGTATTATTATTATACCGCGGTAATTTGATATGGAAATTTGTATCTTGTTTATATTGATTGGAACAAAATGAGCTAGATGAAAGGGATAAGAGAAAATTTGACATATGTATCCATGAAGTTTATGCGATGGGGACGGGGTTTTCGGGACAAATGGTTAATATCACACAAACAATTCTCACGCAAAACTCAATCAATTAATCATTCGATAATCTCTAAATAATTAAGTACATCACTATTTATAATACTCCTAAACAACTTTCCTAACCTAAATTGGACTCTAATACGATAATTACAAATTCAAGAAACTAATTAGAATACAACTTCTAACTCATATAGGCTTCCAAAGCCTTATATTGTTCTAACCAACTTTCAAGAACCCGTCCTACATCATTTCTTCTCCGCTGAAAAAAACTATACTCTGTCGAGTTATCAACACAAAGAATAATTACGTCGGATCACCAAGGAGGTCTTTGCAAGCTTCAAATTTGGCATGTCGAGAGCGCAAGTAAGAGTGAATTAAGTATTTCCTTTGATAAGCGAATAAATATTAGCATGAGCATCATGTTGCGCGTGACGATCCCATAGCCATTTACGCCCTAAGATAATGTGACAAACTTTAAGGGGTAGAACATCACACATAACGGTATTCTTAAGCTTGCCAACGAAAAATGTAATCATATAGCTCCGGGTAACTCGCAACATTGTATTGGTAATCCATGCAACATCATACAGCTCCAGGTGAGACTCAACTTTTAACCCAAGTTTCTTAATTGCTTCCTCAAAAATAACATATGTACAACTCTCAGTATCAATCACAAGAGAGCACACCTGTCCCGCACAATGACTCTCGTTTGACAAAATTCACTTACGATGGATTTTAGGATCATCCTTGTGTTGCTGGGCAACAAGTAAATGTTGAAAAACAACTAAACATCCTTCCAAATGAGCATCAACTTCTAAATCTTGCTCATCGGGCTCATATTCGTCGTCTATCAGCTTGCAAGCCTCTTCGTTTAAGTCAACTTTTTCGCACGCTTTGTTAACAATAGTAAGTTGCCTAGAGGGAGAAGAGGCAACATTCGTCTTTGGGGAAAGACATTCAAAAGACATGTGACCAAAACCACGACAGTTATAGCACCTAGACGAATTGTTGTTGCTAGCATTAGAAGAATCTAGGATACGATTAGGCCTGCTAGTAGCTGAAGGGCTTGTTGACGATCTTTCCATTGGCCTATTTAAAACATGTTTCACAAAAGTACGCTCCCTCCGAGTTTTGACTTGTATTGGAGGCCTAACAGAATTTCTTTTCAAATTATTCTCTATTCGGGTGGGAACTTGAACATCATCCAGAAGCAAGAGTTTACCTGTAGCTACACCACCTGCCATCTCTAGATTCAATCCTCGACGGTACAAAGAGATTAAAACTTCTTCAACCCAAGGAAATTCAGACTGTGTAACCAAATTGTAGAACATTGAAGTATACTCGGCTACATACTTATTTCCTTGTACTAGCTCAGTTAACTGCAAATATGCTCGTTTCTTATAAGTCGAAGGTACAAAACGTCGGGTCAATGCAGCTTTCATGTCTTCTGATCTTCTCGCAGCTGTATATAAATTTTGCTAATGTTGATCCCACCAAATCCGAGTTGTTCCTTTCAACTTCGCTTCAGCAAAGAAGAGTTTCCTTTCATCGAATAATTCATACCAACGAAAGTTCTCCAAACTATGAATCCAATCAAAGAATATCTTGGGACCATTATCGCCATGAAATCTCCAACATCTAATTTTGCTCCTCTATCCAGTGCATTCATTCTAGGATCTGGAACATGATGATTAACTCGTGGATTAAGGTCATGCTGTTGTAGTCTCAGATGATTAAAATATGGGATGGGGTTTTTAAAATTCTTATGAGTATCTTCTTGTCCCTTATCTACGCATTATTCTGTGAGTACATCAACTTTTACGGTAAGTGTTGTAATAGAGGTCAGTGTTGTGATTGAATCTTCAATCCTCTTGAGACGCTCATCTTGTTGTGACATATAATTATCAAGCTTGGCGTTGATTTCTCTAGCATTAACCATTGTTCTGTAATTTGCCATGAAATATTAGATCTGATCAGATCTGTTTATCCTTTAGGTCTCTTTTTTTTATTCTTCAAGTCTCTCTGCTTCACGTAAGTACATAGAGAGCAGCAAGCTTGAGGAAGCCAAGGCATAAATTTTTTTTAACAAAACTGAGGCTGGTGGCGGCGGGACGCGGCGGCAGTGATGGTGGTGATGTGGTGGCGGCTCTTTTCTATTTCTCTTTCTCTCTCTTTTACCTTTCTTCTTCTTCTTCTTTTCCGCATGTGTTTGCTGCGAGTTGGAGGCTATGACTTGGGCTAGGTTTCTAGCTGAGATTAGGGTTGTGATTGGTATATATATATTGTACTGGGTTTTTGATTATGGATGTGTTTAGGTAAGGTTTGGTTTTCTTGTGCCGGTTAATGTTTTGGTGAGAGGCAAATGATAGTTTGGTACAGAATGGGTGTATGATGGCTAGACAATAAATTTAGGTTTAACTAAAGTCATGATTGCGAAGACAATTATTTTGGGACGTGGCAGAATGTGGTTTGGGGTTGGGCTTTGATACCAGAAATGATGGGGACTGGAGTTTTGGGACAAAGGGTTAATATTACACAAACAATTCTCACGCAAAACTCAATCAATTAATCATTCGATAATCTCTAAATAATGAAGTACATCACTATTTGTAATACTCCTAAACAACTTTCCTAACCTAAATTGGACTCTAATACGATAACTACAAATTTAAAAAACTAATTAAAATATAACTTCTAACTCATATACGCTTCCAAAGTCTTTAATATTGTTCTAACCAACTTTTACGAACTCATCCTACTATGTAGCACTACAAAGGAGAGTAAAATAGGTATTATACGAGGGAAAAGCTATTTCATAGAGGTGAAATAACTTTGTACTAAATTCAATCCCCCACAAAATTATCCCACTTCTTTTGGGATAACACAGATTTCAAGGACCCCATATAGTTACTCCTGCGGAAATGCCGAACAAGGTATAAAATTATTCTAATGGTGTATCCCACTTTTTTTACCCCCAAGCCCTAACAAACAAACAAACCTTTAGGTATTTCCACATTGAAAGAAAAAGGAAGCCGTGAGTTTGCTGCTTCTAGATTTATTACTTATCGTGTCGTACTCTAGATTATTAGATAAACGTCTTAGTTGATTAGTAGATTTCTTTTGCTTTTGGTTTTTTTATTTATTAATGTTGACATCTTATTTGCATGTGATAGGTGCAAGCTCATATTGCTAGAGTCAGGAGGCAGTTGAGTTTGATAGATGGGCAGCATCAACAGTTGAAATCAACCTCTGATCTATGAATGTACATTGTATCTTTAATTATTCATGAAACTTGTTCTTAAGAAAGATTTCATGAAATTTCTCTGGTGACAGAATAAACTATGTTGTACTCTGTATTTACTCCACACAGGAGATTTTGTATGCTTTTTTCTTTGTTGTCTTTTTTCTTGGCTTTGTTCCTTTTGTAATTCTTCTCAAGAGAATCAATCAATTGGTTGTACTAAGCAACTGGAAAAAGGAATGTAATACATGATTAATTATAGTTGAAATTTGAAAATTATCTTTATTGTGAATGAATGATCTGTTGACACAATTTTTCTTTCTATTTTGGTCCTGTTCACCTTCATTTTTATAATTCTATAAAAATTTGAATCATGTTGTGCGATTTAAGTTCAAAAAGAGTTTGGTAAATTTTATTCTTGCTGCACTCTGTTTTCTTGACGACCATTCCAAAGACTATGCATGTCTTAATGGTCCTCAATGAGGAACAGGAGCTTGGGATTTAGAAATTGCTGAGTTCTTTCTGTTTTTTGATGTAGATTGATCAAAAGTAAAGTAACTAAAACATTAACATATACTGAAAGTTGGAGTGGATGATTCCAACTTTGATGCTTGCTCTGATTTATGAGTACTTGCAATGGTGACTACTAAAGTTGTACTCTAGTATTATGGTTATGCACTATCATGGCTCCGATAATCTGATCTTTGGTGATATAGACCCATATTTAGCATGATCCACCAAGTAGACCTAGACTTAATGACTGACGTATAGCACAATATGAATATCATGTTAAGATATGGTTGAACTATGTTAATTATTGAAGAGATTAGCTACGTATATCAAGTTCAGCTGATGTTGCATGGTTAGGCTACAATAGTTTTTGCTTCTGAACTGAGATATGAACAGTAAACATAAATACCTCTTTTAATTTCGAGTGACTTCTGAATTTGCTTTGCTAACTGGTATGGAATTTTTTGCTATCATTTTGTTGCTTGTTTGGTAATTGGTATTGTATTATCTCTTTGATAGTGGTTGTGATAGTACCATATTATTCTTTCGTTTGTAATTAATCCTCAGCTTTTTCCAACTCTGTTGAATTTGAACATCTGCCACTTTAGTTGGATCCATATTTTGTTTGCATGATTCCTGCAGCTGCTTAGTAATTCAATAGTTCAATTAGATGACTGCTTAGTGAAAAGGTTATATGCATTTAATGAAAGCTAAGAGCTGTACTCATGGCACGTTCTCTGTTAGTTCTTTTGATGCTTCAGATACAGTTGGAAGAAGAAAAAAGGGGCCGCCGGGCTTCTGATGGGTCCTGCATGTGCTGTCAATGCTCTTCTTGATCTAGCTATGTTATTGCTAGATCATGCACATCTTTGTTGTAATGTATCAGGTACGAATCCTTATCCTAAAAGCTCAATAAACCTGCCTTTATTTCAAGAAGGGAGTGGAATAATCTTTGACCCTTTGGGAATTCAATAATGTGTTTATCTCTATATCTGATCTAGGTGTCTTGTGCTTAATATTCCATATTATGGTCAATATTTTCATGGTTGTAGTTAGCTCAAAACCACTCATGTCGGGCCATTTATGATGATGTCATCTTTTCAGAAATCCAGGACTTCTCCCTTTTATCACCTACAAAAATTATGCCCTTTTACTTATTTTGAATCTGATGATATCACCATAGTAACTTTTTAGTTTGTCTCTATTGTTACTTGTTATAATTAGTGTAAATACATGCATATATACTTTAATTTCTTATTTGACTATTTTTGAGTAAAGATGATCTCATTCGTTGTCAATTTTATAATGTGCCACAGTATAAAAAGACTAGGGAGAGGCTCATAAGATTTCTAATGGGTTTTTTGTTGGTGGTTTGTTGAGTATAAGCTGACTAAGTCAAGAAGTTTGAAATTTGGGATTGATAGGCCTTTAAAATGTTTTCTATATAAGGTTTAGGGGCAAGAGTAACATGCCTTCATGTGCCATACCAGAGGCAATGTCACCATCAGCTGAAAAGAAAATTGCCAATTTGTTGATTAGATAGCCGAATGAATTAGTTTGGTGCTGAAGGGGAATCACTCTTTTACTCTCTTCACCCTCCTCCTATCATCCTTTATTTCTCTACACCAACTTTTTTTTTTTACCTAGAAAAAAAAATGGTTTCAGCTTTGATGATTTTGGATAAACCCTAGCGTTACTAATTTGGCTTTGGAAGTTATATTTTGAAATTTACTAGCATATATACTTGGAAACTTTTCTTTGAGATAAACGTAGACTAATATGTTGCAGTCGATTAGAACAAAGATTGGATCAAGAAGATCTCATGAGTTATCTATATAGGATCGATACAAATTGTTTCTGATATTAATATCTAGCTCACTCCTTGATGATGATAATATATATATATATATATATATATATATATATGTAATATGTATGGTCGAAAAGCTTGTACTCGAAAGGACTTGTTGGAGTAAAACAAAAGGAGAAGACACAAATGCCGGACATCTCCGTATCATGCATTGATTAGATTACCCCCTCCCTTTGCAGATCGCTTTCTGAGAGCCTTAGAACATGCATTATAACTTTTCTTCAGTATGTACCCAGGCCACACTGGTATCAGTGGTGCTCCTTCCAAGTGGGTTCTTTGTCAGATTATAACTATTCCTCTTGATTTTAGGACCACATTGATAGCTCTGTTGTTATGGAAAGAATTCCCATCAAATACTACTCGACATTTAGGATGCGATGGTAATTGTTTTTGGGAATGTATATTTTCACAATAATCTTTTGATATTGACAAATATTTTGGTTACTTGCATTGTAGTTTTTTTATGGAAATTGTTAAATTCACAACATAAAATGTTATTACCACAACAAAAGTGTCGCTATATACACCTACAGCGATATTTTTGTTGTGAAATAACAAAAAATATTGTGAATTTAACAATTTCTTTTTGTTTTCTCTCTCTCTATATATATAGCTAATTTTCTGCTGGATTATAATTGTTCCAGAAAAACATACTCATGTTGTTGTCAACAATTTCTTACTCCACTAAACAAGTTACTCCCTCCGTTTCTAAAAGATTATCGTTTTAAAAGAAAAAATTTGTTCCAATTTATTTGTCGTTTACAACTTTGTAGGAGAATAAATTATTTACTTTCCTATATCACCCCTACTTTCTTTCATTGTCCCAATAAATTATTTCCCTTGTATTAATTGTTTTCAACTTCCCATAAAAGGGTAGTGATAAAATTTTAAACAAATTTAATTGTTAAATAATAATATTAAATGACTTTCTTAATCCATGTTCAAATATCTTAAACAACAATCTTTTAAGAACGGAGATAGTACACCACTTGTTTCTAATTATTTGACGTTTTAGATTTTTTCATGTGTCCCTAATTATTTGACGTTTGTTCAAATCTAGTAGAATTAATGATAATTTTTCCAAAATCACCCCTCATTACTCTGCCTATTTTTTTTGATACTTTAAACTCTTTCTCCCTTCTTATCCCAACAAAATTCATTATCCCAACAAAAGATTTAAAGGTATTATAGATAATTGAGTATTATATTTAATGTTTTTCAATCATTATCTTAATTCTTGTGTTCACCTCTAAAACGTCAAATTATTAGGGACGGAAGGAATAGCATTTAAGGGTAAGAAGTCGACGTACGTGTCATGGTACCAGCTGTGAGCATTGGAACATTAAGTGCAACTCAGCTCAAACACGAAAATATTGTGTACTTATTATAAGGCAAGTGTCTAAAAATGTCCCTGACGTTTATCCTGATATTCCACTTCCATCTTATACTCTCTTTTTTCCAAAAGTACCCCCAATGTTGCAAAATTTACCTCAATATATTATATTCCCTTCGTCAACGGACATGCCACCTAGATAAATGTGCACGGTTGACGAGGCTGGACACGTGGCAAAAATAAATTTTAATAAATTATTTTTATTATTTTCTCTTTCTTCTCCCTCTTTTCCATCTCCTTTTTTCTTGTCCCTCTTTTCTCTCTATTTTCTTCTTCCTCTGTTCCCCTTATGCAGATGATCATTCAATTCAGTGCATCATCATCATGTTCCTGAACTCAACAAAGTTGAGAACGTCGTCTCCATTATATAAGTTCATACTTTCGAATCTTCACCCTCACAGCTACTCACTGAAGTTGACTCGTCGAGTCGACTCAACATCCTCTTCAAACTCTTCGATGTAATATACTTTGTCCCCTCCGCCGCGTACATCCCAAACGCCACTCTAAGCTCCTCCTCCTCTGATACGTACGTTACCTGCCAGTTTCCTAATAAGCTTGCTGAAATCTTTCAAACCCTAGCTCATCCTGATCATCGGAATCCATTGACTGCACTGTCATAGGAGCAGGAAGGGAGCTCCTGAACAAGTATATATGATTCTCATTCAGTTTTGTAATTGTCATAGCACAAATGTTAGATTTAATTTCATGCCTAAATTAAATCAAATCAACACAAACAATTCAACCCCAGGTAACCCAAATCAAAAACTTCTGAATAACTAAACTAGATAGAAACAAAGGACAATAATAATTCATACAATCTCAAATTCTACTATATTTTTTCCACAAATACCTAATTCTTTAATTTCTATAACAATTCATAAAACCAACTAACAAATTCGTGAAACCCATAAAAATTATACAATCAATTTTCAATCAGGCCAATAAAAAAAATTAAACAGAAGTATGACAAATAAAAGTTAAATTAAAATTATGGGTATCGAAAATATTCAAAACCCTCACCTGATATCAACTCCAATCTCTTCAATTATACCCATCAAATCCATTCATGAAATTTTTAAACTCTAACTGATTTTGAATTTTTCAGCTACAAGCAAATAGAGATTAAGAGGGGAGAGAAAATAAACTGAAAAATAAATGGTAGGTATATTCTTTTTGGATCGTGGGATGAATATGTATATTATTAGCCAAAAGGATAGTGGAATTTTTCACAAAAAATGAAAATGATAAAGTAAATACAACAGCCACATGTCTCATCGTTAAGGAGTAAAGCAGCTCACGTTGTCTCTGATCTCACCACTGTCCTCCTCAACCCCATCTCTAATAAACCTTCATCAAAGCTCATTATTCAGCGTATCTGCGCAGAAAGAGAGAGATAGGAGGGGTGACTGTTTCAGAGTTTTTGTCACTAAAATCCATCGAAAAATAATGGACAAAAAAAGAGTGAATGTTAACAAATGATAGAAGTTGAAGAGAGGATTTAGAGAGAGAAAGTGAGTATCACTTTAATGGGGAAAAATTAGTTGGATTTTTTATTTTATTTTATTTTTGTCATGTCGGTCAATTTTAACGTCCATTTGTTTAGTTGTTATTTTTTTTAACGGGAGGGATATAATTGAGTTACATTTTGTACGTTGAGGGTGCTTTTGAAAAAATAAAGTATAAGGTGAAAGTAGGATATCGGGATAAATGTCAGAGACACTTTTGAACCTTTGATCACTTGTTATATCCGGATCCGGTTAGCATAAAGTTATTTTTTTGGTAAGTTGATCAATAGAATATTGACACACATACAACTTCGTCTGCGTGTCAATATTCTATTGGTCAATTGACTAACTTACCACAAAATAAATTTTATATTAACCACTTCCATTATATCCTTATCCGTTACTTTGGTGCATAATATATATAAGTTGATTTAGTTAAGGAATCTTTTATAAGACCACGGTATAGAATATACAATATCATAACTGTTCTTTTATATATGTTTAAAATCCTAGAAGATATAAAAGTGATCGAGTACAGCATATATCTGTACCAGAATCTTTTGAAAAGATTTAGGTAGTTTTAACTGTTTATGTTTGTATTTCTCTTTTGGAAGTATGAACGAGCCTGCAGTAAATTGCAGAGAGATAAAGAGTCTGTTTAAAGGTGTACTCTGCATGGGGCCGGGGTCAAACATAACTGCAATGGTATCAGTAGATATGCACATGGATTCACTATTTTTCACTGTCAAAACTCTCATTCTTTTACCCCCATCCCCATATATATATATATATATATACGGTTCGGATCAAGATATCACTTATCTTACTAATTCACTCATTTTACTTTTTTAGCGATTTGGTTTTGGCCATACAACCATTGTCTATACTTTTAGCGACCGGACAACATATAGCGTCACTAAAAAGTATAAACGATTTGATTGTATGATCGAAACCGTCACCTAAAGGAGGTAAAGCACGAAAAATATAAATAGTTATGATTTGATCCTTGCTCTATATATATATATACATACTAGCCGTATCTCGTGTCTCTACACTACATAGACGGTATAATTTATTCTAAATTTTGGACAGATTCAAAAAATTTATTAGAATTAACGAAAAATTCAAAATTATTTATATTTTATATATATATATATATATATATATATATATATATATATATATATATATGTAAGGCATGTCTTTGTGGGAAGCGGTTAGTATGAAGTTGTTTTTGAGTAAGTTGATTAATTCTATTAATAAAGTCTTGACACATAAATGAGGCTTTATATGTATCAGTATTCTATTGGTCAATTGATCAACTTACCTAAAAATGAACTTCATGCTAACCAGATCCGTGCTTGTGTACGTAGAAATCACTGTACTGAACACTACGTAGTAGTTTACTAGTTTTTCGTGATTGTTAGGCTTGTGATTCTGAAACTTGAGCGTCAGACTATAATATATATATATATATATATATATATATATATATATATGTGTGTGTGTGTGTGTGTGTGTGTGTGTGTGTTTATATTATTGAGGGAAATCATTTTTTGAGCTCTGGAATTACCTTAATTACTAAATACTTGGTGCACATGGTACAAATGTATATTTACACAAATTGTAGGAAAAAATAATTGCAGCACTGTAAATATCATGAGTTTGACAGTCTCCATTATTAAGTGATAATACCTTTATATATAGCATAAGTATACTTTGAATTATCAATATAATATAAAATGCTGGTGTAATTATCTATATCATCATCCCATTTAATTTGTCTCCCCACCTCTCTAATGATACTTTTATCTCCTATATATATATATATATATATATATATATATATATATATATATATATGGGGTATTCATCCATTATACAAACGTTTGTCGTGGACACTATTCAAGCAACAAGTTGATTCTAGTTGATGCAGACAATGGAAGGCTTAGATTGGTCAACTTTTTCTCTATAGCCACAACTTGTAATGGCGGTCCTTTTTTTTTTTGTCAGTTTGCAAATTACATTATCGCTTTCTAACTTATAATTCATTCACGCGGCATGCATACTGTAGCGTAATGTGGGTCCCCACCATATGGCCCATATGCGGTGTGAGTCCCACCCATATGGCCTATATGGCTATGTAAAGATAAGTTTACATTTATGTATACATAATGTAAAAATAAAAGATAATGATACATAATATAAAAATAAAAGATAATGATAAGATAAGTCGAATAAAAGATAAACTTATTTTTATAAATATATAATGTAAAAATAAGATAAGTTTGAATAAAAGATAAATTTATCTTTTATAATAAAATAAATTTATCTTTTATTATAAAAACATAAATTTATCTTTTATAATAAAATAAAATAAATTTTATATTTTATTATAAAAGATAAATTTATTTTATTATAAAAGATAAATTTATTTTATTATAAAAGATAAATTTATGTTTTTATAATAAAAGATAAATTTATTTTATTATAAAAGATAAATTTATCTTTTATTCAAACTTATCTTATTTTTACTTTATGTATTTATAAAAATAAGTTTATCTTTTATTGCATTTTATCTTATCATTATCTTTTATTTTTATATTATGTATCATTATCTTTTATTTTTACATTATGTATACATAAATGTAAACTTATCTTTACATAGCCATACGGGCATATATTGGTGGGACTCACATCGCCGCCATGTACTTTGTAGTTGGCAGTATGTATTAAGTTTAGGCAAGAATGTAATTTGCAAAACAGACAAAAAAAAAGTGGATCAGTAGCTATGTCGTAGCTAAGCAGTAGGAGAAAAGTTGACCAATCTAAGTCTTCCATTGTCCGTGATCAATCAGAATCAACTTGCTTTGTTGACAATGTCCATGGCAAACGTTTATTATGGATGAATATATATATATATATATATATATATATATATGGCAAACCGTTGCTAAAAGCACTACGCAAAGAACCTAGTTGATAATCGTTGATACATGTGATGGCGGTTATGATTAATTGTAGAATAAGGCCTGCCAGCTACAGTCATGCGGCGGTCAATCAAATCAAAAATGCGTGCGTAATTATGAAGCTGCCCCTATGATGTAAACGTAAAATTTTATACTCCCCGCCGCCATGGCTCCGTGGCCATAGGTCCCACCTTTTTTTTTGTCGATTTTGTTTGTCTGTTATTTGTAGACGATAAATCGTAAATGCCACATGTCTGTTTATGTGGCGACTACTTTGCCTTTTAAAAACTCAGCCTTACTTCATCGGGTTTTAAACATAGATCTCACCTACATCAAGCTTCTCTCAATTTTTCTCCCTCTGCTATTATATCTCTTTTCCTTTTAGTTGATATTGTTCGTTTTCAGTCAAAGACTTCTGATCCGGAGATTTTTCCTTCTTATATCAATGAATGGAGTACAACATACCTGCTCATAAAAGGTTTGTAACAAGTTCTTCAGATTCTATTCAGAGTTTAGATATTTATGAAAATGCATCTGAATTTGCAAGTGAAGTTGAAAGTAATAAATCTGAAATGATGTCGTACGTTGGTCAATTATTTTCTAAGTTGGAAGAAGTTGAATTTTTTTTTAGGTCGTATGCTAAAAAAAATGGGTTTGAGATTCAAATTGCAACTAGTCATAAACATTGTGCTAATCTTAATGATGTGTAAATCTAGGTTGTATGTTTGTAAAAAAGTGGTACACCAACTTACGTAAAGAGTTTACGATGATGAAGATGATAGTAAAAAATAACTGTAATCCAGCGAGACTACATAGATCTATGCATTATGCAAAAGCTAGAATATATGTTGTTCATAATAAAAAGAAGATAATTGGCGTATTTCTCTTTGTTCAATTAGAACACAATCATCACCTAGTGAACCCTATCAAGGTAGATTTGATCGAGACACATAGAAATATTACTCCGGTTTGAAAAGAAAATTAATTGACACTTTAAATAAGTCCGGTATTGGTCCTAGTAAGATGATGACGTTTTGAGCCACAATGGGTGGCGGGTTGCAAAATGTTCCTTTTCTAATGTTAATGTTCAAAATGTGGTGAGAGAATTAAAGGCGTGATTCTGCGAGATGAAAATGACGTACATGGTCATTTGTAGTTTATTTGAAAAAACTTGGATCCGGAAGTTTAAGTAATTTTTTCTATCGTGTCAAACCAGACGAAATAAATAGTATAGCATGTATTTTGTGGGTTGTCGTCCGATCAAGATTGATGTATCAACATTTTGGAGATGTTGTGACATTTGACAGTACGGACAGGACAAATAAGTCGCCGTTTGTTCCATTTACCGGGGTCAACCACCATTTTCAGTCTATATTGTTTGGATTTGCATTGTTAAGGGATGAGACAGAGGACACTTTCATGTGGGTATTAGAGACATGGCTCGAAGCCATGGACTACAAGACACCTATAACCATCATCACTGACCAAGACAAAGCCATGAGTAATGCTATTGCTAAAGTACCCCACTTCTACTCATCACTTATTGTGTTCTTGGCATATTAGCAACAAGTTTCCTGAGAAAATGCATCATGTTTATTCTGAGCACCCATCCTTCAAAGACCATTTTAACAATTGTGTGTATAATTCACTGTCCATCGGGGAGTTTGAAGAGCGTTGGAAGATTCTAGTGAGGAATTATGAATTGTATAACAATGAGTGGATTAGAAGTTTGTATGATGTACGAGAGAAATGGATTTTTGGCGTATACAAAGAGATATTTTACATGAGGAATGACAACCGGCTGGAAGAAGCGAAAGCATGAATCATTTTTGATGAGTTTGTCAATGCTTCAATCGGGCATGAAAGAATTTGTAGTCTGCAGAGTCGTAAGGCTATAGAAAAACAATTTATCGGAGAAAGGAAGGCCTACTACATAACACAACATCGAAAAAGGAATATGGTACTCGGGTCATCTTTAGAAGTGCATGCTGCTCAGGTGTACACAAAAGAGCTGTTTAAACGTTTTCAACGTCAATTCGTCGATTCTATGATGTACAATGTTAGTAAAGTGAGTGACCTGTGTGGTCCTGAAACAAAGGTTTATGCAGTGTATAAGGTAGATGCCGCTGAAAATGGTGGAAGATATAAAGAAATAGTCAACGATAAATCGGTAGGGTCGATAACATGTAATTGTCAATTATTTTCTCATTACGGTGAATTATGCGAGCACATCTTGAGGTATTTCTTGGCTAAGAGTATTTCTCAAATTCGAAGCGCATGACATGATTCTTACTCGATGGACCGAAATGCGAACAAAACCAATGTCGAAGAATTACGCTTTTAGCCCAACAACTGCCGACTTTGAAACAAGATCAAGCAATGCGTTTTAATCATTTGATGGACTGATTGCGGGAGCTAGCCGGTAAAGTCGCTTTGCTCAATTCGAGGTTACAAAACTCATCTTAAGTTGAATGCACGAGGAAAAGCGTTGATTGACCAGTGTGATCCGAATGAGAATCTTACTGAATTGGCTGACGATGACATTGATTGCACTGTTGGAGTTACACCAGAGGCAATGGGCTATGATAATGACGATGAAGATGCAGAGGAAGACGCGGCTGAAGACGAGTTCTTGCCACCAGTTATTTCTCAAACAAAGGGTCACAAAAAATAATCAAGATTAAAGAGTGCATTCGAGAAAATTGTGGGTTCTAAGCCTCATCGAAAATGTACAATTTGTGGCTTTGAAACCGACCATGATAAACGCAATCACTATCGAGTGTTAGGGATTCTGAGCCCAAAAAAATAGCTTCTCGGCTTTTTATGTAAACTTCGGTTGTATGATGTAAGCTATGTTTTTTTTACGCCAAGACGTTGTATTATGTAAGCTATGTTATATTATGTTTTTATTCGAGCAATGGGCTATGATTATTATTAACCATTATTATTTTATTATAATAATAATTATTATTAAAATTATTATAATAAAAATAATAACAACAATAATAATAATCATGATAATAATAACATTAATAAGTGGAGAGATAATATTTAATGTAGTAATCTTGTAGGCATATAATGGTTAATGGAGATAGAACAACTGGAAAGATAAAAGAAGCCTGCCGCTACAAGCTGTAGCGGCAAGGCACGTCCCTCTATGCACTCCCATATTTTTTCGTGCAGTTACCTTTTTCGTGCAGTTACTTTTTTCCGATGCGATTACCTTTTTTTTTTTTAAAATGCGATTACCTTTTTCGTGCATTTATATTTGTTTAATGGTTTTCGCATTTGAGCTTTATGTAATAAAGCTCTTGTTATTATTATTATTATTATTATGATTATTATTATTATTATTATTACAATTATTAAAATTATTATTATTATTATTGTAAGCATGATAATTATTATTACAATTATTAAAATTATTATTATTATTATTATTACAATTATTAAAATTATTATTATTATTATTGTAAGCATGATAATTATTATTCGCAAATAAACTGGTATCAATTTGACCTGCGTACACAAAGTAATATATTAATAAAGGATATACATACATAAAAGTATAACACTAACAATAAATATACATACCAAGAATTGTAATAAATTCTCTATACATTTGCTGGATGGTCATATACGGGGTATCATCGTATAGAGGGTTAAAGATGGTGACTGCCCATTCGGGCATCGAGAATACAAACAAGATAAAATGCTTGGTATCTTGCGTACACACTGGCATGAATATATACATGCATTAAGTGTAATGGCGGAGTCCACATCCAGGTGGACATAAGCTTCGACAAAAACTCTACGCCCCATTAAACGGCTTGGGGACACATGATTCTTGCCAAGATCATGAAGAATGATTCCATGAATCCAAATATTGCCCACCTTCTAATGCCCTGCGTCTGTAATACTCCTCTATCTTGCATGATAATAAAGATATCTGGCGTCAACGAATGCTCGAAAATCGAGAATCGAGGGCTTAAGGCCTTGAATACGTCGTGATGGGCGTATACAATTTTTGCGGATGTATGACAGGAAATATTGGTGGATGAGAAAGTGTGTTCCCAAACAAGTGAGTATTTATAAAATCTATATTGTATTCCCTCAGCTTTTTGGTCGAAGATTTTTCGCACCATAAGAGATATTTCGTTCCAACACAGGTCTCGAATGCCTAGTTAAATATATTGATAAACATAAAAATATTATTAATAATTATTACTAATATAAATATTTTTAAGTAATAATATTAGAGTGATTTCATAATAATAACATGAGAATAATAAGTACTGTTTACCAAACATTTCTATGAAGCCGATCTCGAATGCCTAGGTGGTGGGACTAGAACTTCGTACCTGAAAATATTAATAATATTACTAATATTAATTGCCTCTTTACAACATAAAATTAAGAGGAATAATACGTAATTATATACGCTCTATGGCCAGACTCGAATGAGTAGGATGGCACATAAGCCTGGGTGGTGGGGATGTACCCTTCAGCTAGATCTTGGGCCTGAATAATATTAAACATGATAATCACTATTACTATTATTATTATTAAGTAATAAAATTATTATTAACATTCATACTCCAATTACACGAACATTTGTCTTCTCCGTGAAGTCGACCTCGAATGAATAAGAGGAACGTAAGTTTGGGTCGTGGGGATGTAACTCTCTTGACTTAGCATCATTACTTGGCTCCTCACCATTGTTCCTCCGACTTGAGTTGTATACACCGTAAAGATGGTCCCATACATTTCAACTACATAGTCCAGGAGGCATCTCAATAAAAGCAAAGCACTTATCAAGTAAGGACTTTGCACTCTCAACTTGTCATGTAAGATAAAAGTATAATATTAGTATTATTAATAAACAAGATAATATGTATTAGTATTTAAGGCCTAAAAAATATGCAAATGTTAGTGTACCATTTGTATAAGATGATGATCTTTGGATGTAAGCGATCGGGGCTCGTATGTAGGGTCCTGGGTCACGCTTCCATCGTCGAGGCGATCTGATTTTCTATGTGTGATCTTTCTATACCAAGCCATGTATGACAATTTTCACATAGTTGGCAATTTCATACTGTTGTCCCTTCAAATGCTCCATGTAAGCCTCCCAATGTGCAATGTATGTGACACCCCCAAAACAGGTATACATCACCCATTACGAGTTGTCAATACACTAGATGCGAAAACAACTACAACTTTATTATTACAACAAGAAAGCTGTGAGTTTAAATACGAGATATTGTCATCTAAACAATATCCACATACAAATAAATCATCATCATAATTATTGATACATTATTTTACAAAATGGTGAGGACTACTAAACAACTCTCTAAAACCATCATTCCATACCCCGACTCGTACTCGCTTATATTCTCGCCTCCACGAGAAGAAAAAATGGAACAAAAGGAAAAGGGTGAGCTCAACTAGCCTAATAAAGAATATTATGACTAAGATAATCTGAGAACAAATTATCGTTAGTCTTCAACAGAAAAATCTAATAGAATACAATAGACAACAAGTTTTAAATCAATACTGCAATGGAAAATATTAATTCATAGTAAGAGTTACGTAGAGGATGAAATCTACTAATATCTATGAATTTAACGATCCATCATCAATATTTTTATCCCTGTAACATCAATCAATATATATACGGAATCATATATTCATCCTTGCACTATGAGCCGAGGACATTCACTTTGATTGGTCAGTGTTCATCTAAACACTGTTCACTTTCAGACTACTAGCCAAAGATATTCATCGAAATCATTCATCTTTGCACTACTGAGCCAAAGATATTCATCAAAAATCATTCATCTTTTTGCACTACTGAGCCAAAGAAATTCAATAATATCATCATTTAAGACTGAGGATGATGAATTTTTTTTTTTTTTTTTAAGAAACGAATCTAGTGAAACAAAATGACAAGGATTAAGGATTCGTACTTTGTTTTATCCACGTCCAAAAATACCTCAAAAATAATCATAGTGGTGTAAAATTCAAGAATGATCAAAACATGGATACAATCAAAGCTAGTATCCATAATAGATATTTTGGACGAAATTTTTTTTTTTATTTTTAGATGAATAAGGTAGTATTAAGTGAATAAGATCAGATATCGTGAATAAGGCCAGTATCGTGAATAAGTAACCCCGATTAACTAAAAGTTCCAAATTTGATAAAAACTTGAGATCAATATTTCAAAGATAATGATATTGAAGAAATAATATCATTACTGAAAAAAATAATATCCCTTACCTCGGAAAAGACGATTACCTCTAAGCGGAATATTGGATATAAAGCTATAACTCGAACTTTCCTTTGTATAGCAATACTCAAAGTATACTCAAAATACTCACAAGAATACGCCGATAATATAGAGAGAGAAAACTTGGTTTACGGTGTGATTTTTAATTCTAACCTAAGCACCTATTTATAGGAAATTACTTAGAACACCAAAGCACAAAATTTAATAAATTAATATTATATTTTTCTAAATATCTCTACGCACACTACCATCCGAATTGACCTCTAACCACATGTTAAATGAGTTTCAAAAATGAAAAAAGCGTTTTTGTAATTAAAAATATTTTAAACTTCCAAAATCAATTATTTGAACTTGAACTTCAATAATTCATAATAAATAGCCCTTTTATCGGAAAATTGAATCTCGAGAGTTTTATAGAAAATTCAATTATCTACAACTTTGCGAGAAGAAAGTTTTTCCAAATTCCAAACAAAATTGACCGAAATCCATAAACGTCACGATTTTCTAAAAAGCTATAATCAAATTTAAGTCAATAAATGGGGTCCATTTACATGTTTAACATGTTTTAAATATTTATTGCAACAAAATACTCTTCCTCTTCAGTATACTCATATATCCCACATTCGATTTGTAAAAATATCACCATTATTATATTATTAAAATATAATAATATATATATTTAAATGAATTATTTTATCGTAAAAGATAAAATTTTAATTTTCAACAATTGTCACTATAAAAATTTTCTCCATCTATATCCACATAAAATCAATAATTAATTATTCACAAATAATATTACAGAATCACAATATTATTGACAACCGTGCGGTTCAGGAAAGAGGGCTTTCCAATAAGAATTTCTCCTTCTTGGCGCAATTGATTAGGTGACCAAACCTCTCCTTGGGATGTAACTTTCTAGACATTGCCAATAATGTTATCTAATAATATTATTCAGATAATATGAATTATTGCTTCGATAATAAAAAAATCTTTCGTGTAATGACAATTATTGAAACAACAACAATATAAAATATCAACGCAACAATTATTGAACCAATAAAAAATCGAATGAGCAAGAATTATCAGTAACCATTATTGAGTAGTGCCTTCTTACGTAAAGAGTCAATAATTGGTGCAATCGTGTAATCTCTTGGCAACAATAGCAGACATCGTGTTTTAACCACCGGGTATTCCAACGATGTAAAGCAGTAATAACTACTGTAGTTATTTTTAAACAACTTATATTCGTTGCTCTTCTTCCAATTGCTTTCCAGTTATGAGGCCCATACATGGGTGCAAGGCTTATCGCATTTAATATTCCCGAAACGATCTGAATATTCCACGACCAAACGAATATTCCCAAACAACAATGAATATTTTATAACCACTGCTTATTTTGAAATATTTGCGTATTTTACCCATAACTATCCACATTAATCACATCAACCCTTACTATTTCAAAATAATAATTAGAGGAAATAAAATTTCATTTATTAATTATTTGGGGTCTTACAATGTACACTCGCCTCAGGGCCATGCAATCAACAACGACAAATCTATCTTCTTTTTCCTTTCTAAGTTCTTTATGATTTTCTGTCGGAGATGGTATACCTTGTAAGAACCCATACTGTCTCATCACCCTGTCTGGCATTTGGTATTCTACAATATCAAAATGGATCGAGGGGATTCTACCAGATCCCAACAATCTTCCTTCAAAATTAAATCCATTCATATTGTCATCCCACCCCGCGTAAGGGCGCCAAACTACTTGCCATTCAGGCTGGACATCTAACTCCCCTCGGTAAAATTTCAAATGATGATGGGGATTTTGTCGTCTATCAGGGTAGCTGTGATTTTCTGAGTATGCCCACGCTAGGGCCCTAGGTAACCATAACTGTGATTGAGGCTAGGGGTTAGGTCTTCCAATTATTATACGCTCGTACGTCCAAATTTATAAAAGAGTGACACAACCATTAATATATTTCGCCCCTTTCTGAGTGGCGTTATATAAAGACCTATACAAATAGCCCAACACAATTTGCACCCAAGAATCGTTATACGGGGCCAAAGATTAGCGATAAAATACATATACAGGATGAGCAGTGATTTTTATTTCTAGTGGGGAACAATATTGCCCACACAACCAAAGAATATAGGCCTTTGTGCATCGACCAACAATTTCCTTACTTGCTTAGGGGGACAATTATTAAAATGATCTGCAACCACCATAAGAATGAAATAAAGGCGCTTTTTGATTCCCTCAAATTAAAGAATACTACTTCACTACCAAAACATTCTTTAAAATGAGCGATGGAGTGTCGAATAATGGATTAGAAAGTTAAG
Source organism: Panax ginseng (assembly GCA_020205605.1). Classification (NCBI taxonomy): domain Eukaryota; kingdom Viridiplantae; phylum Streptophyta; class Magnoliopsida; order Apiales; family Araliaceae; genus Panax; species Panax ginseng. The sequence goes on along the minus strand of CM035141.1, from coordinate 102,069,765 downwards.
GGCTTGCCAACTACCGGCAACCCAAGAATGAAATGTATATCTTCTAAAGTTATTGTAATTTTCCCATAATTTAGGTGAAAACTATTGGTCTCCGGCCGCCATCTCTCCACCAAGGCGGACACGAGCCCAATGTCAGTTTGTGGTACAACTGCGGGATGACAAAAAATTCTAAACCCACATTTTTGTAAAAATATTTTTTAAGATTTTGTTAATATCCATTGATCGTATTTTTTTTCAGTTAATTAACATGAGAGTAGTCTTCCCCTGTCTTTCCCGTCATATATATCATCCGACACATGATTTTGTTGATCGTTAAGGACACTTGGGTCAATTGGTCCATAACTCCAACTGTCCATCTACAGTACACAAAAAATATAATGTAAAAGGTTTTTCATATTGTTTAATAACTATGTAACACAATTATATCTATATCCCATTAATCAGAAAAAATGACTTCATTTTAAACTAATTTCAATAAATCTTTTTTGCGTATATTCATAATAATTAATCATTATTAGTAGACATTCATAATAAATAACTCACTATATTTTATCAAAATAAACATTCATAATAAAATAAAACAATACTTCATTGCAAATATTAAACAAATAATTTAATTATCACAAAAAATTATAATAACTACTTCACCACAAAATTATATAATTACCAAACACATAAATCACATGCTAAAAAATTAAACTCACGTGCATATATGTATACATAGTAATAATTGATAATTTTCCTTTAAAGTTTAAACTTCTATATTTTTAGACATACATTTTAAAAAATAATTATAATATTTGAAAAATAAATCTTATCAAAATAATATTTGAACACGAAAATTTGTAGATAATCCGGTTCTTTGCAAATTGTGGTTGATGGTGAATTTTACGCAAATTTTCTCTCACAAAGAGATCTGCATTTTTTTGCTTGAATGGTATATGATTTAGGCAAGGAGGAAATCTTTTTGTGGTAGGCGTAAAATGGAAGGGCGGCAATGGGTTAAAAAGAACTCGTCTTATTCTGTATGTATGTGGCGCGAAAATTCCGTGTTCGTCGTTTGGGCTTAGTGCGTGGCGTGTGTGTCGATGATTTTGGCTTTCGTGTCGTTTTGGTATCCGTCTTGGTGGTCGATAGTCAAAGGAAGAGTCTCATTGGAACACTCAGAAGCCAATAGGGTAAACATTTTCCAACATTAAATCGGGGCGACTTCAGAATTACGCACGCGTTTTGGATTTAATTGATGATGCGCTTCTGACTTGTAGTGGCGGGCCTTATTTACAATTAATCATAACCGCTCATCCCACAGATCAACGATTATCAACTAGGTTCTTTCTTGGCGATCTTTTAGTAAGCGGTTGTCACGGATGTTTACCATATATATATATATATATATATATATATATATATATATATATATATATATATATGTTCTCTAAGCAACTCGATCCTGCACTACTTACAGGTGTAATTCACCGTCACTGCACTTTAGCATTAAACCAAAAATTAGTAACTTCAACACTACTTACAGGTGTAATTCATGCTAGTCGGTGCATGTAAACTTTAAACTCGGGATAATAAATATTGTACGTGACAAAGTGGTACTTTCAAATAAACGAATTTTTATGTACATAAACGAATTTATCACTACTTATATGTCACCAAACTTAATTTGAATTGACTTGACAGAAACAAATAATATGAATTAAACATATACAGTACTAACACACTCAAAAATTCGCAAATCATTTAAATCGGCCCGTTTTAAGTACATAAATAAAGACGAGGAATTTGTGATCGAGTATATAAGGTGTACGCTCAAGTACTCACGAGTCCATTTGAGTTTCATGTCAATCAAATCATCAACAACTCGTTTTCGTACAGCTAGTTAAGATAATCAAATTGTGAATGTTTGTGAGTACTGTGTGTGAGAGAGATAGGGGGCCATCTTGCCATTTGGAGGTCCAACAAGTGAGAGAAAACCCAATGGGCTCTGGCCCCCACTTTGTCCTTCTACACCTACACACATACCCCAAAACACCCATGGCCTATCCTAATTTGCTCCCCACAACCCACATGACCAAACCCCCCAACTTTCTTGATAAATACCCTCCATAACCCCCTCTATCCTCTTCACCACCTCCATCTCATTTCACTACTCTAAACAAAAACTCACACTCCTCTAGCCAGCTTAAATAATTAAACCAAACCAAACCAAACCCAAAAAAAAATGGCAATTAGAAAATCAAACAAACTCCCACAAACCGCAGTTCTCAAGCAAATTCTCAAGAGATGCTCTAGCTTAGGCAAGAAACACGGCTACGATGACGACAGCCTTCCGGTCGACGTGCCGAAAGGCCACTTTGCAGTTTATGTGGGAGAAAATAGAAGTAGATACATAGTTCCAATATCATTCTTAACTCATCCGGAGTTCCAATGCCTTCTTCAACGTGCCGAAGAAGAGTTTGGTTTTGAACATGATATGGGACTCACTATTCCTTGTGAAGAAGTTGTTTTTCGGTCTCTTACTTCAATGCTCAGATGATATATATATAGCAGCACTATTTGAGAATTGAAGTACTAGTATCTGTTAATGGTGGTGTGACAAAGGATCAAGTGTTGAATTGGACTTTGAAGAGAGATGATCACCAAGATGAAGCAGCATTTTATTAGTAATGCTAATTATTTGCTTCTCTTTTTTTTAACATCTTTCTTCATTGTAGTTTCATCTTTTATTTTTATTTTTTTGGAATCCATTTATTGGATTCTCTTGTTTGATGACTCTAACCCAAAACCCATGAAGATTTTTCTGGGTTAGATTAATTTGTAAAAAATTAATTAAGCTTGGTATTTTCTCATAGAGGTGTGTTTGTTATACCCTGTGAGAGGAACTTTATGTTAAGGAACGATGGTTATTTGCCTGTTATTTATCATTAATCTCTCTCTCTCTCACTATATATATATATATATATATATATATATATATATATATATATATATATATATATATATATAGTTATTGTGTTGGTTTTTGTTTTTCCTTGTTATTCAATAACCGAAAGAGTCCTGCTATGTGAATTTTTTATTGAATTATAATTGCGGCCTATATTAGTACATGATGTTATTAGGATTATAAGATTGACTCATTGTATCATATATATATATATATTATTAATATATTTTTTGTCGAATTACAATTCCGATATATTAATACATAAGATTAAGTAAGATTATAAAATTTAATCACTATATCAGAATACATCATTAAAATATTACTAACTATAATAATCTGCTTAACTTATAATTAAAAAATCGATATATAAAATCGTTAATTTATCATTATCCCTTTTGAAATATGCATTGGATAAATAACTGAGTGCACGTACAATTTTATAAACCATACACAGTACCGGACTAAGTACATACTAGTAGTAGTAATTTTTAAGAAGTCTAGCAAATTTATGTAGTAAGTAATGTTTTGACATCAAAGTCACCGGCAATTGATACTCATTTGACCACATTAATTCAAACTTAAGGTGGTTGTAAGTTGATCCTCATTTGACCACATTAATTCAAACTTAACGTGGTTGTAATTACTTAATGCCATGTAAAATTATGAAATTTACTGTGTAACCCTAGCTATCTCCCTTCATAAATATGTGACGTTTAATATTTTTACATAGGGATTAAAAAAATTAAAACTCCTAAAATTACTCCATTAAAATTATTATGTACTACCAAAAATATATTTGTATAGATAAATGAAAAGCTAAATTGTAGGTGATAAAGATGAGAGAGATATATTGTTAGAGGATAGAAAAAATATAGGAATCAAAGAGAGTATACGGATAATATATTAAAAGAGAGAAAAAGTAACTTTGGAAAAACATGAGAGAATTAAAGCGAGTATTAAATGTTTAGGGGTAATTAAGGAAATAATGTAACCAATTCTCCTAGAAATCCTAGAATGTCATTTATTTAGGAACAAATTAAAAAGGCTTAAATATGAATTAGTACCCTAAACTATAGGTCATATTCCACTTTGGTGATCCACCTTTCAATTTTGTCAATTAGATGATTAAACTATCAATTTTTTTAAATTGTAACAAATTGAACATGCCACGTCAGAAATTGCTGACGTGGCTAATTGTGTGGGACCTTTAGAAGCTTATGTGGCCAAAAAAATTATTTTTTAATCATTAAATAAATAAATCTGTTTAAATAAAGGGCAAAATGGTCAAAACATAATTTAAACATTAACTTAAAATTCATTCCAACAGAAAATTCACATCGCCGGAGAAGAAGTCACCGGAGAAGAAGACCAGTCCTCCACGCCCAAAAACGAAACGTTGAGGAAGTAAACCAAGATTCGGAGCAAATCCTCTTCTCCTACATCTACCGTACCATCAAAATCAGCAACTAACGATTTCTTTTGCACCCCATCACCAACAAAAACAAGGGCTTAATGAGTGAACACAAATATCAACGGCATGTAAGATGTCATCCATAAAAATTAGAGTATCCCTCAAATATCAAAAACACTGGCGGATCTTCCAATGATCACAAGACAAAAAGTCGCAACTTGGTTTCAAACGATATTAAATATTGTAAGACATGACCACTGCTAATCACAAGGATTCACTTCATTATCAGTCACCTCAATCTCATTCTGACATGCATTAGACCTCGAGAGATGAAAGATGATCGGATCTCATACAGCAAAACACGATTGACCATCGATTGAATCAATTAGAAAATAATGGACAAGAAAAGCGGTTGGACGGATACCGGGGAACTCCGTTTCAGTATTGATAGATCCGCTTAAACCAAAATTAGGATCTAACTTACAACTAATACAGGAGATCCGGACCTTGGCGGCGATACGCAAAAGTTCGAAATAACCAGGTTTAATATCCACATGTTCCTCTTAACTGGCTTGTGATCGAAGAGGGCAAAATGGTTCAAACACTTAAAACTATAGATATTCTCTTTAAATACTTGTCTCCCACCGGCCACCACCACGGCCACGACCCTTCTTCTTCCACGTCGGTTTATCAGTCGAATGAGTGAACAGAGTGAATACAGGGGCATTTGGGGAAAGAAGTAGGGAAAGGTATACTTTTGCCCTTTTAAAAACATTAAAATAATAAAATGGGTTAAGATTAGCCTTTTTTAACACATAAGCACTGTATTGCCACGTTGCCATGCCACGTCAGCAATTTCTGACGTGGCAGACCCAATTGAATGCAAATGGAAAAAATTAATAGTTCAATCATCTAATTGACAAAATTGAAAGGTGGATCACCGAAGTGGAATATGGTCTATAGCTTAGGGTACTAATTCATATTTAAGCCAATTAAAAAATTATTAAGAAATGAAGGGAGTAACATGTAGGTGAATTATTACATTGTTGTCGGCTTAAAAGAATGTTTTGCTACACTTTTTGTGAGAAAACAGCCAAGTGAAATACTAATATCAGAAACAAAAATCTATACATGAGCCATTAAAACATGAAAAGTATGGAGGGAGGAGGGGGATGTTATGGTTATGGTTTGGTACAAGCATGAGTAGTTGTTTGATGTGATTATTCAAGCAGTACAAACATTATTAGGGTTTTAGGGTTTGTCTGATCTTAGAGTACTAAGATTATTTATAGCTTTGATGGAGCAAAAGGATATGGCAAAATGATTTAACCATGCTCCTCCATGGAGTCACGGACAGATCTGTCCTGTCCTTGAATTCGGAAATTGGAATCACCTTTTGCCATGAGCCCATACTCTTATTGTCTTTTTAAAATATTAGTGTTTTTAGCTTTAGTTTTTTGCGAAGACATTATTACATTGATATATATCTCTGGTTCAAACTTAGAGATATATATTGTTAGTTTATAAATTTTAAATTTTAAAATTAATACTCCTTCCATTCTTATATGTAGGTCGTTTTAGACTTTTTTTTATATTCTTAATTATTTGTCGTTTGTGGTTATCTAGGAGAATTGATTACTATTTTTTCCAAATTACCCCTTATTACTCCACCTAATCTTTTGAACCATATTTATGAGATAAGTGAGGTGAAGGGTATTATAGACAATTGATACTATAGTTAATGCTTTTCAACCATTTCCTTAATTCTTGTGCACATATCTAAAACGATCTATATTAAGGAACGGAGGGAGTATGATATATTATGTTGTATTAAAATTAAATAAATTTATATTCATTTTATAATTTAGAATTTCATATTAATTTTAAAAAGCCAAAATGTAATTTTAATTAGTTTTAGAATGCAGGTGGTATTATATAGTACTCACTCCATTTAGAATTACCAAAAAATAAAAATTGTGTTATTTTCTTCCAAATATAAAGATCTGCATATGACACGTGAACAGGACCAGATCACTTGGGGGTTGTCTGTTTATATCTAAATTAGTCTGAATATGATCGGTTAAGTAATTCAAACTGTTTGAAAGTATCTGAATGAAATTTTTATCTATCTACCATCATAGACAATTAAAATTACATTTCATATTCATCTTTTTTTACTATTATAAATAAATTTTGTTGTTTACAAATTGTCTTTTAATTTTTTTTTCTTTAAAAAATTGGTCAATAACCAATTTAATGAATGTTATTGTCTTATTTTATTTTAGTTTTATGGACTAATAGAATGTTATTAAAAAAAATAGTTTTTATTCCTAAAATTATATCACTAATAGTATACTTCATGAAAGAATGTTCACAAGTTTATATTTAATTTTTCTTAGATAGTATTATTTATTTATAATTACATAATAAATTAATTTGTTCATAATAGTCGTCCAAAAGGTTAAAATAAGGAAACACGTATTCAGAACCTTTCAGAATTTATTTTATATATTCAAAGTTTCTACATCATTCAGTTCATTCAGATTTCTCTCATACATTCAGAACTTTTCATTTAATTTTATCAAATAACACTTTGGTTTGTAATTTACTGTATTTGAACTTGCAAAATAAAATATCAATATAAATAAAGTAGCAGTAGTAGTATTTTTCATAAAAGTCAACAAAAGAAAAGTAGAATAATGTCTTAAAACACTGATAAAATTAAATTACATTAATTCTACACCCTTCACTAATTAAGAATGTGCATTTAATCATGTGGGCCGGTATTAATCAATGTCAGTCACTGGATCACATGGATAAAAATATTGGAATATTTGGGATTATGAATATTAATGGAATTAAAACTTTGATAGCTCAAGCCTGCAAATTGGAATGGGGAGAAACTCAGAAAAGTACTGAGAGTTGCACGTCAGCCCAGCATGACTTGTTATTTTCATGTTGTATTAATCTGTCTGTGGCCTTGAAATACGTTAGCATCTCCTTAATTACTTATAAATACATCATATATACTTCATCTATTCCTAAAAGATTGTCGTTTAAAGTTTTGGTACACGGATTAAAAAAGTATCATTTATCAAGTAAAAATTATTTGAAATTCCATTACTACCCCTTTATGGGAAATCGAAAACAATTAATACAAGGAATATAATTTTTTGGGACAATGAGAGAAGGTAAGGGTAATATAGGAAAATAAATAATTTATTATCCTCGAAAGTTGTAAGCGACAACTTTTTGGAACAAATTTTTTTTTCTAAAACGACAAACTTTTAGGAACGGGGAGTATATCATTATTACTCTTGTGCTTCATGAAGGACTTTAACACATTGTATTTCTCAAACATACTTCTCCTTCCCAAGTTCCCATAATGATTATATATCATTATTACTCTTGTGCTTCATGAAGGACTTTAACACATTGTATTTCTCAAACATACTTCTCCTTCCCAAGTTCCCATACAGATTATGAGATGTTTCGATACTCCTTTTATAACAAAAATAAAAATAAGAGATTCTGATGAATCTAGGAAGTCTTGAGCACTATGAAATTATAGTTTTTTGTAGTAGTAAATATTGCATTTTAACGCTAATGCCGAGTTTGTGAGTAAATACAACTACAAGTATGCAACATTTGTTATAATCAATGCAATAAAAAACCATAAACTTTATAACGGTAAAGAAATATGACAACTTTATGAAATTTGGATCCCTGCGAAGGATAATGCATTTGATTGGAAAATATTGTTTAGTAGGATTAAGTACGTACCTCAATGAAAACAAATGCAATGGGAGGAGAATATGTTAAGGTTTATATATATAACACATGCATGTGCCCTGGCCAGCTAGGACCCATTACCAATATTGAGCTTGATAATGAAAGAGAACTCATGATAGATATTCTTGTTGGTATATATATTACTATTAGATTCCACATGCAAGTCAACTTCAAGTTCTATGAGCCTTACATTTTTCTCTTATTTTTTCCCTTGGGTAAGAGGAATAGTACGTTTCGTTAGGGCCAATAACTATAGTACTATTTGGTTTTCCTTAGGGTTTTTAAGAGAAAAACCTAACTTGCATTGTGCATACATATATAGTTGCATGACGCTGTAGCTCACGCACACACAAACACGCAAGTTAAGCCACAAAATTTTATATTACACATATTAGTTGATCCCTCTTATATATGCAAACAAGAACATCATACAACACTCATATTTTCTCGATCGAACTAGCAAGAAAAAGGACAACGACTAAATTTGTGATCTTTCAATGGGCCACCAACAAGATTTAAACTTCATATAAGGGACCAACAGAGAAGCAAAGGGTACCTCTACTTTATCTGGTCTCTCTCTCTCTCTCTCTCTCTCTCTCTCTCTCTCTCTCTCTCTCTCTCTCTCTCTCTCTCTCTCTCTCTATATATATATATATATATATATATATATATATATATTAAAGCATGCATTTACATACACTTTGCTTCTTTTTGTATGAGCCACAAAAGTGTTCTGACAGTCACAGCTCTTCAGTACCATAACTGACTTCCCAACTCCATATTAACCTCCAAAAGGAATACTATTAATGTGAGCTAGACCGCCACTACAGTTACACTATACCTAACTCCAAAATATACATCAATGATGTCTAATTAGTATAATGATCGATCATAACTGAGACATTGTAACTATTAGGTTTATATATATTCTCATAATTCATGGAGTGTGAAGATGCTTAATGATGATAGAGATCTAGATCATAATATCTTAATACTGAGAGGTGGCTAAGGAGCATGAGACACAAGTTTGGATCAGTTTGATACAAGTCCAATTCAAAATTAAATTAGAGAAGATTTTGTTTCTTAAAATATTAGACAGATTATATTGTATTTTGTTTGTTGTTGTTTTATGTAATTTAGCATGATTCTAGGGGGTATGATTTATTTTGATTGTAATTTTAGAGATTTCTACTAGGATAAAATTAGGGTAACATTTATAGGGTTTTTATTACCATAATTAAGTCTTTGTAGTAGTATAAATAGGCTTTAAGGCCAAGGTGGGGCACTGATTGATTTAATAATATATACTTTTATTTTTTTGGATTTCAAGAATTCTTGATCTTATTAGTGTGTTCGTGACGATCAACCCGACTTATCAGGCATCAATCCATAGGTGTTTGTGGCGTTCTCTTTTATACATCAATTGTTGATTGTACTAAAGTTATCGCGGATCAATGTGTCATTAATATTCTACCCATAACGATTGCTAGAACGATCCTAACGACAAGCAGATAGAGTCTATCAATATTTTATGTTAATTTTAAAAAATTACTTTTTGATCTTATATTTCAAAACAAATGAAAAATCATATCGCATTTAAATAAAAAAATAACTCTCCTACCATTATTGCTCTACTTCTCTTCTACATATGATCACTCATTCTTTTCTCTGTCCTTTTAATTATTTTTTTATATACATCCATCAATTCATTTATATGGGTCTGGCTAGTCTTGACATATTAATAGTACTTAAGAAATCGAAATACCATGAAGATATTTATTTATATATACACTATATCCACTTGGTCTTATATATTTTACCTTTAAATTATTTGAAATGAACTAACTTTCACAGGAGTACATTTTCACCTAATTCTATTTTAGATTTTTTTTAATATAAAAAATTCAATAAAAAGCAATGGTAGTATTTGTCTCGTGGAACAACCCTCCTGCTTCTCAATATATCCAAGAGTACAAGGGGACCCTACATTAGTGAATACTAGTCATTTCAAATTCATTTCACATCTGTTTAATATAGAGGAGTTGCACCTTAATAAAGGCTAGTGAATGACTCAGATTACAGTCGAGCTGTGCATGTTACTTCTGTTTGAACTCTGTCTCAATGCTTCGACTTATTTTCTTTCTTCATATATATATATATATATATATATATATATATATATATATAGCCTCTATATATCGACTAAAGAAGAAACAAATCTGCGTCCCCTTGATGTTAACGGTTCGAATTTGATATTATTTTGTTTTCTAAGAAAGACTAGCATTTCATAATATAAATATATATATATATAGAAGCGATGATCAATCAGATACACTTTATCTTCTTCGCTGTTTTCTTTAAATGACGGTTTGATCATCTACAATCGTTATTTATCTTTTAATGACGTATTATATGTTGTCCGTCATTAAAAGTATAGGCATTTACGGATTGTATGATCAAAATCACGCTTAAAAAAATGGTAAAGTGAAATGAAGATAAGAAATATCTGACTGATCCCGAATATATATATATATATATATATATATATATATATATATATATATATATATGATAACAACAGCCATCGATTCAGTTACGGGTCCTTGTTCACCTAAATCTGCACAATCCCTCTAACCGTCTCACAATATGAAACGGCTCGGGCTGCCGTGGAGTGCCTCGGGGATTAGTGAATAGGATTGAGATATAAATAATCATTTTTAGTTTAACTTTCAAATGTAAAAAGTATCTAATATCGATCTCTTATTCTCTTTAGATCTCTATTTACAGTTTCGCACATTTTGTTCTATTTGGGGTGTCTTATCAGGTATCAAGATATGGGCATGTCAATTAAGTCCTACAGACAGTGTTCTATCATCTGACTTTCACAGTGTTCGAGATACGACTATGTGGGACCATTTAAATTGAACAGATGCACCAAGCTTTCCCAGTACTGGCCTTGGGTACAAAAAGTCTCAAGGTATTCAGAACTTTGGAGTCCATAAAATTTATAAATTTCAAGACGCCCCTTGCTATTTAAAAGCCTAAGGTCTTTTGAGCTTTTAGGTCCATAAAATTTATAAATTTTTAGGGTCCCCAAGAGATATTTGTGTTATGTATATATATATATATATATACCCAAAACAAAAGAGCCCAGTTCACGTTAGTTTAAATTTAAAGGCGCAAAAAAAATTTACCCAATGAAATAGGCCCAAATCTCAATGGCAGACTTGTATTATTTCGTATTGATGCTCTTCTTAATTTTTTTTATATCTATTTTAATAGCAATTCATAAAAGGCCCATTTTTTTATTATCAATTTAGACCCTTAAAAACTCAAGGCCGGCCCTGAGCTTTCCAAACACTCTTTTGCCCGAGCTATCAAGCAGATCAGACCAAACGATTTTTGAGCCTAGACTGACATAATGTGAGCTGACCTCTCGAGCTATATATATATTCCCTGTAATCAATAAAAGAACAAGGAGAGCCAACTGTGTTGGGTGGTAAGCAGCGTTGTAGGGAAGTCATGTTGGTCTCAAATATGCGACTCTTGTCGAGCTAATTGTCGGTTGCTAACAATTGCTGCATTATATCCTTTGGTAATCATTTTATGTGTCTTGTTCAAAATTAATACTAGTGTTTGGAAAGATTTTAAGGCATGTCAATTAATATAAGTCTCGAATAAATAAAAATCTTTTATTTTGTTATTTGATTATTAAATTCATATTTTACATGCATAAAAATAATTTTGAGAATTAAAACCATAATTAATATCATTTCTATTCAAATTACATGTTTTCATCAGGATGGAGGTAGATATATTCAACTTTATTTGCTCACCGCTGATAATAGTTGATGGTTTAATTAAAAGATCCATCCATAATATCACAATTAATGGAAGAGTAATGCTGGGAAATATAATCATATACGGCCTCCACCTAGAAATTAATTAAAAGAGAATTTCAATTACTTTTTTCTTAATTTTTTTTATTAAAACCAAGGTTAACTAATTTTGTTGGACATAGTTAGACATGTTTTCTTTCCACCAAAAAGTTTAATGGTTGAAGTTTAAAATTAAAGTAAATGAAACTTTAATATATATTAATTCAAAAGAAAAATAATTAATTAAGACTCTTTTTCAGTAGAGACGTATAGTAAGAAATTGCGCATTAATTATACAGTATACAAGTATTTGTCTAAGAACTCTAGAAACTAAAAATACTTTTCATTTTATGATTTATATTATTTTACTTTCTTTTCTTTTTAGGAAAATTTAAAGTACAGCAAAAAGTAGAAAACGATGGATGAGTAAGTTTCCTTTGACAAGTAGGAGTACGTACTATATAAAAACAACAGAATAAATTAATTATTGTTGAGGGTTTGAAGTTTGATGATGAGTATCTTTCATGGGTCATTCATATATTATGTGACCAGGATATATACATTACTACTATTCTGCATGGGGACGAATAGCACGTGATTGCTGCCCCCACACCTGCCCCATGCATATTCATGCAACTTGTTACTCTAGACTCTAGGCTACCCAAAGGCCCCCAACCCTCACTAAATTTCTTACTTTCGGTACAACAACTCAATCAATTTTGTATATATATATATATATATATATATATATATATATATATAAAGCAGAATCCATTTTGAATCTTTCATTCGACAAAGAAGTCTGAAGCAGTTCGATTTATTTTAAATTAATTTTTCCAACTTAATCTAAAGCGCCATATTTCTTACACTAAAATCAAATTCACTCATACATCATACTCTCTCTCATGTTCACACACAAAATCTTTCTCTCTCTTCTCTTCTTCACACACACACACAAAAATAAATAATAATAGTACTAAAAATAAATATAATAATAATAATAATAGTACTAATAATAATTATAATAGTACTAATAATAGTAATAATAATAATTATTATTATTATTATTATAATAGTAATAGTAATAGTAATAGAAATAATAATAATAATAATAATAATAATAATAATAATAGTAATCTATATAATAAAGATTACGATTCATTCTAATTGATTTGGAGCGGAAAGCACAAATACGGTTCGAGATTCATTCTAATTTTAATTCAAAATAATAATAATTATCTTTGTAATAATATTATTATTATAATAGTAATAATAATAATAATAGTAATAAAGTAATAATAATTATAATAAAATTAATATTAATATTAATATTAAAATTAAAATTAATAATTATAATTAAAATTATAATAATAATAGTAATAATAATAATAACAACAACAACAATAATAATAACAATAATAATAATTATTGTGGTGGTGTGGTGAATTATGATAATTTTTATTGATAATTGTAAGTTTTGTAGACAAGTTTAATTTTTTCTGGATATCTATTTTTAAAGAAAAATTAATTATTGTAGTAGTGTGGTAAATTATGATAATTATTATGTCTGATTTTAAGTTGCAAAGAGTCTTTAGGTAATAAAGTATTTTTCGATTTTAATCTAATTTTTCGTTACGCCGTGCCTTCAGGCACGGGCAATTAAAAAAAGTTACATCATTACAACTTGGAATAGGATTCTCTCTATTTCAAATAAATAGAAATTCTCATTTCATAGTTATATGGCATCATGCTAACAGGAGAGAGAGATGATTTTAAATCTAAACCATAAAATGGAGATTTTTCATTTATTTGAAATAGAGAGGATCTTAATCCCTACAACTTGTAGCGGTTGGGACAATTAAAAAGGGACATGTTGTAGCGGCTAGAACAATGGTTGTGATAATGAAATCCTCCTATAAAAGAAATCCTCCTATAAGATGGTGAGCAAGGAATGTTAAATAAAGGGACTGGGACAACTACTCATATCTGCATATATATTCTGTTATTATTTTAGGAAAATGACTATTTTTTAGAACTACGTATATATATTTTGTTATTATTTTTGGAATATGACTATTTTTTAGGAGTATATTTGGTGTCTAGTACTAGTTGTTGTTACTATTGGTCCTTTCTTGATTAGCTGTTATTCTATTTGAAATAATTATTTTTTCAATGTATTATAATCTTTTCATCATTTCTAATCGTATACAGTTTTAGAGAAAAAACCTATGTTCCGTTCTTACTTGTTACCAAAACAATATAATTGAAGTATAGAAAGATATTATCCCCTATACCGATTTAGTATAAGCTAGAAAATAAATTAATTTAAGGAACAATTATCCGTCAAAGCAAACAAACCACCCCACAATTTGTTTTTTTTGGAGTGATCATGAATTAGCTATGAATATTAATGCCAATTATTGAGCCAGCAAAGTAACATGCATGCATGCAGTGACACTAACCACCAAATTAAGTCTTGATCACATCCGCAACAGATTAAGACTATCCTCAATATTAATAAAATGTCTTCTACCACTTTTTAGCAACATGCAGCCAGCAGATATAAGCTAGCTTTCATTTCTTTTTGCCCGTCCATTTTTGTAAAAGTGCTATGGAAATATATATTTATGTGATTGATTTTAGTTCAATATATAACAAAGTCTTATCGCATATTCTTTGCATCATGGATAGGGCCATGCATATATTTTTTGAAGATGATGTTAAAGCTATTAACGAGAATGAATCCATAGTATGCAAATTGTGTGCAGAAATGGGAGTGGGCTTACGCCTATACGAAGGAATTGGAATACCCTTCATTCATTCATTCTTAAAATAAATATTGAATTTCTTTTGTATCTAATTGTAATATACTTTATTAAAGAATGAGAATATGTAGTAATAAGGTGAGGAAAGGTGAGTAGTACTCCAATATATATGACACACATGCATGCAAGTCATATATTGAAGGCCCAACTATTATTTGTGGGCTTTTACTTACCTTAATCCACTCCTTTTGTTTGTATTAATAAGAATTTTTGAAATATATAAGAAAGTGTGCATCAAGCTTGTATAAATAATAAATTAATAATACTAGTATATAATTAAGTAGCATGACACCACACTCCAATAATGATTTCTAATAAATAATGTTTTGACATAACTTCAATTTCATACATATTAATAATTTGAGAATGAAAATAACAGTAGAGAATGTGTCCAACAAACATGGGATGGATCTTCACGGATGGACGCGAATCTGTTGACAAAAGTACGAACAATTAAAAAGTTACAATAAAAAAAATTGAAATAGTAATCCTTTCAAACATAATAATCACAAGAGTCGATCATAGTAACAATTAGTGGACACTAGATAAACTCTTGAAAAACAATTATATATAATCCCGACCAAAGTAATAACATAATATTTTGATCCGAGCAATTCTTTAATACAAGCAAAAGAAAAATCGACCGACCGTCATGACCCAAATATAAATAATTTATCTTTAATCATTCACACATGCAAAAAAATCTCGAAAGCAAACTCCCAAGATATGATAATGAAATACGACAAATAGAAAGAAATCAGTCATGAAAAAAATAAGTCCCACAAATCAGAAAAATAAACCAACAATGAAAGGACTGTTTTATCAAAAAGGTGAAACTAACAATGTTTTCATAGGAGATCATATATAAATGAGCGATGAAATTACTATTTTATCCTTTGTTGTTCATTTATTCTTCATTCATGATCATGAAAAAAAAAAAATATGCCCCCAGTCACGAGCGGATTTCACGGGGCAGCAGCTGGCAGCCAGCACAAATGAACAAGTTAAAACCTCATCACCATTTTTTCTCTTTATAATTAATACTAACTTCCCTAGATATAAAGCCAAATAAGTGATGAGGAAAAGTAATCATATATAATCTAATCTTGTCTAACCTTTTTGCTTATTGCTTCATTTTATTATTTAAAGTTCTTGAACCACCATTGGAGTAACCCCTCTATGTCGAGAAATGTCTAACGATGATAATATATTTTATTATAATTTAAGTATATGTTTATCTCTCTAATCATTTAAAATTATATAAAACAACTTTTCATAATATTACAGAATACTAGTTACGTACACGTATGTAAGTTATGTTACTATTTTAAAGCTTCAACAATGTCTTAACCTCTAATTTTATAGAATTAAAAGTAGTATATAATGATTATATAATTTAAAATCTCATTTGTTAGTTAAAAAATGACACAATATTCTTAAAATTTATCTTAATAGTTCATCATTACGCTATCACTATTAAACTAACACCTTAATATTTTAAGAATAAAAATTTAAAAATATATATATATTTAATTTATAAATTTTAGAAATAAAATCTTTTTATGAAACAAGAAAGAATATTAAAGAGAATAGATAAAATCACTTAATATTACTGTCTCATTAAAAATGGTAATTTATAAATAAGGAAGAAAACATTATGAAAAGAAGGAGCATTATTGTAATTATTATTATATTATACCCTTTCCAGAGGGATGCAGTTACTTTTTCCGCATGCGGGTGAAAACTGACCACCATAACTCAATTAGCTGTCATATAAAACTCATATAAATATAAATATATTGGTGAGATTGAGTTTATTTTCGTAAAATAAATATATTTAGAGGTGGAATTTAAAAAATTCTAAAATTAAGCAACAATGTGGTCAGAACATTAGGAAAAATAATTAAGAGTATGTTATACATTCTGAAAATTTTTAGTCGAATTATGAGCATATGAATATGTAAGAATTAAGAAGAATTTTAATTTAATTTATTAATATTTAACTTCGTATATACTTTCATGTTAGTCGCAATTTAATTTTTTTAAATATTTATCAACATATATATTATTTTCCAATATTTAATGTAAATTTTTCATTTTAGTCAAATTCAAATTTAAAGTCACTTGATCACATGGAAGGCCAGTTAAGCATAAAATTTGATTTCGAGCCATGCACATGCTTAATAGTCATAACCAATAATCAATTCAAAGTTTCCACATTATTTGAAAGTACATCTATACCTCAAATTATTATACCAACAAATGAATAATTAATGAATAAAAATAAATGTCACGGTTACAAAAGAAGAATAGCACTAATACAATTAGTTCTTTTTAAAAAAAAATAAAAAAAACACACTCGTAAGTCGTAATTTGATACCATGCATAAAATAATTTACAAGAAATACTCAATAAAAGGGATAAATAAAATTTTTTATTATTTGTCATGAATTAGGTTTTTATTATTGCATTTGAAACTTTTTTTATTACAATCGAATAATCGTATTTTCAAAAACATATAAAAAATGGTCATTCCGTCCAGATTTTAAAAGTCAAAAACGTTAGAAATCTTTAATGTTACATCTTGAGTTGATTGACTATTTTTGCTTACGTGGAACACAGAAAATACAAGTAGGCGGATTATTCTAGCACAAATGACCAAAACTATTAACTACTTCACCTAAATAATTCCAAAACTAATAATAATAATAATACTAATAATTTCAAAATAATAATAATAATAATAAATACTATTAATAGTAATAATTTTTTTAAAATCTGTTAATTTTAAAAAGTCTTTTTAAAAAAAAAACTGTTTTTTAAAAATTTTGTTTTTAAAATTCAATTTTTTTAAAAACGTTAATTTTTATAAAAACAGAATTTTTAAAAAGCGTTAATTTTTTAACTGAACTAATATTTTTTAAAAAAGGCTGCTTTTTTTAAAAAACGTTAATTTTTATAAAATAGAAAATTTTAATTTTTTTAGAAAATTAACGTTTTTTAATTTTTTTAAAAATTTAACGTTTTTATTTTTTTTAGAAAAGTAACGTTTTCAAAAATTTTTAGAAAAGTAACATTTTTTAATTTTTTTAAAATTAACGTTTTTAAAATTTTTAAAATTAACGTTTTTTAAATATTTAAAAAGTAACGTTTTTAAATTTAAGAATTTTAAAAAAAAATATTAGTTCAATTTAAAAAAAATTAACGTTTTAAAAAATTAAAAATTCTGTTTTTTTTAAAAAGTAACGCTTTTAAATTTAAGAATTTTTAAAAAAAACAGACTTTTTTAAAAAATATTAGTTCAGTTAAAAAAAAAAATTAACGTTTTTAAAAATTAAAAAATTCTGTTTTTATAAAAATTAACGTTTTTTAAAAACAGAATTTTTTAAAAATTGAATTTTAAAAACAGATTTTTTTAAAAACAGTTTTTTTTTTAAAAGACTTTTTAAAATTAACAGATTTTTTTAAAATAGAATTTTAAAATTATTACTATTAATAGTATTTTGTTATTATTATTATTATTATTATTATTATTATTATTATTATTATTAGTTTTGGAATTGTTTAGGTGAAGTAGTTAATAGTTTTGGTCATTATTGTCTTATAATAATCCGCTCTACTTGTATTTTCTCGTCTTCCACGAAGCAAAATAATGTTTCAATCAGATACCAAGATTCCTAACGTTTTTTGACAGAATGACTATTTTGTAAGTTTTGAAAGATGCTTATTCGATCAGTAATAAAAAAAATTCAGAATCACAATAAAAACCGGATTCAAAGTCTGATGATTAAAACCTTATTTATCCCCCCCAATAAAATATCAACTTCAACTCGGGACGACTCGGTTGAGTTACAACTCCATCTTTGCCATCTCCATAGGGGGAAAACAAAAAAAATCATTCACATGAAACCCCATCATTTCCCACCAATAAATTATACGTAGTATATGTCAACTATAGTTAGTTTTAACAAACTCGATCAGTCGGCCCAGTTGACTCATATCAATACGTTGCTTAGCAAACTGATTTATCAGCCAACCCATGTAACAACGGCCGGGATTCACCCAAAATGTCACGACTGTTTCGATAATTCACGTGGCAGCATCTCTGAAAGTCCTCAAATCGACCTGAGTTGCCTGACTCGGACCGTGACACGAGTCGTAGAATCTCTTCAAACACCGACTCGTCACACGGTATAGCTAATGGGCCTTCATGGGTGAACCCGTATTCTTCTTCGGCTTGGGCCAATAGTTTCTTGAATATGGGGTGGTTAAGGCACGTAGCCCGCACCACAAACCTTCTGCACCCGCTCCCCACGCTGATCGCCACGTGTCCCTCCGGCACATCCGACGGTATTAAGCGGCCGCGAGAGGACGACGCATTCTTGCGCCATCGCCGGAGCATCTGCCGGATTCTGACAATGTGCCGGATTTTATTGTATTTTCCCATCACCGGCGACATTTTGGAGGGAGGGAGAGAGAGAGAATGGGGTGTGGAGACTTGAGAGAGAGAGTGGAAATTTTTGTTGTGTTTGAAGACGTTTGTAAAGGTGTGGGATACTTTATAGGAGCGTTATGAGAAAAAAAGACCAAAGTGCCATTAGGATTACAGATATTTACATGATTGTCAAGGCCATGTGATGGGTAGAGGAGTGGGAGATTTAAATTATTATGAAATTGGGTGGGGTTAATCTACTAATAAACAGTTTTTCTTAGAAGATGTTAAGTTTGGTAATATAAATATGGTAAAGAAATTTAATTAGTTTATTGCATGCATTATGACTATTCAATTGAAATTTCTCCACTGATGTTGTTGAAGAAATTAATATTATATATGTTGTCTGAGTAATAAGTATTAATTATTTAAAATGTTATTAAAATAATTATAAAAATATTGTTAAATATATATTTGTTCAGGTGTTCTAGCAGTAAAAATTATCAACTGTCAAAAAGAAGGAAAGAATTAAACATAAAATTTAGATGCATGAATCTTGCAATATTTGCATGCGAATGAATATTAGGATTTACAAACATATATAGTTAATCAATGAACATTTTGTTAGAATTTGAGTCAACATGTCTTAATAGCGGCGGCTAACATAACTCCATATTTTTCGGCCGTTAGATCTACAAATGGAAGACCACACCACGTGCGTTTGATGTAATAGTGTCCATTATTTTTAAAACACAGTAATCCTGATTAGATTAACAGAATACTACTATTATACAAGATTTGAAGAATATATTTCAGGGCCCTGTCTTTGAACTGATGGTTAATACGGATCTACTAGTATGATTTTGTAATTAAGATAGACTGGAGTAGGAATCTTAATTTCCAAGTGATTAACTAGTCAACATTTTCCATATGCATACATAATTATGATAATAGTAATAATAATAACAATAACAATAATAATAAAAACAATAACAACAACAACAATAACAATAATAATAATAATAATAATAATTGTTATTGTGGTGGTGTGGATTTATCAATTTGGATAGGAGGCGTGGCAGCAATGTGATCTTTTTCTTTTTTAAATTCACTCTTTAGAGGAATATCGTAAAAATAAAATTCATAATGGAAACTAGCAAAAAAACAAATAATAAAAATAAAAATAAATAAATTCATAATCAAGATCAAGAATTTGATTCATAATGATAACTCACACCAGTCCGACTGTGAGAAAGAAATATAAAGTCTCAAATAATAATTAATGATAACAAACAAACTAATGATAATAATAATCAATTAAAACCTAAGAACTATTAATATCTAATTGCTTAATTATTTGAAAAGTGAAGTAAAGGGAGGAAAAAACAACTTGTAGAAGAAGAAGAAAATAATATATTTGTCCAGTAGAATATTGTTTTCATCGTTTAGTTGGTTCAGAGGTGATCCTATCGAGCTTCTTATCTTCTCAATCTAGTTTTCCAATCTTGTGTACCTGAAGAAAAATTAAGTGTAGGATCAATTTAACCGTATTATACAATAACTATACATAATAAATCATATAAAATACAAGGAAAACATGTTTAGAGAAAGTGGGTTTTTCATCAAAAAAATTCCCCAAACCTTTTTCAACAACTATAATTAATTATTTATCAAACCAACATTTGATTATCAAACTTCTCCAACATTAAAGAACAAAAATTGAAGGAATCTTACATCGATTTTAAATATTGATCCCGCGTGCAACTCCATGTAGGCATTTTGAGTATCCTCAGCCTTCGAATTCCAGGATGAAAAAAAAGAATGATCTGTTTTTAAAAATAACGTAAATCGGGAATAATTAATGGTAAACGGATCAATCATTTGTTCCCTTGAAATCCATTCTTCATGAAAAAGTTGATATTGATCATGAAGATATAAATGCATGAGTTCATCATCAATTTCTGTATAATCGTCGGACAAAGTATCATCGTACCAATCAGTATAGGCCATGACTAAATAATGTGAGTGAGAGCTTTAGAAAATTTTAGAATATAAAATTATTACTAGCAGTCTAGCCATGCACGCATATATATATACGGTAAATTTTATAAAATCTAAGTCGGATTTGGGTTTTGGGTATTGAATTCGATTAGGAAACAGAAACATCCTATTTCCAACTTGAAGAGGGAGAGAGTTTTGTTTTTAAAAAAAAAAGAAAAAGAAAAAACTTTAACGGATTGGACTGAACTGAACTGAAATCAGTGGGCTTTGTTAATTGAAATTAGTGGGCTTTAGCCTATCTTTTACTTCTTTTTGGGCCTCCCAAATATTATTAAATTAAGGGTAAATTATCATATCATGGTTTTTTATAATCGATAAAATCGTAGGCACAGTGGGAGGAAATTCTTGTTTCTAGGGCTACAGATAGGTGAGAGCAATTTGAAGTCTAATTCTCTCTCTCTCCTTTGACTCAGAAACTCTCAGATCAATGGCGCCGCCGCCGGGACCTTATTCTGGAACCAGTACACTTGCTTTGGTAATAAATTTTTTATTTTCACTCCGATCGATGTTATTTTATATATAGATAAATAACTAAATGTATTTATGCATCATGTGTTAATTTATGTGTTTACTGTGATTTCTGTGTTTATGTGTATGTATTAGGTGGCTCGTGCATCGGCTTTTACTGTCGGACTCGTTTATGGAAGCATGAAGCTTAAGTATCTTAAGGTATACTTTCTCTATCTCACTGTAGTTTTCAATTATTTGTTCATTTGGAATAAAATATTTACGTGGGTATGAATTATCTTTTCAATGTAAGGATATTGTGATGGGTTTATTTATGATTAGTTGTTAATGGTAAATTGGTAATAAAAAATTGTGATTTTTTCCGTCAAACTGGAAAATTGGCTATTTTTCATCCGGGGATTATTTTCAAGCTTAGTTTAAGTATTTTCAATGTTTTGTTCATCATCCTTTCTAGGAAGGGATTTTCTTATGTGTTTTATGCTCCGTTTAATTTAAAGATTTGTTTTCCCCCCTTAGAAATGTTCTTGGCTTGTATGCAGCTCTAAAACATAATTTTGTACTAATGATTTTTGAATTCAAGTGAATGCAAAGGATATATAGGATGCATTTTTTTATTTTTTAACTGGTGAATCCATTGTTATTGGGTTGAAATAAAATATATGATAGTTATTTTTTGCCACTTGCTATTTGATTTTAACAGTGGGTAGCAAATTTTATTTGCACATTTACTTAATGTACTTGAAGACTTGTGACTCAATTGTGTTTGTGGTTTGCTTGTGCTTGTTCCTACAAGAATACAGTACTCTGGGTTTCACTGAGGTGTTCACTATTCTAATTGATTTACGTTGACTGCCATCTCTACTAGAAAATATAAGCCAAGCGGTCTAACCTTCAATGTTTCATGTATTAAGAATTTAGATCACCTAAATTAGTGTATCTTAGTTAGGTACAAACATGGGACATGTGATTGGGATTTAAGCTGAATTGACATGAATAAGGGTTCATGTAACAACCCCCCCCTTCAAAAAAAAAAACCTCTACCCCACAAAAAAGAAAAAGGAATATTGATTCTTGATCTGCATTTTCCAGTTTAGCGGTGGAGATTTTTTCCCTCTTGTGAACCATTAGAGACTTCACGACATGATGTGTGATGTGTCTCTACTGATTTTCATATCCTAATAAAATTGTGTTGTCAGGTCTTTTGGAAGGCATCAATTCTGATGCTTTTGGCTTTCCCTTGTTTTTTATGTTTTGGGGATTTCTTGTTCTTCCACCTGATTCTCTTCAAAACTCAACCTAATACATTTATATAGCCTTCTAAATAACTAATGACTGAGGTCAGTTACCTGTCAAAACCAAGAAATAATTAATCCTGGAAGTTTTAGTTGTTTTATGTTTACCATATCAAGGAGTTCTATGATACCACACTTCTGTTTTTTATATTATAGTAATTATGACACATTTCTGTATGTAATTCAAGAATGCTCAAAATTTTAAGGAAAGCAAGTTTGGTGCATTCCTGATATGTGGAGGTTTGAATAGGTGAAGCGACACAATAGAAGTCCTTGTTTTTATAATATATTACTCCCTCCGTTCCAAAACTAGCGATACAATTTGACTTTTGAGATTAAACGAAAACATATTAAATTTTAAATTGATGCGAATTTATTTAATTTTAGTTGATACAATTATTACAATTGTATGGAATATAACAAAAATTATTAATCACAATTTATTTCATTATAAACTTTTGAGTCATACCAATTTTAAAGTTTAATATGCCGTCGGTTGACCTAACAGTCAAATTGTATCTCTAATTTTGGAACGGATGGTGTAATAAACTATGTACGTTGTGGTAAAATAGTGACCAAGTGCTTATGATGAGAAAGTTCATATGTAATATAACAAATATTAAGATATATAATTTGCTCAACTTCTTTTTATTTGCTGATCAATATGACAGTACATATTAGGATGCAAATGCGTCATGCAATTTATGTCACTCACAAAGTACCCTATGAAAAAGAACATATTAATGTCATCTTGTTTGTCGTGCTCTATATTACACGATAGCAGATAACAATATTGCATGATCAAGCAACAATTGCCAACTTATCATGTAACATTCGGTTCTCTGTGATTAATATAGTGGAATGGTTTTATTTACTGAATAATTTACAACATTCATACCTCCCCTTGGACCCCTTTCCAACTTTCAGTGGGGGGTGTGGATAGTTTTATTACCAAGTATGGTACGACAGAGACACCCATAGAAATGAAAATGTAGCAAAAGTGTCAAAATAAAATTAAAATTCATGCTATCCAATTGCTTGTGCTTCAATTTCTAGGATCACAGTTACACGTTTGTATATTTAGATAAGTTCAGGAAGCAAGGTTGCACCGTCTACTTGTAGATTATATTTGCCGACTTTAATGCAAGTTTGGTTAGGGTTTATTTAGATTTCCATTCTAAAAGTGGATACTATTTTAAGCTTGGCACATTATGAGAATGAAGACTGATCTGATGTATTTCTTCCTCTGCCAGGCAAAGGCCAAGTCTCAACAGAAAGCTGCAGCCAACGCACATCACTGAGAGATGATGGAACGGTCGTTTTGGAGCCTGATAGAGAAATAAATCATGATGATAGAACTATATCATTGTTCTTTTAAACATATTAGGTCATGACATTTGCTTGTATCAGCTCAATTTTGTTTAAAAGTATTGATGTGATTATTATGTCTTGAACCATTATGACCACCATGGTTCAGGATATAATGGATCACTCTACAAGAAAATAATCTGTTATAATGTCAGATGCATACGCTGATTGATTCCGGCGGGGATTTTCTTTCATTATTTGCCTAACCAGTTTGGTTTTGTTAAAATTGCTTCTTGTTTGTTTTTCTTTTCAAGGGCAAGGGGTCTACTTAACTAAAAGAGTCCTCGAGTCTTCCAGCAGGGTGACTTTATTTTTCAATATTCAACTTTTAAGACTGAATTTTCAACTCATATAATAAAATTATGAAAAATGATATATATATATTGTGATTTGTGAATGTTTATGTTGGCTATTTAATTAATTTATGGCAATATACACTTT
This sequence comes from Panax ginseng, assembly GCA_020205605.1. Classification (NCBI taxonomy): domain Eukaryota; kingdom Viridiplantae; phylum Streptophyta; class Magnoliopsida; order Apiales; family Araliaceae; genus Panax; species Panax ginseng. The sequence goes on along the minus strand of CM035141.1, from coordinate 102,044,844 downwards.
TAAAATTATACAATAACCAAATCCTAAAATGTAAACAAGTTCAAATAGAATGAACATCTAAATTTTTATTGAATTGCTTATTTATAGAGGGAAGATAGATACCTTCAAACTTTTTGGTAATTGATAAAAAGACGAGAAAACCAAGATTTATGACAAAAGGAAAACTTCCTTCTCGGCGTAAAAGGGTACTTGTGTAATTTTGAGAGTCCTGAGAAAACTGGGGGTGGGCCTGCAACTTTAAATTCAATGATAAAATCATCTTGGCCCAAATCTATTCATGGAGGAACATCTGTAACAGGATATCAATCAATTACTTTGAATTTTTCTGACAAATGAAAGGTTGGTTTATTTTGTTTTTCATTGATTGCCATACATAACCTTCAATTATCCAAGAAGTGATCTCTATAGAACTAACTAATTTGAAGTTCACTGAGACCATAATTGCTTACTATAAGTTGATTGAGATTATATTCATCAGAGTAGCTAGAGTTTACGATGTAATCATTAGTTTAATGTGACGCGTACATGGTTGTTCAATAATAACAATATATGTATATAAAAATTAATAAGCTAGATCGAGAGCACGTAAACTTTCCTCTCAAACAGTACTATCCTCAGCTTCGATCGATCTAGTTCCATAAGCAAAACTAGTTCTAAACAGTACTGCACAAAAGGGTGGTAATCTCTCTCACAAAATTTCAACGAAAATAAGTTTCAGTTCTGTATGTATATATAAGACTACGTACTAAAGGATGAAAACCTATAAACTATATATGAATCTTGGCATGTTATCTAATGAATTTTCAATTACTAAAATGTCGCATCGATCTGATTAGTTATAAAATGATACATGCAGCTTGATAAAATATTTATGTTTACATAATTACTTATATAATTTGTGGACTTATTCTATATATATGGTTTATTTATGATACTATAAAGATGACATTTTGATTACTCCTGCTATATACATGTACCAATTGAATAACTAAACTATGGAGGATTGAGAGTGCATGCATACTTTTTGGTTGGTACGTGGTTCATCTTGGCGTTGGAATATAAGTAGGCACCCTAGCTAGCTGCCTATTAATTAATATCAAATACTAGCACCCCAACCCACGACAATTATACAACCCGCCCCTCTCATTAATTTCATCATCATCACTTGCATTTTGGCACGAGATAGAGGAGGAGCATGCAGCCTTTTTTAATTTATGTATGTTATTGCTATATATATATATATATATATATATATATATATATGATCAATTAACAACACATAATTTGCACTAAATGAGTTTAATTCCTTCTCTAATCATGTCTTGATTAAAAAATTGAGGTCCATGAAACTATATATGCATGAAAGATTCAAGGTAGGTTGTTATTTTTAATTTCATTGCTGGTTTAACAATTAACACTAGCTATTACCAAAGCAAGTGTACTGGTTCCAGAATAAGGCCCCGGCGGCGGCGCCATTGATCTGAGAGTTTCTGAGTCAAAGGAGAGAGAGAAAGAATTAGACTTCAAATTGCTCTCACCTGTCTGTAGTACGTACTAGAAACAAGAATTTCCTCCCACTGTGCCTACGATTTTATCGATTATAAAAAACCATGATATTAAAAATTAATAATATTTGGGAGGCCCAAAAAGAAGTAAAAGATAGGCTAAAGCCCACTAATTTCAATTAACAAAGCCCACTGATTTCAGTTCAGTTCAGTCCAATCCGTTAAAGTTTTTTCTTTTTCTTTTTTTTTTAAAAACAAAACTCTCTCCCTCTTCAAGTTGGAAATAGGATGTTTCTGTTTCCTAATCGAATTCAATACCCAAAACCCAAATCCGACTTAGATTTTATAAAATTTACCGTATATATATATGCGTGCATGGCTAGACTGCTAGTAATAATTTTATATTCTAAAATTTTCTAAAGCTCTCACTCACATTATTTAGTAAATGGCTACTATCTTGATTGAGTACGATGATATTTTCATTCAGCGATTATATCTGTAAATTGATGATGAACTCATGCATTTATATCTTCATGATCAATATCAACTTTTTCATGAAGAATGGATTTCAAGGGAACAAATGATTGATCCGTTTATCATTAATTATTCCCGATTTACGTTATTTTTAAAAACAGATCATTCTTTTTTTTCATCCTGGAATTCGAAGGCTGAGGATACTCAAAATGCCTACATGGAGTTGCACGCGGGATCAATATTTAAAATCGATGTAAGATTCCTTCAATTTTTGTTCTTTAATGTTGGAGAAGTTTGATAATCAAATGTTGGTTTGATAAATAATTAATTATAGTTGTTGAAAAAGGTTTGGGGAATTTTTTTGATGAAAAACCCACTTTCTCTAAACATGTTTTCCTTGTATTTTATATGATTTATTATGTATAGTTATTGTATAATACGGTTAAATTGATCCTACACTTAATTTTTCTTCAGGTACACAAGATTGGAAAACTAGATTGAGAAGATAAGAAGCTCGATAGGATCACCTCTGAACCAACTAAACGATGAAAACAATATTCTACTGGACAAATATATTATTTTCTTCTTCTTCTACAAGTTGTTTTTTCCTCCCTTTACTTCACTTTTCAAATAATTAAGCAATTAGATATTAATAGTTCTTAGGTTTTAATTGATTATTATTATCATTAGTTTGTTTGTTATCATTAATTATTATTTGAGACTTTATATTTCTTTCTCACAGTCGGACTGGTGTGAGTTATCATTATGAATCAAATTCTTGATCTTGATTATGAATTTATTTATTTTTATTATTATTATTTGTTTTTTTGCTAGTTTCCATTATGAATTTTATTTTTACGATATTCCTCTAAAGAGTATAATTTAAAAAAGAAAAAGATCACATTGCTGCCACGCCTCCTATCCAAATTGATAAATCCACGGCTATTTATCTTTGTTCAAATAAAAAGAAATATATATACCATTGTTAATGAAAATTATAAGAGAATATAATTAAGGGAAATACATAAAAAAATTGATATTTTTACATGATCTAATGAGTGTGTGATCCATACCATACATAACAAATTAAAAAATTTAAAAAAAAACTATAGTCTTTATAATTTCCATTTTTATTTTTGTTGTTTAGTTTTTTTAATGGATAATAATATTTTACTATATAAAATATTGTTGGTTAAGATTATGGAAGTATTAAGATTTTTGTGGTGACGTCCATATGTTTGTTAGCCGGAAACTCTTGGCCCGTGAGAACTCAAGCCTCACTTCCTTGCCAAAAGTGCTGGAAAGAATCTGGTTCTTTGTCTCCACACCTATATCTCTAGAAACTATGTTTGTTTGACTAATAATTATGAGATTCTCGTATCATATTAAGAATAAATTCAAAAAACATGTCACTCGTTTCATAAAAAAAATATCAAAAATTCAAGGTTATATTTAATCCTCCTCTCCTAATTCTTTGCATTGTCAATCATCACATTAGATAGTTTTACAATTTTATTAGATGAAATTAACTATAAAATTGACATTAAAAAGTTTATAATAGTCACTGCAAAATAGTTCATATATAAAGTTGTAATTATTTTAAATTAGGCTAAAATTATTATAGATTATAAAGAGTACTATCTTTACTAATGAAAATAATATATTCTTAAGATTTCTCATATAAACGTGAGAGATTATTTATTATTTATATAAGATATGAATATGAATCTTGTTAAAATATTAGTATAAACGATCAGCTAACATTATTATAAATTATAAAGAAAATTAATATCTTCACAAAATAATATATTCCTAAGCTCTCTCATATAAACGTGATATTATTTACTATTTAAATAAGATAAGAATATGAATTTTGCTAAAATGTTAGTAGTATAAATGACCAATTTGGCTAGAACATCAATTCTTGTCGATTTATAATTGTGATGTATATTAATACGTGGCATTTATTAGGAAATATATTATTAAAATATTATTAACTATATTTATTTATGTAATTCATAATAAAATAATCCTAAAATTATTATAGATTATAAAGAGAATTACTATCTTCGCTAATAAAAATAATATATTCATAAGATTTCTCATATAAACGTGAGACTATTTACTATGAATATAAATACTGTTAAAATATTACTAGTAGTATAAATGACCAAAATCTGAGGCCCCAGTTTGGCTATTCACAGCCCACTTACTTTTTGTGTGTTTTCTGTGTGTAATCTTTGTCCTTCTTCCTCCCATGGCCGCCACAAGCACCACCAATCTCTCTCCTCTATCACCACCTCTTGACAACAAGCCCTACTCCCTTTCCTCCAAAAACCCATCGAACCTCCTCTTCTCTCTTTCCTCCAAAACCCTAACCCCAAAACCCTCACTTTACCGAACCAACAAATCCCTCTTAACATCCTACTCCAAAATCCCCATCTCCGACGTTATCTCCTCAAACAAACAAAACCCAGATGACCAGGTCTTTGATAATGACGACAAACCTCGGGAAGAGTGCGGCGTTGTCGGAATTTACGGCGACCCAGAAGCCTCCCGCCTCTGCTACTTGGCCCTGCACGCGCTTCAACACCGCGGTCAGGAAGGAGCCGGCATAGTCACCGTTCATGAAAAGGTGCTCCACTCCGTCACCGGCGTCGGGCTCGTCTCTGAAGTCTTCAATCAATCGAAACTCGATCAACTCCCTGGCGATTCTTCAATTGGGCATGTCCGTTACTCCACCGCTGGCGCCTCCATGTTGAAAAATGTGCAGCCTTTCGTCACTAGGTACCGATACGGGTCAGTTGGTGTTGCCCACAATGGTAATTTGGTGAATTATCAAACTCTTAGATCAAAGCTTGAAGATAATGGTTCAATTTTTACTACTAGCTCTGATACTGAAGTGGTTTTGCATCTTATTGCTATATCTAAAGCAAGACCCTTTTTTCTAAGAATTGTTGAGGCTTGTGGGAAGCTCGAGGGAGCTTATTCGATGGTATTTTTAACAGAAGAGAAATTGGTTGCGGTTCGTGATCCATTTGGGTTTCGCCCATTGGTGATGGGTCGGAGGAGCAATGGGGCAGTTGTATTTGCTTCTGAGACCTGTGCGTTGGACTTGATTGAGGCTACTTATGAGAGAGAAGTTAGTCCTGGTGAGGTAATTGTGGTGGATAATACTGGTGTTCAGTCCTCGCTATGTTTATTGACACATGTAGTACCCAAAGCTTGTATCTTTGAGCATATTTATTTTGCTATGCCTAATTCAATTGTTTTTGGGAGGTCTGTTTATGATTCTCGCCGTAAATTTGGGGAAATACTTGCCACTGAGGCGCCCGTTGAGTGTGATGTTGTGATTGCTGTGCCAGATTCTGGGGTTGTAGCTGCACTTGGCTATGCTGAAAAATCAGGGGTGCCATTTCAACAAGGGTTGATTAGGTCGCATTATGTTGGTAGGACTTTTATTGAGCCTTCACAAAAGATTAGGGATTTTGGGGTTAAGCTTAAGTTGTCACCTGTGCGAGCAGTTTTGGAAGGGAAAAGGGTTGTGGTTGTGGATGATTCAATTGTGAGGGGGACAACTTCTTCAAAAATTGTTAGGTTGTTAAAGGAGGCAGGGGCTAAAGAAGTTCACATGAGGATTGCAAGCCCACCTATTATTGGATCTTGTTATTATGGAGTGGACACCCCTAGCTCAGAGGAGCTGATATCAAATAGGATGAGTGTGGAGGCAATTAGGGATTATATTGGGTCGGATTCACTTGCTTTTCTGCCAATTGAGAGCATGAAAAATTATCTGGGAAATGATTCTCCAAACTTCTGTTATGCTTGCTTTTCTGGGAAGTATCCTGTGCTTCCTACTGGAAAAGTGAAAAGGGTTGGTGATTTCTTGGATGATGGGTTGAGTGGAAGCATAGAATCCATTGATGAAGGATGGATTCAAGGAACTAAAAATGAGGTACGGAATAATATAAATATAATTAAAGAGGAAGATGGTGTTGCTGCTTAATAGCTGGATATAATGGTTATGAATCTTATGATGCTGCTAGTTTATGGTTTGACAATTGAAACTGAACTTGGTGATTCTTACATGGGATGAGGTGAGTCAGAATGATACAAACACATTAGTTTTTGAGTTATACATTTTTGCTCAATTGATTGAGGACAATTTTGGTCTCCTACGTCCCTTGTGGGAATGTAATCTGGAATTCATGAGTTATATTATTATGATGTTATTGATAATGGGTTATGAACTTCATAGTTTCCCCTCTCATTGTTTAATTTTTCACCTCCTTTGTGAGCTCGTTGTGAGGATTTAATTTAATTTCAAGTCTGGTATTTAGAGATATGATATAGAATATCTCTAGTTTATTTTTACCTGCTCACCAAATTTGTGTTTGTTCCATTTGATTAATGACCGCAGGGCATGCATCAAATAAATTTCTGTGTTTACTTTTATCTACTGGTGATCTCTTACCAGGGAAGGTTGTGAATTTGTGGCAAAGAAAACGATGTTTTTGATCTTGCTTTTAGAGGTTCAACAATAAATATTATTTTTTAGGGGGGGTAGGGGTAGGGGTAGGGGTAGGGGGTATGGGTAGGGGGCGGGAGGATGGGGGGGTGGGAGTGTATACATAATCAGTAAATATTATTTTTGGTGGGGGGTGGGAATGTATACATAATTAATAAATATTATTTTTGGGAGTGGGACTTGGGTGTGTGGGAGTGGGAGTGGGAGTGGGGGGAGCAACGTGGACAGGATTGGAGTATAAACATAATTAGAAAATATAATTTTTTTTGGGGTGTGACCGTGTGCGGGTATAATCAGTAAATATATTTTTTTTTATGTATAAATAAGTTTAAAATATGTTATTATTGATAAGAGTATAATAGTTTAAATATTTTTTAATTCAATACTTTAATTAATCTTGAAAAAAATAAACATGATATTATTTTAATTTATCCCATAAATAATTTTATAAAAAAATAAACACGTGATTAGGATTATTTAATTCTAAGATTAATAATCTTGAAATTATAATTATAATTATTGCAAACAAATATAGCTTCAAAATAATATTGAAAACAAAACAATTAATGCTTATTTGAAATTCAAAAAGTAGGGAGTAAACTACAAATGCTCCTTCGGGGAAGAACTTTATAAGTTGTAACAATACCATTCTACCTCAGTATACCACTAATGATTGTTTTACGTTTTTATTCCTGGAGGGGTTTTGCAAATATCATGAAATTGTGATGCTCCTATCCTATGAGTCGTGCAATCAGCTTTGAATGATAATCTGTCCTGCATATGAAATCCGAATGGATTGAAATGGAAGATGTAATGGAATAGTGGAAAGAACAGTAGGCAGAATATTGATTTATTATTAGTATTATTATTGTTAATAGTATTAAATAATCAAATTTACAGAGAAGTGACTATTAAATAAGGAAATTCTGAAATCATATCAAACATATTTCTGAACAGAAACTAATTCATAACTTGACAAGAAAGAAGTTACTTGTGCACAATAGTAATTAGTAAGCAGTCCAACTTAAACAATGACTGCGGGATCCTAAAACTTAAAAAGAATAATTCTTAATAAAAACTCAAGTTACACATTTGACTCACAGTTACAAGTTAATTCACCTATTGTCCCTAAAAAGAGCAGGCATATAGGTTCAAAGTTCTGGCTCCATCAACAAATCAACTTCCCTAACAGATTATCTCAATGTAATTAACAAGACATAAAGCACTGTATTTTGTGAGCACCAGCATTCATCCCCATATAAGCAATCCTTGATATAGCTTGCATAAACATTTCAAAGTAGCACAAGTTACTTCAAGTATAGCCATAACGAGTTGATTGCTAGAAATTAGCCATTTTCTGCTGTGTCATAAGCATTTGATTTATGCTTTGGCGTAAATGTAAATCCAGTCGGAACCTTGCCAAGTAACAATTCGGATATCCTAATCTGTGAAAGAATAACAAAGAACAAAAAAGTAATTATATTAATTGTGACATAATTACTATCATATATCAAAATACACTAGTTAGCTTAACAGATCCTTATACAACCAAACTGAAAGAAACTGCTTACCCAGTCTGCTGCAGAATCTGAGGCCATTAAGGTCTCAAGATCATCACGGCCCAAGTATGAAGGCGGTCGCCAATTCAGTTGTTGAGGGATAACATCTAGTAGACCAACTGGGATATATCTATGTGTAACTAAGCCATTCTAACAAGAAGTGTCTAGTTGTCTCTACACCTGCATCCATATGAAGCAAATGAATAGTTATGTAGTAGCTGTTGTAACAAGGATGATGCTGATGATACATTCTTGGGAAATAAAAAAAGCTAAGAAGGAAAAAAGCAAATCCCAGTTACAGCTACCAGCACCAGCTTGAACTCCTTCCGGTCAGTTTAACAAAAGAATGCAAGGGCCATAAAACCGGGTAAAGCAAACACTAGCATTTTTACTTGAGTGACTAGCTTTATAAAAATAATGGTAATATCTATCATGCAGTAATATTATATGAATCATATATACCTTTTGAATCAGAACCCCAGTGTTCAAGGCCAAAACGTACATAATCCTTTAAAATATTTAGTCGTTCTCCAGAAGTGATGTCCCAGTTCCTCTGTTCCTTAATTTCAGTAAATAACCAGGGCTGCAAATACGGAAAATGATATTCGGAACATGAGAATGGGTTCACAGGCACATATCATATAAAATATCAGATGCAAATCCTAGATATATTCTTGGAGGATATGTTTACTTGCAAAGTGAAACTCTAGCAACAAACCTTAATCAATGCCCCTCGAGCAATCATGAATGTAGAAAGCTCAGGGCAGTCGGACTTGTGCTTGTTCCAGTCCAAATAAGAAAAAACATCTCCATTTCCCATGACTTGCAATGCATCAGGGGCTTTTCTAGACACTGGTAAATGTAATCCCAATCAGCAAGCTTGCTGTAGCGTTGCTGACGTGATCGACCATGTATAGTTACCGCACTGGCCCCCCAGTGCCCAATATCAGCTATTATAGAGTCAATGCGGTTTCTCCCTTCAAAGTAACCTGTTCGTACCTAGTGAACAAAAAATTCAATAAGATTTACAAAGAAGTAATAACTGTAGTTAATATCACAAGCAGATAGCAAAATAAAGTTCAAAATATTTACATCAACACAGTGCATAATGTAGCGCACCTGACAAGCATATTAAAATATCATACAAGGTAGAAACAGAGGTGAAAACCTCCCCAGTTTATAAATATTAATCAGCAAAGAGACAAATATTTGCCTCAAAGTAGCATTAACTTGAACATTAGTACATACCTTGACAGTTATTGGCTTGTCCATTGTGCTGGAAGCTACCTGTATGACATTTTTCATTCTCATTGGTTTTGTAAGTAGAGCTGATCCAGCGCCCTTATTAACCACAATATCAATTGGGCACCCCATATTAATATCAATGAAATCCACAGTGCATTCGTGATCTATAAGTTCAACAGTTCGTGCAACTGTATCTGGATATGCCCCACATATCTGAACACCAAACAAGTCCTCAGATGAATGACGCCTAAGCAGTGCCCATTCAGATGCTTGGCCCTATAATTAAATTCCACAATAGTTTAGGACCATAAAACTTTAAAGTCTTGCATAGGACAAAAAGACCATCAATAATTATGCTAAAACCCATAACTGCTTGCAGTTTCTATCATAGAGATGCAATATCTAATTGTTCCATTTTCACCCTAAGAGTTGGAACACCGTGTTAAAAATGCACAGATTTACATTCACTGCATCTGAGATGAGATGATATAATCCATAACTATTCACGTATGCATTAATATATATAAATAAATATAATAATATACCATATGTTCATTTACCAATTGAGTATCTTATTGAGTATGATAATTCCAACAGACATGCACAAAAGAGAATTCAATATTCTTCGTCTTTTCAAACTAATAATTGGTAAGAAGGATCAAGGCACTAAACATTTAGCAGAGGCAAAAATCAGATGAGCAAGTGACTAAAGTATAATTGTAGAAAATATAGTGCGTAACATATAAGCACAAAATGGATAAAGAAAATAACTTGCTCATTTCATAGTATTAACAAGCCTTCATACTATGGCAGTTTTATAAACATTTAGAAATTAGAAGCATGTATATTCTACACCAGCTGTCATTTTGGACCTTATTATCCAAACACAAAATGATGGTATGTCAAAAAACTACAAACCTGTAAGAGATTAGTGCACATTGCCATTTCACCACAGGTCACATCAGCACCCAACACTTTGCAAAGCTTTCGAAAAGGAAGATTTCCAACAGTAGTCAGAGGAGCAAGATAGAGCTTGTCACTAAAATCAACAAGCCTCTTTTCACGCGGGTGTAACTTTAGGCTTCCATCTGTTTGTGTAAGAGTATGACCAGTTTTGGTTACTTGTTCGCAGTTTTCCTCGAGCTCTTTCTGCTGGACACTTGAACCTATTGCAATATACAAAAGCCAAAGCTTCATAATTTTTGATAAACAATAATATAGCTGAATGCAAGAAAAACAACTTATTGAAACAAACGAACCATTATTTACTTCACATGAATGACTCTCATCTATTGATGATTTGACTTTCTTTAGGGGTCTAAGCTCATATGGCACAAATGTGTTATCTATATCATCATTTTCTTCTAGCACTTCAGGAGAGCATTCAAATTCGATAACTAAGTCATTGACCACTTCACTACAACCATTTTCATCAATAGTATGTGAAACATCTGCGATAGTTTGATTGCCTTCTTCTTTATCTGCCAAATTTTTCTTCTTGGAATTCGCCTGTCCCTGCTATTTAAATATACGATTAACAATATATCAAAGCAGGTCACACAGATAAATTCATCATTTGTGTATAATGTAGATATAATGCATTTGTATCCTCTGTGTGAATAATAAGATAAGACTATAGAAACAAAGTAATAAGTTAAGAAAAGAGGTACTTCATGTGTATGATTATACCAGAAGTCCAAGGATTTTCAGTTTTCCATCTGCCTTGGGAAACTTCATTTTGTTTTTCCACAAAAGTTTCTGAACATCTTTCTTCAGCCCATTTGTCTCCGATTCCCTCTTCTTAACACCCACAGTTACAGCATGAATATCATCTTTATGTGTACCAGAAAATCTACAGGCCAACCCATAAGGGCATGGTCCTTCCTCTTCTAAGAAAGGACAATTGCCCTCTAAATCTGCTGGTTTTCTGCATTTTAAAAATATTAATCTCAGCATAGCGAGCTGATTAGAAAAACCTCAGTTTGTAATTGTTGCTTTTTTACCTCAGCCTTAAAGGCTTCTAGATCATGGCTGAAGCGGCACTTATCGCTGTAAGGACAAGAATTAACATTTCCACTTTTTGCCACTTCAGGACACAGATGAAGCACAGACTTCTGATCCTACAAGGTTTGCAAATAATTCATTGTGATTTGTTAATAAGTAAATATGACATTGTGAACAAGATGCAACACAGTAATATATATATATATATATATATATGGGAGATGATCCATAGCCAGCACTGGCTATGGATTATTTCCCAGTCAACCCATCTCCTGTCGTTCATCTCAAATAGCAATGACTGAGATTAAAGTGGGATTATTAGTATCCGCAAGAACTTCTTGCGAATAACTTTTTAAGTTAAAAGTCAAACCACTCATTTAACCCAATTTTTTCTATTTCTCCAACCAAAATTTAAAATTGCATAATTTTTTTGTTACAAATCTAAAATCATCAATCTATATATCATTGAAAAGCTCTCGTCAAGATCTTCAAAACAAGATCTATTGTTGATATATATTTTTCAGCTAAAATCACCAAAATTTAAGTTAAAATTTTGTACTTTGAAATACACTATTGTAAACTTTGATTATAAATTTTGATATTTTAACTACACTAAAACATATCAACTATGAATCTTCGAAAATTTTGAAGATATTGACGAGAGCATTTTAATGATATATAGATTGACAATTTGAATTTGTAACAAAAAAAATTATTCAATTTTAGAACTTAATTGATGAAAGAGAAAAAATTGAGTTCAGAGAGAAAAGTGGTCTGACTTTTTTTAAGGTACAAAACTATCTGCAAGAAGTTCTTGTGGATAATAATGAGGCCTTTCTATTCTAGGCCATTCAAGATCGCAATGAACGGCTCACGATGGGTTAGCTGGGACATGAGCCACGTCAGCACTGCTTGTGGATCACGTCCATATATATATATAGAGAGAGAGAGAGTCCAGTTCCAGTCCGGACTCTCGGATTTTAGTACCGTCCGGATTTTTTTTCTTCTTTTTTTGCCTTTTTTTTAAAACAACTAAAAAAAATAATATTTTATGGAACTGAAATTTTTACATAATACAGTGTTTTGGGTGTAATTTGGATACATATAACAAAATATGTTTGTACAGACTATACATACACATTTTGTTATATGTATCCAAATCACACCCAAAACATTAAACTTTTTTTTTAGTTGTTTTTTTAAAAAAAAGTAAAAAATCAAATAAAAAATTGGGTCCGTATTTTAATCAGGTCTGGGAGTCCGGACATGATCCTTATATATATATATATATATATATATATATGAAAAATGATCCGTGAAATACGCTAGCCCGAGGGACTTTTTCAACTAACGCTCATCCAGTCGTCCAAAATTAAAGTGAATGGCTAAGATGAGGGCCCATAAAATTTTTTTGTTGGCCATTACTCCTCTAATGGCGGTCAAAGCAATGACGATGTTTTATTTGGTCGCCAGAGAGAATGTGGCCAACAACAAAATTAAAGCTTAATCATATATCTGATTATTCTAATTATCTTTATACTTATCCTTATACTTATTAAGAAATTATCCTTATACATATTACTTATTAATCGGTAAAATAAAATAATAAAAATTATAAGGATAATCAATAATTATCTTTATACTTATCCTTATACTTATTAACAAAATAAGTATGTATAAGAATAATTACTAATTATAAATCTTATGATTTTTAATTATAAATAGGAAATAGTGATTGAGTTTATATTATATTCCTACTTAATATATAATAAGGATATTTATAAGATAATTATTGATTATCCTTATAATTATATCCTTATAATTTTATTATTTTATTTTATTTTGATTAATAAGTAATATGTTATATGAAAATTTGTTAATAATAACTATAAAGATAATTAGGAATAATCAGATAATATAATTAAGCCAAAATTTTGTTATTGGCCGCTACTCCTCTAATGCAATCAAAACCTAGAGGAGTAGCGCCAAAAAAAAAATTGATCTGGCATACTGGGCCTCATCTTAGCCATTCACTCTAATTTTGGACGGCTGGATGAGCGTTAGTTGAAAAAGTCACTCTGGCTAACGTATTCCACGGATCATTTCCCTATATATATATATATATATATAAATATATATATATATATATTATGGGTCATTCAAGATTGCAATGAACGGCTCACGATGAGTTGGTTGGGACATGAGCCACAGCCAACAGTGGTTCTGGATCATGTCCATATATACATATATGAATATCTTTTTTACAACTCACATGGATCTCAATATATGAACTTAACACCCACATAAAGAAAAGAAGGGGAAAAAACACCCTTATCCCATTTACAAAAAGTAAACCATAAATCATCTCTAAGGGTTTTGATGCTTATATCTATATTTTTTGGGGATTTCCCTAAGCCTAAACAACCAAAAAATAGTCTACTTAACGGATTCTTGGATTCTCTTAAGCCAAGGTAAAAATTGTCTCAATCATTTTAGTAATTCAGTAAAATCCCATTAAAATTTCAAGCACATTTCACCACCTCAAGCAATAACAAAGTTATAATTGTATATTTATATATATATATATGTGTGTGTGTGTGTTTGTGTGTAATTCAAGTAACTTATACCTGACGGCGTTCCCTTTTTATTTGGCGTTTGGATTTCTTCTCCTTCAGAAGAGGTGGCTGTGGGGAAGACTTGGTGTCAGAAACGGCGTCCTTAGGGGGGATCTTTAATGGAAGTTCTAATAGGTGGAGGAAGTAGATATTCCCTCTTCACAGGAGCTATGGCTTTTGCCACTAGCTCTTCTACTGATGTAGCTGCTTTTTTTTCTCTCCATTTTCGGCAGCCGGGTCAACCGAATTTCCGGGTTCTTTCACGATGAGCTCCGTTAATGACCCGTCCATGGCGGATCCGGTTCCCCTCACTGTTACTATGTTTTCTGTGTCTGTGTCTGTGTCTGTGTGTGTGGGAGATAACTTTTTTAGGGTTTGCCTTGTTTGTGATAAGTGGAGGGTGAGTGAAGAAGACAGTGAAGCGAGAAACTGAACATTTCTTCAAACGACGTCGTTGAGTGAGTTAAAATTGAAAGTTCATGGAAAGACGTTGTTTTGAGACTAAAGTTGACTTTCAGCTGCAGGCTTTGTAGGTGGGCTATTATCAAGCCCAAGGGTGACCCAAGCTTTGTTAGAATGCACACATGTTAAATATTTGGAAACTGATAAATTCACAACAAAAAATAATATTTTTACATAAAAATCGTCGTTATAAATTCTATAGCGACTGTTTTCACAATCGCTATACATCTATAACGATACTTTTCATGTGAAAATATCAAAAAGTGTTGTGGAAATATCAATTTCCTAAATATTTCCTTCTTTATTCTAAACTCCATATGCTCATATTGACTTTTCAAAAGTCAATTTTAAATATTTTTAGACTTAAAATTGATATAAATTCATCGGATCAGACGAGCCAATAACTCGAATGCGTTCGGTCTTTATTTTTTGAGCAATAATCACAACATTATCTTTTTTTCACTATGATACGGACTCCAACTATGTTTGTTTGCAAGGATTATAATCCCAAGACAATTAATCTTAGGATTATAATTTCGGAATTATAATTATAATGTCAAGACTATTAAATCATTTTATAATTCCGAGACTAATAGTCACAAGTCTAAATTTAAAAATAAACAAGACACTTGGTATTAATATTCATATCCTAAGTATAAGCATTGCAAACAAACATAGCCTTGATATGAGGAGATTGATCATCAATATGATGATGGGATTAAAAATCAAAAGCACGACCAGGGTCTTTGTGGTCTAAGATAATAAAATCATCGGTAACAGTAGCGTAAACATGAGACTTTTTTATAAAATTCGAATGAAGGTTAACTAATTAAAAAGTACTACTAATTATAAAATTTATTGTATTTAAACTTAAATGAATCATGTTAATTTTTAATTTAAAAATATTTTAAATTAATTTAAAAAAAATAATATTTATCTTAATGAAAGGAGTATTATTGTATTTTAAAATTTTAAAATGAAGTGTATTTAGTATAGGAGTTTAATGGCTCCGAGCGATCAGTTAAATT
This sequence comes from Panax ginseng, assembly GCA_020205605.1. Lineage (NCBI taxonomy): Eukaryota > Viridiplantae > Streptophyta > Magnoliopsida > Apiales > Araliaceae > Panax > Panax ginseng. Next base: position 102,029,424 of record CM035141.1, on the reverse strand, counting down.
CCCGTCAAGCTAATGTTTAGGTGGGCTATAAAGAGCCCAACAGTGACCCAAGAGATAATAATTATGGGGTCATTTACATTAAGTATACAACATTTAGAAAGTAATTACATTATTAGTGCATTCATAAAAAATTTACATAATTAATACACTTTTTATATTTATTTACAATATTAGTGCAATTAGGATTCCTTAATTTAGGGAATTAGTATAAGAAAACTTAAAATCAAGGAGAAATAACTACCATAATTAATAATTCAAATTCAAATATCTTAGATCTAACAAACAAAACAAATTCAAATTCAAAAATAATAATTAAAATTCAAATATTCAAAGTTTGGCAACGTCATCTTCCTCCTCCCTTCACGGGTCATTTTCCTCCTCCCTTGGCCGCAACTTCAACACCATGGGATGGCCATCTTCCTCCGCTTCACCATGGACGCTGGGTCATCTTTCTCCGCTTCATCATGGACGTGGGCCGCTTCAACACCATGGACAATTTACCATGCATTTACCATTATAATGAAGGTTGATTTAGTCCAAAAATTAAAAAGAGAAAAAGATAAATTTTAGTGCAGTTGGTATCCAAATATTTATACAAAGGTAACCATTTTAATTTTTATGGGTAACCAGTAGAAATTTCAGTGCAATTGATAACCAAAACTTTCAAAGGTAACAATTTTAGTTTTTGTTGGTTACATTTGTATTAAGGTTTGGCTACCAACTGCACTATGAAAAAAAAAATCTATAATAGATTTTTTATAATTAATTGATAACCCAATAAAACTGAATTGGTTACCTTTGTATTAAGGTTTGTCTACCAACTGCATTATAAAAAAAAATTTACAATAATTTATTTTAATTAATTGGTAACCCAATAAAATTGAATTAGTAACATTTGTATAAATGTTAGCTACCAACTGCACTATTAAATAAAAAAATCTATAATAGATTTTTTAAAAATAAATTAGAAACCTAATAACACCGAATTGGTTACCTTGGTATGAAGGTTTGGTTACCATCATCCAGCATTCATATTCACCGCCACCACCGCCTGAATCTTTATACCCACCTCCATTTTGACCCTTCATTTTGAGAAGCTACTGAAGATATACAGTTGGTTGACTTATATATATATATAAACCTTCATTTTATAGTAGCATGGAGTCTGTTAACCTTCTCTCTCTTATACAATTGCTAATTTGTCTGTTGCACACCCATGCATGCGGTGGATCTAGAAAGCACAAATACAGTTTTCAACGCATCACCGTACCTAATCTTCCAATTCATTTTTGTGATTGTGAAGAGCATTATGATTCCTCTCACATGGCAAAAGAAACACCTTCTTCTGATCTTGACAGAGCAAATGACGGGATCATGATAAAGCCAACACTCTGCAATATCGGGCCACCTCTCCGTCAATCCCAACCGAAGTAGCGTACCAATTTCGACACATGCAATCGATTAGAACACAAAACCAAAGCCACCGCCTATCAAAGCCCTTGGTTTACCGTATGAAAAAAGAGGATAAAGAAAAAAGAGAAAGAAACAGAAAATAATAATTAACAGGAAGAGATAAAGAGAGATCATCGTCAGTCACAATTAAAGGATACTGATTTGCTATGTCAGCCCATCAATGCTAATCCCCTAAATTAAAATTGCACTAATTATATAAATAAAATATTTAAATGCATTAATTGTGTAAATATTTTATGAGTGCACTATTGTTGTAATTATTTTAAAAAATATATTAGAAAGTATAATTGTTCCATAACTATGTATCGGATGAACCTTAATGAAGGTGCTCATATATAGAAGAGCCAAATTCATCCGAATCCATTACCATAAATATTATACAATGTATTGGGAAAAAGAGATACATTTATAAAAAAAGATAATTTTATATTTTTAAATATCGTTTTAATATTAACTAAGAATTATGTGCTGAGCCAATGGTAATGAGACCGCTTAAACTAGATTCTATTCAAAACTACAAGTAGTTCTCACTCTTATTGACCAACCCAGACCTATTACTATCTTAGTTCAATACAAAAATGAAACCACAAGAAAAGCAAAACCCGAAAAATAAAAACCCAACATTTTATACAATGAAAATTCCTTCAACATTAAAAACTTAAAATACGATTAATTTTGCTTTCGTGTGCTACAATCTTAAGCAAAGGCAAAGAAAATGATCTTTTAAGAGTCAACTTGTCATTGGTAAATTTAGTTGCCTTTGTCGCTAGTAATTTTATATCCCTTTGATCACCACCGTCAAATGAATTGATACGGGGACTTTGTTCTTGTACCACAAGTTGTTGATCACTATTTGCTATAGGCAACATATGTTGATTTCGGGATTTCTTGCTTAAAGCAACGGCAGAAATTACACAAATAATCTAATTCAGCACCACGAGTGTAGTCATTGAACTGCCGTAGTAGATGGTCCACCGGAATCCGAGGCGGCGTCCACCAATGATCATGGCCGTGCCTAGCATTAAGGTTGCAATGCAGCTAATGGTGAAGAGTTGGAAGATTCTTGGGTTGGGAAGGTGGAAGAAGGCATTTGTAGTAGTAGATATCCACCATATTGGGGTTGAGTTTAGGAATTTGAGATTCATGAATACTATTATTATTTATTTAGAAGAGAAAAGAGAGTAATTATTAATTAATGACCAGAAGATAGATGTACTAAGGCAGGCATGATGGCATGTTTCAATATTATTAAGGGAATTTGAGGGATTATGAATTTGAAATTTGAAATTTTTATGACGATGAATTTGGAATTTGAAAGTGTAGATAAGCTAGAGTTGGTAGCTAGATATACATGTATTGCTGAAATAAAATAAACTAATCGCAATTAATAATTTTTCTTCCTTAATAATATACATACATTTGAATACACTAATAAATAATTAAAAAACAATTTGCTACAGCTTTCCATATTTGCAAATTAACAGATGACCAACAAGTGAAATTTTACTTTCTTTGAGATCCGTGTGTGAAAGAGAGCTTAGAGAGAGAGGCAGTTCACACAAGGAAATACTTCATTTGTTTTTTTCTTCTATTAATTGGAGAAATCATTATTTTTTTTATATTAGCGCAATAGTTAATATTGCAAATTATTTAAAAAATATTATCAAATACAAAATTATTATTTAGAAAATTAAAATCAAATCAAATCAAACGAGACTCCATTTTTGGTTGGTTGGGAGGGAGATGAAAAATCGAGGATTTTCTTGGCCTTAGAAGCCAAACAAAATTAAAACTGTTGTCGTCCCTGCAATACGTACAAATTTACAACAGTTAAACCAAAGTCCCTCCTGCAAAACAGACGTTTAGTCAAAGCATGAAAGTATTGAATAAACTAGAAGAGCTTGGACTGTACTCAAATCTCCATCCTTCCTCCAGACTGACGCGACATACAAGTTATGTTCCAGATAATGTCCCCAAAGGGACGAGCAACATTTTTAAGTTAAACATAGCTACAAGTATTTTCAGCCAAGGTTTAAAGCAGATAAAATACTCCATACCAAACATTTGTAGTCAAATTACTTGATGGTAATGTAGCGATTTGTACCATGTTTAGCCCAGTAAACTTTAAGATCCAGGGGCATATGAAGGTCATGGCCTTGTGCTGCTACACGATTAAGCAATCTAGTAAACACGCTTCCACTCATTTTCCGTCCACCCATCCGCGAGTGGCGCTTGTTTGGCATCTGCGGCAGTGGATACATTGACAGGGTAGTGGTGCAGCAAGATGACTGCCAGCCTCCATTGCCCCATTTGTAACATTGCCTCGGCACCCCAGTGCATGAACAAACAGGTGTAGGCATGGTGGACGCATCAAAATTGATCTGGCTTCCAAAGCCAAGAGCTTGAGCATCCCACTCGGCCTTCGAACCATCAGTAGTGACATGCCTATTCAAATCCTCACTTATTTTCTTCACCTTCCGCGATGACTTTGATGGCTTCGATGGAACAGGCTTGTTCTGCTTTGTTCGTTTTGCTTGATGCACCTTAGCATTGTCAGGTGAAATGGCTTGTAGCGGGAAAGCATCAGTAATGTGTCCTTCCCTCGCTTTGTAAGCAGCTTGAGCAGGTTTGGAAGGGTGGTTTGTCACGTGGTGTATTCGCTTTGAGCCACGTTGGATACCACGGTTCAATACACTGTTCATGGTATTTTCCTGGAAACGAAGTGCTGCAATGGCATTATCTCGTTCCTTCATAGCATTGTCGCGCTCAGATATTGCTGTATCACGCTGCTGGATTACCGCATCTCGCTCATCCATTGCTGCCTTCCTTTCAGATAGAGCTCTATCACGTTCTTCAACAGCAGCATCCCTCTCGGCAGCAATGTGCATGATCATCCTATTCATAGAGAAGGCATTCTGTTCCTTTACCTGATAATGTGGTATCATATTCCACTGCAACAGTGTAGAGGAATGGCCAGCCTAATCAACTTAAGTTTTATTTTAGCAAATGAATCAAAGATTTATGCATGTCTTTTTCCTTTAAAAGTTTAGTTGTTACTACCTGAGTGTGAGCTCCTTTGTAGAATTCCATCCTGTGTCTCCCATTTTCACGGCCACCTTCATCCATGTAAAGTTCACGTAGCTGCCAGTAAAGGCAGAGACTGATTCCACTGTAATTGAATAATGTACTAGAAATATGGTATAAACAACTTTTTACACCCCGAGAATATTCCTATATCTTTGAAAAGAAAACCAGATGTCAGACTCAAGTCAAATTACAACAGGCTATGGAGTGAAAGGACTGTGTATTCAAGTAATATCAAGTGTCAAACACAAAGTTATATCTCTGGAGCAGCAGAAGCAAATAACAACCATAACCCAAACAATTAACGATACATGTCAAACTTACAGTTTTAGTTAATGGTAAATAATGTTTCAGCTTTTAAGAATGATGTATGTCAGATATCCTCCTACCCATTCTCGAGCATTGAAAAGAAGATTTAAAATCTAACAGCAGTCATCCCAAGCTGTCATATTTGTCAAGTAAAAGTTTCATATTTGAAGTCTATGAAGGGGGTAAAAAGAAAGATAGATTAATCTACTATAAGGAAATCCAATTAGAGATAAGCTGACCATGAAGAATTTTAGAGTAGCTACATAAGACATTTTCAAAAGACTTGGGCAACCTCACGAGTCATTATACTGTCCCAGCTTCTGCTAGGAATTAAACAGGGGCCTACAAGGGGCTCCTAGCTCAAGGCAATTCAAGGGATCACCATTTTAAAACCAAATGCAAATCTTATGCTACTTTAATATCCAAAAGAAAAGATAACCACTTCCATGCTATACTTGTTAATGCTCACTAAGAATGAGAAGCGCTACCTCTTCTCTCATTAAACCTTGTTTCTTTGCTGGTCAGATCCGTGTGGACTTGTCTGATTCTATGAAGATATTTTGGGCCTCTTTCTCACTAAACATCCTTCCTCTTTCAATTTTCATGAAGCCTGGTACGTATTTAATGCTTCATTAATTACTCTCTTTTCTAATTACTTAATATTTTATTTTCTAATTATTCCTTGGTTTCGTACAAGGTATAATATACTCCGTATATAGCATGATTAATCAATTTAGGAATTGCATGGATCTTTCCAGAGAAGGAAAAGATGCTTCTCAATAATGCTACATGATTCACTGGGGGTGGGGGTCTACATGTCACATACTCACAATACCTATTTTGCGAAAGGCTGAAATATAAATTACTACCCTAATCTATTGACCATTTTCCACTTTGACGATCAACCTTTCATTTTTTTTCAATTAAATAATTAAACTATTAAATTTTTCCACTTCGGTCCAATTTAAGTTGTCACGTCATAAATTAATGGCATGGCGATGACATGTGGCATATGGTGTTTATGTGTTAAAAGAAAAGCAGTTTTGAATTTTCTTAAATCATTTTTTTGGCTGAAAGGATAAAATAATACTAATACAATATTAATTGAAATAATAATAATTGAAAAAAAAAATCAAATCCCATATCTTCACTTTTCATATCTCTCATACCTACCCAATGATTTCAACCAAACGTCACCCAAAGCCACCATTAATACCATCACTGCATATACCCAAATCATATATATACCCAAATCCAAAAAAGGAAAAAAAGAAAAAGCAGATCTAAATCATGTATTCTCCAAACTTAGCAAACATAAGATGGTTTGGGCACTTCAATTGACACAAGCAAAATAAAACAAGCAACCGTCTCTTCTATGGCAGAATAGAAGGTCGGCGACGGTACCATTTCTTATTCAGTTATTCGACTCCTTTTGTAATCTTTTCCGAATCAGATTGGTGGAATTTGTAGTTAGCAAGCAACGATTGTGGAAGCACAGAGGTTATGAGTTTTGGGGGGAAATATATGGAATTTGGTTTGTTTTTTTTCATGGCGTATGGTTGGTGAAGAAGGTGGACAATGAAAGTAAGGTTCATGCAACTGGATTCTGTTACCATTTTTTACAGATCCAGGTAAGATTTAGGGTTCTATTTATGAAGCAAAAAAGAGGAAGAAGGTTGTAGATTTATGAATATATATATTTTTTAAACAGAAAGTAGAAGAATTATAATGATGCTTGAGGTTTTATTGAGCAAAGATGGGTGTGTAGAATATTTTGTGTGGATTGTGGAAGAAAGCGGTAGAAGATTTTGCTAAGGCTGATGCATAGCTTCCATTGAAGAATGAAGAGGAATGATTTTAAGGATATTTTTGTTTGATTTTATTAGATTTAATGTTAGATATTTGATGATGGTTTGACATATTTACCCTTTAATATTTAATAAATATGAAACTTTATTTAAAATAATATTATTTAATTACACATAAGTATTTATATGCCTAGTCAGCGGGACACATCATCAATTTATGACGTGGCAACTCAAATTGGACCGAAGTGGAAAAAATTAATAGTTTAATCATCTAATTGAAAAAATTAAAAAGTCGATCATCAAAACGGAAAAAAGTCAATAGTTTAGGATACTAATTTATATTTAAGCCTTTGCGAAATCAGGAAGTTAACAATCAGTGTGATAAGCCCATGCCAACATAGCTAACTTTAGGAGGGAAATATAAATACAAAAAAATACTACTCCCCCCCTGACACAATCAGGTTTCTTTTGCAGTTAAACTGTTAAAGTGATTGCAAAAGTAACTCTTGGTAATTGCATTTTCCCCCAAAAACAATAGTACTTTATTTCCGATACTCTTTATGGACAAAATACAATCATTTAAGTTACTTTTGCAACTGTTTTTACCGCAAAAATAAAATCCAATTCTAACATCCACTGCAGTATGGTGGTAGTAATAAAATTCAACAAACAAAAATAGAAGGGCGCTGGAGAACTACCAAAGAATAAATTACACTATTACTTCGTTTGCTCACCTGGTAAAACAGTATGTATTTTTTCCCAACCTAGAAAATGGTCGAAAAGTTCAATCATCACCTACAACAATAAGGAGGAAAGATATTAACTCCCTTTTTAGAAAGAAATTGTCATATTTTGAGTAAATTATATCTATGACATTCAAACACGCAACCTTCAGAATTTAGATAGGTATATTTGTTCAACCATTTTCCAAACTAACTACATGTATGGACACACAGATACAATGACTAAAGTGCATACCCTTGAGGTGACTGGAAGAGCCCATGTGACAACTGAGCTACTTTAGACAGCAGTGGAGGTAAACAGCAAGGAAACAACCAAGACAACTGATATAGGCAAAACATTGGTGATAAGTATAAAATGCTCGCTGTAATGACCTTCAAGGGGAGAAGACAACTATTGTGGGGTTGCCATGGATGATGAAAATAATGGAGTCCAATTCAATTTAATGGTCACTTGGTCAGCCTATTTTGCATTGACAATGGCATACCCCGAAGGACGGCGCATTTTTGTAGCAAGTTAAATTCCAGACACAACATTTATCAACTATAATATCCAAAAAATTAGACCGACAAAGTATCAGTTCAAGCAAACAATGCTAGAAATCTCTCTCCATAAAGGAGTGACGAGCCTTAAATAGTCAGACTCAGATTATCATTGTGAAAAGAGACACATGCCCCTCTGACTACTCTTTTACAATAAGAATTCACCAACATTTTACTTTTATATAATAACATCACATTCTCATGAACATGTTGACTTTGAGCATGAAACTAAAATTAATAACCGCATCCCAAATACTAAACCTGTCGGGTGCAGAGCAGACATCCAGATATGTCTACCATTTTTGCTTCTATGTACAGATATGTGTGTGAAACATAAATCATTACCAAACAAATCAATCTCATAAATGTAGTCATCTGAAAGTGCATTAATGGAAACCCATGCAAAAGTCAATGCTAGTGTAGATATGGTATACACCACCATACCACGCGTCACACACATGACCCCACTAAAAGGATCCCTCACGGTGTTCAGCAAGCTGAAGTTTTAATGGCGAGAAGGGAGACTTCGACATCGATATATATTTAAGGCAACCACATTACTGATATTCTCTCATCCAGCTTAGGGCCTTCCAAGAAGCCTCAGCAAGACTTAGAACTGTGTTGGCTTCAAGTTGGAGAAATTAATGAGTTAATGATTGTTAATGTCCAATAGCAATAACTGACCAACTAACTGGATTAATGATTAGTATCTGGCAAGAACAAGGTCGCGAACCTTACACATAGCATGAAGTGCGTGAGGTTGCATGTCACGTATGCAATATACACGGGGCGTGCCCTAGAGAAGCCCTTACAACTGTACTTTAGAATATGAACTTCCAAAGACTAGAATTAATAATAAAAGGATATGAATTTGCATTCCACCCATTTAGTTAAAGTCCATCAATACTTCTAATCACTTGATGCCAAAGACCTATATGCTTTGTCGTTTTGCTTGTGCTTTGTCGTTTAGCTTGTGCTTTGTCATTTTGCTTGTGCTTTTCGCTTTGGTATTCTTTCGTGTGTGTTTTTTTTCTGCCAACTTTTCTTTACAAGTAAATATTTATTAAAAGCCGCAAAAACGGGGACAACGCTAACCTACACAATGAAGTATACAAAAGGCAAGAGAGAAACAAAGTATTTACTTATCAGATATAATACATGTTAATGGAACATGTGTTTTCCTCCTAAATTTTAACATTCCACAATTTCTCTATGATACCTTGACTTGCTTCTTGAACTTTTACAACTTTGCCTCGGGACCAACAAATCATATAATCAAACACCATCTAAAGTGGTGGGGCTTGGGGAGTCGATGCTTTCTAGAGATGGTGATTCTCACAAGGCAAGTACACTATAAGCAATTTCTCTTGCATGGAATTTTTTGTCAATACTATCCTAAACATGCAATATTTTATTCTATCTTGTCCCCAATTACATTAATTACATACAAATAGACTTTTTTAGTTGCACTGCGAAAGAATTTTTCCCAGCAGGGACGGATTTTAACTAATTTTTTGTTGAAGTTAAATAAAGAAAACTTGAACTAATCATACTAATGTTACAAATCGCAATAAATATTCATAATCCAAACTAAAAAAAGAATTTCAAATAAAAAACATTTAGATACAATTTAGAAACTTATTTCGATTAATTGTCATAATTCAATTTGAATGATTCCCCAAATGCTCAAATCAAATTTGTTTTCTATATTCAAACAAAACCATGAATTAATTTCAAAGCATAAACTAGTTTTGTACTTCTAAGATTTTACCAAGCCTTAAGATTTTAATACTTATACTTAGAATTGGTTTATAAAATTTATTTTACCCCCTCCAAGTTAAACTCTTCCATTATTCCGCACCCTTGAATTTATTAATTTACATATCTACCCTTATACCTATAAAAAAATTCCAACAGGGACAGCTGCCCCGCATATAAATATGCCCCTGACTGCGTAATATGTATATAGATGAACTACTGCATATATTTTCTATTAGTGATTACATGTTAGATTCTATTATGGTTATTTTTTAATTGCCTTTTCTGAACAACATTAATGCACAACTTTATTAATATATTAGAATGTTAAACGTACTGGCATATCATTACGGCATTCTATTAGTTTATGTTCTTAATTCATCGAGTAGAGGTAAAACAACAAGGTGGTACAACCACCAAAATACAATTTGACTTTTAGACAAAAGAAATCCCAAGATAGATTAAAAACATTTGCTTATTCAAGGTGAAGAGTGTTCTGGCAATAGGCATATAATAAAATCAATTGAATGGAAACATCAATCCTGCAAAACACGGAGGGCCTTACTCATACCTGACTTTATTGATTTCAAAATTTAACGGGAAGCAAAGAGAAGGGATCATAAGGGTGACAAATCGAGAACTGATAGGGGGAAAGAAAGAAAGAAAGAAAGGGTGATGCTAAAGGCAAGGAAGCAGATTAAATTGACAACTATATTTCCATTGAATAGTTACACAGTCTCCCAATACAATTTACACACAAACTAACCCAAACATCATTGACACGAAGATTCACCACACTAAAACCATCAAGTGCAAGGAATCACCACAAAAGAATTATTTTTTGAGCCATCTTATTAGCAGACTTAACTGTTTGGAATCAATCTCTAGCCACCCCAAGCAGTGAAGCAAAGGGAAGGTGGGAAATGTAGTAGTATGCCGGTATAAGGAGTTCTATGAGAAGGCAGGAGGAATGGCGGGGAAAGGAGGAAAATGATAATGCCATAGATCGAAGTGCAAGAGAACGATGTGGGAAGCAATGTAAACTGTGGCAGGAATTCTCCTCCTTTTGTATTTACTTTTATCATTGCGTTAGAGTTGTAGCAATTAAGCTAGTAACAATTTAGTTTTACATGAAGAGAGAGAAAGAGACAAAAAAACACCAAATACTTTCACCAGCATCAAATATGAGCAAATTCTATCAATTATGTTATTTTATTTTTGTTAATAAACACTACAATTTGTCATTTTATTTTTTTTAATAAACACTACAATTTGTCGGAGAGAATCAACACAAAAATGGAAGGACAAGAAGTCCTCTTAGACCGAAAAATGAAAAAAAATACAAACTCCTCACAGGACTGTCCCTTAATCCCTATGAAAATCTAAAAAAAAGCCACTCCTTGAAAGGTCCTCATGGCGGAAAACCCATAAGAAAGCTAGAAAATAAACTAGCTCCACCAAAAGGTGGAAAAGCACATATAACCCGAGTAAAATGCTATTCAAACAATAATCTTCTTTGATTAAATCCCCATAACGGGCATTCACACACACACAAACAAACAAACAAACAAAAACTTTAATAGATAGAGGGGAAAGTACATTTATCATTATAAACCCTCCTCCACCAGCTCAATACAGTGCTAAGATCCTAATCTAGCTAAAGACACGGCAAAATGAACATCTACCGAACAAATCCAGCTAATTCAAAGGAATCATGAAACAAAGAAACAGTAAAATCTTACCTTCAGTTAATTTAGTGATTATATGTGTTAAACAGCAACACAAGGCATAAAATAAATGTCCAACAACGAATACTAAACGAATTAAAAAGTTCTCGTACAAAATATCTATGAATAATACCTTAAATTAAGCCTAAGAGGTGACAAATCAAAAGCAAGCTAGGGTTTTGAACAGTTGAAACAAATAAAAAACCAGTATTTTTATATATATCTGCTGACCGATTAGGAAAAGAAGAAGAAATTACGAACTATAGTGACAAATCACAAATGCATGAGTATTATTGATAGAAAAATAGAAACTTACAGATGTAGATGGAGCTAAGGTAGATTCGGCTTGGACTACAACTGAAACGCATCGCTCCCTGCAGTTTTTAGAGAGAGAGAGAGAGGGGATGTGAGTATTTATTTTTCCTTTTTTTCTTTTTGATTTATTCGATTAGTCTTTCAACACCTGCAACTTTCACCCAATTTGTTTGTTTCTCAATTAATTTTTTTGTTTTCTTTTTCATTTCCGTGGGCTTTGCAAGGATTACATTTAAATTTGGACTATTAATGCCAAGTTTTTTATTTGTTTTTAAAAATAAATTTGACTATCATAACATAATAAAATAACTTTATATTATAATTTTTGTTATTTAGAATTAAAAATTTATGGATAAAATTTATTTAAAATAATCGATGTATTTTATTTTATTTTTTTTATACTTAAATTAACAAGAATATGACGTGACAAGTGTACAATAGTTCAAAATGTAACGTTTTATCCGTTCTTCAAATAATTTTAGACAAAACAAACATTACCTGAGATTATTTTAAGCTATCCATGAAAAAATTATCATAAAAAACAAACATGTAATTAAAACTATTTAATCATATAATTAATAATATTTATTAATAGTCTTCAAATTATAATAATTACAACAAACATGATGTTACTTACTTTTAATATTCTAAAAACCAAAAAAAATAAAAAATAAAATCGACTACACAACAAGAAGATCAAAGAATAATGTACAAAGAATGGAAAGAAATCATTATCCCCTAATCTGAAAAAAAAAAAAATCTCTTGCCATTGATCTTAATTCTTAAATTGTGATAACACACTTTAAATACGAGTTTGAATCATAATGTACCAATGTTTAATTTAATGTCTTATTAGTATGAAGTTAATTTTGATCAATTAATTAATATAATATTAATAGGCAGATCGAAAGATAATCTGCACTGTATTAATCATTTAACAAACTTAGAACTTAACTTCATAATAATCTAATCGGTGTTATTAGTATAAATTCAAATGTGCAGTTGTGAGGACATATGACATATACCATGTAGTAGTACGAGACATTGGTATGGGATTAATATAACAATGAATTACTATTTCTTTTGAATAACTGATTTCGAGATGATCACTTCCATGCGGACCATGCCTATATTTCCGGTGGTCGTTCTCCTCCCTTAAAATCAATTGTTATTGGCACTGTCGTCTTCACATGATCGTTGTTGAATTTTCTTTTTTTAAAATCTCCTCCTGACTCGCTTCTTCTATTTTCATGGCCATGATTACCACCAGAATGGTTACCATTTTTGTCCGTCTTTTTCTTTCTCCACCGTTGTTGTTGTTTTGTTGATCGCTATCTCCGGTATGATCCTCGATTGTGGTACTTGGTTGACCAGTACTCGTTATCTCGCTTCTAACAATTGAGCCCTCATTAACAACATCCGGAATAGAGAAAATTAATGAGAGATGAGATACTAACGATTATTGGGTTTCAAACCTCTCGTAAACATCCGCATCATCGTTCCTCATTCTCCACCAAATGAGGTGCAAACTCGGATAACTCGCAAACTTCGCCAGATCGAGACACCGTCATGTTGTTCTCGCTCATCTAATAAACTCCACTTCCTTCATATACGAACACTTTCGAGGAAAGTATTTGTCATTAAATAATTTCTGAAATGTCTCCCAAGACATCTTTGAAAGCGTATTTGGATGGTACGCTTCATGGACTCCCACCAAGAGATCCGCTCGCCCACGGAACATAAAGGTGGCGAATGGAACCTTCTATTCCTCACGTGCATCCCAAGACATCGAATATCTTGGTAATTTGCTTGACCCATGTTTTACTTGCCATGATCGGATCGACTTTCCCTTAATTTCGGTGGTCCCAACTCTTTGAATCGCTCACGTGTGACAACCCGTGAATTGTTATCATTTCCATCGTATTTTGAACACGAGTCTCCTCAAATCGATTTTGCATGAATCGCAAAAAGCTTCTAAACATCCCTCGTTCATCATACGCGCCGGTGGTGTTGTTCACGGGAGAACATTGCCACTGTTGTGACGTTCTCCTCGTTGGTGAAACAAAAGCGTCTCCACGGTCTTATTTTCATTGTTAATATTCTCATTCGACATTCTCAAATCATTATAAAACAAGGGTTAATTAAGGAAATCAATATATCACATAATATCCCTATATATTGAATTAACTATCAAATAAGCTTAGGTAGGACACACTCAAGCGAAGGATTTACTTCGTCTCTCCCTCCTAGTTTTATTCCCGATCTCGCATGAGATCATATCCTAAGCTCGATACTAAAGCTGTGACACCCCCAAAATAGGTATACATCACCCATTCCGAGTTGTCAATACAGTGCATGAAATAACTACAACTTTATTATTACAACAAGAAAGCTGTGAGTTTAAATACGAGATATTGCCATCTAAACAATATCCACATACAAATAAATCCTCATTATAATTATTGATACATTATTTTATAAAAATGGTGAGGACTACTAAACAACTCTCTAAAACCATCATTCCATACCCAGGCTGCATCGCCATTACATTCTCGCCTCCACGAGAAGAAAAATGGAACAAAAAGGAAAAGGGTGAAGCTAAAGTAGCCCGATAAAGAATATTATGACTAAGATAATATACAACAAATTATCGTTAGTCTTCAACAGGAAAAATTTAATAGAATACAATAGACAACAAGTTTTAAATCAATACTGCAAATGAAAATATTAATTCATAAGAGTTACGTAGAGGATGAAATCTACTAATATCTATGAATTTAACGATCCATCATCAATATTTTTATCAATCGTAACATCAATCAATATATATCGGAATCATATATTCATCCCTTGCACTACGTGCCAAGGACATTCACCGATTGGTCATGTTCATCTAAACACTGTTCATCATCTTTGCACTACGGGCCAAAGATATTCATCGAAATCATTCATCTTTGCACTCTCTGGATCAAAGATATTCATCGAAATCATTCATCTTTGCACTACGTGCCAAAGATATTCAATAATATCATCATTTAAGACCGAGGATGATGAAAAATATATTTTTTTAAAGAAACGAATCCAAATTGAAACAAAATGACAAGGATTAAGGATTAAGGATTCAGTACTTTGTTTTATCCACGCCCAAAAATACCTCAAAAATAATCATAGTGGTGTAAAATTCAAGAATGATCAAAACATGGATACAATCAAAGCTAGTATCCATAATAGATATTTTGGACAAAAAGAAGAAATTTTATTTTTCGGTGAATAGTGCCGTATTCGTGAATAGTGTCGTATACGTGAATAATGCCAGTATCGTGAATAAGTAACTCGACACCAAAAGATAGAAATTTTACAAAAAAAAAAACATCTTCACGCTTCGTGAATAAGACTCGTGAATAAGAATCGTGAATAAGTAACCCCGACATGAAAAAGTTCCAAATTTGATAAAACTTCAGATCAATATTTCAAAGATAATGATATTGAAGAAATAATATCATTACGAAAAAAATAATATCCTTACCTCGAAAGATCAAGATTTAACTGGAATCTTTGGATATAAAGCTATAACTTGAACTTTCACCGTAGATAGAAATACTCAAAGTATACTCAAAATACTCACAAGAATACATTTCGATAATAGAGAGAGAAAACTTGAGTTTACGGTGTGATTTTCAATTTTAACCCAAGACCTATTTATAGGAAATTGCTTAAAACACCAAAGTTAGTAAAATTTAATAAAATATTAATATATAATTATTAAATTTTACGCACACTTTTATCAGCTGAATTCAATATTCAACACAAGTAGCCCACCTCACAAAACTTTTAAAAACGTTTTGTTATTTTAAACAATTAAAACTTTCAAAAATCAATTATTTTAACTCCGAACTTCAATAATTCACAATAAATAGCCCTTTTTGTCGGAAAATTTGAATCTCATGAGTTTTTATAGGAAATTCAATTCTCTACAACTTTACTGAAGAAAGTTTTTCCAAATTCCAAACAGAAATTGGACCGAAATCTACAAACAGACGATTTTAGAATTTATAATCAAATTTCGGTCAATAAATGGGGTCCATTGAGCATGTTTAACATGTTTTAAACATTTATTGCAATAAAAAATACTCTTTCTCCTCAGTATACTCATATATCCCACATTCGATTTGTAAAAATATCACCATTATTATATTATTAAAATATAATAATATATATATATTTAAATGAATTATTTTATCGAAAAGATAAAATTTCAATTTTCAACAATTGTCACATTAAAATTTTCTCTATCTATATCCACATAAAATCAATATTTTCCTCATCATATGAATCAATAATTAATTATTCACAAATAATATTCTGAGAATCACAATATCGACAACCGAAGGCGGTTCTCAGAAAGAGGGCTTTCCAATAAGAATTTCTCCTCATTGCCAGCAATTAGGTGACCAAACCTCTCCTTAGGCGAAATTTCTAGACATTGCCAATAATGTTATCTAATAATATTATTCAGATAATATGAATTATTTCTTCGATAATGAAAAATCTTGTGTAATGACAATTATTGAAACAACGGCGAAGATAAAATATCAACGCAACAATTATTGAACCAATAAAATAAAATATTGAATAAAGTAATTATCAGAACCATTATTGAGTAGTGTGCCTTCACGTAAGAGTCAATAATTGGTGCAATACCGTGTCTTCTTGTGCAACAATCGCGTATTATTGTGTTTTAACCACCGAAAGTATTCCAACAGTAAACCTGAATAATTACGCCTGATTATTTTTAAACAACTTATATTTGTCGTTTCTTCCTCCAATCGCTTTCGTTATGGGGCCCATACATGCATCAGCGTGTTATATTAATATTCCCCGACAAAGATTTAATATTCCACGACCAAACGAATATTCCTCGACAACAATGAATATTTTATAACCACTTGCTTATTTTGAAATATTTGCGTATTTTACCCATAACTATCCACATTAATCACATCAACCCTTACTATTTCAAAATAATAATTAGAGGAAATTAAATTTCATTTATTAATTATTTGGGGTCTTACAACCTCCCTCCTTATGAAATTTCGTCCTCGAAATTGACATACACTACTTGGTGTTTCGAAAAGGTGAGGATACCTCGCTTTCATTTCCGTTTTCAACTCCCAGGTCATTTCCTCTATAGCATGGTTCCTCCACAAGACTTTAACTTGTGGTATGACCTTCGTGCGTAGGACATGCTCCTTCCTATCCAAGTTCTTGACAGGTACCTCCTCATACGTTAAGTCTTGGCTATCTCGTCCGGTTCTAACTCAATAACGTGGTTCGGGTCTTTCACATATTTACTTAAGTATGATATGTGAAACACATTATGAACACGAGACATACTTGGAGGTAACGCGAGTCTATAAGCTACACATTTCTACTCGGTCAAGAATTTAAAATGGACCAATAAATCGTGGATTGAGCTTTCCTCTCTTTCCAAATCTTGTAACTTCCTTCCATGGAGCAACTTCGCAACAATACATGATCCCCTATACTAAATTTCACGTCCTTTCGATGAAGATCCGCATAACTCTTTTGTCGATCTTGTGTTTGTATCACGTTGTCGAATCATTTGAATCTTTTCTAGAGTCATACGTCTTAACTTCGGGTCCCAAATAATGTTGCTTCACCCACCTCATCCCAACATATTGGAGAGCGACACTTTCGTCCATATAATGCTTCATATGGAGCCACACTTTATACTTGCACGATAAGCTTTGTTGTTGTAGGAGAATTCCACCAATGGTAAATACTTATCCCAACCGACCTTGAAGTCTAGGACACACAGTCTTAATAAATCTTCAAGAGTTTGAATAGTCCTCTCTCGATTGTCCGAGTCGGTTTGAGGATGGTATGCGGCCCAATCAATCGTAAATCCGCACTAATAGCTTTTGGCAAGCTAACCCAAAATCTTGAAGTGAATCTTGGGTCACGATCCAAACTATAGATCTTGGCATGCCATGCAACCTCACAATCTCATTTACATATATCTAAAGCAAGACGTTCAAGAGAATAAATCTCCGTATCGGCAAGAAATGTGCGGACTTGGTTATTCTATCAACAATAACCCAAAATAGCATTTATGCCTTGAGAAATCGTGGGAAGACAGAATTGAAATCCATGGTAATGTGTTCCCACTTCCATTTCGTAATCTCAAGTGGTTGTAATGGTCCTTAGGCACTTGATGTCGCCTTTACACGTTGACAAGTTAAACATGTTGAGATAAACTTTGCAATCTCTCTCTTCATATTGTTCCACCAAAATGTATGTCAAGATCACGATACATTTTAGTACTTCCGGATGGATTCAAATGGTATATTGTGTGCTTCCATCATGATCTTGACTTCAAATTAGAATCGTTAGAATACAAAGTCCGGAGTGGACTCAAGTATTCCTTCTTCATCAATTCTCGCCTAGGAATAGCACCTTCTTGTACTTTCTTTTCATATGCACGATTTCCCGGTCGGTGGCTTGAGCAACCTTAACTTTTTCTATTAAAGTTGGCTTTACGCATATACTTGACATCATCGCACTCGTTCCTCGCGATATGATCTTTCACTTTCAACGCGTCACCTACCACGTTCATTTTCCGGGATGGTATTGAATAGTGTGGTCGTAGTCTTCAATAGCTCGAGCCAACGTCATTTTGCCGCATGTTAAGTTCTTTTGAGTGAAGAAATATTTAAGGCTTTTATGGTCCGAATATATCTCCACTTTCTCCCCATAAAGATAGTGCCTCAGGATCTTTAAGCTGAAACTTAAATCTGCACGCTAACTCTAGATCATGAGTAGGATAATTCTCTCATATTCTTTAAGTTGTCGCGAGGCATAGGCTATGACTTTCCCATGTATTGCATGAGAACACATCCTAACCCTTTGCTCAAGCATCATTTGTAGATAACAAATCCATCCGTATCAGATGGTATTGTTAGAACATGTGTCTTACTAAATGAGTCTCCTCTTAAGCTCTTGGAAACTCTTCTCGCATTCCTCGCTCCATATGAATTTTGTATCCTTTCGAGTCGATGAGTTAATCTGAGTAGCGATTCGAGAAAACCCTTCCACGAATCTTCGATAATAACCAAATTAAACCCAAAAAGCTACGTCTTCATCACCGTCTTGGTTCTTCCAACATCATATTGCTTCAATCTTCGCTTTCGGGTCAAGCGGATACTCCATGTTTTGACATCACGTGCCCAAGAAATGCTACTTTCTCAAGCCGTAACTCGCATTTTTTAACTTAGCATATAGCTTGTTTTCACGAAGCCTTTTGTAGTACCGAAATTTCAAATGGTGCTCATGATCTTCACAACTTTTAGAATATATGAGGATGTCATCAATAAAGACAACAACGAATCGATCCAAATATTCCTTGAATACTCGGTTCATCATATCCATGAAAGCCGCAGGAGCATTAGTCAATCCAAAAGACATGACTAAGAATTCATAATGCCGTCATCGAAGTTCTAAAAGCGCTTTTGAATATCCTCGATTCTAATCTTCAAATTTGATGATATCCGTAAGCTAAGATTGATTTTTGAAAAGAATTGTGCTCCTCAGAATGGTTAAACAAGTCATCAATACGAGGTAGAGGATACCTATTCTTGATGGTGACGTGGTTCAATTCTCGATAGTCAATAAAGTCGCATACTCCCGTCTTTCTTCTTTACGAATAAAACAGAGCACCCCAAAGGAGATGTCTTGGGACGAATGAAACCGATGTCCAACAATTCTCGTAGTTGGACCTTTAACTCAAGTTCAATAGGAGCCATTCGATATGGGGTTTTAGAAATGGGCTTTGTACCGGTGTTCAAGGTCGATAAAGAATTCAACTTCACGCCGGGGTGACCGGGAAGTTCTTCGAAATACGCGGGAAAGTTAATAACAATGGGAATATTATTCAATTTTGACGTGTCTTTATTCAAATCCATAACATGGGCTAAGAAAGCTTGACATCCATTTTTCAATAAACGAATCGCTTTATGATTAGATATGACGTTGATTGATTTTAATGGTTTAGTTGTGCGAATTTGAACAACAAAAGTTGATTAGGAATATGAAAACTAACAACCTTACGAAAACAATCAATTTTGGCATGATGAGTAGTTAACCAATCAATCCCTAAAATCACATCAAAAGCAAGTATCTTTAAAGAGATAAGGTCAACAGGTAAGATAAGGGTGCCAACTTGGATTAGAAAGGATTTATAAACAATGGATGTGATGAAAGTTTCTCCTAACGGAGTTTCACATATAAGGTCAAAGTCTAATTTTTCCGAGTCGATTTAACGCGTTGAGCACAAGCAGGAGAGATAAATGAATGGGTATCACCAGATATCTAGTAAAGTATAAACTTCACAAGAATTTATAAATAGCTTACCCGTGATCACCTCGTTTGGGTTCCTCGCATTTTGACCTACCACAACAAACGCTTCTTCAAGGAACCGCTGACTTTGATTTTTTCGGGACGATCTTTTGAGTCACCGTCCCCATTGAACTAGGTTTTCGCTACTGCGTAATCTCGAAGCGATATGTCCTTCCTTTCCACAATTATAGCATACCGAGGCTGTTGTAGGGCGTTTGATCGATATGTCCCTCTTTCCAAAGATTTATAAGATATGACCGGTGGTCGTTTCTCCTCCTGGAACCAATTCTTGTCTTTGGCATCGTCGTCTTCACATGGTCGTTGTTGAATCTCCTCTTCTTAAAAATCTCCTCCGATTTCGCTTCTTCTATTTTCATGGCCATGATTACCACCGAATGGTTACCATTTTTGTCAAGTCTTTTTTCTTTCTCCACCGGTTGTTGTTGTTTTGTCGATCGCTATCTCCCAGATGATGATCCTCGATTGTGGTACCTCGGTTGACCGTATTTCGTTATCTCATTTCTAACAATTGAGCCACGTTAACAACATCCGAATAGAGAGAAAATTAATGAGAGATGAGATATCGACGTATCTTGGGTTTCAAACCTCTCGTAAACATCTGCATCATCGTTCCTCATTCTCCACCAAATGAGGTGCAAAACACGGATAACTCGCAAACTTCGCCTCGATCGAGAGACACCGTCATGTTGTTTCGCTCAAATCTAATAAACTCCACTTCCTTCATATAGACGAACACTTTCAGAAAGTATTTGTCATTAAATAGTTTTGAAATGTCTCCCAAGACATCTTGAAATGGTACGGATGGGTACGCTTCACTGACTCCCACCAGTGATCGCTTTCGCCACGCGGAACATAAAGGTGGCGAATGGAACCTTCTATTCTCTGTGCATCCCAAGACATCGAATATCTTGGTAATTTGCTTGACCCATGTTTACGCCATGATCGGATCCGGCTTTCCCTTAAATTCGGTGGTCCCAACTCTTTGAATCGCTTGCATTGTGACAACCCGTGAATTGTTATCATTTCCTCTCGTATTTTGAACACGAGTCTCCCTCTTCCGATTTTTGCATAAGCTCGCAAAAAGCTTTAAACATCCCTCGTTCATCATACGCTTTCAATTGGTCTTTGTTCACATGAGGAACATTGCCACGACTGTCAGACGTTCTCCTCGTTGGTGAAACAGCGTCTCCACTGGTCTCATTTTCATTGTTAATATTCTCAGTCGACATTCTCAAATACTGTCATAAAACAAGGGTTAATTAAGGAAATCAATATATCACATAATATCCCTATATACTGACCAACTATCAAATAAACTTAGGTAGGACACACTAGCGAAGGATTTACTCGTCTCTCTCCCTCCTAGTTCTATTCCCGATCTCCGCTGGAGATCATATCCTAAGCTTCGATATACAACCGTGACACCCCAAAATAGGTATACATCACCCATTTCGAGTTGTCAATACCTGCATGTAAATAACTACAACTTTATTATTACAACAAGAAAAGCTGTGAGTTTAAATCTGAGATATTGCCATCTAAACAATATCCACATACAAATAAATCCTCATCATAATTATTGATACATTATTTTATAAAATGGTGAGGACTACTAAACAACTCTCTAAAACCATCATTCCATACCCAAACTCGTACTCGCTACATTCTCGCCTCCCGAGAAGAAAAATGGAACAAAAAGGAAAAGGTGAGCTCAACTAGCCCAAAGAAGAATATTATGACTAAGATAATATACAACAAATTATCGTTAGTCTTTTTAACAGGAAAAATTTAATAGAATACAATAGACAACAAGTTTTAAATCAATACTGCGAATGAAAAATATTAATTCATAGAAGAGTTACGTAGAGGATGAAATCTACTAATATCTATGAATTTAACGATCCATCATCAATATTTTTATCAACGTAACATCAATCAATATATATCCGAATCATATATTCATCCTCTTGCACTACGTGCCGAGGACATTCACCGATTGGTCATGTTCATCTAAACACTGCTCATCTTTGCACTACGGGCCAAAGATATTCATCGAAATCATTCATCTTTGCACTACTGCCAAAGATATTCATCGAAATCATTCATCTCTTTTGCTTTATAGCCAAAGATATTCAATAATATCATCATTTAAGACCGAGGATGATGAAAATATATTTTTTTTTAAAGAAACGAATCCGATTGAAACAAAATGACAAGGATTAAGGATTAAGGATTCGTACTTTGTTTTATCCACGCCCAAAAAATACCTCAAAAATAATCATAGTGGTGTAAAATTCAAGAATGATCAAAAACATGGATACAATCAAAGCTAGTATCCATAATAGATATTTTGACAAAAAGAAGAAATTTTATTTTTAAATTGAATAGTGCCAGATTCGTGAATAGTGTCGATACGTGAATAATGCCGATATCGTGAATAGTAACTCGACACCAAAAGATAGAAATTTTACTAAAAAAAAACATCTTCACGCTTCGTGAATAAGACTTCGTGAATAAGAACTCGTGAATAGTAACCACGACATGAAAAAGTTCCAAATTTGATAAAACTTCAGATCAATATTTCAAAGATAATGATATTGAAGAAATAATATCATTACGAAAAAAATAATATCCCTTACCTCGAAAGATCAAGACTTCTAAATTTGGAATAATCGGATATAGACTATAACTCGAACTTTCACCGATAGAAATACTCAAAGTATACTCAAAATACTCACAAGAATACGCTCGATAATATAGAGAGAAAACTTCAGTTTCGGTGTGATTTTCAACTTTAACCCAAGACCTATTTATAGGAAATTGCTTAGAACACCAAAGCAGAAAATTTAATAAAATATTAATATATAATTATTAAATTCTTACGCACACTTTTTATCATCTGAATTCAGTATTCAACACAAGTAGCCCACCTCACAAAACTTTTAAAAAACATTTTTGTTATTTTAAACAATTAAAACTTCCAAAAATCAATTATTTGAACTCCGTAACTTCAATAATTCACAATAAATAGCCCTTTTTTGTCGGAAAATTTGAATCTTGCGAGTTTTATAGGAAATTCAATTCTCTACAACTTTGCGAAGAAAGTTTTTCCAAATTCCAAATGAAATTGACCGAAATCTACAAAGCAGACGATTTTAGAATTTATAATCAAATTTCAAATCAATAAATGGGGTCCAACCGACATGTTTAACATGTTTTAAACATTTATTGCAACAAAAATACTCTTTTCTCCTCAGATACTCATATATCCCACATTCGTTGTAAAAATATCACCATTATTATATTATTAAAATATAATAATATATATATTTAAATGAATTATTTTATCAGAAAGAGATAAAATTTTAATTTTCAACAATTGTCACATTAAAATTTTTCTCCATCTATATCCACATAAAATCAATATTTTCCTCATCATATGAATCAATAATTAATTATTCACAAATAATATTACTGTAATCACAATATCGACAACTGTGCAGCTCAGTGAAGAGGGCTTTCCAATAAGAATTTCTCTCACTTCACAAGCGCAATTAGGTGACCAAACCTCTCCTTAGATGTAACTTTCTAGACATTGCCAATAATGTTATCTAATAATATTATTCAGATAATATGAATTATTTCTTCGATAATGAAAATAATCGTGTAATGACAATTATCAAACAACAAAAGAAGATATAAAATATCAACGCAACAATTATTGAACCAATAAAATAAAATATCGAATCAAAGAATTATCGAACTATTATTGAGTAAAGGCCTTCACGTAAGAGTCAATAATTGGTGTTATACTGAGTATGCCATCTTGCAACAACGCGTATTATTGTGTTTTAACCAATTAGAGTATTCCAACAAAGGTAAATCTGTGAATAACTACGCCTGTTATTTTTAAACAACTTATATTTGTCGTTTTCTTTCTCCAATCGCTTTTCAGTTATGGGGCCATATACATGGCATTACCACAGTTATACGAATATTCCCGACAAAGATTTAATATTCCACGACCAAACGAATATTCCCGACAACAATGAATATTTTATAACCACTTGCTTATTTTGAAATATTTGCGTATTTTACCTATAACTATCCACATTAATCACATCAACCCTTACTATTTCAAAATAATAATTAGAGGAAATTAAATTTCATTTATTAATTATTTGGGGTCTTACAGAATTGGTCAGATGATTGAGTTGAATGGCCAAGTCAGATTTTTTTAACTGAATGAGCAGCTGCATAAAGTAAAAAAAATTAAAATATTAACTATTATATTAAGTAATATTAAATAAATTTACAACAACTTTAAATTTTTTCAACGGGGTAAAATAATAAAATTTTGTTATTTAGATGTTTCAGACATATTAATTACCAAACAACTTTTTTCATTCAGATTCAGCTCATTTATATTCAAATTCAAATTTAAATTAAGATTCATTCAGTTTTTATCAAACATCCCCTTAATTTATAAAACTTATGGAGTGTGAAATAAAATTTGATTAAAATTTATTCAGCTATCGAGTTAAACATGATAAAATCCAAACAATTTGAACAAATATGGTATGAGTTAATATTGAAAAAAAATTAAGTACTTTATCAAAATTTAAAATTTAGTCGTATTTTGATCCTTTCTACTTTGACTTAAGTTAGAATGGAAATTTTAACCGAACCAATATGAAATCAAACTTTTTATTTTGCAGTCTTACCTAAAATTACACGTGTTTAGGGGAAAAAGGAGTTATTATTCTGATTTTGAATAAATAAATAAATAATAATGTGACCTATTTTTTTATTATTATTTTGGAAGTAATCAAAGTTGTAAGTTGGTATAAAAAAATATTGGAAAAAGATTTAAAGTTTAGGGTACAAATTAGAGATTAACCCGTTTAAAACTCATGACATACACAGTTGCATGTTTAAAACTCATGGCCTATAGTAAGTTCTTTGAGTATTGTATAACTTCTCGTTCATTCCTCTTGAGTCTTGCATACTTGTTATCCTTCTAAGATTTAGGTTTTCAACAAGAGTTGCTGCATACCAAGAAGAATATGTTACTGTTGGTCATGTATTGGTTGCTTGTATTGTGTAGAATGCTGTTAATTGTTATTCCATTACACACGCAATGTTGATTATGTGTTTGTTATTGATCCGATACAAGTTGCTGGTCAAGTCTACGGCAGGAATTACAATTTACAAGTATAACCGAACCGAATAGCTTATTCGGTTATAACTGAAAACCGAAATTAACACTATTTTGATATCCGAATTGTTAACTGTATTTGTAGATAACCGAATTATCGAATAACCGAATTTACTATTCGGTTATACGGTTATTAACCGAAATGAAGGACTGTTCACTAAAAAACTCATGTTACAAAACCTGCACAAAAATCTCTGTTCATCATCTTCTTCCATCATTTGATTCACAAACAAATCCTCAATGAGTAATGACCATAGATAAGCAAAAACCCAGATAAAAAAACAAATTAACAACAAGATGAAAAATATTTTCTGCTCTTTATATTCCCAAATAAAATGAACAGCTTTACACTTTACATTCAGTCAGGGTTGTAGCAAAAGAGGGGGGAAATTTTAGTTCAGAAAAATTAACTGAAAAATGTTCAGAATGTCTAGACATTTAAACCAGAGCAATGTATCTCTGCAATGTGAGAAATCGACAACGACTACATCAAACTTGCCGAAGAAGTCCAGATTAAAGCTAGATAAACCACCTGTAAGAACAAAAATGGTATTTACTTATCAAATAGAAATAGAGAGAATAAAGTTCAGGAGTTGTCAGATATATGTAACAGATTTATCAATAAATAAATAAACCAGGGACACGAAAGAAGCAAACCTTTTTCAACAGAAACACAAACCATAGGATTCAAATTTTTTAGGGAATCAGAATAAATTTCAGCTACAGATTTTTCACTAAACTCAATCTCATCAAAAGGAATTAAGAAATTCACTCATAAATCTTCTTCAGTTACTGCACAATCATTAATATAAATAAATATTAATTCTTCATGCTAGAACAATGTTCCTGCAAAACTACACCACCAATAAATTAAAGCTAAGTTGCAATGTTGCAGCTTTCCTTTGTGAACAATTACTTGAACAATTATTTGAATTAGAAACAAAGCCCAAGAAGGAGATCTGAAATCAGATCTGAGGAAAACTGAGGGGCGATGGCAGGGAGTGTGAAATCGAGAGTAGATCTGAAGGTTGAGGGTTGTGATCTAAGAGATCGATTTGGTGAGAGAAGATGAGAGTCGACTGTCTAGGCGAGAGAAAATGAGATTGAGATGAGAGTCTTCTGAGTTTTGAGATGAGAGTCATAGAGAGACGAGAGTATGATTGTCAAGACTCAAGAGTCATATTATTATTTTAACTCTCAATTATTGTGCAACACTTTTTCCGGTTATTCGGTTAAACCGAATAACCCAAAAATAAAACCCGTACAATCTAACTGAAAACCGTAAAAAAATTCGGATATAACCGAAATATTAAAAAAAAACTCGAATTGTCAGAAAATTTCGGTTAAATTATTTCGGTTCGGTAATTCGGTTATATCCGTTTTTTGCTCAGTCCTAATTACAAGTCTACGGTAGGAATTATTAGTTGTTTCACATAGGCATGAAATATGATACATGACCATTTGAAATTGTGTTTAAGCTCTCATGTGTTTATTTTTATCTTTTCTTTTGGGAGTTGAAGGCTGAATGTAATTTGGATGCATTCTGGTCAATTTTATATTTGGAACCTAGATTCTTAAATTTATCGTAAGCTGATATATTAGATTTCCTTCAAACATTTAAAAACTCCTCTGGAATGTTTATAATTTATAAGTTGTTGCTTACATGTATGTATGTAATCCAACTGAGGGCTGTGCTTTGCAATTAGAATTGCTTGATTGATTACAGCCAGAAAGTCCTGCCTTTTTTTGTTCCTTCACTGACTGTAATAATATTTGCATTACATACATGTTTTTTTGCTGAATTTTGGCCCTGTATGATATTAGCTTCTACACAGCAGCTCCACTGTCACTTTGCTGTAATTTTGCACCTGAGGTGTTCAAATTTGCAACAAATTGGATGGAGGAGTTCATTGTTAAGGGAAAGAATCAGATGGCAGTTGCTGAATTTGATGCCTGGGGATTTATATATCCTCTCATGAGACACAGATGGTACACATGGATTGGCGTAGCTATATTCTTTTGGGGTTGGATTCACCAGCGCTGTTGTCATGCAATCCTTGTAAGTTTTGTGTCTAGCCACTCTAGCAGTATGATTTTTGTACGTCTTTTTTCTTATGTATTGATTTTCTTTATCTGAAGTTCAAATCTCCCAATGTTTCAAATATACGAGTCATTTTGACCTTTTGAAGTCAGTTTGAGAAATATTCAAATTCGAAATTGATATGAATTTAGTTAATTTTAGTCAATACAATTATCAATATTATACTATCGAAACTATTAATGAATATGTATGTCAATTCATATCAATTAATTTCTAGAATAGAAAACTAAACTCGTACAAATTAATCATGTGCTAGGAATCATCAGATTTATTGTTTTCAAAATTTAATTGAATCACATCAATTTTGAATTTGAAAATGTCTCATGGCTTCAAAATGATAAAATTTCTCTTATATTTTGGAACCAAGGGGAGTATATTACTGCTGCTTTATTTTTAGTATAGCAAGCTTTCGTATTGGCATTTTAGATTATATTGTAGTTCTTTGATATTTAGTACAGCAAGGCACCATTAAATAAAAAATTGTACAAAAAAAGCTGAATTTACTGAAGTTGTTATGGTTGTATTTGTATGGTATGTTGCAGCTATTCCCAATTTATGGTGTCATAGGTGGCAGTTTTTGCTGTAGATTCAGGAACCCTTTTGAGTACCTCTGCATTAACTTTTTATAATTTCAAATGATTTCTTTTACTCGATTTAGGGCGCGTTGCGAGAGAACACAGCTCAAGAAGCTTATGAAGTTATTGAAGGTGATTGGTTTGATTATGTTTCATCAGCACACTACTTGGCTGAGATTGTAAGCTCTCTCTCTCTCTCTCTCTCTCTCATATGCTACTTCTGGTTCTTAGTATTTGCACTAATACATGATGTTTTGTTCAGTACAAACCTATAGAGACCTGTCATTATGAGTTAATCTAATTTCTTCACGGAGTTTTATATGTTGTGCTCTTTTGCTCTTATAAAGATTATATATGGTGGTCTTCCGGTTGCTAGTAGATGCGCAGATCTCACAATCTGGTTACTTTTTGCATTCGTGGTATTTTTTCATTCAATTTGAGAAATATCAAAGAAGTTTATTTTATTATATCGTCGGTTTTTAATATTTCATTTCTATTGCAGGTGGCAAATCTTACACTTGCGGCAGCAGACACACGGGTGGTATCTCCATAAATTCGAGAATTATCCTAACAACCGTTCAGCCATTATACCACTTGTTTACTAATTTTTAGGGGAATAATACTTGTTACTAATATCATGTGGTTATGTTAAATGGATGAAACTCATGTTGTGTTGAACCCAAACTATCCCTTGTACTGAACTGGGCACAAGTTTCTTTATGAAGGGGGGTGTTTTCTGTCTGATTTATCACCCATATATATAGAAAAGTTAATAATACTTGATTTTTTATTTTGTATTAGTAATGACTCTTCTACTGTTTAGCACCGGACTATGTTCAACTCCTTTTGTTACGAGGAAATCAGATACATTTTTAATTTTAGATTATAAAATGTCATGTAAATTTTAATATGTTACTCCAATGAGCAAAGTATAATTTATATACGTATTAAAAAAAGTAAAAATAAAAAAATGAGAGTAAAATTTTTTTATTTTTATTTTTAGTGGCTTTATAAGAAGGAAAAAATAGAGATACACATCTATTTAAATTTCAAATATACATCATCTACGATCGTAGAGTTAAGTCATTTTACGATCGTAAAATAGTCACGAACTGATAGTAGAGTAGTCACCCTACTACTGTAAGGTAGAGAGAGTGAATCTTCATATAATAGAGTAGACTATTCTACGATTGTAGAGTGATTTAACTATACGATAGTAGACTGTATACATGTGGGAATCTGTACAGTTGTGTAACTTCATTAACCCCTTATAAGAATATATAAATTGATGAGTAATTTTATTTTTTTATACTAATGTATCTTAGTGATATATTTATCATTTATTTTATGTATTTTATCTCAAAAGATTGAGGATAAAAAATTTATATCTTTAATTATACTTTTAGAATTTTGGGAACGGAAGGAATATTATTTTAAGTAAATTAAATATACTCTAATTTTGAAAACTACCAAGTAAGTTATAGCCTTCCATAAGTATTATGTTATGTATGTATGTATGTGGATATAAAGGTTGAGTTCTGTTATATAGAACATTCAAAATATTTTTTATTTTTTATGTAGTATTATTTTTTATAAAAGGTAATTATAAATTGGTTTTTTGATAATAATCCCCCATCCCCACGCCCTCGCAATCCAAACCCAAATATAACACGTGTATGTTAACTAGAGGCTAGAGTAATAAATAAATAAATAGTCCAAATAATTATTCGATTCACCAATCTTCTATGCAAATTCGAGTTTGGGGGAGAAACAGAGGAGAGAGATCTGAGTCGAGAACTCTGCAAAATTTCTCAGATCTAATCAATTAATCCCCATTAATTTCCTGGAAAAATGTCTTCAACATTCAGTGGCGATGAAACTGCGCCGTTCTTTGGCTTCCTTGGCGCTGCTGCCGCCCTCGTTTTCTCCTGTAATCCTAATCCTAGATCTCTATTTATACTTCCACAATTACATAATTACATGTAGTATCATATGTTTTTTTAATTGCAATTTAAATATTTATTTGCTGCCCAGTTCAGGTACTTGAATCTAATTCATTTAGTTTGGTGTACATGTGCAAAAAGAAGTGGTCAGCGTAAAGTTTATTTTTGGGTAAGTTGGTCAATTGACAAATAGATTGTTGACACGCAGGCGAGGTTCTATGTGTGTCAACATTCTATTAGTCAATTGACCAACTTATCAAAAAATAAACTAAAGCTAACCGGAGCCGTGCAAAAAAGTTGTTCAGTTTATCAATTTATATTTGTAGTGTTATATTCATAACTCTTTTATTTCTTCGTTTTCAGAAATAGTTAACATATCCATAAGTTATACCCTCTATTTTATTTGTTATTTGGTTTTGTGAGTTGTATCTATATCCTTTAAGTTCTACTAATCAAAACACAAACAAGAATGGTAACTGTTATAGATATATTATGAATAGAAATCTGATACTAGGATGGTAGCATTGTCAAAAGTAGAATTATCAATTGAATTTAGATTTAGTGAACACCGGTACATATTTCACTCCATCCCGAGTTTGATGTTCGACTTTCGACATATTTTAAGAATGTAATGAGATTAGTGTAAAAAGTTTTGTTGGGTTTCAAATTGGAGGCCACCTGAGAGCTTAAAGATATTTTATATAAAGGAATAAAAACTCAGCACTTGGGATAAGTTTCAAAGCCTCAAATTTATTTGTTTTGTATTCTACACTTGGGAAGAGAAGAGTAAAAACAAGAGTAGAACATATAAAAGCTAAAAAGGAAAAGATGAGCTGGAAGACTTGGGATAAGTTTAAGGTCAAATTTAACTAATTTATTTGTAACTACAAAGTAGTCCGATAAACCTTATACTCAAAGAGGCGAATGGCGTACTGATGTAAATTACTCCATAGGGCATCCATGGAAAGGAAGTCTCTCCATTGCTTAAACAATACTAACAGATACATACATATTTATGACTTTATACATTTATATATACGTATAGACACATCTAGTTATTTTCAAAAAGTGTCCCAAGTAAATCTAGGTACACACATGTAGATATTGTACTTTTTCCGTAGATTTTCTTTCCATCTATGTATTTTACTTGATTGAGATCCTGAACATCATTTATTTAAAATAGGTATGGGGGCTGCTTATGGCACTGCGAAGAGTGGTGTAGGAGTGGCCTCGATGGGAGTGATGAGGCCGGAGCTGGTTATGAAGTCTATTGTGCCAGTGGTTATGGCTGGTGTGTTGGGTATTTATGGTTTGATTATTGCTGTTATTATAAGTACCGGAATTAATCCCAAGGCCAAATCCTATTACCTTTTTGATGGTTACGCACACCTTTCATCTGGCCTTGCTTGTGGTCTTGCTGGTCTCTCTGCTGGAATGGCAATTGGAATTGTTGGTGATGCTGGTGTTAGGTATTGTTATTTTCATTTGATCTAAAAAGAATATATATTTTTCGCTGATGTCAGTTTGCGTTCTATTCAATTTGGTACATGTTAGTGCTAATTAGAAACAGGTGCATTGTGACGTGACCATACTGCGTTGATTATTTGGTAGTAGGTAAATGTTGTTATTAGCAATTGATTTTAGTGATAATATTAGTTGGAGGAGCTAGATTAAATTCTAGAGCAAGTAATATCGGAGTTATGGAAGACCAATGAATGATCTGTTCAATATTGGATTCATTAAAGACCAACAATATATATATATATATATATATATATATGTATGTGTGTGTATTATTTATTGATAAGGGAAAAAAAAATGTAATATAGCTTTTAGTAAGTGAAGGATAGGTTTCATGCTTTAAGCAAGTATATATTCTCAACCTCAAGTTAGTATTCTGCAATAACTTGAGTAGGTTAGTTGTTGAGGTAAATATGCCCCAGAGTTTATATCATATTATAAAAGATGATTGAGATTTTAATGCCATGAAAATGATTTTGTTTTGCAGAGCTAATGCACAACAGCCAAAGCTTTTTGTTGGGATGATCCTTATACTCATCTTTGCTGAAGCTCTAGCCCTCTATGGTCTCATTGTTGGCATCATCTTGTCTTCACGAGCTGGCCAGTCCAGAGCAGACTAAGAACGGGGCTGTCCTTGCGAATCTTTTTCTATTGTTTATGGTGCTGCTTTTGAAGAATGATAAGGAGGAGAAAAAAAGTTGATTCTCGTCAGTTTAATATTTAACCTTTGTAGGGTTGCATAATCTTCTCTTTCAAAGTCATTGCTCAACAACAGTGATACAACAATGTTCAGGTGCTTTTTGTAGAGGTAGGGATTAGTTTCTCTTCACAATAAGCCCCGTCGCTTGTTATTTGCTTTCTTCCGTCTGCGGAGTAGAAATTTTACACCATAAATAGTATGTGATGGTATTATTATTTTACTATGTGGGTATTGACATTTTCTCTATCATATCTTATTTTCAGTGTTTGTATGGAAACTTTTGCTGTGTATATATTTATTAAACTATGAAACGAAGTATTGGCAATATATGATAGATGATGTTCTTCAAAATTTAACTTTATTTTACTGCTGAATCCATTAATATATATATTTGTATTTCTTAATATATGAGCATAAACATAAACTTCAATCTTTAGTATCACACAAAATCGTCCTACTTTCTATTGTAACTCATATTTTGTGTGACAAAGTGCTCCAATGTGAGGTGAATTGATTGAGAAGAACAATATTCTGATGCTATTTGGAGCAGTTGTGAATTTGAGCAAGTTAACTAGTTTAGACATCTATTTAATATTTTTATTCCATTTTGGCTTTAGCCTTGATAAAGTTAGTTCTACAAGATAAATAGCATCAAAAATCTGTTGAAGTATAAACATCAATGGATGAAGCTTCAATGAAGATGTAACTTAAAAGAAGTACAACTGATTTAAGTATGTGTGGTTGAAGAACGTTAGTTTACAAAAGCAAAAAAGGAGTATATAATGTGGTAAAAGTAGAACTGCCATTGAACAAGATTTTCAATTTCTTCAATTTTCACCTCTTCTCACTTACAAGCACAAATCTATACTCCTATAAATATCATTCAATTGAAATCATAGAATAGTCCAGAGCATTGGGAACATTTCCCAAAAGGATAAAACAAATAGTGTTTTCTAGTAGATTATCAGAGGTTACAACATGGAATTGTTGTATTTGAAATACCATCTCGGAGAAGCCTTACTGTCAGTATTTTGTTAGAGAGAAATGCAGGACATCCATTTTAAATTGCAGTGTTGCAGTAGAAGAGAGATTGCTTGATGTTTCTCGTCAGTGAACTAAATGTCTTCTGGATGGACAACAATCTGCTTCACCTTTTAAATTGGCATTTGAAAAAAATCGAGGAGTTGCTCAACATATGCAGCTCAAATTTCAAAGAAGGGCTAAAACAAATAAGAGGTTCTTGCAATCCAATAAGCCACAGTTCCTTGTCAGTCCATATAGCTTCTAAGAAACAAACAGAATCTAGGCATATATGCAGAGATAAAAGGCAGCTCCTTGCTTCTCAAATTATATAACCTTTGCAATAGCACAACTGGCAGTCATATATTTCAATCTTTGATATGGACATCTAAGTGCTTATCCGACAATAGTCGATTAATAGTGGCTTCCCCATGATCAAGTTCAGGAAATGACTTGGCTATAAAAACTCTCCAAGTGTCTGTATCAATTCCTTGTGCACTTGAAACGGCAACTGAAAGTACCCTAGAGACTTCTGCTTCCTGCCCCGAGTCATAGAGCCCCTCAACTAAGATAGAGTATGTGGCCTTATTAGGCAAACACCCTTTATCTAACATCTCCTCCAGAACCCTAATACCTTCCCTGGCATTACCAACTTTACAAAATCCTTTAATTAACATATTATAAGTAAAAGCATTAGGACTGTATCCTTTCTCCACCATGTCATCCCACATCCTCCCTGCCTCGCACAACTCTCCCCTCTCACACATTCCTGCAATAAGTGTGTTATATGTCAAGACACTAGGAACAGAACTCCTCTCAAACTCATCAAATAATTTCTTTGCCTCAGAAATTTTATCCTTCTTACAAAGCCAATATATAAGTGTGCTCGATATCGCATTGTCCGGGGTTACATTCTTCCTCAAAAGCTTCTTCCATAAATTACACGCATCCTCAACCTTCCCTTCTTCGCACAAAAGATCAATCAACTTACAACACAACACCGAACTCGGAATATACTTTTTCTCAAGCATATCACCAAGCAAATTAACCGCTTCACCCGACTTCTTGTGCAAACAAAACGCTTCAATCATCACTCCATAAGTGACATCATTCGGTTCGATCCCATTCTCCTCCATGTCATCCATAACCTTAATTGCATCAATTAACTTCCCTTGCTTACAAAACCCATCCATCAAAATTGTATATGTCGTTGCATCCGGAATCCACCCTCTGTCAAGAATTTCATCAAATATCTTCTTTGCACCAATCATATCACCCCTAGACACATAACCCCCCAATATGGTAGTATAACTCACCACATTTGGGACCATACCCATTGTTGGCATTTCATCTAACACCTTAAGGGCACCTTCAATATCATTGTTTTTACAAAGACCTTTGAGTAAAATGTTGCAAGTAAACACATTAGGTATTATGTTGAACTTCTTTTTACAATGTTTAAACAATATATGCACCAAATTATACTGTTTGTTCTGAATCAAAGCGTTTAACAAAGTATTAAATGACCTTACTGAGGTTTCAACGCCGAATTCTTTGACCCGTAAGAAGGTTTGGAGGGCTTGTTTGGGGCGACTGGCGATTCCGTAGTTTCGAATTACAACAATGAATAGATTTTCGCCGCATTTAATGTCCGATTTCTGTAATTGGGCGAGAAGAGTTTCCATCGGCTCGAATGCGCGAGCTCGAGCGAGCTTGTTGATGATGGCGTGGTAGGTGTCATAATTATGCTGGAAATTGGGGTGGAATTTACCGGCGTGGTCAAAGATTTGGAGGGAAAGATCGAGGTTTTGTTGGCTGGTGATGATGGAGACGAGGCGTTTGGGGTAGAGTTTTTGGGGCCAAGGTTTTATTGGGGGAGTGATTGTGTAGGATTTAAGGAGTTGGTCTTTGGATTTTATGGCGGAGAGGTGGTGGTGTGAGGGGTGGGCGATGAAAGGGTCCGCGGCGGAGGAGAGAGAACGAGCGGCGGTGGTGAGGTGGTGGTGGAAATGAAATGGCCGGTGAATTGACATGTTGAGGAAAGTGGAGACTGGAGTGAGAAAAGGCTGAGACGGTGAGGGTTTAAGATACAGACAGTTGAGGGTTGGTTGGGGCCAGGGGGAATTAGTTGGACAGCCAAAATTCATTTGAGCTTTAATATTTACTCATTCGTACAAAAAAACGAAATCGAATTTAATTTTTCATAATTAATTTTAATCATTGTAAGTATTAATATTATAAACTAGTAATACTTAAAAAATATAGTAAGAAATTGTTTTTTTAAATAAAATAAATTAGCCATTTAATACCATTTTAATAACTAATACTTAAAAAATATAGTAAGAAATTGTATTAATAATTTTTGTTTTCCTTTTTCGTATTAACTCTACATTTCAACTTTTAGGATGTCAATTTTTTGATGCAAAATTTTTAAAAAATAAAATATATTATTAGAAAATAATTTCTAAATATGTTCATGTTAATCTTAATAAATGATAAATTGATAACCCAACCCAACCCAACCTTTAGGTCAGTCGTGCAAAAGGTAAAGCTAAATCGTTCATTCTTCTTGTCTTGTGAGTGAAATAAACAAAAACAAAACGTAATGTACACTCTTCTTCCCTACCTCATCACAGTCACAGTGATGATTATTTATTTATTATTTTTCTTTATGGAGAGTAGCCCCAAAAAATAGGTCGTTTAAAGCAGGCCCATTCACCTGCACTTGGTAGCATTTTTTTCTAAATGAATAATTCATTTGTACATTTTATAAAAATAAGTTTTTCTTTGTTTGTTGAATGATAAGAGTATTATTGGGTCAATTTACGCGTAAATTAAAACTAAATTAATTATTTTAAAGGCGCACCCTCGTATCAGCATGGTACATTTAGAAGATTTTTTTTCTGGGTGCTGACGTGTTGAAACTAATCCTACGTTTAAATTTGAGTAGTGAAGATGATAATAGAATGACTCATTCATATGAAATGAAAAAAATTATGTTTGGTTGCGATTGGAATGAAAAAATTTGTGTTTGGTTCTTTTAAGGAGGGAGAATATATGGAATAACTCATTCCAACTAGAATGGAATGAATCATTCCACCGTTCATTCCATTCATTCGATCCAAACGTAGCATAAAGTTTGAATCCAGGAAATCAAGCTAGGGAACATGCCTCTTAATTTGATCATCAGACCAACAACTTGATTTTTTTTTTTAAAAAGTAAGTATTATACAATTAGAAACTCCTTAATATAAAAAAAATGTAACTTATTTTAATAACTTTACAAATGAATTGCCAATTTTATACTCATCATATACGTAGAGATTCACATTTCGATTTCTTTTTGGTCGTCAATCGTCACTGTTAATTCATTATAGCATTAGTGGGCAAATGCGACATTGCTAGCATGTACATGTTTGGTCCTCTTTAACTATTGATTTTTGGTGATTTGAAAAGCCAGGAATATTCAGTTTTGTACTGTACGAGATCAATTCGTATAAATGGGACTCCGAATCAGATTCCAAAACATGCAAATAAGTATAAAATAATTATAAACTTTTTAATAAAACGATATAAAGTATAAATTTTTATTTTTTATGAAACATAATACCAAAATTAATTAAACTGAATGTCATATTGAGATGACGATTATATGTTGATTTATTTGTGCTTATTTATATATCTACTCTCTCTTTATATGTGGGTAATTTGTTATAAATATCAACTTAGATATGGGATCAATTTGATATTTCATACATGTAATTTTAATCATATTTTATAAATTAATATAAACTTGTTAAAAAAAATCGATAGGAATATTTTTACTAGTAATTATATATAGTAGAATAACCGATTCAAACTTGAATTTTGATGTAAAATTGATTTTGTCTAGCGCCTCAGCCTTGTCTTCTTATTCCTCTCAATTGATACCAGATCGACTACAAACGTTGGATATGGTTTTTTTTATCGTCTGACCACTACTTCTATTAGTGGTCAGGCGTATTGATGAGAATTTGCCATTTAACTTGGTCGATAGTAAGAATAGCGGCTAGGGCAAAATCTTATTAATTTTCGATGACAAATTAGTCATTATAATGGTTGTTGATAAGAGTTTTTCTAGCCATCAGAAGGACTAACAACCGTAATGTTCAAAACAAATATTTATTATGAATCACCCTTTATATATATATATATATATATATATATATATATATAAATTCATGGCATTAGGAGAATTTCAACATCATGACCAGAAAAAGGATGAAAGAAGAAATCAATAAAAATACGACATCAATTCGTATCAGGTTCAAAAGCTTGATCTCTGTTTTGAAATACTTCGATATATATTTTTATGCCCGTTCTCCCCTGCCTCCAATTAATCTCTCTTTTGCCACGTGTCACGTCTTCGTATTTTTGTGATCATGAATGCAAAGAAACTAATGGTCAAAAAAACAAGTTGGATATACAAAAAGGTAGTAGTATTTTAAAGAAACGTTTAATTTATTTGTGTTTAAAAAAAGTGCAAAAAGGAATTAATAATTAAACCAAAATAAAGGGACAAAAGGGTAAC
Source organism: Panax ginseng (assembly GCA_020205605.1). Lineage (NCBI taxonomy): Eukaryota > Viridiplantae > Streptophyta > Magnoliopsida > Apiales > Araliaceae > Panax > Panax ginseng. The sequence continues at coordinate 101,991,583 of CM035141.1, read as the reverse complement.
ACCAACCCCACGAAGGCACAAATATTAGGCCAAGATAGGTTTGTACTCCACTCAGTTTATTGGGTATCTTTTTTTGTTGGATTCAACAGAAGTTGGGTGGGTTAATATATATATATATATATTTAAACAAACTCTGAGAAAGGGAAAAAAAAGTGAAAAATTTTCACTTCTACGTAAAGGTCAAGTGATGCTTGATAGATCATTTCATTTGTAAAAGAACATTATTAAAGCCAATTTGATAAGGTTTTAAAAACTCAAAAGTTTTTTCAGAAATATTTAAAGTTAAAAGTTACTACTTTTATAGTGTTATCTTATCTAACATTTTATTCGTTTCAAAATACAAAATCAAGTTTGTCTGCTGATGAAATTAATTTAAAATTCACTTACTTAAAGGCAATATAATGACAAAATCATAAGCTATCTGAAAATATGACTAATTTCAATGTTTATTATTTTTAAAAATTACATTAATTATAACTAAAAATACCTCAAATTAACATCACTAAATAAACTATACCTCAAAATCAAGTTTTTGATTTGGCCTCTCGGGGTACCCAAAAAAAAACCCCACCAGCCCAGCACAATATTAGTCCCCCAAACATCAATTCAGTTTGCAGGTGAATATGCTTGTCAAAATAAAAAACAGGCAAATTCTCCCAAGTCAAATAATCAATCAAATAAAAGTGGGCGGAATTAATTCCGAGTAAAAGAAGGCACATTAATTACGACTAGTTTTTCTTACACGGGGTGAACCAATTCATTGGGATCCGATAATCATGATAAATTGATCAATAGTATTCCTACTACATTATTGACACGCAGAAAAAGAGATCACTTTATGTCTGCGTGTAAAGACTATATATATCAATTGACCAAAACTAACTTGATGCTAACCATTCTCAATTCATTGGGGGAATAGGCTAGTTACTCCAAAGTCTTTTTTCTTTTGGATTTTGCTAATTGTTGTATGTATTCTATTTAAATTTGGTTTTCCATCCTTTGCATGCAGTAGTGCTTGATCTAGATTGGTTATTTAGGGTCGCATGCAACTAAACTAGGTAGGTCATTGCTGACACAATTGATTAATTTAGAACTTGTGTACATGAATGTGATGAGTTAATACCTTTTCCATTCCATAAAATGAAAAGAGTTGTTATTGATAAGAATCGGTGATTTCTTGACGGAAGTTGACTCTCGATGAACAATATCAAAAGTGGTTATAATTAAGAATTAGTGATGCACCGGTTGAAGAGAAGTGTTGAAGTGAGTGAGAATTCTTGATGTGATTAACTTGTTTAATTAAAATATCACAAGTGAATTAGAATCCCATATTAAAAAAATAATGAAAGATAACATACATGAATGAACTTAAAATTTATTGACTTAGGTCACGTTGAATTCTAAACACATGTGTTAGTATCTTGTATGCGCATGTGATGTGCAGACTCGCCTATGTTATCTCAAAAATGTTTGGAATCTCAATACAAAGACTTATTTGACGATTTTTATTTATTTATGATAATAGTTTAAAATAACACAATATTTTTAATTTTTTATTATAATTTTATTATCATGTCATCACTAATAAAAAAAGATCACATAATACTCACATATATACTGCGGGATCCACATGTTGACGGGAGCCCACAATATGAATGTGTACGTGTTTGTGAGCATTATGTGATTTTTTTTTATATGATAGTAGAATTGTTGTTAAAGCCACACGAAATCTCGACGCAACCCGTCCTATTTGGCGGAGCCATGCATGGCCATGCGGTGTGTTATGATGAAATGAATTACTATAAAATTAATAATTATGTTTTAATAAAAAATCAAAATAGTAATTAATTACGTAACTATAAAAATACTTGTAAATTTATTAATGATAATTTAAGATAATTGATTATTATGAGATTTTATTTATTATAGCAATTTAGGGATATTTTTTATACTTTCTGCTTTTGTCAAAATTATTTTAGCTAATAGCACAAATTTTTTTACTTTATTCAAACATATTTTTGAGCTTAAATATTTATTATTTAAAAGTACTTACAAGAGTTATCAAATATTAAAATATTTTTAATTTTAATTTTGAACTATTTAGTTCACTCAAAACTCTCATAACACTCTATATAGTTAAGATGTTGAAAAATTATCGGATTCGATTAAGATGAAGTTGACACCAATCTCACCGTAATAAATTTATATAATTTTTTTTTTACATTGATTATAGAATATGTTGCATTAACCAATACAATAATAAGTTATACTACTTATTCATACAATATTTTTTTATAATTAAAACAATAAAAAAATTATAAAACTTTCAACCATGAAATTAATTTAAACTTCGCCCAACTTCGCCCTGATCGGATCCAAAGTTATCAATTAAACTTCATTCTAAAAAATTTTATATTGATATTTTAAAATTGATAAAAAAATATTCAATTAATATATTAATATTAGATTATTGGAGACTAAAAATTGAGACCTAAAAAGGTGTACTCACTTTTTCACCTACAAACAATAAAATTTGAAATCACATTTTTGAAGTCTAGTTTTCTTTATAAAAGGTAAAAATCAAAGTAAATAATTCCTGTTAATAAAAACAAACAAAATGGATATTTTAATTACACAGAATCTTTGGGCCCTATACCCGAACCTTCCCCGCCCCCTATTTAAACTGCATACGTCTCTCATGCAATTCTCGCTCAATTCACATGTGAATCTATCTTTCACCTGAAAATAAAACCCTAATTTCTCTCCGTCTCAATTTCCCTTCGCCGTTAGGATTCCGAAAAGTCCTCCGGGGAATTTCTCTCTCATCAGTTACTATAAGACCTGAAATCTGCATGCTGACATTTGTGCTCAATTTTTAAATTTAAGAAAATCTATGTTTTTCTTAGTGTTTTTGTTGATTAATCTTTCAGATTACTTTCTGCTGAAGTAGGTGTGGGGATATTTGTGTGTAATTGGTGTGAGTTAGGCTTCCATTTTCATTTGATTCCGAACTTTTTCCGCTTCTTTTGAGGGGTGGCCGGGGCTCCGGCCTCGGCGGGTTCTAAACCCCCAGCTATTACAAACATATCCAATCAAATACTTTATATATATCGCTATAAAATTCTTTGATTCTTTTTCGTTCAGATCGGGGAAGGGATGCCGGCCCTCGCGTGTTGCTTAGACCCCGCTGTTACTCCTCCTACCGGCTATTCTTTTGCTTGGGATAGCTCTCTTCCCACGCCAGACCCATTCGCCGGCGTGCCTCCGCCGACTAACACTATCACCACCACTGTTTCCACCATTTCTGCCGCTTCCCATTGGTCTACTTCTCTTTCCTCCGCTCTCTACCGAATTGACGGCTGGGGAGGTCCATATTTCGCCGTGAATTCCACCGGCAACATCTCCGTCCGCCCGCACGGTACGGACACTCTCTCACACCAGGAAATTGATCTCATGAAGGTTGTGAAGAAGGCATCGGATCCGAAATCAGCAGGCGGGCTCGGCTTGCAGCTTCCTCTTATTGTCCGGCTACCTGACGTGCTAAAAAACCGGCTTGAATCACTTCAATCTGCTTTTAATTCTGCCATTCAGTCGCAGGGCTATGGAGCCCATTACCAAGGCGTTTATCCGGTGAAATGCAACCAGGACCGATTTGTTGTTGAAGACATTGTGAAATTTGGATCCTCATTGCGCTTCGGTTTAGAAGCCGGATCCAAACCGGAGCTCCTCCTTGCTATGAGCTGTCTCTGCAAAGGAAGCCCTGAATCTCTTCTTATCTGCAATGGCTTTAAAGATGCTGAATATATTTCGCTTGCTCTTGCTGGAAGAAAGCTCCTTTTCAACACTGTAATTGTCCTTGAGCAGGAAAAAGAAGTCGACTTGGTGATTGAATTAAGCCAAAAGCTCGGCGTTCGTCCTGTTATTGGGATGAGAGCCAAGTTGAGAACGAAGCATTCGGGCCATTTTGGATCAACATCCGGTGAGAAAGGTAAATTTGGACTCACAACAACACAGATTTTACGTGTTGTGAAGAAACTCGATCAATGTGGAATGCTTGATTGTTTGCAGTTATTGCATTTCCATATTGGTTCTCAAATTCCCTCAACAGCTCTGGTAGCCGATGGCATAGCTGAAGCAGCTCAGATATACTGCGAATTAGTCCGCCTTGGCGCCTGTATGCGAGTTATTGATATTGGTGGCGGCCTGGGAATTGATTATGACGGTTCAAAATCGCCAGATTCTGACGTTTCTGTTGGCTATACTCTGGAAGAATACGCTGCCGCAGTAGTTCAAGCAGTTCGGTTTGTCTGTAACCGTAAGTCCGTCAAACACCCTGTAATTTGCAGTGAAAGTGGTCGAGCAATTGTCTCTCATCATTCAGTTCTTGTATTTGAGGCTGTATCATCAAGTACTCATATGCCCCAAATGTCATCAAACGACCTCATGTATTTTATAGAGCGACTCCCTGAGGATGCTCATATGGACTACCGGAATTTATCTGCAGCTGCCATTCGCGGCGAGTTTGAAACATGTTTACTTTATTCGGATCAGTTAAAGCAGAAATGTGTTGAACAGTTCAAGGAAGGATCTTTGGATATTGAACAACTTGCTGTTGTTGATGGGTTATGTGACTCGGTGTCTAAGGCAATTGGGGCTTCTGATCCCGTTCGAACTTACCATGTTAATCTCTCAGTTTTCACATCTATACCAGATTTCTGGGGAATTGGCCAACTGTTTCCAATTGTTCCTATTCATCGACTTGATCAAAATCCGGGAGTAAAGGGAATTTTGTCCGACTTAACTTGTGATAGTGATGGGAAGATTGATAAATTCATTGGGGGCGAGGCGAGCTTGCCACTGCATGAATTGGAAGGCAGTGGGAGAGGAAGTTACTACTTGGGGATGTTTTTGGGTGGGGCTTATGAGGAGGCTCTTGGAGGAGTTCATAACCTGTTTGGTGGGCCGAGCATGGTTCGCGTTTCACAGAGTGATGGACCTCATAGTTTTGTAGTGACGTGTGCTGTTCCTGGGCCTTCTTGTGGGGACGTTCTCCGGGTAATGCAGCATGAGCCTGAAATCATGTTTGAGATGCTCAAGCACCGTGCTGAGGAGTTTGTGCATAATGGTAGTGGGCATGGTTTGGACCATGATGCCATTGCAAACAGGCTTGCTCGTTCTTTCCACAACATGCCTTATCTTGTTAATTCCTCTTGCTGCATAACTGCTGCCAATGGTAACAATGGTTGTTATTATTGCGAAGTTGATAAATATGGAGCTGTTATGGATTCTGATGCAGCCGAGGATGAGCAGTTGACCTTTTGCCGTGCTTGAGATTTGTCTTGGCATTTGCACACCAGAAGCAGTTCCTTCAAATTGTTTGTTCCTAGTTTTTTAGGTCGTCTGTTTTCAAAATTTGCATTTACTTATGTTCATTTCTATTTTAGTTCACAATGAACAATATGTAGGAAGTAGACAGTCTTTTGGATCTTATGGAGAAGTGGGAACTTGCCGGATAAGTCCATGTAAATTCGGTGTCTAATACCCTTTTTTCTGTAGTCTTTTCATCTCGCTGTGATCTTTTTTCAGACATAGGGTTTAAACTTTATCTGCCAACTTTGCTCTTTGCATTCTTTTTGAAATGCATGATACTTTGGCTTGTGCTGTTGCAGCCCAATGGTGGCTAGCAATGTTTTAGTTGTGGTGGCCTTTTGAATACATTTATTTCCCTCTATTCTTCTCTCGTGATACTGTATCTGTTTGTCTTATTTTCTGTCTGCGAGGAAGATTGTGGATATTCTTTTGACTGAAGATGAGCTTTTCAATTTTTGAAATAGAAATGACTGTTTTGTTCCCAGTTGATTCTATTCCTCTGTACTAATTGGCAGGATCCCATCATAAGTGGGTTACACTTATGTCCTAACTAAACTGATTCTGAATCAAGGATTAGTAACGATTAGTAGGTGGGTGATAAAATTATCTTAAAGTTTATTTAGTTGGTAGCAGCAGCATTTTAGGGATTATTTATGATTTATGAACAATGACGAGTGCTATTTAGTTCATTCTTGTTTCAAGAGAATGGTAGAGTGTATCTTACAAAGTCATTCATAGAAACGTTCAACCTATAAACAGTTTGTTAGCCACAAGTTTGGGGATTTATCTTCTATTCATAGCTTCATCATGACATCTTGTGGTTAGGATTGGTGAAATATGTAGACTTTGTTCATTGTGAATTCTGAGAAAAGCAAGGGGTTCCAATAGGAACAATAAATGCACTCCATATTCCATTTGTTGTGCTTCATTTATAGATCATTTATCATCTCCCTTAAGAATGTAGTAGAAGTTTGTTATAACATATTAAGAGAATATGATCTGAACAAAAACATAGAACCTAGTATCTGATTGCATTGCTGGATAATCTTTTGCTAGGCTACACAAGTGGATGATTTTCGTGTGTTCTTGAAAGTAGGGTATTGAATAAAATGTGAACCATATTGGTCGACAAATATATAAATACATGGATGGAGGTGGATAATTGATATTGGCACTTTCAGTGCAACTTGGAAGTTGATTTACATCCTGAAGTTGCAACATCACTTTGATCTGCTGATGGCTGTGGAATAAGCCTCATATAACATACATGGTTCAGTTGCTTGAACATTTCTGAATAAAGTCAAATTTGACCCATGTCCACATGAAATAATATTTTTATCATCCTGTTAAGCAACTGTGATTTGAATGTGATAGCGGTCCCTGTCTGCGTCAAAGCAATAATCTTTTAAAGGCTTTAAGCTGTAATTAAGGATCTCAGTTGGGGGCACGAGAAATCTATCTGAACAATGTTATAGGTGCTTCTTTATCTCCATGAAATTAATGTTATGGTTTTTGGAAGCATATTTTTTCACTGACGCTCAAAACTGAAAGATAATCAATTTCTTACTAAATAAAAAAGAAGAAGCAGAAAAGTCGGTATCCTTTAACCTGTAATTCTACCATGATCATTTTTCTTGATTTGGCTTGGTGCAGGATATTACATAGATATATAAGTGCTTCCAAAAGAATGGTATGGCCAACAAAATGATAGAAGATAATAAAGCTTTGGGTCTGATGTAAAGAAGTATGAAAGAGCCATATCAATCTTGGTAAGGTAAGTTTCAAATTACTTATGTGCAGCCTCTTAGTTGTGATGAACTCTTTTTAGATGCAGAGCAATCTAATAATAATGTTCTTTCTTTACTTTGTTTCATACATGTCTGTTTTAGCGCCTACTGTTTCTCGGCCAATAAAATATTTGTGGTGTATGTCACTTTCGATGTGGAATGGGGTGTTACAACCTATGTAGATCATTATTTGAAATCCTGGATTCTGGGGCTACCATCCTTTATTAGAACTCGGTATAGTAATTTTTAGCTGCCTCAAGTTGACTGTGTCAATAACTGTCCTCTGATTGATGTGTCCAAAATTATTGAAGTTTGTTGAGTATCTTACTAGAAAGTGTTAGCTTATTAAAGAAACTCTGGATGTCCAAGTTTAATGTTATTAGTGAGAATATAACTTGCTAAATGTAAATAATCTGATGGTTGTGACTTGTGTCACACACAGAGAGAGAGAGTCTAGTACTTGATTTTCTTTGCAGATTATTGGTTTAAATTTGTAGGATTGGAGCTAAATGTATATGCTGACTGACCTTATCCCCTTTCTCTTTTTGTTGAAAATTCTAGTTTTGTTTTATAGTCTCATAGTGTGTTAAATGTCTTCTATTTCCGCTAGAGCCTCCTTGTACGATAGTTGGTCTTGGACTTGATCATGAGTTGGCTCGAGACGATTTCTTATTTTTCTCAAGGGGGTAACCCACATTTTTCCAAATGGTATCATGGTGAGTGCTAGAGTAAAGAAGCTCCAACTTTCAGCTGAAATTATGGCTAGGGGTTGGGTGCCTCATCGATTCCCTTTAAGATACATGGATCCTGTCGAATTGATTGGTACCAGGCATTATTATTGTTCACTAGAGCAGCCTCAATCAAATTCTCACCCATGTGTCTGAGGCAGATAGATATATGAATTTTTTTAGCTTTCCTGGTTACAAAATAGTTATATTTATTGTGATCAGGATATGTATGTATATTTATAGCCCAGTGATTATTCTTTTGCTTGGCTTTAGTAAATCACCTGGGAATTTAGCTAAATTAGTTATCTAAATGTAGAAAGAATAGACCAAATGAAAGCTAATGTAGTATCCCCTCCTTTTCTTTTTCCTGTAAGATATATATGAAGCCATGTAAGTAAGTAAAGGCTAAGATACTTGACTGAGATATTAGGCTGCAAAACAATCACACCCTGTTGATTCAATACTTTGTGCTATAGCTGCTTTGCAAGCTTAACTATTTATTCACAGAGTACCTTTTTCGTATTCTTTGCTTCTACTTAACTAGTAGAAGGAATGCTCACTAACAAGATACTATAATAAAACAAAAAGTAGGCATGACACGAAATTAAAGAATAACATCCGGAATAGTAATTATACTCGTTTATTCTCTCTCTCTCTCTCTTTTAATATATGTATTTTGGAATTCAGGTTAGTTTACACTTTGAATCAGGACGAATTTATGTATTGACTTTTTATGACAGCACTCTTATGCTTTATGTGGTAAGGCAACTTATGAACAGTCTAATTAATTGGTACAAAAAAATGCATTAATATTGCCAACTCGAGCAGCCTCGTTCAAATGATATTTGAAATTTTAGTAATTAGTGGTTATATTTCGTGATCATGATATGGATATATAGCTTGATGATTACTGTTTCAGTCTTCATTGCTCTTATCTTGTTCTTACAAGTTTACACAGACTTTTAAAAAAAATCTGACTGACACGAAATTTCTATTGGTGGAAGTTAGTTATCTCTTTTCTAGGCCTAGCAGCGGGGAGGGTATGGTCCAGGGGACCCCTCCCATTTCCGATTCCCGCTCCGTCAATATGTAGTTATCCTCGACCCGGAAAACAATACCCGATGTTCCCGCCTTGTTTACCCATTACTTAATTTTTTTCAAATTAAATTTCTATTACTTTGTACAATTATTTTTAATTCAAAATCAAACATATAATATTTCTATAATTGGGCAAAATGAATTTGACCCCCTCTAAAAATGTTTTGATAAGTCTATGAATCCTTTTCTAACTTGCAATTCTCCTCTTTCGGTAATCGGTAAGCATCCAGTATATTGTGACAGACTTCCACCAATCAAACTTTGGCGCATTTCAGATTTTCTTCCTCGCTTTCTTCCTCTAATAGTATACGACATATCTTGTTTTTCTGGTATTGGTGTTACAATGTCTTTATTTTATTTTTCCTTTGCTAACTAGGAAGTTGTAGCTTATGTTTACCTTAATCTTTGTACCAAGATTGGATAGGAGGTTTTTGCGTGTACATATTATCAAGTTTTGTGGTGGCTGTTGAAGGCTAATTCTTTCATTTGTCCTGGCTTTCAGGGATTAGCGTTAGACTGCAGGCAGCGGTGTTGTTGATGACCAAGAGATAGGTGGTGACATAGTCCAAGAATGGTTTCAGATTTGGATCTCGCAATGGGGAATACAAGGCCCCTTACTATGTGCAATTTGTTGGTTATGTAGAATCTGAGGAACTTTGTGAGTTTAGTCTATAAATCTAGCCAAGCTTTTGACCTGTGAGGTTGATGATAATTTATATTTTCCTCAAATCTGTTATTCAGAGGTAAAGAAATAAATTTAGGAAGTGTATTTCTTTGTTTTCATTTAGCTCTGGTTTTTTTTTTTATCAGTTTATGGCTCAGAAAATGTTGATTCCAAACAATTAATGGAACCAGAGGTTGGTTTATAGCCTGGATTAACTAATATTATTCTGCTAGAGGTGAAGGCAGGACCTCAAATGTAGAAAGCTAGGAAATCCCACATAATAATAATCCAGTGACCTTGAAAATCAACTTTAATCTTAGATCTTAACAACACAGCTGGTGTTACTGTTACCTCCTTTCCTTTAGATGGTCTGCTCTGGTCTGGTCCGGTCCGGTCCGGTCCAAATTAAATGATACTCCAAGCAAAAAAGATCTTAAAAGTTGAGTAAATGTATATCATGTTTCTACATTTGACACTCTTCATCCAAGTTACTTTTTTGCATGGACCTTTAAAAAAAAGGAATTGTTAAATCCACAACAGAAATTGTTATTTTTACAACAAAAGTGTCGCTATAGATCCTATAGCGACGATTTTTACCGTCGCTATACATCTACAACGACACTTTTGTTGTGAAAATAACAAAAAATATTATAGATTTAACAATTACCTTAAAAGAAAAGGAATAGTTCTACTTCTTGGACCATGAGCAATAATATGCTTTAGAGGAAGACTCGTCATCTTTGACGGGATGTGTTTCAAGTAAAAGGATAAATCTAGGTACATGTGTGTTAATAATATGAGGCAAAAAAATGATATACTTATATAAATAAGTCATTTGATTAAACGGAGCGTTTCATGAACAGTCTATAAAATAAATTCCCATTTATATCAAAAGAATTGCTAACTTTATATAAAATGCAACTTATTTTTATAAATTATTCATTTGAATTGCTTGAAATTAGCATCCAATTAATAATCAGGGTGGAAAATTCCTTTTTTATATATACTCCTATAATTTAATTTTTTAGCCGCTATCCTTATAGTATTACTTTATAGCAATTGTGGGTAGGTCCAGTTCTACATGGGTTGGGCTCTAAAGGGCCTGAAAGATGAAAGTATCTGGACGATTGCACAAGCTACTCATGGCGTGAAGAAGAAGCAGCTACCGCATCTTAGCCTTTTCTTCCACCTCTGTCCTTGGTTCTACAGTTCTATCTATTCCTCTGCACTTCCATTCCGATTTCCAACGCTTTGACGAGATTTCTATTGTAAAGTTCAAATCTTTTCATATCAATTATTTAAATTAGATAGACCTTTTGTTTCTTATCACTTAACTCTGTTTTTTTTATCGATCTTTACTCATACTAATCAATTCTAATGCATCACTGATATTCGAATCTAATTCAAAATTTGAAATTCTGATAGTAATTGTTTATTGGAATAGTATAGTGAAAAATTAGGCCTCATAATTAGTGACCCAATATATTTGTGCGAGTGTTTGATAATTTGTGAATTCTTATGCTCGTGATATTAAAAAATATTCAAAAATTTGGGGATATGTGATAATAATACTGGATTAATATTGTACTGAAATTAATGTGCATAGTTTATGAGCCAATACATTTGTGTGTCTGTGATTGATTTTTTTTCCTTTCTCTGATAGGAGTAGTGGACTGTTGACCGTGTGGCAATCAGAAGATAGTAAATATGGTACGACTTATCATGGTTTTAACATAATTTCTTACTGTTATGGTTCTTGAGTTGGTGAATGCATGTAAAAATTTTTAATTTTTTGTGCATCTTTGCTGAGTTATAGTTTAGTTGCGATTTAGAACAATTATATGTTTATTATTTTTTTGTGAATTGATGCGGGCACCTAACTGTGAGATGTAAAGCTTTAAAAAAATAAGAATAAAAATCATCAGCTTTAAGTATATGAGCATTATTGGCCTATATCATTTACTAAACTAAGAAATTTTGTGTTTTGCTGCATATTCCTTCTTGCGATTACTTGTGGAGTTATCATCAATATGTGTATATATTAGTCTATTAAATTATAGATTAGAATTGGTTGTTTTTTTTAAGGAAGCTATTCTTGGTGTGCCTTTTACGAAATATAATACTCATCCTGCCTTTTGGTTGTATCTAATGATCTTGCTACCTTGCCTTGGCCTAAAAAAAATGTAAATAAGAATAATAACAATACTTTGTCTTTGTTCCATTTTGTCGATTCCTGTTCTCTATACTGCTCTATGCATAGCACGTCTGTTCTCCCTGTAGATTTCAGTTAAATGATTGTTGACGTATGAACTTGTTTACATTTTGTTAGCGGTTTTGTGCTCTTTATTTCCTTTAACTTATCAATTTTTTTTACTAGTGTTATCAATTATAAATATTTGGTGGACACTTTATGGATCAAGTACTTTATTTATTTTTTACCACAAATATAACTACTGAACTGACTGTTCAATACTCTGTCAAGGTTGTGAACAGAAGGGTGATAAATAGAAGTTGTTCTGATAAGTAGTGTCAGGATAACTTTATTGAGAATTGGACATGCAATTGAAACTTTAACTTCTTATGTGTCTCTAATTATGAATTGCACAATTAATTTGTTAATTGAGGACCATATAGTGTCCTATAACTGTTGCTCAACTTTAGTTGCTTGCTGATAGATCATCAAATTTTAAATGTAGAATTTTGGATGAATTTGTCCATTAACATTTTTATTTGTAGTTCGTGTAATTTTTTTTATGTCTAATGCTGGTGTATTGAGTTCTATAAAAAACTCTGTATTACTTTTTGTTTGAATAGTTTCAAATTTCATTCTCATATGTTCAAAATTTTAGTAATTCTGTTCATCTGTTGTCATTGCTATTATCCACACTGTTGGTTTTTGACACTGCAGTTTTTTGATGGCTATGGATATCATGGAACATCATTTGAGCAAACTTATAGATGCTACCCTGCATCCTTTATTGATAAGGTTGGGAGCTTACTTGTCTTGTTTTATTACACTACTAATTTGCTGCAGATATAGTTTCAGAAGAAAATTTTGCTCTTTCCCTGCTTTTACCTGTCTTAAGAAAATGAATGCACTATTTAGAAACAATATGCTTCTCTAAAGCATTTCAGAATACCTGAATATGTAGAATTTCATGTTCAGTAGTCTTTTTATGATTCTAATACTACCTTACATTTCCATTCCTGCAGCCGCAAATAGAAAATGGTGATAAAAGTGAGTAAAAATTATTTTTTTACTTTTTGGGGGTATTCTGTTTATAAAATGCAGTGTGAATACCTAATTTTCCTTTTGAATTTGTTCCAGTTATAATGCCTCCTTCTGCCCTTGATCGTCTTGGTTAGTTGATTTATTGGATTTTTTTTGTAAATATTTTATATATATTTAGCAAACTCGTACCCAACATAGAAAAGGACAAAAATTTTCTGTTTATCTTCTAATATTGTTGAATCAAAATTTAATCCTGCAGCATCTCTGCACATTGATTATCCAATGTTGTTTGAGCTTCGGAATGCTGCTACTGAGCGAGTTTCTCATTGTGGGGTTTTGGAGTTTATTGCGGAAGAAGGCATGATATATATGCCATACTGGGTAGTTTCTCATTTGTTTTTCTGTTGTTCAAGTCACTTTGTTTCAATAATGGTTTCTAGGCCTTTTTACCCTCTAGTTTTCTCGATGGATGTGTTTTGAATTGCTTTCTTGTAGATGATGGAGAATTTGCTACTACAAGAAGGAGACATCGTGAGAGTTAAAAGTGCTACTCTTCCAAAGGGTACATACGTAAAACTTCAACCCCACACAAAGGACTTTCTGGACATTTCCAATCCAAAAGCAATGTAAGTCATCTGATGTCAAATAACCAAATATGTTTTGCTATGTAATTTGGTTAATTTTCCTTTTGTAAAGTGCCAGTACTTGATGATGTAAGATTGAAAAAATGAGCACTTGCCTACGCCATCCACTGTTCAGAGAGAGATCAATTTGAAGTTATATTTTTCTCGTGCAGCTTGGAGACAACACTGAGGAACTTTTCATGCTTAACCACAGGGGATAGTATTATGGTGGCCTACAACAATAAAAAGTATTACATAGATATCATTGAATCAAAGCCTTCTAATGCCATAAGTATCATTGAGACGGACTGTGAGGTGGACTTTGCTCCTCCCCTTGATTATAAGGAACCTGAAAAACCTGCAGCGTCTGTTCCTTCAAGCATAGCGCCAGCAGGTCAGGTTCTTGCAACTTGGCACAATTTTTTTCTGGTTTTTTGTCGTATGGCTAATTCATTTTTTTCTTGTGTATGGTTTTCATTGTCACAAAGCTGTTGAGGTTTAATTACAAAAAATAAAAATAATTTTTTTTTGCAACGCGTTAAGGTGTTGTGATCATGGATAGTTACTGAGGACACAATTCACTCGTGTCGTGTTTCTCATGTGCAGTAGCACCTTCAATCTACGCTCAGCATCTCTTTACGTATTTAATTCTTGCTGTTTTTTACACTTGGGCTGATCTGCTGAACTTCGTTTTGACTGATTAGGGAGCTGAATCCATGGAACCTGATAAAAACTTTATATGTTTATTATTCTTTTCAATTGATAAAGAAAGATGATAAGAGTATTAGGGCTGTAAATGGTAACCGGAAAATTCGTATTCGTCCGCATCCGTATTCGAAAAAAAGCGGATATTATTCGTATTCAAAAAAAAACGGATATATCCGTATTCGGTTTAAAGGTATCCGTAAATAAACGGATACGAATACGGATATAGGCGTATTCGTATTCGATTAACATCCGTCCGTAAATATATCCGGCGGATACGGATATCCGGATTTCGATATCTGGAATCCGTATCCGAATAACTTATATATATATATATATATATATATATATACACACACACACTTAATATTTACATTAATTAAGTTATTAATTAATAATTTACCTATATAAGTTGTTAATAATTTAATATATATATATATAATATATGTATTTATTAATAACTTACATTCATTGATTAATCACTTACATTTATTTATATAAGTTATTAATATATATGTGTGTGTGTGTATATATATATATATATATATATATATATATATATATATATATATATTAATAAATCATAACTTAGATTCATTAATTAATCACTTTAACTTATATTCATTAATTAATAACTTATATATACATTTATATATATAAGTTATTATATATATACACACATATATATTAATAACTTGCATTAATTAATTAATAACTTTATATATATATATATAATATATATACACACACATATATATTAATAACTTACATTCATTAATTAATCACTTACATTCATTTATATAAGCTATTAATATATATTTATATATATATATACACACGTTTAAGGACAATGGTCGAGAGGCGGGAGCAATGGACAATATAATTTTATTGTTAAAATGTGTTAGGTCTGAATTAATTTAAAATTAATCTAGAAGGGAGAGTTAAATAAATTAATTCACGTTTATGAATTTTGGGTGGAGAGAGTATTTATCACTTTCATTTGCCTAATTATTTAGAAACTAGAAGTCCAAATATGTAAAATAAGTTCAATGTCAATTTTGAATCAAGTTAGATTAACTAGTTGTCACACATACATTATAACTCGTACTCTCCATAAATATAATGAAATCAAATAATTTCTTATAACCATGTAATTTATTTATTGAGGATAAATAATAAATAAATCTCCCATAAATATTACTATTCATTTATTAAATATTAATTTATTTCTCTTTTTATTATTTAATAAAATTTGAAAGAATAATATTGAGATTTTAATTTCAATTTGATCCATCAAACAAAGTATCGATTACATTATTGAATCTTTTTATTATCACCCAAAACGTCAATTAGCATGTTTCTCCTTTATGAATAGGATGTTTAATTAATATGTATGGTTTAAATATTAAATTGTGTTTAATTAATATGTATGAATTTAACTTTTAATTTTTTTTTTTTCGTAAATATTTTGAATGAATTTTATATTAGGTTCCTGATAAACGAATTCGGATATCCGAATAATTTGTCTATTCGGATAAAATAAACGGTAACGGATATTATCCGTATTCGAATATTTTTCCGAATACCGGATACGGATAATATTTTTAAAATCCGCCGGATACCGGATACGGATACGGATAGCGAATTAATTTTCCGAATACGGATACGGATATACTTGTATCCGTATCCGTTTAATACCGTTTACACCCCTAAAGAGTATTATAGCACCCAAAACAAAAGTGTAGAGAGTATAGGGCGGATAAATTTCTTTCTTAATTGAATATTATACGGCTTGGTTTTGTTTGTAAAATACTAAGATTGAAAACTCTAGTGCAAATAGATATGGAAAACTAAATCATAAAAAAATGGTAAAATATTAACCCCCCAATCCCCCCACCACTCAAAAAAAAAGAAAAAAGAAGAGAGGATATAACTACTCTTGATACTGGTCATCAGTTATGGTAATCTTCTAGAAGTTGGATATATCATGTTCATGTGAAACATTGGCTTACACCTCCATATACCATTGTAATTCTCTTTTTGCGAGTCAATGGGATTCAGTGTTCCTTGGCTTACAATACAATCAATGTTGCTCCTGGTTGGAGTGCGTCAGGATACTCCATTGTCCTAGTGTAGTAGTGTCTGACTGTGTGGATATGTTTCTCATCATGTCATAGTTGGTTACATATTAGCCCATCTTCAGTACAGTTATGATAACTCTCTTTTGGATGAAAACATCAGAAAATGCCTAGTTTTAATTTGCTCTTGGAAAATCAACATGCATCTGTATGGAAATTTCTTTACTTGTTTTGTTTTTGACATGCATAAATTAACACTTAGTAGAATGTGCAGGTCAAGAGGCTCCAGATGAGGCCGAACCAAAGTTAAACCCTTTTACAGGGCCAGGGAGACGTTTGGATGGGAAGCCCTTGAAGTATGAGCCTCCACCAGCTTCTTCCTCTGGGTCCAGAGACAAGCGACCTGATGTTTCCAATGGTCGGGGGCAGCCTTCTGCAGGATCTAGCTCACAAAGTACCTCTCGTCAGTCGCAGGGGAAGCTTGTGTTTGGATCAAATGCAAATCGTACTACAGGCACACAAAAGGTACTTCATCTATCCTACATTTTCTAATACAAAGTTCCTGATTAGGGGTTGCTATTAGTATGTCTTGACCTATTGGGATTTCCTCGTCTGCAGGAAGCTGCAAAGGAGACTAAACAAGAGCAGCCCCAAGCAAAAGAAGAGCCAAAATTTCAGGCTTTCACAGGGAAGAAATACTCGCTAAAGGGGTGATTGTGTTCCACAATAACCATCTCACTCTTTATCTCTGTTCAACTATCCAGTTTAGAACATAAATGATGTGGAACTACGATGTTGTATCATTTGAAAATGAAACAGTGGGTTCTTGTTTAAACATGAAAGGAAGAAATATAAATTATGTTTCAATTTGAAATTTAGTTAATGGCCTTAAATGGTATGGATTTAACTGTTGTTGCTGTTTTTGTTTTCTGTGAAAACAATAGCTTATATTATCTCTGTTGTTCCAAAATACAACATCACTTGAATGCTCCCTCCCTCTCTCTCTCTCTCTCTCACACACAGAAACAAGCAAATACAGGCACTGGTGTATTTGTTTCTTTTTATCATTCATTTATAGATTTAAGGAAGATTAATTACTTTGTGTTTCACATTTATAATTAAAACAGAATGGAGGGAGTGCCCTTTGAGAATTGGACAATAAAATATATGATGGTATCCAGTTTTATAAAGCATAGAAGCAGATCGGCTGTCGCCTCTTTATGCCAGAGAGAGCGCAGAGCTATATAGAAATCAAAACTTAGATATTATTATTATCAATGAAGCTCATTAATGTTGAACCAAAGAATCATTCATTATATGATGAGCATCTATCATTCATTAGCATTGAAGATCAACATTTCATAAGCATAGAGAATGCCAGTAGAGAAAGAAAGAAAGAAAAAACAGCTACCTGCTGAGCTTAATTTGCACTTTAATTAAGAATAGTAACTCTGTTTGGAGTTATTCTAACTTTCCGGTAATGTCCTTTATGCCATTGCAGAAGTTGCCAGTTCTTCACACCAAAAAATAAAGAATGTATGTGTAAACATGTCATTTCATCTCCGTACTTCATCTTTCTTATGATAGAATGGCTTTCAAGGCTTCTTTCACATAAGGATATTTGAAGGAGAAACCCAACTCCTTTGCTCTAGCTGGAAGCACCCTTTGTCCATCCAGAACCTGTAGCAAACTCGTCTAGTGAACTGCAGAAAGCAGAGAAAACAATATAAAAAATTAAGTGAGAAAATATGTATCCTTACCACAGTAGCACCTTCTCCGAGTACGGCTTTGAGTGCCAAGTCCGGTACGGGCAGCCATGAAGGCCTACCCAGGACTGATCCCAAGTGGCCACACATCTCCCTCATGCGAACAGGATTAGGTGCAGTTCCATTGATAACGCCTGATATATAAATTACATGGACTCAGTCCAAACAAAGTAACATCCTAAAACTCCACAAGACTTCCTAAAATCCGAATGAAGTTGGCAAATTACAGAATAGAAGAAAGTGCATCTGAACTGAGAGGTGAAAGAGATGCAATATCAAAGAACACCCAAGATTAAAAATGTGTATGTCTCCCACTTTAACATTGAAATTTCACAAAAATGAGATTATATAGAGCTGTCGGATTGTAAGAGGGCACACAACATGGTTCGGTTCCTCATTACATCAATAAAATAGGCATAAAAGTAAAAAGATTTTCACCTTTATAAGATGGATTGGATAAAGCTTCATAAATTAGGTTAACTAGGTCGTCCACATGAATCCAGGAAAACCTACACAAATAAGACTACAATGATTAATTTGAATGTTAAGGTAAAAGAGTTTAAGGATATGGTTCAATAAATCTCAAGTAAGTTATAGGAGTATCTAATAACATCCTTGATAATAATGATGAAATTTGAAGATAAATATATATGATCAAAACTTCTACCCTCATAGTTACCATTTGCAGATACAAAAAATTCCAAGGAAATAAATATATAGTTGTGAAAGTGTTAGTGTAAATTATTGAGTCGGCCAGAAGTTAAATGCAATACCACTGTTTTCCAGAGCCCAAAGGTCCGCCAGCAAACAACTTGAAAATAGGGACCATTTTAGCTGCAAAGGTCCACAACTATAATATCAGAATGAAGTAACATAAGAGAAAAATCAGAAGACGGTAAATTTTGCACACGTAGTTCCTCTTATCAGATGTTCAACAACTGTAGCAACATATTCTTAGGTATGTTGAGCAGATAATTTACAATTGCCAAATATTATCTCACAAATCATCTCTTTGTTATATAGTAGCCTCACTGGTATCACATACGACTACTTAGTCTACCCACGTGAATCACTCAATATGACCATCTCAAATTAAAAAGTGCAAAATAAAACTGGGCCTTGAGTTTGAAAGCTTATAAGCAAAAATGATTAGAAAGATGAAATCAAACCCAATGCACCGCCATCTTTTCCCAGGACTACACCAATGCGAATCGTGCATTTAATCTAACATCCTTATTAACTCTGAGGGCTGTTGATTCCCATTCTCTACAGACCTGAAAAGTGAAAAGACGTGTTGCGTCAATAAAATGCTAGACCAGTAACGGGGTTTCAATAATATGCAGAAACACAGTAGTAGACTTATCCTCTGAGACAAAGAACATGAATTAATCACAGAACTAAGCTATTATCTTTGTTTTACCTCTGCCAAGTAGTCACTTCCTGATGGACTTTGCTCATCAAACACTTGAGTTTCACTAGTGCCTGAAAAATAATAATTAGCAAGGAGATTAAGCACAGTAGCATAGAGAAGCTAAAGGTGCTTTAATTTCTAAAAAATAATGTTGCTTCACAGATATCCCAGAAAAGAGTTCTTGATTATAAAAAAAATAATCAGGATATATGGCTGAACAAATGGCCTTCTATAATAGTTACATATGCTCTCACTGACAGGAAAAAATAGATTACTAATTATCAACTATTTGGAAAAGTATAAACTCTAGCAGTTCAACTTAATTTTGCCCTATCTTTCCAGAAAGCTATAATTGCACAAGAACGGGAAGGTCTTTTCATTTGAATTATGTTTATGTCAAACAGCACTAGTTAACAACAGAAAAGAAAAATAGATCTTCAAATTACAATAGCTTTAAGCTAAGGGTTGCAGTAATCCTACTTTGCACTTTGCTTACCAAAATAATGTTAGGGTACTATTTCAGAAAACAGTTGATGTAAGTTGCATGTGTGTGTGCTAATCCTCCTCCCGTGAAAACAACAATCGCAGAAGGAATTTCACAAAAATGGCTTCCAATGACGTTATTTAGAAACTGAGGATGCAGGACAAAAAATCAGAGATTTGGTGACTCGTGAAATGAATTCATCTGATTTTGGTTTCCCTAGACATAGACCATGCCACAAAGCATAAATGGCATCACCAGGCTTTGCCCTGATAGAAGCAAAAGAAGGACAAGAAAAATATATATTCCTCTTTAAATATTTGAATGACATGAAAGCGGGTATTCAACACATACCATAATATCCAACTGCTGTTGCACTAACCAAAACTCTTGGCCGTTCTTCATCTTTTGAGTTGTTTATTAATTCTACAACCTTCAAAACCAGTGAAATCGTCCAATGAACATACAAAATAGAAATTGTAATCTATCATCACTTTTGGCCACAGTAATTTATCTAAATAGTGAAAAGAAACGGTTGTAGGCTCTTTTCAGTAAAAGTTGTTTAAGAAAATCAACAATAAAACCTTTGAGGTTACTTTGATCCTGCTCTGCTTGATCGCTTTCTTAATCTGCACAAAGAAGTTAATTGATTAGGTAAGGTCAAGATCTCACATTGGGCCAACCCATTATAAATCACCAGAAGCTTAATTAAATAATGTGTGGCCATCCAAATCATTTGTAGAGAAAATTACTTTATCACATACAAAGGTATCTCTGCCTGTATTTAACCAGTTTAAATTAATATACAAGATTTAGAAGATCAATTGATAAATGAAAGCAAGTTAAAAAAAATTGGAACCACGAAAATGTATTAAACCCATTGCAAAAATAACCCCTTAATACAAGGCAACAAGACCCTTGCAGAGGACTTAAAATGTGAAAAGTAGAAACTAGGCAGCTTAAAATGGTTGTAACACACCTCAGACGACCATCTTGTACTTATAGGCATTCCAGCCAGATTCACAACAGCAGATGAACCTTGAATGCAGTCTTTCCACTCTGGCTCCTCTGCAATTACAATTCCTGGGAAGTCCTTGTCTAGAAGGTGCATTAAGAAGAGAACTTAAGAAATAAGCAAAAGGAATAGTGGACGACAATTAATGTTCTTGTGTTGACCACTGACCAGAAAAGCAAAGCTACAAAACATGAATCAATTTTACATGACATAATTTAATAAAAAGAATGCATGAATAATGGAATTTTTTGTTCAGTTGAAAGAAGAAAACAACATGAAAAAGTAATAAAACAATCGTTACCTTCTTACCCGGAAAAATTGACTGAGCTTGAGATCTAGACCGCGTCAAGACATTAATGCTATGCTTATCTACATAATAAAGTTGATTGAGAAAACATTCAATTCATCGGATCCATACACAACTCTAACAAGTTTGAAAAAAGCTTACACAAAATATTGCGAAGGTAATAATATGAAACTAGTGAGATCAGTATGCACAAATCATGTGGTAAAGATGATTGCTTTATATATACATACATAAAGATGATTGCTTGTTTTTCAGTATATTTTAGATGTGAACTCGTGATCAACAATTTACTTTGAGATGAACATTCATCAATATTTTCGATTTTCTAACATTAAAATGTCAGTGACAATGGGGAGCAGGAATGATGTGGTCATATTTAATCTACAAGAAGCCTTAGTTTATTATTAGAACCAACGAAAAGACCTTAAGAATGATGCTAACACTAGCAAACCATAGTGTTTACACAGAATGAGCGGGAATGTTTACGCCATGGGTTCCTACTTTCTGGTCGATTTGCCATGTTGGCATGTCACTTAATGTCCAATCCGTGTACTTTATTGGGGGAGAGATACTTGCATAAAGGTGAGTCTGAGTTGCAGTTTATCTGTTTCTATTATTCAATTCAGGATAACATATTTCCTATCACAGGAATGTCACGACAGAAGAAAAACTAGCTAAAATTATAAATTATCACCACATAATAAAATACTACGGCAATAATAGATCAACAGATATGCTTTCATCAGAAATTAATAAAGTTCATCCACCAACTCTTCCACAAAATTGTATTATCACTGGTGCAATAGATAGTGGGTTTGTAGTTTAACATAGTTATAGATAGCCGGTTGATCATTACCAGCATGCAACCTTTTCACCAATCTTCTACCTATAAAACCCGTAGCTCCCGTTACTGAGACAGTCATCTGACTTTCCTGCAACAAACATAAATAGTGAATGAGAACTTCACAGAACCAAAGCCAAGCACCAAAAGTAGAAAAAAATATCACTCAATCATGATTCCAAAATCTAATTCCCGGCCATTCTGGGCACTGTTTTGGAGTTCACAAAATGCAATATATGACATCAAATAGACCTATATAATTTTATATTTTGGTAAAATCAATTAAAGCTATGTTGGATTGTACACTGATCACGATTCACAGCACTGATGACCGAACTGAACAGCTGCAGAATTGGTACGTTATATCCATTGATCCCAGAGAAAGAATAAAGAGATCTTAGTAATTACTAAACACCTGAAAGTCTGAAACACCTATTATAAATTTTCTGTATTGTCCAATCTCTTCAACTATTGACTTCAAGGATGGGAATGAATGCAAGAATGCAGACTAAAATGGACAAGATAGACAGTATTATAAATCATGCAAGTTGTTCAAGTTGAGCTATCATTGTTTAAGAGAATTATAAGGAAGCGTCCGACTTTGATTCAAAGCTTCATAATGTTATGCTGACAACTAAGCTGAAAGGTGTTAAATCATCATATACATTGTTGGTACTAATTTTTAATAGCTTAATGGTAACTTAAACTAGTAAAATAAATGAAGAAGGCATAGCATTACTACAACAGAGAGATTAAACAATGGCTATATGCAACCTTCACACTTTATTAGGTGGCTATTATAAAGCAATATGATTCATTTTAACTTTAAAACATTGTGAAGAAGACATTTATTGATATAATTTCTGTACTGCAAACTTATGTCTAAAAAAAATTATCTGCCCTGCTACTCCCTTAGTCTTTATAAAAAGCTACATTGGTCTACATTTAAAACTGTTCATTGCAGAGCCAAAAATTACGGTCAGGGTGGGAAAAGAATACTAAATACCTACAGTATTTCTTCAAATCATGATGGGCAAAATTACATATATAGTTACACTTTTGTCATATTTATAATACTACTAAAATAATTCTCCAAAAATAAAGGTGGGCGCCAATTGCCTCTCCAAGGAATTTCCAAACAAATTATGGAAAGTAAGAGAGTACAAAATTATGAAGATAATTCAATTAAAGATGGCTAGATTTATCTCTGGCTCAAACATAGAATTTTCCTCATCATAACTTCTGATAAATTTCAAACAATCGAGTTTCCATATTGTGTTTTTAATAAATTGCTAAATCTAAAATGTAGTTACAATCAAATGACCAGAAGTGTTCACTGAATTCAGCCAGATCAAATAAGGACCAAATTTTCTAAACTCTGAATTTACAAATTAACAGGCTGTAGTACCCCAGATGTAGCCGATTCAAAAAGGGGCACTACTCTAATATATGAAAACCTTTTCCAAAGAAATTACTCCACGAGTTATAAGACATGATTTTTACTAATGGTAAAGCCCAGACTAAGAATAATAAATTGAAAAAAATGAAAGTAACTTCCTTAATATTTTCTCAACCAAATCTTTAAAAGGGATTCCTCAAAGTGAGAAGTGAAATCTTAATTTGGGGTAGCAGAAAAATTACAATTAAGAAACCGTGAACTACATATATGAAAAAATAACCAAATTATTACAAGAAATTATACCAAAACAGATGGTTTGAAAAAGGCATTACCTTCTGGGGTTGAGCAGAGCCAATATCTTTATTCATGCAGTAAATTCTGAATTTCTTTGTGACCCGCATCTAAAATTACAAACAGATGGTCAAAATTCATGACAAATATTTCAAGAAATGTTACATTGTTCATACATGGACTTATATACACATATACTGATATACATACATAAATATATATAAATATATATGTGTGTGTGTCTGTGTGTATATATAGAGAGACACTAACTGAGAGGGGTTGATGGGTGTGAATGGAGGGTGAAATGGAGCTTGTCCAAGCCAAGGCAGTAGTAGTAGCTCGACAAAGCTCCATCTTCTATGAATCCGAAAAATTCTTCAGGGTTCTATAAAGAAAAGTGGGTTTTAGCTATTGAGAGCAAAAATGTTAGTACTAGTAAATATCATATATCCATTGATTGTCAATTAAAAATGGTGTCCAGTCGTGCCTGAATTGGAACCACAACTAAACTTCAATATCCATTACTTTATCTTTTCTTTTCCTTTTTTTTTTATTTTTTAACATAATATCCACGAGTACTAATACTATAGGTATTATTACCTTGGTCATTTTGTATCCATTAGTTAAATCTTCTTTTCTTAATCTCCTTTAAAAACTTTGCTTTAAATGCCATCTATTGAGATATATACACACAATATTGTGTAGTTGATTTTTTGTATTTCAGTTTAGCTCTTATTGGTGCTACTCCTAGTCTCGCAAGGAATTTTTTTCTCATTGCTAGATTTGCCATACACCCATTTCGGTATAGGTCTGTCGACTTTAAAATTTGAGAAAGTTTCAATCTTTCAGTCTATAAGCATTACCCTGTCCAAAATCAACTTTAATAAGTAGCTCTAATACTGAATTTTAATGCCGAAGTTGATAGCAGGATTTGATGCCAGTTACTAGACATTCAGATGAGTGCTTAGATGTGAAATTCTGTATGTGTACACCTAGAAGGAGGGGGATGAATAGGTGCAACAAAGTATGTCAAATTAAATTTTTTTGGTTCGGCCCTTAGTCCTCTACTTTATGGGTCTACATTTAAGATACTTCCTAAGCACACAACTCCCTTGGGTACCACTACTCCCTTGGACACCTCTGCCTCCTTGAACTCTCCTTGTATAATATTAAAAGAAATTTCTTGTTTTACTCTAAATATGATTGATTTCCAACAATAATACTAAAATCAAGGCACTTATAATTTAGTTAGAAAGATTGTAACTTTATAAAGCTATATTCAATATGTATTAGGGGGTGTTTGATAAAAACTGAATAAATCTGAATCTGAATGAACTGAATTTGAATATGAATGAAAAAAGTTGTTTGATAATTGACATGTCTGAAACATCTAAATGACAAAACTTTATTATTTTTTCCCCTCTAAAAAATTTCAAAATTATTGTAAATTTATTTAATATTACTTAATATAATAGGTAATATTTTTTTTTAATTTTTTAATTTTTTTAATTTTTTTAATTTCATTCAGCCATTCAGCTCAAAAAATCTAACTTAGCCATTCAGCTCTTCTATCTTACTGATTCAGCCATTCATAGCAAAACAAACGCATTGACCAATTCAGCTATTCAGATTCAGCTCCATTCAGCTCTAAACAAACACCCCTTAGTGTTTGTCTAATGATCTTGAAGAACCATACTTGTATAACCCAAACTCAACGGACAGTTTGTTGAAGACTAACAAAGTTTGTTTAAAAATATGAGGAAGATTTGAGAGAGACTAAACTTTGAAAGACCAAGTCTTTATTAATAATAATATTTCTAAGGTTAGACTATGGATAGATAATAAAAGAAATCCACATGTTTAAAAACAAACCCCACGGATTAAAAACCTGACCAAATTTAACATAGGATGATTTTGAAATATTAACTATTCCCTTTTTAGTGTTGAACATAATTTGTAGAAAATATATTTTGAAATCAATTTTGGTAACAACCAATATATTAGAAAGATAGAATAAAACCAAGCCAGTTAACAAGTTTGAGCTACCGAGACTCATTTCTCTCTCTAACACGCACACTAACAATACTATCATAATTTAGATGCAAACATTGAAACAACAATTAAGAAGATTCACAAAAGTTTATTACAACTGTGCAGGTAAAATCAAAAGCAAAATGGAGATAGATCTCATCTGATGATTGTTCTCATTTTCCTATATCAGTCTAACAAAGTTCAACTTGTTCGTTAAAAATCAACTATTCTCAATTATTGATTCCTCTGGTTCCAAGGAAATGTACCTACAAATATAGAAAAAAATTCCTAATTGCAGTTTTAGTAAAACAATAATTTGAAACATGGAATGCCACCCCATAACTGTTGAATGTAAATGAATAAGCTGGCTGTTAGACACGTAAGCAATCCAGTAGAGCTTTTGCATGGAGTGTTCATTTCATATTTGAAAATAAGCCAACTTCACTAAACAACAAAAGGACACCTCATATAACAAGTCTTCAGGAGGGATTAAATCTGAAGTATTAAATACTGAGGAAATCAAATTGTACATTTTTCTTTTCTCAAATCTGATTGTGATTGAACAAAATGCACAATTGTGTCTTTCCCCTCCATGTAAGCACTAACCAACCCTCCAACCCCACAAATTCAAATCCAAAGAAAGAAAACATGGAAGCCATGCAACAGTATCAAAATATAATAAGAGAATACACATACTAAATTGGTCCTCCATCCATTGGCAGAATAAAATTACAGTAAAACAAACACTGTATTTCATCCACAAGAACTTAAGGTACTTGAGATGGATGACAGAAAGACTAGTTTCTTACATATCACAGTTCATACTGCATGCCTTTTGACAAATAAATCACTTGCTAACCATTTTGGAAGGAAAGAGGAATGAACACCCATACCATAATAAGGTAATTGCTTGCAGTGGTTGAATGTGGCGACAATCAAGTCGACCACAATTCCAACAGCAATCAACGCCATCTATACTAACACTTTTCATGTTGGGTTGCCAAATTTTCAATAAGAATCATCATCCATCACTAATTATCATGAAAGTATAACCTGCAAAGCTAAAAAATTTACACACACACCATCAAATATAAACTAAGAGACAGCTGAGTAACATGTCAAAGTAGCCACAAGAGAAGCAACATAATAGAAATTAACAAGTAAAAATTATTGTTCTTCAATGTCAGGCTACACAAACTGATTCATTTAAACAAAGGACATGAACAAAACTCGGAAGTACATAGATCAGGAGAAAGATCCAGGTTACTGAAAGTACATTTCTTGATAAAGGCAATATATATCTCAAAATAGACTAGGAAGAAAACCGGTTTCCCAAGTTCTAGGAACTAGTGTTTGTTATCTTCAGCAGAACTCTTTTCCTTCCCAAGGGCAACTACTACTTTCTTCAATATGGCTTCTGTTGGCTGGTGGGAATTCTCCACCACCTTTGATATAGTTTGCCACTTCTCGCCATGCTTTGGTTCTGCAGCAATGCATCTTTTCAGAACATCCTTCTGGTTATCCTCTGTTCCATGCTGAATTTCAAATTTATAGTACAATGCCCAGAAATCCCCAATATCTGGTGCCAGTGTCACTGCCCTGTTAAGCCAAGTCCTTGCTTTGTCAACCTTCCTGTCATGCCAAAATAACTTTGCAACAGCAGCTATGACATGGGGATCATGGTCACATTTCTTGAGTGCATCTGAGCTCTTGGTTCTTCGTTGAGGGCGAGGAACCATCTCAATTGAAGCAGCCCATAAAATACCACTATTGGGACACTCCTGTAACGCCTTTGCCATCAGAATATCAGATTCCTTCTTGTTGCCATGCCTGGATTCAGCTTGCACGGCAGCAAGCCAGAGTTCAGGGTTCTGAGGATTCTTCTTCCTAGCCATAGTGAGAACAGCCCTAGCTTTGCTCAGCCCATTCATTTTCTCTTCAAGGTTAGCAAGTGAAAGCCAAAGGGGAATGCAACTTGGACATCGCTTCAGACCTAACTCGTATACTTCCTTGGCTCGATCCAAATGACTAAGTCGTTCCTCTAGTTGACCAAGCATCAGCCACAGTTTGAAAAATGAAGGAAAGAGTTTCAGGCCTTCATCGAGTAATCTTCTCTCCTCCGCAGTGTTTCCCAACTCCCTTTCAACTATGGCGGATTTCATCCACACACGTTCTGTGCCTCCCCTTTCCCGTGCCTTGGCAAGAAGCATCCTTGCTCTTTCAAACTCAAAATTTTCAAATTCAAGCTTAAAAGCAGCAAGCCAAATCTCCTCAGAATTTGGAATTGCCGCATACGCCTCCTGAAGTATTGCTCGAGCTGCAGGCACATCACCAGCAAGCCATTTCTCTTTGGCACCCATTAACCACAATACTTCAGCCTGTGGCCTGTAAGTAACTGCTTTACGAAGCAAGGCATCAAGAGATTCCCTGGTCCCGTGACTCTTTTCAAGCTGAGCAGCTTTGATCCAGATGCTCTTCTTGGTTAAGAACACAGTTAGGGCGTGAGCATATATGGCTCTAGCCGTCTCAATAGAACCCTTTTTCTTGCATTCCTCAGCATCAGCAACCCAAGTTCTCTTCCGGTCTTCTTCCTCCACTCCAATCCCAATAGTATTACTAATTATCGCATTGCAAGTTACCACAGACCCTGCTCGTTCAGCAGCCTCAGCCTCCTTCATCCATGCTTCCCTGTCAATCCCCAATCCTTCTCTCTGCAAAGCCCTAATACCCCTATCTATTATCTTCCCAACCATAGCAGTGTTCCCATTAGCTTCTTCCAGCTTCGCAGCAGTGATCCAGATAGCTGGCTCCTTTGGAAGCTTTTCCCTGGCTTTATTAAGAACCTTCTTAGCACTATCATAAGTTTCCAGCCTGGCCAAAGCAAGCCACAACTCCACATGTAATGGACAACATTCCACGGCCCTATGTAGCAGAACCCTTGCATTTTCTTCACTGGCAAGCTCCACAACTGCCTTCCAGAGCCTCACAGAATCAGGAATTTGTTCAAGCCCTTTCCTCAAAACCCTACTCTTACTCTCCTCATCCTGCTCCAACTTTGCAGCCTGTATCCACAGCTTCACTGAATTAGGGATGGCCTTAACTCCCTTGGCTATCACAGCCTTAGCTTCATCAGGACTTGACAATCGACATGCCTCCAACCAAACATCCTCGTTCTTGGGACACTCCTCACAACCTTTTGTTATCAACTGCCTGGCCACCTGAATCTTACCTGCAACCTCCTCCAACCTCGCGGCCGCAATCCAACCAGGTGGATGTTTAGGATTTGTTTGAATAACTGACTTAAGCAACAATCTAGCCTTCTTAATATCCGAAATCTCCGCATCACTAGTAATCTTCATACTCTTCAAATCAGTCAAATAACCTTTTGGGTCAACCACTGTTAAACCTGACACAGAATCTGACAGCTTATCCAACTTCAACAACAAAACTTTGTCTCTCCCCTCACCAACAGCCGTCAAATCCGGAGTTTGCGCCCACGGTGTCTCAGTCCCACCAGCCGCCCTACTCTTTGGATCTAATGCAGTAACATGTTCTTTCTCCTGCCTCGCCTTCTCAAGCAGCGTATCTGGAACTGGCACAAAACTCTCAAACCTCTTTTTCTTATTCCTCAAAGAATAATCCCCAATTTCGGGTATACTATCCCACTCCTCTGTAGATAATGTATGGAGTTTTCTCTTCAAATCAGCAAACTGTTCAGTAATTTTTGGGTTCGAAGCACGATATTTTTCAATTTCTTGCTTTAATCTTGCCTCCCTCCTATCCTTTCGCCTTAAATCCATTTTATTGTCAATTTCCTCCCATATAGCATCAGCCTCCTTATCATCCTCATCATATTCGGCAGACGCAAACAATCCCACATCATTACCCTCAAACTCATCAAATTTCTGATTCTCATCATACCCTTTTTCCTCTGCATCCTCCTCTTCTTCTTCCTCACCTCCGCCCTTCCCCCGCCCACGACCAACCCCCGCAGGGCCAGCACCACCAACAGTGGTGGCAGACCGGTCAGGGAGGTCTGGGGCCGCACGGGCAGGCCCTATATCAGAACGGGTAGTGAACCCCGTAGCACCACGACCCAGCCCAGCAACGTAATTAGGAGGGGGTTTGGCGTTGAGGAATTCCAATCTGCTTTTGGGTACATTGGGATTTGGGGGTGGTTGTGTACCTCCCAATAGAGGGATTTGGAGGGTCAGGGTTGAGTAATGTTTCACGCCGAGGGACGCAAGTGAGGTTCTTGCGGCAGAGTCCCCGGCGAAAAATCGATGGGATGAGAGGTATATCCGTTGGAGAGAGGCCGGGAGGCCAGATTTCTCCTCAATTTCTAGGGTTAAGGTTTCGAGGGTTGTGGATTTTGGGTCCAGATTGAGGTCTAGGGTTTTGTTATCAATCGATCTTAGGAATACCATGATGATAATTTTAGAGTGTATGTGACTGTGTTCGTGTGTGAAATACACAGAAGAATGAACAGAAAGTACCTGAGATTGAAAACGAGCAACCGATAAAATCGCTAATCCTTAGAATTAGGGTTATAGATAAAAATCATATGAGTGTCCCACACCAGATCTTCGGGTAAATTAAACAAATATCACTCTGCAGTAGCCAGTAGTTATCGCAGCACTCTGCAGTAGCCAGTAGTTGTCGCGGCACTCTGCAGTAATCGGATTCGATTCTCACTCCTCCCTCCCCCCACCGCCTATAAATTATAGACTAAAAAGACAATTTGCATCCCAAATTTTACCCCCTTCTTGATTTTTACATCCCAAACTGAAAAAGGTGTCTAAATACACCTCAAACTTCATTATACGTAACAAAACGCACACTTTCTTCACTTAATCGGTCAAAAGTGACCGACTAAGGCTGTAACACAAGTTTGGGGTGCAAATTGCCTTTTAGTTTTAAAAATTGGCAAAAATAATTAATTTTAAATAAAATAAAATAATTTTAAAATAATTAATTTTAAAATAAAATAATTAAAATAATAAAATTAAATAAATATTTGGAATTAATAATTAAATTTTTTAAATTTTTTTTTAAAAAAACAAAATTTTTAAAACAGAATTTTTTTGTAAAAATTATGTTTTTACAAAAAAAATTAAAAACAATTCTGTTTTTACAAAAATTGTAAAATTAAATTGTGTTTTACAAAATTGTAAAATACAATTTTTTTAAAAAAAATCTGTTTTTACAAAATTATAAAATAAAAATTGTGTTTTACAAAATTGTAAAATACCACTTTTTTTTACAAAATTGTGTTTAAAACAGAATTTTTAAAACTTGTAAAATAAAATTGTTTTTTAAAACAAAAAAAATTAAAATTTATTTTTAGACAATTTTTTTAAAAAATCTGTTTTTAGAAAGAAAAAATGTAAAAAAATTCAGTTTTTACAAAAAATTGTAAAAACAAATTTTAAATTCTGTTTTTGTTTTTAAAAACAGAATTTTTTACAAGCTTTTAAAAAATCTGTTTTTAAACACAATTTTGTAAAAAAAAATAGTATTTTACAATTTTAAAATACAATTTGTTTTAAAAAATACAATTTTAAAATACAAAATTGTAAAATACAATTTTTAAAAAAATCTCTTTTTTACAAAAATTATAAATAAAATTGTGTTTTACAAAATTGTAAAAAAATAATTTTGTATTTTACAATTTTGTAAAACACAATTTTATTTTTACAATTTTGTAAACAGTAATTGTTTTTATATTTTATTTTATAATTTTAAAAACAATTTCATTTTTACAAAATTATAAAATAAAATTGTATTTTTTAAAAATTTTATTTTTACAATTTTATAGTTAAGAAACACAATTTTATTTTACAATTTTGTGTAAAAATGTAATTGTTTTTTAATTTTTTTTGTAAAAACATAATTTTTACAAAAAAATTGCTTACAATTTGCTTTTTAAAAAAATTAATTATTAATTCCAAATATTTATTTTAATTTATTATTTTAATTATTTTATTTTAAAATTAATTATTTTAAAATTATTTATTTTATTTAAAATTAATTATTTTTGCCAATTTTTAAGAATAAAAGACAATTTGCACCCCAAACTTGTGTTGAGTTAGAGCCATTTCATTACTTTTGATCTGCTAAGTGAAATAAAGTAGTGTGTTTTTGTTACGTATAATGAAGTTTGGGGTGTACTTAGACACCTTTTTCAATTTGGGGTGCAAAAGTCAATAAGGGTGTAAAATTTAGGGTACAAATTGTCTTTTAGTCTAAATTATAATAGAATGCTTTAATAGTACCCAAAAAAAACCGGTTTCTATGTCAATCTTTACTGGGTTAATATTCCGACTTTGATCGGGCCATTTTGAATTTTAAAAAGGGTCCTTAACACTAATATACAACAATTAGAAAGTAATTACAAAAATAAAACACACACAACATAATTATAAAAATAAAATAACACAATATAAAATTGATAAAATCAAATCAGATATTCAAGAATCTAATGTAACACATTTCCTACATTTAAGCAATTGAACAGAAACATAACTTTGATATCGAGAAATCCAAATCTTCTGGCGACATACCGAGATCGGAGAAGGCGAAAAATTTTTGTCACGATGGTACGCCGAGATCGACAAAGAACTCGAGATCGGAGAAAAACAGATCAACGACGTATCTCAGGAGAAGAAGAAATCTCTTGTCGCGACGCAACTCAAATCGAAGAAAAACATAAAAGATCGACAATTTCAAGATCTCGATTGTTGATCGATCGCATCGATTGTTGATTCGTTATAATTTTGTATACCGAGGTATTTGAGTTTCCAATTTATATGATAGTGTTACCCCGTGTTTACTACGATTCGTCTATGGTTACCTTTCTCAAACTTTTTCGCTCTGTAAATGGTCACAAAGTCGTAATAATGAATGTTTTGAATGCAAAATGCATTTTAAAATATGTTTTATACTCTAGTTACTAAATACATATAAATTGGTTTCTTTATTTATTATTGATTTAGTTCTTATTTATTATTAATTTGGTTGATGTATAATGTTTATATGTTTGCTTTATAATTTTAAACATTATTCTACCGATATTTTTTATATTAATGATTACTTATTAAATACATTCGTTACCTTCCGCAATTTGTTGGTTACCGCTCTAACTGGATTTGGTTGTAATATAATGCTAACTTGGTTATTGTGTAAAATTGCATAGTTCTTTGCATAATGTTACCCCAGTTCATGTTTCGTTACTAACATTATGTAGTTTAGTTATTGTCGACATTGTGATGGTTACTTTACGCACTATAAGCTAACAAATAATATTACCATATATATTGTTCTTGATTAATATGTATTTAGAGATCTTTGTAAGGTGTTTATTTGGTTCTTCGATAATGTTATTGTAGTTTATAATTGTTTCTTTTATATATGGTGGTTACTTATTGACTACATTGGTTACTTTTATATAAATCGTTAATCGATTATATATATGGTTACCTTTATACAATCGTTAATCGCCGACTTGGTTACTTTGTAAAATTATAGTTTGACTTGGTTACTAACTAATGCCGATTTGGTTCTTGATTAATGCAAACTTAATTCTTTGTAATGATTAATTGGTTATTGTAATATTAGTTCTTTCAAGCATATTAATGTACACTTCTACTTATGTTTTTATAGTAATGGTTACTTGTTAGCTACATTGGTTACATTCTTACAAAAGTTTGCCTTTTAGTTGGTAACAAACAAATTATACTAGTTGTTTTTTACTATAAAAATACAATGCAAAATGTATTTATCTTGTGTATACTAAGTAAATATATGTTAGTTCTTCATCTAATTTGGGTTTGGTTAAGATATAATGTCGACTTGATTATTGTGTAATATTATCATGGTTCTTGCATTATATTATCGTGTTTTATATGATTATTTTATATTGATAGTTACTGATTAACTACATTGGTAGGTACCTTCATACACCTGTTAGTCTTTAATTTGTAACAAAGTCATTACTGATTATTTTGGTTGTAAAATGAATGTAAAAATATTTTTTATAATCTTGGCTACTAATTACATATATCTTGGTTACTGTATAATATGTATTTAGATATTGTAAGGTGTTTATTTGGTTACTCTATACTGTTATTCAGTTTTATAATTGTTTCTTTTATATTGGTGGTTACTCATTGACTACATTGGTTACCTTCATACAACTGCTAATCTGATTATATATATTGGTTGTTGTATACTATTTAATTAGTTCTGATGATAATGTTTATTTGGTCATAGTTGACAATTTGACAATTTCTGTCAAGTTTGGAGTGTCGGATTTTGGCGTTTTCAGATCCTAATTTCATTGGAAACGGGTCAACGATCAAAAGTCACTAGCTTTGCTGGTGAACTGCAGGGTTTTTTGGTCGAATTCCATCATTTAGGCCTTCAAAATTGCATGTAAAAATTTGGTTTATTTTTGGTTACTAAGATTATGTAATTTAGTTCGCCTAATATTGATTTGGTTACTTTACAATGTTTATTCAGGTTGTTAGACAATGGCATATCGACAAAGAACTAATACAACAAATTTAATTGTTTACGAGGAATATATAATTGTTTATCGCTAGTAACTATTAACCACATGGTTGGTAACATTTTGATGGTGAACAAGAACCAAAATTGATGTTGATTAATATTTTAATTTTTGATTCCATCATGAGTTATCAATATAAAGTAAACATATACATTGAACAATTGGTAATCGTTCGAAATATTTTTATGTAAATTTGGTTATCCATCTAAAATAAAATGGTTACCTCTATATTCATATTTAGTTACCAATGGCATGACCATTTCCAAATAACTTTTATAACTATGTAATTTAAAAGTATCCATCGCCTAGATAAATGGGAACCCTCACACGTACATTAAGACTTGATAACCATTTCGATATAAGTTTTAATTATTTGGTTACTAACAAAACTAAAATGGTTACCCTTATATGCATGTTTGGATACCAATCGCACCTCTCAAACTATTTTTATTTTAATATGAGATCTATAAGTAACCTATATATATAAATAAAAACTCTCACATGTACATTTAACGATTGATGTTTGTCTAATACAAGCTCAGTAACTATCCGCTTACTAATAATAAAGAACTATAATGTAACATAATAAAACAAGAACCACATAATTGTATGATAAGAACCATAATAGGTTTTAATGGTAACCAAAACATAAATTTCATATAATGAAACCCAGTTTTAGGCAATCCATGATATACTAAACAATTACATATTAACCGTAATAAAATAATAAAGAACTCAAAATCCCACATCGAGAAAGACAATAATAGTAATTAAACCATAAGGTAACAAAGAATCAAAACATAGTAAAAAGAAAAACCAAGTAGTTATATGAATGTAACTGTAACATGTTTTAATGGTAACCAAAATGAAACAACTCAGATATCCAACTAATTTTAAGCAACCCATGTATACTCTCACATGATTTAACACTTAATTTATTTCTTGATACAAGCTTCAGAATTATCTCGTTACTACAAAAAATAAAATGGTTACCCTTCTATGCATGTTTAGTTACCAACCGCACCTTTCAAATAATGTATCGGATAACAACTTAATACGAACCAACAAACAATATCAAATAATTGATTATATAATCAAATATGTAATTCCATTTACATAAGCTCCAATAAACATTACAGATACTCACTAACCATAACAAATGGTTATGGATATCCAACAAAAATCAAAGTACAAAACACAATTCGGAAGGACAAGAAAACGACAATCGAACTAATCAAAAACGTACAAATCTTTCGAAACTTGAGCTTTTTGGTCGCTGCTACTTTCTTCTTCACGGTCGCTCTCATTCTCTTGAAAAGACTTCTACATTATGAACTGTGGTAACCAAACAGGTTATATGATAGTAACCAAACCATGTTTTAATGGTAACCAACACATAAATCCAAATCATAAGTCAACAAAGAATAAAAAAATATACCAATGAAGTAACCAAACGGTTATATGATAAGAAACAAACCATGTTTTAATGGTAACCAACACATAAATCCAAATCATAAGTCAACAAAGAACAAAAAATATACTAATGAAGTAACCAAACACGGTTATATGTTAGAATCAAAATATATATTAATGGTAACCAACACATAAATCCAAATCATAAGTCAACAAAGAATAAAAAATATACTAATGAAGTAACCAAACAGGTTATATGTTAAGAATCATCGCAGAACACCAACACGCGCCACTCTTACTCGATTCCTGACCAACACACTCCCCCTTCCCCTTCCTCTCCACAACAAACTTCTTCAAGCCCTTTACAGAATCATCCTCTGTGATTCTCTTTCTTTACGCACGTCTTCATTTTATCACCATTCAACACAAATCGAATCTAACAAAACCAACAAAACTAATCGAATTTAGCAGAGAAAAACCACTAATGAGATGCGAGGAAGAACAAAACGAAACAACACGAATAGATACTATACAACAAAACGAAAATGGCGAACAGAATGTCTGAAGAATAACACGAACATAGACTATACAACAAAACCCAAACGAAAATGGCAATAAGAACGTCTGAAGAAAAACACGAACAGAGAGAGAAATAGCGAAGAAGACGAACAGAAACAGAAAAAAGGTTTCATCATGCAAACGAGGGTTTAAAAAAGAAAACACGTAATCGCGGTTATCATGTCATTCAAAATAAAAACAACCCATTAATATTTCTATGTCAGCCATTACATATTAATCCCTTAATTTAAGGATTTTAATTATGTTAAGATTGAAAATAAAAACAAAAAAATGTAATACTTTTGTAATTATTTTATGACTATATGATTTTTGTAATTATTTTCAAAAATGTACTAATATATGTAATTAATCCTTTTAAAAATTACTCCTAGCCCATGTAGTTGATAATGGGCCAACCTATTTAAGCCACTCAAATGCATCTAGCTAATGGCTTCTACCAACTCACTCGATTTAGAAACGAAAGCCTCATTTTAATATCTGGGAAGGTTCTCCTCCTCAGTTTATTTGTAATGCTTTGAGTTTGGATATTTAATGATATTTCCATTTTTTAGTCAAAAAGAAAAAAATTAACATTTTGAATGCCTCTTTTCCTAAATAGCCAAAAGGAAAAATACTCTTACCATTTCTCATTTTTATTTGAATAAATGCATATAATTTATAATTTTTTTGAGAGCAATAATTTTATAACTTGCAGTATATTTTAAATAATTTAGAGTATTCACAAAGATATCAATTAAACCTAAATAAACTTTAATAATTTGTATTTTAAAGTTATTATTTTTCTAGTGAAATAATTGTAGTAATATAGATACAAAAATTAGAAAATGAAAATAATTGACACTAATTAGCCTCTTTAAGAACATAATTTACAAAAAATGAACTTTATAAACGGTTTTAACATTCAGTAGCAACTTGAAGAGAATAAAGTATCATTTAACTATAATTTTCTTAATATGTTCTTGTTGTTAAAAATATTTAATTTAATTAATGATAATTATAGAATGAAAAAAAATAGATTTAATTTTTTAATAAATTGAACTCTTGTAATAATAAATATGAAAAACATCTATTTGTGTAACCTAACAAAAGAAGGAAAAAGGCAGTTGGGGACAGACCTGAAAATGGAAAATGGGCCGTGGCAGATATTGAATTGGTGGGTACGAATGGGTTAGGTGTCCCTTTCGTTTCTAGTTTCAACCATATGCTTTTTTAATTAGTCTCACAGTTTTAAATTATATAAAAATTATTCCCTACGTCCCAAATTAATTGCTCAATTTTGACTTTTTAAAGTCAAATTGACCATTTTTAAAATTAATCTTTTTACTATTTTTGCTAAAATATAGGTGAAGAGATTATAATCAAAAGAAAGTATATACAATTTATTACTAATCCTAATTTTTATAATTTTAGAAATATATTTATATATGCTTAATTATTAATTCTAAAAATAGTCAATTTGACTTAAAAAGGTCAAAATTGAGCAATTAATTTGGGACGGAGGGAGTATTATTTTTTGAATTTCAATTTAAAATATTTATAAATTTAAGATGGGTAATGATTCATATCATATATATTTGTTATGGATAAAAAATAATTATATATCATCTTTATCGTTCAATAGAACAAACGGTCAATAATACAACTGAAAATTTTATATTAACTACTATAAGTAGCGGACGACGATACTATTTTTAGCGTCATCCGCGAACCTAAATATTTCAGTTCTAATTCGATCGTTGGTTCTTATATTGAACGATAGAGATAATGTATGCTATTTTTGATTAATAACAAATACTATGATATGAATCATTCTCCATTTAAGATTGAGACGATTCGTTCAAATTTATAAAATAATAAATTTTATAATAAATAATATTTTTAGTTAATTTTTAATAATTAGTATTATATTAATTAAAATTTAAAATTTTATATTAACTTTAAAATTTTAATAATATTATGAAATGAATGAAGTATTTGTTTTTTCCTATTATTTAAAAGGCTTGCAATTGTGGCTGTGAAATAGCGGGTGAATCATCATACAACCTGATACCAAAATCCTCGACTTTTCCACCCTTCGTTGTTAACGGAACATCTGTTTACTTAGCTTTTTTTGGCTTTTGTTTGTGGTCCCTTGGCAAGTAATATTATGAACAAAAATTATATATATAATATAAAAGTGAGAAATAATATAAATTGAAATTTATTATTAAATATTTTATATATTTTTATTAATAAATAATATATATCTCATACTCTTTGTGTATAATTTTGTGTGTACAGTTTTATACACATAATATAATTCTTACAATTGTTAGAGTATTAACATATTGATAGATATCAATATATATACATATAGATCAAAAACAATCCCTTTATGTAGTAATCCTCCTTAAATAGTACTATTTTTTTTTATTAAAACAACGTGGTTATGGAGATTCTTTTAAAAGAGTGGTCTCACTTGTTTTCTTTTTATTTATAAAAATACCACTCGCGACCTCACTTATTTTTTAAAAAAATCTCAAAAAAGACGTAATTTTAATAAATATTAATATATTATTAAATATTAGAAACTATAATTATATATGTATAATTTGCAATGAAGCAATAGACATATAAAATCATAAAATATATATATTTTTTATATAAAAAGTATATTTTTTGACCTGGTGTAACCGTTCGCATTGCTTTCATACTCTCTTATTACTACTATATGTTAATATCTTCGCTTGTTGCACCGGTGAAAATAATGTTAATTTTCTTTTTATTTAAACAAAGTTGACAATATTATAATTTGGTATAACAAACACTTTGGTTTTGAAGAAAAAAATACGATAATTTTCATGTTTTGACTTCTTATTTTTGTATTTATATTTTCTATTTTTACATGTTTCTGCGAATAAAATAAAAATCAAACAACATTATGTTAAATCAAATAAAATAATCTAAACAAAACAAAACTAATCTTAAAAAAGCCAATGTGGTGTTAAGATTGAAACATTGTAACTTTTACATCTTATGTAAAATTTATTTTTCTTTTATATGAAGTGTGTTTATTTATATAGTATATAATGTTTGATTGATTATTACCATTTTAATTTTAATGTAATTATGTACTTGATTATGATTAGATTATATTGTACTCCTCAATATATTTTTTCTATTTTATAAAAAAATTAACTCTACAAAATAATTATTGTGGTTCAACTTGATAATTTTTTCAATTTTGGAGTCAATCTAGTAGATTTTGAAACTCAAAATTGATATAAACTTATTTAATTTTAATTAATATAATTATAAATATTGTACGTTATGTAAAAAATATAAGTATTTAATTTTGTTGTTTTTAAACTATAAATAAGATTATATTAAATTTTTATTCTATAAATTAACGATACAAAATGAGTCCTTCTACGACGACATTTTCTTGGCGACATTGTAACGATATTTTTTTTTTATTTTTTTTTGGTTTTTTTTTGTAGTACCTCTTAAAAAATGTATAATATTTATTTCAATTGAAATTTTTGTAAAAAATAGTATTTTAGGTGTAATTTGGATATAGTAAAAAGCGAGTGCATGCATACATGCATAACCCTGCTTTTTATGTGTATTCAAATTACACCTAAAATACTGTTTTTTACAAAAATTTCAATTAAATAAATATTATACATTTTTAAGATGACTAAAAAAAAAAAAAAAAACCAAAAATAAAATAAAAATATCAACAAAAAATGTCCCCCTAGAATTTTCCAAAGTTAAAACGATACTTTTTCTGCGAAATAGGAATTCTCACCGATTTCACCCCTTCCTATTCTCTGTCAAATATAACCACCGAGTTTTCTTTACGTTTCGTTCTTCTCTACTAGCTTTCCTCCCTTCCTTCTTTCTTTCTATCAGCTCTCTCAACACTCGCTTTCATTTTCTCTCTCTCCTCTCATCTAGATATATCTATACCTATATATCTTTGATCGGAGTTTAGCTGCCGGTGAAGCATGGGTATCCCGTGGCGGAGAGATGGATAGATATAAAAGAAGAGATATATATATATATATATATATATATATATATATATATATATATATAGTATATACGTATTTAAAAATATAGAGTGAGAGATTAAGCACGGAATTATGCGAACAGTCTGCGACGTATGCGAGAGTGCTGCTGCGATCCTCTTCTGTGCCGCAGACGAAGCTGCTCTTTGTCGTTCATGCGACGAAAAAGTATGTTTCCTTATTTGAAATTGATTGAAGTAGAGGTTTAATCCTCAGTATTTCTTACTTATGACTGATTAGGAGTGGAATTAATTGTTTGAAATGGATCTAGTTTTAGAAACATAGGTAAAAATTACGGAGTTTGTTAATTAAAAGTATGTTTAATCACTATAGGGGAGCTAGGATTCTAACTTACTTGTGTAATGATGATGGTAAGCTTAACACAGTGAATGTTGAACACCAAATTAACCTCAATAAGAAGACATTGTTTTACTGTACATAGACTTGCTCTATGACCACTACTAGACTACTAGAGACTAAATTTCATGAACCACGAGGCTAAGCTGAGGCTGAGTTTATATGTATAATTCACGTGTAATTTTTCTTGAATTTATTGTGAACTAATTTGTTTGGATCTAGTTTAGTACAAATCTGAATTTGAGAATTAGTTGGTAATTAGTCATGTTCACTCATAGTAGGAGAGTGTCGGAAGAATACTATGTCACATGTACTCCTTTGAATGATTGTAGTACATAAGGTTGTATATAGTTTCTTTGTAGTTCTAGATCTCAATTTTGAATGATTTAGTCAGCGTCACAATATTCTTCTGATATTACAATTGAGCTTGGAACTCGTATTTGAGATTTTTTGGGCCTTTCGTCAATTATATTTAATCTATGGTAAATGCAACTTAAAATTTTTTATCAGAACCAAAAGCGGGCTTAGGCATTCTGTTGTAGATGACTCTATAATTTATCAATGCAATATTTGATATATTTATCTTGGATTGATACAGGTTGAATAGCTCTGTCAACTCCACTTAAGTATGCTCCTTTCTGTCATTAAGCTATTTTGGTCATATATGACATATAGTTGAGTTAAAGACATAATGGTTTTACTCATGATATCAACTGTGCTTGTTATGGTCACATAGGACTTTCGCCTTAAGGTTGGATCATCATTTCTCCTAAATTATTGCAATTACCGGTTTCCATAGTATATGAAAATATTATGTTAGATATATCTTCCCTATTGGCCATCCTTCACAATTGCCTTATTCAGGTATGCTCACTCATGGGAATGGTTTAGCTCGACTTGTAAAGTTTATATTTAAAGAACTGCTTACTTTAAGAGTTAGCTAGGTTGCATATAAATCCAAATTTCTAAATCAGCAACCTTTCTATGGCTATAGCATCTCAAACTTTAAAAACCACTGGAAACTGAATTTCAGCTGTTTTCATTGATTAGGAAAAAAATAAAGTGGTGCCAAATTTGTTTCTATGGGAATCACATGATCCCTTGATAGTAAGAAAAACTTCCAACTTTGAATGATTT
The DNA here is from genome assembly GCA_020205605.1 of Panax ginseng. Classification (NCBI taxonomy): domain Eukaryota; kingdom Viridiplantae; phylum Streptophyta; class Magnoliopsida; order Apiales; family Araliaceae; genus Panax; species Panax ginseng. Next base: position 101,949,649 of record CM035141.1, on the reverse strand, counting down.
GAGGTGTGTTATGTGATGTGTCGGGGGACCAATTTTATGAATTGATCCGGTAGGAACCTTTCAATTATTTTCCCAGTATTTGGACATTAAGTTGCAAGTAGTCGTTATGATTTACCTATGTATGGAAAACATCTATAAGAAATGTTTGTTACACTTTTTCCTTGCAAGATCACATTGCCAAACTTCAATTTTCAAGTTATTGTAGGTGCTTGCAATTAATTTTACATTATTGACTTATTTGATTGGTGTGACAGGTGCATATGTGTAACAAGCTTGCTAACCGACATGTACGGGTTGGACTTGCTGACCCCAGTGATGTACCGCGTTGTGATATATGTGAAAATGCACCTGGTATGCAGGCCTCTCTTCTTCTTTTTTTTGTGTCCTATATCTTTCCTTTTCAAAAACAAATAATTTTAGATGGAGCACCACTTAGAAATTTAATTCTTCTCTTAAAAACTTGTATGCAGCTTTCTTTTATTGTGAGATCGATGGAAGTTCTCTTTGCCTGCAATGCGATATGATTGTTCATGTTGGGGGTAAAAGAAAACACGGAAGATATCTCATGTTAAGACAGAGAGTTGAGGTTTGTGGTTTTGTAGCAAAGGACATTGCTGCAACTGCTTGCATCTGTTATGCAAAAGTCCTCCAGAAATTTACCTTCTCTTTGGTATTTTTGTAGTTTCCTGGGGATAAAACTGGTGATTTTGATGAGCTAGGATTGCAATCTGTTGAACCAGGTGAAGCAAGGAGGGAATCCAATTATCCATTTAAGTTCGTGACGCGAGAAAACCAGCAAAGTCACAGGGTAGAAAACCAGCAAAATCACAGGGTAGAAAACCAGCAAAACCACAGGGCATCTCCTGTTCCAATGATTGGTAATATCAATGGTGGTGGGGGAAATATGGACACTAGCTTGATTGATCTTAATACCAGGCCTCAACATGTACATGGCCAAACTTCAAACAACCAGGTAATAATGTCTACTTTGAATTCTTCTCTCTGCTTCCTTCGCAGTGCTTTCTGTTATTTTACCATTTGATATGGTCTTCTAATGGCACTCTTACAATATAGTTCAAATGTCACAGTAGAGTAACTTTGGCAAGTATTTTTAAGGAGCATGGAATGGATGTATTTAGAGGCAGTAATCATGAATCTTCAAATGTGGTTCCATTGGATCCTTCAAGAGAGGCTGAATATTGAAAAGAAATTGAGGTATAATATGTATATCTATTGCTCTTGGTTGAATCTTATTCGTTTTACTTCTTGTTTTCAATGTGGAGATAATTATGGTCTTCATAGTTTTGAGGATATTTTTCTATATAGAATACTTAATAAAATTGAATGAATTGTTCAGACAGCTGTTGAAAATCATCCTTAACTTATAATCCAGTGGACAATATTATCATTCATGCTGTTATACAGATGTTACCGGACAACAGAATTCTGTGTGAATGAAGCAATAGTTTAGTTTCTGTTGTATTTTTACAATTATTTTCAAACAAGGGCATTGTATAAATTGGAAGGCTATTGTTCTGAAGTTAATTGACAAGTGTGAATATGTTGTGCGACTTTGAATTCTCTGGATCCTTCCCAGTTTCAGTTATTTGGTTATTCTCTTCAATAACTGGAGATGGGATTTTTATTTTATTTTTTTTGCATTATAAGTAGCTTATAACTTTTACAGTTCGCTGACATGTGCTTCCAGAACTAATGATAATTGACTTTTTAAGCATAAAGAAAATGTAAGCTAATCTTTGTTTCATATATATATATATATATATATATATATATAATGTGAATGAGACTGAGCATTTCCCAAGCTGGGTACTCACATGTAATGAACTTGGTTAACATGAAGCGGATAATACGGGCTTTTTCTCCTGGTACCAATTTACGTAATATATATATATATATATATATTCAATGTTTTTCTTTGCAATTACAGTATTATAGTCTACAGCCTGCTCTGCTCAAGTGTTCATGATGTTTTCCATTCATGTAATTAGAGATGGTGTCGTATCAGATTCTTATAACACGGGAATAATCAATTATTTGAGCTCATATGGCTAAGCACCCAAACTTAGTTAAAGGTTTCATACTCTTTTAGCCGACACATGCACATAGTTCAAGTAAACAGGCCTGTTAAAGTACATGCTGCCATAAAGCAGATTTTCTGTTCCTTGATGGTATGCTGGGAAAGGGTGACATTTATGACACCCGTTACTGTTTAGGTATGTTTTAGTTTAGATGTAGGATTACTGTGACATTTATTAAGGTGAACAACATTGTTCCATCGCTGTTTTGACTATAGCAAATTCGTATGCTGCTCTTCCCGCTATTCAACATGTGTGGAGCAGAGTTGACCATATTTTATTTTCACAAACCACGTTCGGCCATCCCCATACCATGAGGAACCAGGCAAGGTAAATTATCGCACCTTGGGTGGTTGCTATCCCTAATTAAGACATAGTAATGCTGGATGCAATAGCAAATTTTGAAATAGTAGACTTTTACATGAGTTATGTTCTGGAATCTGTGTAATTGATTTAGGATGAAATTGAGTTTCTGTTAAAAATTTAAGAGTTGGGGATTATTTTTAGGTATCTAGGTTATATTTCAGTCAACTATCATTTTGTGGTTACTTCTGTATTTTTATTATTTAGTCCTGTTCTTGGTAGTATTTGATTTAGACGTGTCCTGTGCTGATGATGTAATGATTGTAACTTTGTAAGTTGAAGTGGAGTTGAATATTGATTTTCCTCTAATCCAATTACTGAAAACTGATGTAGGACTACATAACCAGAGGTTATTAAAATCGATCCCTAATACAGCGGTAAAAATTACCCGTACAATTAATATACAGGGGAAATCTCTGTTCATGTCTGCTCATCTTATATCTGCAGGAGACACAGGCATGGTGTTTGCTTATATAGAAATCATATAGTGATTGGAGAGATTAAAAAATTAAGAGCTATATGCAGATCTCGATCTAATTCTCCATGGGCAAGTTCGTTTGCAAAAATAATGGACGGTGTAGGACATTTGTACTAATGTATTATTATTTAATATTATTTTATTTCATAACTAGTCTGTTATTTAATGTCGGGGACTATATTTTGTAATTTCTAATGATGACAAATTAATAATCATGAAATAAAATAATTCAAAGTTCTGATAAATTAGTACAAATATTCATATTTTACTCATTATTTTTGCAAACAAATGCAGCTTATATGAGGTGGTTGCTAATTGAAATCAATTTGTGCTCCCATGGGTTTACAGAAGTTTCATGTTTGCTTGCAGTATGGTCACTCAGTTGATTGTAATTTGTAAATTAACAATTACCCAGACCAAAATTTTTAATTAATCTTAGGGTTAAATAGTTTTAATTACATATTTTTTAAGTTGACTGTATAAATATACGGTTTGACTTAATTTAAAATATGACTATTTATAGCTCCGTTATATCAAGTACCACCATATTATCATTCAGTCGCAAATTTTTTTTTTAAAATTATAAAATATAATAAATTTTAGCTGTTTAAAAAAAGTAACTTATACAAGAGAAATACGGTATAAAATTATGAATACAACTTAAAATTATAATATTTATAAATAAAATTATAAATACAATTTGTAAAATTTAAGTTGTAATATAATTTGTAAAATTTATAATTTATGATATATAATTTGCAAGATTTAAGTTGTAAAATTTATACAATTTGTTAAATTATAAACACAATTTTAATTTTTTATAAATACAATATATGTATTAACTACTGTTTGTTTGAAGAATAAAAGCAGAAAAAGCAGATGAAAATAAAGTGTTGTTGGATAAACTAATTAACTATTATTTGTTTGAAGAATCTTTTAATTAAATAAAAACAACTAACTTTTCAAATCCAAAATACATTACATATGTCATATTATATACCTTCTCTCTTTGCAATTCACTTTTTTTGCACACCGTCTCATCTCTCCTCCTCCTTCAATGGCAATAATCAATCTTTTTCTGTCAGAAATGTCTTTGATCACGACTACTGGACAGAATCCAAGGCGCTAAAATTTTTAAATTTGAAGAATATTTAGGAAATAGGGAGAGAGGAAAAAGAGCAAATGGGTCATTTTTTCTTTTTTTTGTCAATTTTGTTCTCTTCATTTTGTATGCTCTTCCGGTATAAAAAGAGTATTATTTAATTAATTTTATATTTGGACACTTTTGTTAATTATTTAAAAGTTTAATGTTATTCGTGTTAAAAATATAATTTGTATATTTTAATTTTTTTTTGGTAATTAAGTCTTTTTTAAAATTTAAAATAAAAAGTTTATATTTAATAATATTTGTATTAATATTTAATTTTAATAATTTAACATATAATAATTATTTATAAGGAGTTATACAGATTTAATACGTTAAAATAAATATTTATACAAATTTTATACGAACTAGGTACTTGATGTAATAAATTATGAAATTAATGGTATTTAATAGTATAATATAGGTGTTATTAGTCGGTATTCCATACAATCAAATCGTATACAATTTTTATTGTGGCCGAAAAATTAAGTATTTTAACTAATTTTGGTCGAATTTTGAAATTAGGGACTAAATTATAATTAGATACTTGATGTATTAAACTGTAAGCCAAATTCTTTGGGGGCTTAATGAATAATGATGCATACGATGGTACTTCTAAATTGTATTTAGTGCTTACAGGTTAGGGTTTAGAAGCATTGATTTTCACGGAGGAAAATGAAGAGACATCAGATGTAAACAAATCAATGGTGTTTGAAATGGGAGACAAGTTATTAGATACCGAAGAGCTCAAAATCGCGGAGGAATGCGATTTCGTAACCGACCCTGTTCCCAAATTGGATGATTTTGTGTGTTTTATTGACGATTCGAATCCTGTGAAAGAGGACGAAACTCAGAATTTGGTAACTGAGGTGAAGGATTCTGGAGTCTTTGGTGATGAGGCAAGGAATTTGGAAGAGGAGGGTTCGGATAAAGCTGAAGCGGCAGCGGGGGAGAGAGAAAAGGGTTCGGTAGTTGGTGGCGGAAAAATTGTCACAGAGTTGAGTGAGTTGCAATCCGTGAGTGAGATTAACGACAGTGGAGATGGGGTGGAGAAAGCTAAGGAGATGGAACTGAAGGCTGATTCCAAAGCAGTGGAGGAGAAAGTGGAGATTGAGCCAGTGATGGGAAATGATGGTGGAAGGGAGACGGTTAGTAAATTACCGGGTGAGGAATTTGTTGGAAGAGAGACCAAGAATGCAGATAAAGGAGTGGCAGATAGGGAGAATGCTGAACATAGCGGTGATTTACATAATGTGGATGAAGATGTGGCATTGGAGGAGGAGAAATTGGCAATGGATACGGAAACTGAGACAAAAGTTAATGGAACTGAATCTATTCCAGAGTTTGATGATGATGAAGAGGAAATGGACACTGAAAAAGACACTAAAGAGGTAAAAGTTGAAGGAGGGGTATCTGCCCCTCAACTAGATGACTTGCAGTTACCTGAAGTATTGGGGGGTAGGGAAAATTCGGAACATAGTGCTGATTTACATAATGTGGTTGAAGATGGGCCCGTGGGGGAGGAGAACCTGGCCATTAAGGAGGAGAACATGGTCGAGGAGGAGAACATGGCCGTGGAGGAGGAGAACTTGGAAGTAGAGGAGGAGGACTTGGCAATGGAGACAGAAACCAAGACAAAAGTTAATGGAATAGAGTCTGTTCCAGAGATTGATGATGAAGAAGAGGATATGGAGACTGAAAAAGATGCTGAGGAGGCGAACAATGAAGGAAGTGAGTCTTCTCCTCGATTAAATGATTTGCAGTTACCAGAAGATGAAGATGTAGATGAAGATGATGAAGCAATGGTGGGAGAGGACGAGATTACTGCTGTGGACGCTGAAATGGAGATGGAAACCGATGCAGCGGAGTCGGTGAAGGACACTGGAGGGAAGCGGAAGAGAGGGAGGAATTCTAAGGTTCCAGCAAAAGCTCCTGTACGAAAGATGACAACTCCAGTGGAGGGTGAGGATGTTTGTTTCATTTGCTTTGATGGTGGAGACCTTGTGCTATGTGACCGCAAGTGAGTGTGCTTGAACTTTAAAATTTTCAGTGTTTGGAAAGAGGTTTTCCATTGCATTTATGTTTTTTCGGGTTGTCTGATTATTAAATTCTTTGTTTTCGTAGGAATTGCCCTAAAGCATATCATCCTTCCTGTGTTAATCGTGATGAGAAATTCTTTCAAGCTAAGGGTCGTTGGAATTGTGGTGAGTGCCTATTTGTTTGTCTTTACATATATGTAGATAAACAAATTATAATGAAAATTGAAATTGTTAGAAGGAAAATGTCATTTTATGTGAACTTAATGTTAAAAGAAATACTCCCTCCATTCCAAAGTGTAAGATCACTTGACCAAAATATGAGATCACTTTGATTTTATCTTATATTTTGGAACGGAAGAAGTATCCTTTATATCGTTACATGTTATTTATGTGTAACTACTTATAAAAAATGGTTCAAATAACACCATATCGGCTTTTACTGCAGCATTAATTTTGTATACAAGGTGTTTGCAATTTTCGGACTTATCTTGATGTGATGATGTTCGTTGATTTAGCAATCAATAAATACGTGTAAGTATACACGGTTAACAAGTAATAACGTGCAAGTAGAGTATCGTTCCCACGAGGAATCATTCCTAATGTTTTCCCAAGTAACAATTTTATATCAAGTCAATTTTATTTAAACGGATGAATTAATTAAAATTACTAATTTAACTATACAAATAACTAAATAATAAAATATAATTACATAGATAAATACATTTAGAAATTTAATTTCATCCCATGCTTCATTCAAATATCATAACTCTCCATTTAATTATACGGTCACGATGAATTGTTAATTGCGAATTTGTTAGTATTTATTCGCCTCTTCCGATGGTCATTAAACATATCCTTTCTAAATCCACCACAATGGGAATATAATCGAAAAGGAACATTCTAACTAAATAACTAACTATATTCCTATGTGAATTAAATTAACAAGGATTTTAAGCTTAGATTTTTCAATTGGTTACACATGGCATATAGGTGTATCCCTATTTTATACACGAATTATGATTTCCATCACATGCAGAAAACACAAATATATGTTATCCTATTAATTACTAGCTAGTTAATTAATACATGAACGCTCAAAATATGATAAACCAATCCATATGGTTCCAATCAAATAGAAAGAAAATAAATTTAAACTACACATGATATCCCATTAAAAACTTAAATTAAAAACATGTTCATAGCAGATAAAATTATAATTCACAAAATATTCCACATCAATGAAAGACAAAAATAAATAAAGGTTTAGAGGAGAAAAATTGTCTCCCGCAAGCTTCATCAATCCATGGCCTCCATCTTTGATGATATCTTGCTTGCCTTTGAACTTGAAAGAGAATTAGCCTCACATGACGTTCATTGGCTTTTTTCCAACACCTTTTACAATCCCAAAATAAGACTATTTATAGGAGTTTATTTTTCCTAACCCTAATAGAATTACAATCCTAATTAAATTTACATACATAATATCCTAATTTTAATATACCCCCAAACTTAAATATTTACTTGTCCTCGAGCAAATCACAAACAAAAACTATAAAAATAAAACTAATAACTAAATATGCAACAAGTAATGAACCAATTTGAAATTGGATATGACCTCAAAGATTTAATTAAATGACAACTCTTAGAAAATTTCAAACCTATGCAAAGCCTAAAATTCCAACATCTTATTAGTCATACTTCATTCAAGACCCTTCGTGTGTGTGTGAATCCAAATGTATCAAACTAGCGGGAAAAAAAACTCAAAGAAGCTCATATAAACAAATGCATCATAAAACATATCAAAAAAAGTTAGTATTACAACAAGAACTTTATACGCTTATCGTCCACAACTCAAAGTGAATACAAAAAAACATAACTAGAGGATTCCAAAGTTTTAAAACATTTAAGCCCCTTTTAACCTTTCCCCATGAATTCAAAAACACAAATTTTTTCTTTTATTATTCTTTAGTGAGTGTGTTTTACGCTCCATCTTTCTTTCTATTGAACGAGTGCGTTTTACGCTCCATGTGTTTATGAGTGAGTACATTTTACCCTTCATCTCAATCCACCACATGAGTCATTCTTTCAACTGGGGAAGGTTCAAAATTTCTAATAATTTTTTTTCTTCAAATTAACCAAGATTTCTCCTAAATTGTATTCTCCTTCATTTTGCATTTAAGTTATGATCAAACAAGATATAAACTTCCTCAAAGTTAAAACTAGCTCAATTTAATGGATATGTGCATAAAAGAATAAAGAATTAAAGGGTCTCAAACAAAATAAAAACTAACAAAAAGTATAAATTCAGATTAAGCAATATTTATCCCTTTTTCTAACTAAGAATTATTAAATAAAAATCAAAATTTTATCATCGACCAAAAATCTTCAAATTCAGTTAATTCATTACCCAAGAGACACTACCTAAAAACAATACAACACTATTTTTGTAAGAAACACGATTGCACTGAGCATGTGCAACAAGCCTTTAAACTCTAAGGTTACCCCAAGTGGACGAGTTGTGTCTCGTGAGGGTTTACAGTGAATATACCCACAAAATTCAAAATAAAAAAATTAAAAATAAAATAAAATCACAACATAGATCTACACATCAAAACAAAATATAGGAAGACCTCCAAACTTGAAACTGACATTATCTTTAAAGTATGCAATAAAATAAATTAATGCAAGAACTTCCTTGAAAAGAGGTCAGTTGTCGTTCTCCTCAACTGCCTTTTATCTGCTAAGATGCGTGATCTGAAAAACAAAAAAATTAAACAAATTAATTACAACAAAAATACAAGTTTAAATTAAGATAAACTTGATTGAAATCAATATTGGAAAAACATTAGAAAAATAATTTATTGGCAGCGGCGCCAAAAACTTGTTATGTGATTTAACAATCAATAAAGACGTGCAAGTATACACGGTCAACAAGTAATAAAGTGATAAGAAAGAGTGTCGAACCCACATGAATCTTTATCTAATAAATCACAACTATTAGTATTTTTGACAGAAGTCCTTCAATGATCACACCATTTTTTTGATGCTTGTTTAGTAGGACTTGACTTTTAAACTGGCTTTAGAACACAAAACTCTTGTGTTTTAGTAGAAATGGACCATTGAGGCATTGCCAATTATTCACATCTTACTTATCCCAAAAGAATAACTAATAAATAAAGTATTCATATCTTTCAGTTAGGAAGCACCAAAATTAATGTGTTTTACATGTTTAGTTATGGTTTGGTATTTTTTTTTACTTTTTGTTTTTTGGAATATGTTTGCTGCACATGAGAGCCAATTTTACAAGAGTGCAATGGTAGCAAGGATCAGGGAATCCCATTGGAGAACCACCTGCCCTGCACTCGGTTTTAATATTTGTGAAGTTGCTCAAAGCTTCTGCCTCTCCTCCGGTATGAGGAATAGTCTATTATGATGTAGTTGATTGTTCACTTCAAACTGCTACGGTCTTGGTCTCTAATGTGTCTGTCTAAGATAACAAAACAATATATGAAGTGATTAGGTTTTGGAATTGGCTGTTTAAATTTTATATTTATGCATTTCTAAGGTAACAAAATAAAAAAAAATTAGTTACGTTTTGCATATATATACTAATATACATCTTTTTGATAGGTAAACAAATTCACTAAAATCCCAAAACTCGGTCGGATATAAGCTTTCTTATAAATGTATATTTACCAAAAGAAATTTTAAACTTGTTTGATGCTTAGGTTTGAAGAATTCTGTATTTTAGGAAAATATGTACCACGAAATTATTGACTTTTAAAGGGATTGATTATTCTTCCATGTTGTCCAGGATAAGCTTGTATGAATGCAATCTTTGTGCTTTGGACTAATTTAATGTCTTAAGGCATTGCGTTCCACTTTTGAGAGTGAGCCAACATCAGGGTCTGAGCCATTTTCGTCCCAAAACTTGTCGTCAAAGTATGAACATAGTCTTGTGGAAACTACAAGAGATGGTCACAATTTTTTCGGTTTCTTTTCTTTCTCATTAACTTCTTCCTGCTACATCAAAATATAGTTTTGTTGTAAAGGAAAAGGAAAAATAAGGAATATACTTTATATTTCTGTCATAACATTTTAGTTTTATAACCTTGTTGCTTCGTACATGATGCACTTGCCAAATAACTCTCTTTCTTGTGATTGCTTTCTTTATTCTGTGAAGCTGTACGTTTTACTGCTGAGTTACCCTTTTAGGAAATATGCTTTCTACATCATTAGTCTATTCAGATCATGGATGAAATATTTTTATATTATTTTCGTTAATAGAACTCGTAAGAACTTAACTAATAAAAATTTTGAGTATAAGAACATGCCCCTTTTATACTTCCAAAAGAGTAAAAAGTTTCAAGTCTTTCATGAATCTTTAAGCTTTAAGCATGGAGGCTCCGGGTTTCAATTTATTTCCATTATATCTTTTCCATTCTGTTTTCCTTCATGGTATACAGTTGGTTGTACCATTTTGGAAGTTCCATGTGTTCTTTTTAAGTTTGTTGGAGTGATTGCCACTTTAATTGGATATTTTTTAGGTTAAGGATTATCATTTTCTTCTGTTTCAGGCTGGCACCAGTGTAGCAATGAGAAGTGTCAGAAAAGTGCATATTATATGTGTTATACATGTACGTTTTCCTTGTGCAAGGGGTGTGTTAAGGATGCTGTTATCTTGCGCGTTAGAGGAAACAAGGGCTTTTGTGAGGTTTGCATGAAAATCGTGATGTTAATTGAAGATGGTGATCAGGGAAATAAGGTATATAAAATAATTCTTATGAAGTCTCTCCTCCTCCCCTCTCCTCCCTCCCTCCCCCCCTCCCCCTCGTGGCCGTGTTGGTTATGTGACATGGATGAATTATTTCCACTAATACAAAGAATGACTTAGTTCCCATAGACCAGTGTATGAAAATCTTCTAATGATGCAGTCCATTAGAGGTTTAAGAAGGAGCGTGTTCAAAGGGAGAATTTATGTGGTTTAAGGGTGCTGTGAATTTAAGATCAGAATCATATTTTATGTTTCTTGAGGTTTATATGCTACTAATTGTTTTTCAGTCTACTTGCACTTTGTTTTAGCTTCAAGGGTAATTTATATTTTTCTTTTGGGCAGTAAAAGTGGGCTGTTAATCTACGTCAACTTTGTCCCCAAGCTTTAATTTGGTCTCCCAATCTTGGTGTTTATATATGATGTGATAGTCTTATTTTGGGGAGGGATGAAGAAAATATACAAATATTGGTGTGTGTGTGTGTATATATATATATATATATATATATTTGCTGATGAATCAAATATTTTATATCTTGATATGTGATGCATCTTTTCCTTGGGATATGGTTCTCAAGAATCTTGATGTACGCTTAGACTATCCTATGTTACATGGACTCAGATAGAGGGTCCGATTAAACATGATATTTTAAAGAGTCCAACACGAGTACTTTTTAATTTTGTCAATTTTTTACACTAAAAGGAAGTGTCCACTATTTATCTTTCTCTTTGTTGCAGGATAGGATTTGTTTCTTTGTTTTTTGGCCCTTTACCGCCATGGGTGCCTTTAGGGGAATTTCTGTTTATGATCTTTGTAGAGATTGGAGAACTGCTCTCGCTTTTAATTATTTTTTCCCTTCCACTTTTTATATAAGTGGGTGGACTATTTGTTCCACTTTACTTGTATGCTCTCCTTTTCATCTAATAAAATATCTTCTTTTATCCAAAAAATAATAATAAGAAAGAGAACAGATCAGAATCCCCCCTTGCTTCCATAATTTTTATAGTAGTTTAAACTTTAAAGTGATCAGTCAGTCAACTCCCTAACGGCAAATTTCTTTTCCCCAGCTACTCTAATTCAGTTGCCAAAGTTTTTTCGGATGAAAAAAGTTTTATTAGATGGAAGAGAGAGAACAGAATGGGAGGACTGGAGTCATCCAGACAAATACAAGCGGGAAAATCAAGAAAAAATTAATAAAGTATTTAAAATTGAAAGTTCAATAATAATCTAGAAGGGATTGAATATATTATTACTGTTTAAAAATTTATCTTAGGCCTTTTTGAATTTTTAATTAATTAATTTACAGTGTCATAAATTAATGACAATAAAAATTAATCACACAATGTATAGAGATTTATCTGATTCACAATAACATCCAGGATATGTTGTTACGTTCAGTCTTAAGCTCCTACTCAAGACTTGAGATTCTATTACTATCTATAATAAACACTTCTTCTACAGGCGGAGAAGTCTTTATAAAGTTTTCTTGATCAACTTTCAACTATTCCTATAACTACTTGTCTTGGACAACGGCTCCCCGCTCCTTCCTTAAACGTAGTTGTACCTGTTTTCTAAGTTTAGTTTTGTTTTACAAGCTGGTCTTGAAAGAAGTCTATCCATCACCTCACAAGTTCACTAGAGACCCAACTACCCGTTGACTTATTTATGACTCTGGTATTGGTTAAAAGATCACTTTCTCTTTCTCACAGATATATAAAAACAACCAACTCACTTAAAAATCCTTTTCAATAAAAGTTTGTTTAGAAAGATGCTTCTTACATAAGCAGATATATAATTTAGTGCAAATTTATAAAGGTTTACTTTTCCTTTATAAATGAAGAATGTGTCTTTGTTAAGCTGATATAAATTAAATTTTAGATATAAAAGTTTAAGTAACTTTTATAGTAATGATGTTTGTGATATAAAAGTGTAAATAACTTTTATATTATGCAACAAGTATTTATGAATAACTGAGTTTATGTTCAAATACTTGTAATGACATATATCAAGGATAATAAATGAATCAATTAAATAATACTTATTAAATAATACTTGATATAACAAATAAATTTGTTTAACTCAAAATTATATATAATATATTTGATTTATGATGTGAATACTTTAAATAAGGCCACATGACTTTGAGTCTCGTTCGACTAATTCCTTCACTTAAAAGAAGAATATTTTTGTTATAGTCTTTGGTGTCCAAGTACGAGCCAAATTTATTGTTATCACTATCTAATATTTATATAAATATTTTCGATAAATCACTTAGGTTTTGAGTCCTCGTTCGGCTAATTTCCTCACTTAGGAGGAATATCTCTGCTATAGTCTCGATGCCTAAGTACAAAATATATTTATATAAATAAACTATATCAATAAAATATCAGTTAGACTTTGAGTACTCGTTCGGCTAATTATAATATCTCTGCTATATAAAATACAGATAAACAAGTATGAGATAATTCAATTAAATAAATTTAAGAACTTATCTCAAATACTTTGACTAATTTTCTCTTCGACAAAAGATAAGTACTTTGAGTGAAGAGAATGAGATTCTTGAAAGCTTAGAGAGATAATGTAGGCAAGGAGTATTTGTTTTTCTTTCTTTTGAAATTGGTAAGATGAAATGAATGAAAAGTCCTCATATTTATAGATTTTTCAAGTTTAGGGCATAAAAGTCTTTTCGAAGTTTATTTGAAAAAACAAAGACTGGGATTTCTTGATTTCAAAATCAAAGGCTAGAATGAATTAAAAAGTAATAACATGGATTGACCTTTAAAGAAAGCACAATGACCTTTTAATTTGAATTTTGAACTTTGAAAGTTTACCCTTTAAACAAAAATGCCTTCTAAGTTTTTCAACTTCCATTTTCAAACTATTCCAAGCACATGCTAGCAATTCTCGGATAAAGTAACTAGGCTTTAGCCTTTTGCTTTTTGCATGTTACTTTAGTTTTTGCACATGTTATTTTTAGAAGGAATTAAATGACCATGTGGGATTTAATTTTGTGCTATACTCGGCAATGTGGAGTAAAAGGCTTTGGCCTTTTATTCATTCTAAGTTTGCAACTTCTTTTTGCCCTTTATATTTTTCTCAAAATAACTTTAACATATAATATAGTATTTTGAAAGCTTTAGTGTATAAAAAATCATTTAGGAAGAATAGGAGTTTCCTTGCCGAAATGTTACTACATGAACTAATCTCTTTAACACTTGATGTTAAATTATGAAGGTCAATAAAATATTAATTTAATAAGATTTGAAAATATTTTTGGTCAAAGTAAATAAGATAATTAAAATCTTTTATAGAATAAATCCTATGGAGATGATTCTAATATTTTTTTTACCTATTTACAAATTATTATCATAAAAATAATCCTAAAAAGTTGGAGACCCAACAGAAATAACAACTTCTCTAATAGCTCCTATAGTCTAAACCCACAGCATTGCTAAAAATCCCTATCCCAAAGAAGTGGAAGGTATCAATATCATTGAAAATTTTGGCATTCCTTTTAGTCCACATGTCCCATATAATAGGAAAAAGAATACTTTTAAAGTTTCTTGGCATTTCTGTGCCTCTCGAAATTTATTAAGTAAGCTCTGAAGGAGTAGGACACTTTAGCTTCCTAAAAAATCTCAGAAGGAAAATTCCATAACCTACCCCCAGCAACACAATGCTAAAAAAGTTGCTCTCAACACTCTGAACTTACACTTATTCAGGGCACACGTGTTTGTATGTCTTTTGCATTTTGCAACATTGAGACAACTGAGAATTGCCAACCAGACAAAAGGCTTGATTTTTAAGGGGACTTTGGCCTTCTATATACAAGAAATTAGGCAAAAAATTATTAGGAGACGAATATAAGAATACAAATAAGAAAATCGTAAAAGACTGCAAGATAAGTTGTCCGAGTAATCCAATGGTTACATTCTCCTATTAGAAGTAGAAGAAGAAAAATACCTGGCTGAGAAGGCCCATTAGAGTAATTAAATCATTTGACTCGTGATTATTTAATTTTTTGAAATGGAAGTTCCAAGCAACAGATTATGCTTCCCTGTGAAGGAAATGAGCAAGGGAAATGTTATGCTTCAAAGAGAGATAGAATGAACTTGAAACATTGTCACTAGAGTAGCATCACCAACATAGCTATCCTACCAGAAATGAATTTGATCCCCATCCAAACCCTGAAGGAGATCAAAGGAAGTAAAGAATTTAGTCTTAGGAAATGAATTTCTAAGGGCTAGCTTGAGCAACAACATTATGAATAGGATTCACATCCCTCAATCGGGTGAAAACCATATTTGCTCATAATTACTCTATACTAGAGAGACATTGGCTCCAAAAGGTGTGAAATTTTTATCCCTTTCTATATTGTTAAGAAGCCTGAACCTTATTATCTTCCTTAAGTTCCTAAAAAAGTTGTGAAGTACAATGTTTTCATTTAAAATTTTTTAAAAAAAATTCCCATCATTGACAGAAAATTGTGAATGTACTCCCATTTTATAAAGTCTGACTTACCACTTCTAGGAAGCGTGCAATTCTTGTACTCACTTTTCAAATATGAAAATGATAATACATTAATTTTGTGCCATGTGATGGTTAACTTTGATTACAGATTATTAACATTTATAATTAAAGTGAAATGATTTTTCCAATGAACAGGCGCATTTAGACAAATTTGGATAATCTGGTTATATTTCCAACTATCTTTTTTTATTTGCTATCAAGTTTTATTATTGGTAGCATAGTTGTCACGACGCTAAGGAGAGATGCGGTGGTAGTTGACTGTCAGGACGACTAGGCGATAAGGCGCTCGCCATAGCGTCCGTATGGCGACAAGTTGCTAACAATGTGCAATCTATTCATTATTATTTTAATTCAAAAGTATATTTAACAATAAAGTCTTATATACATTAATACTTAAAACATAATAACTAACACTATAGAATACAAATACATCACAATCGAGGACATTAAAAACTATTAGAACAAGTTAACAAACACCTCTTAGAAAATAAAAAATGACGACTTGTCCATCATCCGTTACAAGTATAATAAGTAATAAAATTACACGACATAGTAAATCCAATCACTTAACTTTGCCAGCTACCAAGGCGTGAGCCTTGACGGTTCGACATCCAAGGCGTCACCTTTCCTTCTCCGGCGCCTTGGCGATGCCATGATAACTATGATTGATAGTCCCATACAAATTCCAGCTGGGAAGTATCTATATGTTCTATGAGGTTAAATGATATAAATATTTCTTTGAATTTCAAAGTTGAACCGTCTTGATTCAACTAGATTTATAAGACTGTTCAAAGCATTTACATTTTCATGCACTTTATAGAGGTCTATTCTCTTGATTGCTTAGTAGAGCGGATTTGGTTTTGTATGGAACCTGTACAAGATAACATATTCTGCATCATTTTTTTAGTTTTATATAGGAGGTCTTAGCTTCACTGTTTTTCGAGAGACTGTGGTCCGGAGTACCAGAGATTACGATCTTATGGTCATTTTCTCTTTATTTACAAAGATGTGTTGAAATCAGGTATCTGATTTTCGATGGCTTAAAATGTTCATTGCTTGTTGATCTTTCTCTCTTTGTGTAGGCACCAGTTGATTTTGATGACAAGACTAGCTGGGAGTACCTCTTTAAGGATTACTGGATAGATCTGAAAGAAAACCTATCCATATCTTCAGTTGAACTTGTCCAGGCTAAAAACCCTTGTAAAGGATCTGATGTATTGGCTGGTAAACATGAATCCCCTGATGAGCAGATTTATATTAAGGATGGAGGTTTTGGTTCTGACAATGATTCTGATAACGCAGAAGCAAGTAAGTCTAAAAAAAGAAAGGTGAAGAAACGGCTTAAGTCTCGTGCCAAGCAAGATGAGTTGACAAGTGAAGTAGTAGCAGTTGGCGCTGAATGGACTACCACACCTAAAAACTCTGAGTGGGCATCAAAAGAGCTTCTGGAATTTGTCATGCACATGAAGGATGGGGACAAAACCGTTTTATCTCAGTTTGATGTTCAGGCTCTCTTGCTTGAATATATAAAACGTAATAAACTTCGTGACCCTCGTCGAAAAAGTCAAATCATTTGTGATGCCAGGCTTCAAAATATATTTGGAAAAGCACGCGTAGGGCATTTTGAAATGTTGAAACTTCTTGAATCTCACTTCCTAATAAAGGAGGATGCCCAGATAGATGATGTCCAAGGGAGTGTTGTTGATACTGAAGTTAACCACCAGGATGCTGATGGGAACACTGAATCCCAAACGAAGGGTGGGAAAGATCGGAAGCGCAAAACACGTAAGAAAGATGGCCGTGGATATCAATCTAATCGTGAAGATTATGCTGCCATTGATATCCATAACATTAGCTTAATATACTTGAGACGAAAGTTGATGGAGGATTTACTTAAAGATATTGAGACGTTCTATGACAAGGTTGTTGGTACTTTTGTAAGGATAAGGATCTCTGGTAGTAATCAAAAGCAAGACATTTATAGGCTAGTCCAAGTTGTTGGTAACTATTTATAACATTCCGTCTTCTGTATTTAGTTCAGAATTGTACATTTTGAAGATTTTACATAGAATCGAATATTAAGATTTTGTCATATTTTACATACAGGTAGAAGCAAATCAGAAGAGCCTTACAAAGTTGGTAAAAGGACAACTGATATCATGCTAGAAATATTAAATCTTAACAAAACTGAGGTTATATCAATTGATTCAATTTCAAACCAGGAGTTTACTGAGGTGAGTAAGCTGAAAGCATTGCAAAACTTACTATTTTATTTCAGTTCTTCATGCAGTTACTAAAGATATTTTTTCTGGAGTATTTCTCTTATAAATAAATCACTTATACCCTTTTTGAAACTTAATGCGTGTAATATATACACACATTTTGCTGGATGACAATAATCTTGTCCATGTTTCCACTTCTCCACTTCAGATCACCTATAATAGATTTGACCATAGATGTGAGCAATAATGTTGCTCCCAAGTTGGACACCTTGTTTTATGACCTCTATCCACCTTAATTGAGCCATATTAAAGTCTGAAGTACATTTGATAAATAACAGATCTGAAAAGAGGTGACGAAGGGTAAGCTTGATTTCAATCGCTTATTAATAGATGCTTTCCTTAATCCTTATTATGAGAAAAGGGTTCCCAAATTTTATTATCAAGGAATATATCTTATGTTTTGTGCATATGCGTGTATTTGACAAAATTGACATATATCTTTGTTTGATCTCTTAGGATGAATGCAAACGTTTACGCCAGAGTATAAAATGTGGACTTATCAATCGGCTGACTGTGGTGATTATGCACAATAGTCGCATTTTTATTTCGATTCAACATATACAAATTTTCTCATTGTTCTAAGAAGATCTGTGGTTGCTTGTAGGGTGACATTCTTGATAAGGCCATGGAAGTCCAGGTAGCAAGAGTAAATGATGTAAGTATTGCTCATGTGATCTTCCAATCTTTATTGGGGGTGTATGTGAACTGGGTCTGATATTGTTTCAGATGTATGCTTTCTTGCTAACTGAGAACTATTGTCACAAAGTAGTATAATAATGAAGGAAAAGCATCTGTTCTAAATTTTGAAAAGTCCGTTTCCCATGCTTTCTCATAGTTTGGCAGTCTAACTGATTTCTTTTCTTTGGGCCTAAAACTGGAACCTAAAGCTTGGAGAAATTACTTTATTATCCACAAACACAGTGAGGAGTTGGGGTTTATATTGTTGCATATGCCTAAAGAAAATCTTTGGCTCCACAAAATGGAAAATTGACTACTACAAGAGAACAGAAAATTTGCGACCTTTGCTTTCTTTAGAGGATTCGCCGTATCTATACTCCAGTCTCTCCTCTTGTATAGGGAACATATATTTATTGTTAACTTCATTTGTGTTGAATAAAGTTAGCTTCAATATGGTTTCATGCCATGTATATATATATATATTTTTTATTTCAAGTTGTCTTCCTAGTTATACTGTTGTGTTACTAGATGTTGCGTATGCTTTTCAGTTATATCATGCATGATGGTCAGTGTTTGTAATGCAGTGGCTGGAGTCAGAACTAGTGCGCCTTAGTCATCTTCGGGATAGAGCAAGTGATTTAGGGAAAAAGAAGCAATATCCTTTGCTGTTAAAGTTTATGATTTAATGTCTGTTGGTGTGGTTTTTTTGTTGAACATCATATGCCATTAGTTTGAATAGAAGCTATATCTAGATATCCTTAATGACAAAATCTTTCATATATGCGCTGCTACCAATCGTCCTATTTTAAATGTACTTGCATTTAATTTGATGATTTCACTGCATCCTTAAATATATCATCACAAGTTTTCTTAATATGTTTGGGAATGGGGATGGATGTGGTTCTTAAATGAAGCTAAATGTAACCCTAGGAAATAGGGATTATGTCTGTAATGATAGATTATATTCTCTCCACCCCCACATTATTTGCAGCTCTTTTTATTGAGCATGGGCACGGATTTTAAAATGTTTCGTAGATATTATATTGCTGTATATAATTATATTCTTTAATATATTCAAATGTTATATTTTTAATTATATGATATGTTTTTTAAATATAGAATATTTAAATATACTTTTGACACGTCTTGAAACCCGTGCTGCACACTCTAAAAGAAAAGTTGCAATTTGTAGATAATGTGGTCCGATGGAGTATTATAACTATTATCGTAGGACTTCCTATCCTCATAGCTAGTGCCTATAGTTGATTAGTAGTTATTGTTATTATATATTTTTACTATGTGATAGATATCGGTAACTGTTGATATAATCCTTGATGGACTTTCACGCTTAGAGAATGCGTAGAGAGTTTACAGCTTCTGAAGACACCTGAAGAGCGTAGGCGTAGACTTGAAGATATTCCTGAGATACATGCAGACCCAAACATGGATCCAAATTTTGATTCTGAAGATAATAACAGTGAACTGGACAGAAACAAACAAGGTATGCTCCTGTCATTTCTAATTTCTTCATAAAAATATATACATTTTTAAATTCTCTTCTGGTGTATGCAGATGTTTACATGAGACGTAGGGGTTCTGGCTTTAGCAGGAGAGGAAGGGAGCCAATTTCACCAGGACGAGGAGATTCAAAAGATTCCTGGAGTGGTTCTGGGAAAAGTTGGGAATTAAACAGAAACTTATCAAATAAACATCTTGCAAATAAAGTTGAAGATGCTCCTCTGAGTATTGAAATATCCGCTGATAGCTCATGGAATCAAGGAAGGGAGAAAGAAACAGAAAAACCTATAAATTTGGAGAAGCCAAGCCCAGCTACTAGTTCTGAAGCATTAGTATTGAATAGACATTCTATTGCGAGATCTGAATCATTCTCTCATGTTGCTACAGAAACTTCCCTGGTATCTCTGTCTGCTCCAGTTGCTACAACTGCTACTGACATCAGTCAAACAGACAAAATGTGGCATTACAAGGATCCATCTGGAAAAGTTCAAGGTCCATTTTCTATGGTGCAGCTACATAAATGGAGCAATACTGGATACTTTCCCGCTGATCTCAAGATTTGGAGAACTACTGGAAACGAAGATGATGCCATGCTTTTGACTGATGCACTGGCAGGAAAGTTTCAGAGAGAATTGCCTCAATTGGACAATGGAACTCCAAAGGTTAATACTCTGCATAATCCTCATCTCCCATTCACCAACACCAGGAAACCTAATGAAACTTCCTTACAGCAGGGAAGGGAGGGACAAGATGGAGAGAGACTGAACTCTGGTCAGAACCATGATGCAATGTATTCACATGTTAATACGGCATCTAGGGCTTGGGCTGCACCTTCAGTTGAGGTCCCAATGCTTTCTGCAGACGGGATGAATTCTGATTACGGTAGCAGGAACAATTCGGTAAACCTTCCTTCTCCTACTCCAAAACAAAGTGCTGCAGGGTGGGCTGGAGAAGTGGGCCCTCCCTTGGCTGCTGTTCAGCTCTCTGGCGGCAATGAAACTCTGCAGTCACCTGCAGCTACCCCAGATAGTTCCAGGAATCTGACAATAGTTTCAGAGAAAAGTCCTCTAAGTTCTCACTCAGGTAATAGTGCAGCACCCTACTCCGAACCAAGTATTCTAGACGCTAACAAGTCTCTTCAAACATCTCAATCAACCGCTACGGTTGAGTCACATGGTGTACAGAGTCTCGACCATCTGCTTCCTGTACCTGAAACTACTGTCAATGTTGTTCAGTCTGTTGCTGGTGAGAACCCTGCTTTTAGAACCCATGGTTGGGGTAGTGCGCCATCCCAGAGCTTGGAAGCAAATTCTTCAGTTCTGTCTGGACAACAACTTGCTTATGGACAGTGGGGTGTTCCATCAACTCTTTTTCAGAATTCTGCTGGAAATTTTCCAACTCAAAGTGTCTCATCGATGCCACTACCTGATCCTTGGAGACCTCCAATTCCAAACAATCAAGCTAACATGCAGCCTCCAGTGCAACCTAATGTACCTTGGGGCATGGGCATTGCAGAGAGCAGCGCTTCAGCTCAGAACTTGCAGCCTGAAAATCCAAATTCTGGTTGGGGCGCAATGCCTGCAAATTCAAACATGGTGTGGGGAGGACAGGTACCTAACCCGAACGTGAATTGGGTGGCATCTGTTCAAGGGCCAGCACCTGGGAACTTTAATCCAGGCTGGGTTGTTCCACCAAGCAATGTTGGTGCTATTGTTCAAGGTCTAGGCCCTGTGAATACAAATCAAGGTTGGGTTACTCCAACTATGAATGTCGGACCAACTGCTCAAGGGCTAGTATATGGGAATGGAAACCCAGGTTGGGCAGCACCAATTGGGAATCTAGGACCTCATGTTCATGGACCAGCATCAGGAAATGCAAATCCAGGTTGGGGTTCTCCTGCAGGGAATCAGGGAAACCAGAGAAGCGAAAACCACAACAAAGGAGAGAGATTCTCAGGTCAAAGGGATGGGGGCTATCAGCGTGGTAGGCCTTGGAACAAGCAGACTGGCGGAGAATCAGGAGGATCCTCTATTAGATTTAACAGAGGGCAATGCTACATGTTTGAACAGAGTGGGCATTGCAAGAGGGGAGCTTCTTGCAAATTTCGCCACACTTAGTCTAATTTCATATCACGCAACTTATCATGTACATTAAATTTCAGCTTAGGCGGTTTTGACCCTTTCACCATAGGTTTTGGGTTTTCTAATTGTAAAAACTTGTGAAGTTTAGCATCACTTCTGTTTTGTTTCTTCGTAGCTTAGTGAAAAGCTGATGCTCCATTGCACCTTTCGATTTTGAAGAAGCCATAATCAGATAAGACTGCCAATAGATTGGTTACCGTCTTTGCTGCCAATTTAGGAGTATTCTATGTTTGTTCCGATTGTCTAGGCCTTGTTGCTTCAAAGTTTCTTCTGATTGTGAGGATGATCTTGTTGCTTCGCCCTCAAAGGTAATTTGAGTCTTGCATGTCGCATGTAGTTTTTATCAGACAGAAGAAGGTGCTTAAGTTGTTTACAGAATTAAGACAATTTTGTGGATTGGTGCATTTGGGCCAGTAATCCAAGTCCAAAAGATGATTTGGGCCAAGTTTATTCTCTCAATTTGTTGAAGAATATTTGCAATTTGGTATAAGTTGCAACTTATGAATATGGGAATAACTTTAAAACAAAACGGAAACAAAAATAAATTTTCAAGGGAAAAAAATTGTTTACCGAAATTCAAGACCTTATTAAAAAGTAACCAACAATCTTATTTGTAAATTATATTGTGTATATGTTATTATACTTCTTTATAATTTGTGTAATTATTATATATACTTGTTATAATATATTTTTTTCAATTCGAGCAAAATAATGTGTACGTAAGTTTTAAAATTTTAGATGTCTAAAAACACTTGAATTTCTTTTCTTTTTTTTTAAAAGGAAATTTTTTTTAATCTGACAGAAAATTATATATATGATATGCTGTTTTAAAATTAAAGATATTTTTTTATTAATTCGTTCTAAAATTAAAAATATAATAAATTTTCTTCTAATACAAGCTTAGATGATCCGATTAGCATAAAATTTATTTTTTAATAAATTAGTCAGATTGACTAATATGATATTGAGACACATAAAATGATTTGTTAATACTCTATTGACCCATTAAAGTGAGGAGTGATGGTAGAAGCTTTTTGGGCAAGCAACCGTTGAGATTTATGCTGTTATGCAGGAGGTTTATTTGCAGGACTAATAAGTAAATCAATGGCGGTCTGTAAGCGCGTGCTGCAATTAGTAGCTAATTCGGCGATTTGCTTGTCCAAATCACCAAAGCCGGCGCCGGCGAGATTCTACGGAACTTCGAGCATCAATCGCTTCGATTATCGGGGTATCTCTCAGCTCGTGAAATCTAATGGATCACACGCGTTTCTCGTTGATACATTAGCTTTTGTAAGCTGGTTTATTGATCTAATATACTGTATGTTGCATCAATTATGTGCTTAATTATTTGTTGTATTTTATTCTTTCGATTATGGATTAGCAATTAGGTGATGGTGATGGAAAGGAGATTATGTGTCTTTTCATAAGATGGTAAATAACTCTTCTAGCTGTTCGGATGAGCAATGAAAGAAAAGTAAAGGTAAGGAAAGAGAGATTGTTTGGGAATTGGGATAGTTAAGGGGACGAGAAGGAAATTAGACAGTTATGTTGCATTCACTTGCTTAAAATATTGATGTTTGCATTTACAGTACTAATTAGTAAGGATATTATATGAATTTACAACAGACTAGAATTTCGTTAAAACTCATAATCCCCCTCTTCTTGGTAAGGTATAATTAGATAAAATACACTCTATTAGTCCCTTTTCTCATTTCAAGAACTTTCAAGAAATTTGTAAAATGGTTTTAAAGTTTTCTCAAGTTCACCGATATTAGATTGAAACTGGTCCCATGCTCAAAGCAAATAATAAATTGGTAATGCACATAATTTGAAAATTATGTTGACATAGTTTAGGGAAACTAGCTAGAAAAGGAGGGGGTGGACTAATTTGGGACAGAGGGACTAGTATATTGAACAATACTGTGCAAACTTACAACACCTTCATGAATGTGGCAACAATTTGATGACTTCTCACAAGAGTAAGAGGCCCGCATATTTATCATTTTGTGCCTGATTTTTCTCTTATATGATGTCAATCAGCTAGTTTGGAACTTTTGGGCTTTGTTTTTTGTTGTTGATTCAAAGAAATTATTAACTACAAATTTTTGATATAGAGGAAGCAAAGTAATGGGGAGGAAGTGGTTTATTTACTTTCATTACTTTTGAGTTAATCATTGAATAAAAAAATATCCTGACCTTGTTATGATGACAGGTGAGGAGGTTAGAAGCACAAGGAATACCTTCTAAACAAGCTGAGTCAATAACGGCCGCTATTACTGAAGTTTTAAATGACAGCATAGACAATGTAGCTCATGCTTTCGTCTCAAAATCAGAATCACAGAAAGTAAGACTCTTCACTTGTTCAATTATTAGTTCCTGGTCTGTCATTTGGAGCATTGTAATCTTGTTTTTGTTAGATGCAATTTATAGTAAATTTTTCTAAAAAAATATATATTGAGATGGTCAGAACCTGAAATGTGGTGCTTTACCTGTGATGTGAATATTACTAACTATTTTTGTATGCTTTTGGTTATGTAGATTGAGATGGTCCAGGAATCAAACCATTCCACGTTTACAGTTGAGATACAAAGTTCCCAGGTACTAACTAGTTCATCATTTCTTTTGATCTAATTTGCACTTATTAGCTAGTTTATGCAATTCAGTATCAACTGTCTGCCAGTTTCTTGAAATTTTAATCCATATGTAAACTCTGTTTTGAGAGGGTATGTGGGGTATGGGATTTAGCAACCCTTTTCCTTTCTTAATGTCACTAGCTTTGAAATTACTTGATAGACCACGGTTTTGCTTGTTAGGCTTGTTGAATGATACTCAAAACTGAAACAAAACCGAGTCAATGATAGGCCACAGTTTTGCTTGTTAGGTTTGAAATTACTTGATAGGCTTGCTAGGCTTCATTGCCTACAGTATCTTTGCTCTTATATAGCATTGAATTATACATGCATTGACATTTCTGTCTGGTAGTTGTAGAAAACTTTTGAAGTTGTTATCCTCGGTAGATTAATGATTATTAGGAATAGTTCTGTTCTGATTGAAGAACAACATAATTCATTCATTATTTGCTTAGTACATGTAAACACAAAAGCATATCACTAGAAGCAAAATCTAAAATAGCACCATGTTCCATCATTTCCCATCTGGGTCAACACGCAGGCGATTACTCGGCACAGCAACGAGTTGAATCGCCCTTGGTGCAGTGAGTCCAAACACATCATTCATGTCAAGCTCACTGGGCTTCATTCCATCAGGTAATTCCCAAGTAAAACAGTGGCAAAGCTTAGCCACTGTCAAGTTCAATGAGTAAAGCCCGAGTTGCATACCAGGGCACGACCTTCGACCCGACCCAAACGGTATAAACTCAAAGTCACTTCCTTTAAAATCTGGTGCACCAGTTGAGAGAAACCTTGAAGGCATGAATTTGTGAGGCTCCTCCCACGCTTTCTTGTCCCGATTTATGGCCCATGCGTTGATCATCACGCGTGCTTTTGCGGGTATCTTGTAGCCGGCCACCACACAATCCTTGGCCGTCTCGTGGAGGAGGAGAGGGATTGGAGGGTGGAGACGTAGAGTTTCTTTGATGACACAGTTTAGGTAGGTGAGTTTTTCGAGGTCGGATTCATGAACTTGACGTTCTAAGCCGATGACCTCGATGAGTTCTTGTTGAACTTTCTTTAGGTCTTCAGGGCTCTTCATTAGCTCGGCCATGGCCCATTCGATTGCTGATGCAACAGTTTCAGTTCCTCCAAACATGACATCCTGCATGTGAAAAGTTGACAATTCATGAAGATGCGTGCAATATATATATATGAAAGAATTTACTTTACTTACGTTTGCAGCGGTAACTTTTACAGTGTTTAGACTTTTGAACTATGTTTATGAGTTAAATAAAATACATTTAAAATAAATCGTTACTAGAAGAATAAGATATTCAATTACGTTTGAACTTCTAAATACTCTAAACTCATCAAACAATGAGTAACCAAACATACACTTAATAGATTATAAATTTAGAATAAAAATATGTAAGGCTTGTTTGGATGCAATCTTTACTAAAAAGCAAGTAACAAGCTTCCAAATTTTATTGGGAAAGAAAAACAAAAGAGCCTTGGTTTGTTTTTTATGATATATTTATGTTTTCAAACATATTCCTAACATTTGCTAGCTAACTATGATGCAATACTATCTAGTTATAGTATAAGTAATGACATGTTAGGAAGTTCATAGTTAGATATATATCTAATTATGGAATAGATTAAAGAGAAAAATATGATTCTAGTTTTAGAAGAAATGGAATTTATATAAAATCAATACTCAAAATTAAACAATAATCGCAAAACTATGGAAAATGCTAGCTACATATCTATATATGGACCTTATTTGGGTTTGTTTAATTTTCTTACCATAATGAGAGCTTTGATGTTATCCCTATTGATGTTAAAGGAAGACTGCGACTCATTTGAATAGCTTTTTGCACCATCTTCATTATAAAACTCCATAAGTTCAACCACCATATCATCATCATCGTCAACTTCAGTCTTATGCATGTTCTTCTTGGTCTTTCTCTTAGCAACGTGATCATCAATAATCTTATCGATAAACCCATCAAGCGATTTACGAGCTTTCTCAAGCCTCCTGTTAAAATCTTGTCCAAAAATCCAACCCAATTTCGGAAAGAAATCAGCAATGTTAAAAGCTCCAAAAAGCTTGGAAAATTCTTGCATTATCCTCACAAACTCCTCTTGTCCTTCATGTGACATCGACCCAAACGCGGCCCTATATGTTATATTCTTTGCCATACCAAACACTAATTCACCAATATTCACTGGCGTTCCATCTTTTGTTCCTATGTTTTGGATCAATGAATCCACTTCTTCACGTACTGAGGCCCAAGATTCGGCCCGTTTCCTACTAAACAATTTTATAACACAAATCTTTCTCATCTGTCGCCAAAATGGGCCGTAGTGGGCAAAAGCCATATCGGCCTGGTCATACGTCAAGTAACTGATTGCCACCGTGGCGGGCCGATTGGAGAAAGTGTTGTCTTGGGTTTGAAGGACTTCTTGAGCCATCTCCGGTGTCGAGACAGCCACCATGTGTAGCATGCCCATTTTGAGGTGACAAAGCCCACCATATTGGTCGGCTAGTCCGGCTAAACCATGGTGAGTTAACCGGTCCATAATGGTCATGTTTCCAATAAGGGGATACCCTTTTGGGCCCGGTGGATATGGATGTTTCCGGCAAAACTTGGCCATGAAAATGGCGATGAGCACAAGAGGAAGAACATAGATGAATGTTGTGGAAAATAGGGTGCAACTCATGGTTGTGTGTGTGTTTGAATTACTCATTGAATTTGGTAAGAAGAGGCATTATATCAAGAAATATATATATGGACCCGTTTATAATAGGCATTATATATATCCATACCCGTTTATAATAGGCATTATATTGAAACCAATGTAATAGATAATTATATCCAGAAATAGAAATGTATCAAATTTGATGATTCTAAGAATCAAAACATGATATACTCCCTCTCTTCTTTAATATACTCCCTCCGTTTCTAAAAGATTGTCGTTTTAGAAGAAAAAATGTGTTACAAAATATTTGTCATTTTTAACTTTCTAGGAGAAAAAATTACTATTTACTTTTCTATATTACCCCTACCTTCTCTCATTGTCCCAAGAAATTATCTTCCTTGTATTAATACTTTTCAATTTCCCATAAAGAGGTAGTGATGGAATTTCAAACAAATTTTAATTGTTAAATGATAGTATTAAATGACTTTCTTAATCTATGTGCAAAAACTTTAAACGACAATCTTTTAGGAACAAAGAGAGTAAATCGTTTGAAAATTTCAAGTAAGCATTAATTACTTAGTTTTTAATATTACCTCAAGTATTAAATATAATTTTGGTTCTTTAATTATTTTTTGTCCAATAAATAACATTTTATTTTTCCAATATAAGGGTAATATAAATAATTGATATTATATTTAATATTATATAATTATTTCCTTAATACTTGTGCACAAATCTAAAACGATTTATATTAAAAAACAGAGGGAGTAATATATGAGAGAGAGAGAGAGAGAAGGCCTCATTGAAATTTGAAATGATATTGGGAAGAGATAATCATCTTCATTTACTTGATTATTTAACCACTATTCAAGAAAATAATTCCAGTAAAGTCTAAGGGAAGGGAAAACAGAATTTGATAGCTCAACTTATTTTCACAAGTCTATTGCATATATACCCATTTACTAATTATGTGAAAAGAATTTTATAAAATAGGGCTATATGTATATACATAACTGTGTAATACACAATCGTTTATGATGACGATTTTTTTGGGCTATAGCGATGGTTATTCGTTGTCAGAGACCAGAATAGCCCAAAAAAACCATCGGCATATGCAGCTAAGTTGTGTACTACACAGCTGTGTATATACATTTTTTTTCCTATAAAATATAATATTTTCATATTTAATGAAAATATATCCCCACTATTTATGTTTAGAGAATCTTGGAAAATATGACATTTTCATGTAAAATAATCATATTTCCATTTGAAAATAGTATTGCCAAAAAAAAACACTTAAAATTGAACTTCCTGATGTATCATTTGCATTATGGTAAGTTATTAACCGTGCAATCAAATAATTAAGTATTTAATTGCATATTTTATTAGTCCATCACTTATGTCTCAATAATATAATGTTCATTCCGTTTTTTAAGTGGCATTTTAGTAGTAAACATATAGATTTAGAAATATACCGATACTGTGTTTCAAAACATTTTAATAGATTATAGACAAATAAAACATATACAATTATGTATGATCATATTACCCTTATTTATAATTACATATTTACATTGGTTGAAAATTTTTTAGCAAAAAAAAACAAATGTGACTACTTTTGTTTTCCTCTAGCAAGATAACTTTCATTTTGCAACTGAAAAAAATAATTGAAAATGAGTCAAATACTTTTGACTTTTCTAGGTGTCCACATTGGAGTAACAGACGGAGTCAGCAGCACAGCCAGCAGCCATTCAAGTTGCTATGACTCACGAGTCATTCTTTAGATATCATGCCAAACACCACACATCTTCACTGCTCTTTAGCCAATTGATTTCACTATGGCCCACTTTCACCCCACAAAATAGGCCAGCCAAAGATTATTATTATCCTTAGGCAATTAATTTTTAAATTTTGATCATTGTAGTGACTTATCTATTTTAATGAGTAGATCCTATGTGTTTTAGGGAAAAAATTTGCAATTTTTGTCCAATAAGATATTAGCTCCCCAATTCTAAATCAATAAAAGTTGAAAAAAGGGACGACTATATAAAAAGATTCGATATTGTATAACTAAACCAACTTATAAATTTATATCACTGCCTTCATTTAATATAATATAATCTAATTTTAAAATATAACTCCTAAATTAATGGGTTAAAAGAAAGAAATTTAACCTCCCTAATTACCAAAATTGTACAATTGAGCCGGATCAAACTATATTTGTTCACACGTCCGGTTTGTTATCTAATCCTAACCTAAACCTTAAAAGCTTTCAACCATTTGGGTTAAACCGGGAATCACAAATTCCGCCGTCTCCTTCTTCCGCCGCATTTCCAACACTTTCCGATGGCTGTTGGAGTGAATGTCACCAGCAAAAGTAGGACTACAAGCCGGTCTGTACTCCGGAAACAGACGGCCGGCCTTGAACCGGACACCACAAGCATTACATAGCGTTTTGGGACCAAATGGACCGGTTCGCCACTGGGGGGTTTCTGAACGAGACAATGACTACACCGACGCAGTGTCTGGGACCCACCTGACTGAAAACCGGTTTCGGCAGCCTGGTTTCTTTTCTGCTTCTTCAAAGAAGGTTTTTGAAAGGTTGCAAATGAGTCCATAATTTGAACCGGGTTCGAGGGGATGAATGGGGACGTCGAAGAAGAGTCTTGTGACGATGACGATGACGATGACGATGACGATGACGATGACGATGACGATGACGATGACGATGACGATGACGATGACGATGACGATGACGATGACGATGACGATGACGAAGTGAGTAAAAGCAATCCAAGTGACCAAATACGTCCACTAGGCCTTGACCTTTTGCTTCTAGCTTTAGTTCGAACCGGATATGGCAAATCCAGAACCGTAAACTTCTTAGCCTCCGGTTCAGACCGGTTCACGGCAAAATTCACGGTCTCGTCGGGACATAACAAAGACATCCCGGAAGCAGAATCATCCACAAATTGAGATAACCACTCAAGATTCTCCATTTCATCCACCTAAAAAAAATTAAATGTTTATATAAATAATCATAAAAATAAACAAACCCATGTACAAAAATCCTAAGGATTAAATTTTTAAATGGTTACCGGAACGGCAAGGTCGCTGGCGGAAAGAGTCTCAAAGGCGCCGGAGACGGTAGAAGTGATGGAGTTTGAATTATTATCATCATAAAAAACAACTCCTTTGTTTTGAAAAGAAATGGAGAGGGAACAATCTTTTTCTTCATACTCTTCGGATTCTTCCAGAAGAACTTCATTAAAATCTTTATCGGAGAAATCGAGAAGATCATCTACCGAGAAATCATCAGAATTAACGTTGTTAATTCCGGTCACACACCAGAAATCATCAAAAAAAACTTGTTGGGTCGATTTCATGGCTGCTTCTGACAGAAAACTTGACTTCAATGCTCTTGCTTCCATGCAGTACTCCATTTATTTTGTATACTCTATAAAATTTCAAATTAACACCAAAATACAAAGCCAAATAAAGGTCAAAACAACAATAAATAAATATATATATATATATATATGGATATGTATAAGATAGATGGAGACAATTATGGGTATGTATACCTGGTAGATAAAAGATTGAGGGGAGAGAAAATTTTGCAGAAGTGGATGTAAATTGGAAGGTAAAGGTAGAAGAATGATAAAGGTTCAGCACTGAAAGTTGGGGCTGGTTCGTGGGCGAAACTGGTGGGTGAGTTAATGGTATTTTTTTCACTTTTCTTTTCTTTTTGTTTCTTTGTTGTTTATCCACTACTAGTACAGTTATATTATCTCTTACCTTTTATTGGTAAAATAAATATGGCCAATTGGCCATTTGGTACTACAAGACTAATAAGTGTAGCTGAAAATTAAGTCTTAATAAAATAAGTGAAAATTTAAAATATCATTAAATATATATTTATTTTGATAGTATAAATATTAGTTTGATATTATTAACAATAATTATTTCTTCTATTTCATTAAAAAATAGTGTGATTTAAATTTGATTCTAATTAATTTTTAAAATTTTAAACTTTAGTTTGTAATATAAATTTATTTAAATATTAAAAATGACATTTTTGAACTTAAGAATTTTTTAATATTGGCTATTGTACTAATAATATTTAAATAAATTAAAATTAATTTAAACTTTTATAAATTGACAAAAAAAATGCAAATGAGATAAACAGATAGAATATCACAAAAAATAAATAAAATGGAAAAAGAAGAACGACTTTCTAATGAATATTGAAAATGTGGAATTGGGTTAATTCCAACAAGATCAAGGTCAAGGTCAAGGTCAAGGTCAATTACGCGTTTGTTATATTTGATTAGAAGGGGGTGGGGTGAAGGTGTTATACCATAAACCAACTTGACTGCCTTTGGATTTCGAATTGGAATACAATTAATATCAATGTAGATTAGATCAACAATTATAAAAAAAAATCCGGTATAATATCAGTAAATTATCATAATCATGTTTATGTTTGAGGAGGGATATTAGAACTACTGATAAGTTGATATACACGTTTTACTAATTAATTAAATTAGTTATTACTGATAAACATATTAAATTTTGATATCATGATTTTTCCGGAACATGGTTTATAAAATTTGATACTAATTAGTTTCCTCCAACATTTTAACAATATAAATGGTATACTCAATTTTTATTATCTCTTTAAAATCAATAAAAGTAGAAATCTATAATACTTGTTCATTTTATTTAGATGCGTCAACTCTATCTATTTTTTGTAGCTTAAATTCATTCAATTCACAATGTCTAATATGTAAGACCCCAAATAATTAATAAATAAATTTTAATTTCCTCTTATTATTATTTTGAAATAGTAAGGGTTGATGTGATTAATGTGGATAGTTATGGGTAAAATACGCAAATATTTCAAAATAAGCAAGTGGTTATAAAATATTCATTGTTGTTGGGGAATATTCGTTTGGTACGTGGAATATTCGCATTGTCGGGAATATTTAAATGACACAGCCTTGTGCAATGTAGCCTACATAACTGAAAAAGCGATTGGAGGAAGAAAACGACAAATATAAGTTGTTTAAAAATAATTCACAGTAATTATCATACAGATTTCTACACTGTTGGAATATCCGTCTTTTCTAGCTATACATCTAATTCTTATTTTACTACTAACTTGTTTCCCTTTTATGGCATGGAGTAAAGATAGAGACAAAACCTAACTCGTAGGTAGTTGTATATATTTTGGGTAAATAAAATACCAACCCACCAATTACATCTCACCCGCTGAAGGCTGAAGCATCAAGCATTGCCAAGCTTTTGAACAAGTATTTATGTTTAATCAGTCCGCTTCTTCCGTTCCAAACTAAGAACCGGTTTTTTCCATTGCTATAACATAAAAAAAAACGTCGTTATAATCAGTTCGTTCTTAGTTCGCTCCCTCTTATTTGCTGGAGAGAGCCAGACTATGTTTAATTAATTAGAAAATAAAATTGAGAGTTCAACAAACTGAGCAGCAAATTTCACAATAGGCATTTAAGGTTTCTCCATCACATTTTCATGTCACTAAAATCTTGTACAGATTCAAACAAGAAGATAGAATGGACCATAAATTTGTAGGGATATTTCATATTAAGTATAGAACAACATATAGAGTTTCATGTCAAAATTGATCATTGAAGCAGTGTAACACCCTGGTCCTGTAACATGTGGACTAATTTGATAAGCATATAAAGGTCCCAAGTTAGTACCAATATGGATATAGCTTTGGTACGATTTGCTTAATTTAAAATCAAGACTTAACCCGAGTTGTTATATATAAGGTATCAGATTTCTAATATAATTTTTAGGCACACTTCTCAACTTCCAATGTTTTTTTTTTTCATACATTACACTAGAACAAAAAATCATCTAATCTGCATTTCTTAACAATGATAATCTGACCGAGTAGACTATATGTGATGCAGCAGCAGCTACGAGTGAATAAGAATGACAGTTTGAAATTATATGCTATGCCTATTATGTTTGAGCATAAAACTCTCGTATCACAGATCGAACTATCAACGGTATCCTAACTACATGGAATCCATCCTCCCAGAACAGGTATCCAAATGAATATCTTCCTTGTACCCGTAATAAGGGGAAAAAGATTACCTTGAACTTCAGCTTCTTGACAGTAGAATTGAAGGACAAAACACATGGCTCCACTCTCACATTTATGCCAGGGGGAGCTTGAATCCGAGCTGTATATATGGATACTACTGGACCAACATTTGACACTGTTCTCGATATGGTCATCTTTTTCCTTAATTCAGGAATGGTGGTGGATGGCAAATTGAAGTTTGCCAGGAATTTTTTTGTCTTAAGGCATGGAGGGTGAGAGTTGAACATCCAGCTGATTGCAGTGTCGTTGTAGCCCATGGAACAAAGGAATTGGAGGTAATCTTTGATTTCGATATCATATATGAGGCCGGGATATATGGCCTTGTTAGCATCAACATGGCCACCTCCATAGTCAAATGGATCGGCCTGCTTGTGTGGAGCTCCCTCAGCGACAGTGCTCTGACCATATTCGTCGTGCAAAGAGGCTGAGAACGAGAGCGGGATAGAATTAGTTGTTAAACGAGTTTCAGAAATAGATAAATGTAAGTTACCAACTCATCTAAAAGCTTAAACAGTTAGAGAAACTCAAACGATGTATATCAAGGTAACACCCCCTCACCCCCAAACACGCATACATGGACAAAGAAATTAAATGCATACGCATTATCAATATCAACCCAAAACCTTACACATCCAAAGCTCTGATACCATGTTAAGTTAACCAACGCTGCTAGAGAAATGCCCAAACAATGTATTTCAAGCTATCAATAAATTCATTTCAAGTTGTGTTTTGTTTCTCAATGTCTTTTACCTGTTGTGACTAGTGCAGACTTAATTGCAGCAGGGCTCCATGTGGGATGGATAGATTTTATAAGAGCAACAATGCCGGATATATGGGGACAAGCCATAGAGGTTCCTGATTCTATTTTGAAGTTAAGTGGATGAATATAATTCTGAGAAATATCTAGTGGAGCAGAGGGAGAAACAGGGGACCAGGAGGCCAAGATGTTAACCCCAGGAGCAGCAATGTCAGGCTGAAAAACACATTCAAGCGAGTTAACTTGTGTAATTAAGAGACAGCAGAAGATTTTGTTAAACAACCCAAGCGGTAGTACCTTCAACACCGTTGGAGAGAGTGAACTTGGTCCTCGAGAAGAATAAAATGCTACTTCTGGGGAGATCTGTTGCCCGACAACTGTCTTTGTAAAGCTAAACTTCACTACTGGATTTCTGAAGTACACGGATTCTGTCATACTCAATGATATAAGCAGCTGATAATAAGTAGCACAAATGGAACTACATTTTTCTTTAAACTGCACCAAATGAAACTTTAAAGAGTTCTCATTTTCTTTTCTTTCCAACCACTAATTGACAATTCTAGACTTGATAATTTGGAGATCAGCTTTAATGCAAAGACAATGTTTTATCACTTGAATATCAATATCTGTTATCATGATTCATGCATGAGCAGGACAATTTAGTTCCAGGAATATTACCTGGTAATTCCTATGTATGTCAATAGATATGTTCCGAGTGTAAAGTCCACCTGAACACAGGGAATACCCGAGGACAAAATAACATCCCTTGCCGGAAACTGGGAAAAGATCAGACCAACACCCTGCATTTTCTGTATAGTCCGTGCAACAGTGGCTGCAGATCTTAGTGACCGAGATTCAAAGCATAAAACAACTTCTCCTCTCGCCAAAGTCTCATTCAGGGATCCCCATTCACAACTTCTATTGAAAGCCATACAACATGGAGAAGGCAAAAAAAAACTCTGTTACAACAGAGAAGATCATAAAGAATTCGTGTTGATTAAAAAAACCAAAAAGGTGTTTCACCTTGCATCATTTTCATCAGCATCAGTGGATGCAACATCTTCTCCATATACAATAGGATAAAACTTGTTAACAGCTTTTCCTCTATATATAGCTTGACCCTAAGCAAGACCAAAAATAATGAAATCTTACTACAAAAAGTAAACTGTTCCCACTCAGTTTATTGTCTATATATACAAATTCTAAATAAAGTTTCTACAAACAACTAGATGATAACTCCAAATTCAAGCTTTAAGCTGATGAAGTATGGAAAGATTACTGTCTAAGCTGTTTAGGCCACATTTGCAAATAATTCCTAACGAAGTAAGATAATATCATCGTAAACTCACTCAATAGCAGCTCAAGTGTCATCTAACCAAGCAAACAGTTTTTTTTTCTTAAAGAGAGAAATCTTCCTATATTCTCTCAGAATTTACTAAGTTAATGCTATCATATTTTAAGTTAAGTTCTCAATACTTCTGCAACTGTGTTTTCATAGAACATCAAGCTTTAATGCATGCAATTTTATGAAGAAGAAAAAAAAGAATATGTACCACGACAGTTTGATTATTTCCGAGAGTAACCACAGTAGGGAAAGCTCTATCAATTGTGCTTGCTGCTACAGTTATCAGCCAAGGAGCAGTATTTATAACCGTTTGAGAATAAGGACCTGAATTCCCACTAGAGCAGACCACTGGAATTCCCCTAGCCACAGCATGAAAGGACCCAATGGCCAACATGTCCTCAACATAAGAAGAAAGGGGAGGTGATGATCCTATAGACACAGAAAGCATATCCACACCATCAAGTATCGCATCATCAAACGCGGCAAGAAGGTCAGCTGAGCTGCAGCCACCAGTAGACCAACAGACTTTGTATACAGCTAAATAAGCTGATGGAGCACCACCTCTGGCCAATCCTTGAGCTAGCCCCATAAAGCTTGCATTTTCCACCAAGGCTCCAGCTGCAGTAGATGAAGTGTGTGTACCATGGCCTGCTTCATCTTGGGAAGATAAATATTCAACCCCATCACTTCTGTTCATCTGTCCAAATTCAGCTTCGTATCCTTTAATGTACCAACGCGCACCAATAATTTTCCTGCCAAATGTATGCTTGCATTCAGTATTGGGAATGCTACATTCAGTGACTCAGTTTCATCCATACTTAAACTTTGTTATAATGTTTCAATAAGTAGGAGGATTACTAAAACCTATTAACCTATCCGCTATTATCTTGGCATATCTAGCATGACCTAGGTGGCTAGGTTTCAGACTACATGGTATTTAACTCAGTTATCATCTCATGGCTTTGTCTCACGTGTTATGAGTCTTATGATGAAGTATTCAAGAATATTGAAGTCAAGTTGGATTTTCTACTGAACCTATTTAAGGATTGATTCAAGATGACTGCATTACCACAAGACAAAGAGTTCTATAATAACAGACAATATTACTCATCAACGCCGAGTACATGAACTGCAGTTCATCTTGCTTCAAAGTTGATGAAAGTTTAAACTAATGCAAAAAGAGAAAAAAAAAATCTCTCCCTTTAAACCAGACATACCCACATTCCTAGGTAATGGTAGGACGATAATGATGGTAACAATAATTCTACTCACGCAAATAAAAAGCTATACTCACGTTTAATGAAGCCCAGTACGACAAAATTTGCTCCAACTAGATAAAGATTAGACCAGTACATTTAGCAGAGCACTTTGAGAATTTACTCTCCAAGTGACCAAATCAAATTGCTTGATAATTACAACATTTGCACGCAAGTTAGCTTGTCTGTTATATAAAAGATCTTACAGAGTGCATCATACAATGATTTATAAAAAAAGTTAATATGTAATAAATACCATACTGTTGTAAGACCTCAACCTATTGCAATTCGAATGATTGAATTCTTCTCCTTCTTGGCATATTCCCCTCCAAGTAGAGGGAACATCTTCCATTCCATCATCTATGAAGCTCTTGGATTCAGGCCATATTCCTGCACAATGAAAATTTAGCATCAAACTAACCCAAATAACAAGCAGCATATAAAGAATATCTTGACTAACCAGTATCCAAGACACCGATGATAGTTCCAACGCCTGATTGACTCTTTGAAAGAATTCCGTTCACCAAATGAGGTTGTACTCGCAGAAAATCCCAACTTCTAGTCGTGTGCAAACTTAAAATTTTATTAGGAACTACACAAATAACTCCTGGAAAACCTGTCCCTCAAATACCAATTCAATGTATCATCACCAAGTTGAGAGTTGTTAAGTGATCAAATTTAAAACTTCACCAAAATTGAATACCTGAAATTAGTTTAGCTTGAGACGGAGTCAATAATGCAGCAAAACCCGAAAATCCATGTCTGTAGCTGTACAAAATTGATCCTAGAGCAGCTTCTTTGCTGCCAAAAGCAAAATTTCCAAGCTGACTAACCAAAATTATGCTTAATGAAAAGAAGATAAAGTAAAATCTCAACTTTTCTGCTTTGCTTGGGTAACCACCAGAAACTCAATGGATCCAAATTCAAGTATTACACTTGGTTTGGATGATTTTTCATTCTTTTGAAAACTTTACTGTCATAGGTAGCATGTCTTCAAATTCAAGCAAGTGTAAAGACCACTATTACATGAAATTTCGAGTTTCCAGTTTTTAGGAATATGAATAACATGTAGAGAGTAAAAATGCAAGGACAGATATCAGGCCACATAATTGGTCCATAATAAGAGTAGTCCCATTTTTGAACAAATACACAATTTAAGAAAAATGGTAAATTTCCAAAAAGAAAAACATTTTATTTAAAATTTATATATGTATATATTAAAAGGTTGTAATTTAAGTTCTCATTAAGGTAAATTTTGAAACGTCTGACCACTTTATAGCCTATTTTTAAAATGTAAAACTCATTATGGGACAGAGGGAGTACATAACATGTTTAAACAAGTTACCATTAACGCTATGCTCTGATGACAGAACCCATCATATAATAATATTATACATAAGACTATTAGGATTAATTCTCATTGATTTCAAAACTACCATTAGGCAATGTGTGCAAACTTTAGGGGCAAAATTTAGGTACATGTGTTATTTAACATGTTTTGTATATAGAATACACAAACATATATTAAATGATACAGGGTAAAGAGGAAATGAACCTTCCAAGAATGTTTGAAAGAATCTCATGGTGAGAATCCCTAACAAGCTCTGGTTCATCATAGCTTTTGTCCCCCATGTATACAATATGAACCTGCAAAATGATAAACAAAAAAAATAACTAACTCACAAAATAAATCAAACAAAGTTAGTATATAACATTGACTCGAATATAGAACCCAATTTAAAGAAATAAAAAGAACTAACTTTGATTGAAGCATTAGCTAGAATAAAGCCATATTCTTGAAGGAAGAAGTGAACAATTACAAGAAAAATAAAGCCATAAACCCATGAAGAAGCCATGAGAATAAACCTGAAAGCAAAAACCCATCATCAAGAAATATATATTACTGTATATAGTTGGTGAAAGGAGATAAACTGCGAGTGGGTTTTACAGTGACATCACCATTCACCTGATAATTTCTGATAGTGGGGTTTACTATGGTGAACAGGCAGGCCATCGAATGGGGACTAATGATGTGGTGCCATTACAGAGGAAATGAAGAAAACCAGAGAAATAGACATAAAAGAGTCAGTGGAATTGTCTCTTTAATTGACTTTATAGTGGAAATTTTCTGAAATTGTTGACTCAAATGGTGGAGTGAAGTCACTTTCTTTGTGCTCCTATAATATACGATATTCTCCCAAAGAAAGAAATAAGTGAAAAACAAAATAGCTGCCATTATTGGAAAATTAATACTCCCTCTTGTCCAAATTTATAAGGTTTTAATCAATTTAATATATTTTTTAATTTAAAATTAATATAAATTTCTTTATTTTTAATTAATAAAATTATAAATATTTAAAAATTTTACTTATTGTAAGATTTATTGTTTTATAATTTTTAAAATTAACTTAAATTTTAATTTAAAAACATTTTAAATTAAATTTCAAAAATAAATAATAACCTCATGATTTTTGAAATGGATGTAGCATATACTACTATTATATTCATGGCAGTAGTAGGTAAATTAATTGATGTTGAGATAATAACATTAAAAAATGTGTAAATAAAATATTCCAATAGGTAATCCACTAAAGATTACTATTTTTTTTATTGGTACCATCTTTATAGCTAATCATTGTGCTCATGCAAATCATCCTAGGTAATGTGTTACTTTGAGAGTTTAGATATTAGTGCCTATTTTAAGTCCATTTCAAAACTAAAGTTAATAAATCGAGTATTATTGTATTATTTATCATCAATATATTTTAATAAATATTTGGAATATATTTTTAAAAAAATAAAAAATCAACATGTTATAATTGTATCTTTAATTATAGAATAAATAGAGTATAATGCTAAATTTATTCAATAGGCAATAAACACATTTCACACCATATCTTTGAGATCAAGGTTGAGATTTGCTATCATAGATATCAATCATCAAGATGAGAGTTGTATTAAATATAATTTGTAGATATTTTTTAATATCAATTTTGTATTAATTTGTTTTTAATATATAAAAAAAGTAAGCCTCTTTTTATATATACAAAATACAATAGTGCATGCATTTGTTTATGTACAAATGCTGGAGATATTGTTGAGATGATGAAATATTTTTGTCGGCCATTATGTTTTAATGGTTTTAAGTAGTCAATCCAATTCACTTTCCGGTCTTCCATTAACACTTCCTCTCATCCTTGATGGAAGATCGGCAATGCACCAAACTGACACGGTGGACGACTGGACGGGGTTCAATTATCCTGACTTAAAAGCTACTACTCAATTTGGAAAAAGCGCTTCCAATTTGAATTATTGTGAAAACACATATCTTGTACTTAAGTTCATTGCAAAGGTATACGGTTACCATTAAATTAACTTGATAAGTTAATTAATTGATTAATACAATCTTGACATACATAGAGAGATCATCTCTCACTTACGTGTCGACACTGTATTGATCAATTGACCAAAATTAATTTCATGTTAACTATTCCCATTACAAACATAGGATATCAAAACAAATATAAACATAGTATATTTGAGTTTAAATTTCACACTATTATACTATTTGAGTTTAATATGTCATAATCTAAACGCATGTCGTGTATTCAGTGTCAGCAATAGCATGATATATATGTTGAGCATTTCATTTAATAGATTAAGCTTTTAGATAAGTTGATTATTTAACATTCAATAATCATGTATGAAACTATAATTTTTCTTTATATATATATATATATATATATATAGGTGTAACTGTTGGGATTTGTGACTTGAAACTGAGAAGTTCTTAAAAAAGGCCAAGTCTTGAAGAAGCGTCTTGACATCTTTGTGATCGGTGAAAGTTTCAAGCCTTTGGCGGCGAGGTGCGTCGATGGGGCCTTGAGAGCCACGGACGTGGACAAGAGTTTTAATGGTTCAGTGTTACAAGGACATTATGGGTATTTAGGCTATAATATGAATTAAAGTTGAAATAGAAGTAGCAGCTATATATACTGTCTATTGTAAAACTATATGTAAACTCAATAAATAACAAAGTATCGCCTCTTCCGTTGACTACTCAAATTGAGGAACCACATAAATTTCTATGTTAATTTTTTACTGTAATAACTATATACAGATCCATTAGCTAATCTACTAAGTTTACACAAATTATATAAGATTCAACTTATTTTTCAAAAATATTGTTACATTTGGACCTTTTGAAGTCCATTTGTAAGTGGTAATATTTAAAATTAGTAGTACTTTTAATTAGTTTATAATAATTGTAATTATTTATATTAGAATTAGATTCATTTGTTTTTATTTGAATTTTAATATTTCGCGATTGAACTTGGGTAAATCAATTTCTTTATTCTCAAATATAGTTGAGAAAAAAATGGATAAGGCTAAACTGTGACTCCATGAATCTTGTATCTACATCAAATTTCCTTATTGGTTTCATGGTTTGGTACCCCTTAAAGGCCCGTTCCTTTGTGCTTTTACATACGGGCCTGACTATGACTTTATAGTAGTTATAAAACTGTATTCCTTCATATTGGACAGGGACTAAATTATTAGGCTATCCAGCCCAAAAATCATATTCACCCAAATGATTTTCCTTGATCCGTAATTCCTTATTCCTCACATAACTTTGGACATGCATGACAACGAATCAACTTATGCATAGCAGAGATATACATTTATAAGCTCAAAAAATTGGTGTTAACTTCTTTTTATTAAAATGTTTTAATTTATTGTAATAATTTATTCTACCATAAAAGAGATAATTTAATGCATTCATGTTGGTGTCTTCTAGACCCGTCTTTGTTGAACATTTCTTCGTAACTTATTATCAACAAAATTCGAATCCTTGATTTTTATATCAATAAAAGTGAGTCATACCAGTTAATCAAGTAAACATCAATAAAAATTAGTATCATGTGATTTCTTTTTTATATTCAAAGCAAAATATGTGATGCCATTAAGTGTCAAAGAACAAAATGTAATGCATGAGATATAAAATAAGTTAACAATTACTATTTGAGAATTAACCTTATTTATTTATTGTATTTCTCACTTATACCTGAATATAATCAATGAGTATCACAGGACATTATGAAACACAATAATTTTATATAAGTGATGTATTGCAAGCCTTCGTTTTAAAATAAAAAATACATTTAAATTTTAAGTATATTTGTGAAAAAATTAATTTGAATTAATTTAATTGAATAGGAACATATATAATTATTATATATTAACTAAAAAATATTAATAAATGTTAAATTTATTAATTTCAAATCTTCAAAAAAAATATCGTGTCTAAAAAACTTAATAAAATTTATATAAATTAACAAACAAAATTTAAAATGTATCTATATATATAATTTTGAAGAGTAGGGACCGAGGGAGTATTTTCTTCCATTTGCATATTTGACTATTTGCATGCTAATCTAATTTGGTTTAATGGTATAAATAAGAATTAACTTTCGTACTATTTAATATTGAAAACAGAGACTGAATTCAAAATTGCAATTGCCATTTGCCAGTCGAGCATTTTATAAAGAAAAAGACAATTGTGTTTTTGCGGAAGCTCCGACGATCCACAACACATTTCCGATCTCTCTTTCTCTCTCTAAATTAAAGCGTCCGTTCGTGAATGGAAGCAATCAGGAAACAAGCAACGAAGCTAAGGGAACAGGTTGCCCGCCAACAGCAGGTACTTTCTATCTGTATAATCACGTATGTGTGTGTGTGTATATATATATATATATATCTGTGTCTCTATATATTGTTTAATTTGATGTTGATTCAGGCGTTTCACCGTGTTCTAGATTAATAATTAGTCACTATCATAATAACGAGATTTGGTAATCTTAATTTTCATTTTTTCAGAAACGGAATTATTTTCGTTTATTTATTTGCAATTGTTATTACTTATCTGTTTGATTAGGTTGTTGTAATCAGTGCTTAAATATTGTAACCGTAGGTATTGGATCTAAAAACAATTTAGTAACGAGGATCCTGACATTGAGGGAAAAAATATGCTATTGAACAAATTTATTAATGATCAACGAGATGTGGATTTTGTAATATTAGTGAAATGGTAGAATTCTGAGTTTCTTATGGTCCTAGAGCTTCTTGTAGGTAACATTAGGGATGTAAAAACAGAGTCTGTGTAATGCTGGTTAAGGATTTTATGGAGTTTGAGCAAATCTCCTTTCATTGTGCTTAAGCTTGTCTCATTTAGCTCGAGTTCAAGTCCAGTCAAAAAGTGTGAGATTTTATCAAGCTTATATGATAACATTTATATTTTGTATATAAAAAATTATTA
This sequence comes from Panax ginseng, assembly GCA_020205605.1. Lineage (NCBI taxonomy): Eukaryota > Viridiplantae > Streptophyta > Magnoliopsida > Apiales > Araliaceae > Panax > Panax ginseng. The sequence goes on along the minus strand of CM035141.1, from coordinate 101,906,468 downwards.
GATGTGTACCAAAGCGAGCCTGTACTAGCTTAAGCATGATAAGATGAGTCAAGTCTATTTTATTGCATTTTGTTACTGAACCTAAAATTGTGTCCAGGCTAAGCTCAGTTAGCTCAGGATTTGAGTCATGAGCTATACTGGCTCATTTAAAGCCCTAACAATCTTCACTCCTAATCTAGACAATTGCTCATCACCTAGGTCCTTTGATTTCATTCCCGTAATAGGCAGAAGAAAGCGTCAAATGAGTAGTCTTTCATATGTTTTCTTCTCTTTCTTTTGTAAATAGAGCAAGTAACATATATTGTTCTGACCTGGCATCAACCAACAATATCAAACAAGTTGAATATCAGGGAAAAGCTGCCTAGGCGTAGGAAAATGAAGTATCAGGTGACCAGCATTCTCATAGCCTCTCTTACACAAGAAGCATCAGACTTTACAGCTACCTTTGTGCCATGAGATCTTGACTTCCCGAAAATCCTTCTATCTACATAAACTACTCAAAAATGAAGCAACTTTCCAAATTTTCAAAACCTCTCATAATTTTGCACTCCATTGAATTACCCTATTCAGATTTATTATGCATCTTATAGGGCTGTAACCGAAGACTTGTCCATTTGAGCTCAGACAAGATAGATTATGCATCCTATATTCCTCAAGCTCTGGACAAGATAATTCAGTTGAAGACTTGTTCGTCTGAGCTCGGTTTCTTTAAATTTTCTTTAAGTGCAAACTTGACTCCACTGCAGTACACTTAGGCAACCGATCGAGTTCTATTAGACTTGTAATTTTTGCTCATCTATTATGATTAATAAGGTATACTCCCTAAGGTTCACAAAAAGAGTCCTCATTTATAAAATTTACAAATTTTAAGGATATATGTTTCTTCCATGTTTATCCTTAAATATAGCAAGTGTTTATTTAATAGTGGTTGAATGGTAGTGAAATTCTGATGTAAAACTTTAGGACTTTGTGTCATTTTGTACTATCATCAACAAAAAGATGATTCTTTTTGTAGAACAATTTTTTGTGCAATTGAGACTCTTTTTGTGGAACAAAGAGTAATTCTTGACTGAAGTTTTTTTTTATAAAAAAATTGTTATATGAATGTGTCTTATCTTTCTTCCTAGAATACATGTATCTTATTGTAATCGATTTTGATTTCAGGCTGTCTTTAAGCAGTTTGGAGCTGGGGGTTATGGGGGTTCAGATTTTGTGACTGATGGGGCAGAGTTTCAGCAGCATCAGAAACTTGAGAAACTATACATATCAACACGTGCTTCCAAGGTTGCTTGTTCCTCTTGTTCAGTTTCCTTTTTGGTTTCAAAATGTAGGATCAGATCGTAGAAGCCTGGGAGAATATTACTACCTCAACCTGTCAGATGCTAACTAATCATTTTGATCTTGCTGTCCCAATAAATTTCTTAGTATGTTCCATGTCCTGACTATGCAACCTGATCCAAGACCTTTATTACATTATGCAGTATGCGCTTATTTCTTTGAAAATCTGATTCGTTCAAATGTGTAGCATACAAGTTGTAGCTGAATTTACAATCTTATAATAGCAGCAATATTGTCCATGGAGTTCCCTGATACCTTAATTTTCTTGAATTTTATCTTTATAATCTCTTTAGTCCCTCTCAATGGAATGCCGAATTGCCGACTAATCAATAGTCTACTTGTTGTCTTCCTGAGCTTATAATTGTTTACTCTCTTTTTTTTCCCAGCATTTTCAAAGGGATATTGTTCGTGGTGTAGAAGGTTATATTGTTACTGGGTCCAAGCAAGTTGAAATAGGTGAGTTGGCTAAGCTTATTGTTGTGTTAGTCTTTTAGTTTAATTCACTGTACCGGACTACCGGGATTTGATGCTGATACTTTTTCAACAGGAACTAAGTTGTCAGAGGATAGCAGGAAATATGGTGCTGAGAATACATGTACCAGTGGTAGCACATTGTCAAAAGCAGCTCTAAGTTTTGGACGTGCTCGTGCTCAAATGGAGAAGGAGCGGGGGAATCTGTTGAAAGCCTTTGGTACTCAGGTTGGATCAATTTTTTCTTTTCTTGGTTACGAAATTTAAGATACCCCAAATTCAGGTATCATGACCAATTTTTGCTACAGCTCATGAATTTATTATATTTAACATCACGTATAACACTTTTTGGGGATTGAGGGGGAACTACATCACACGTTATACTCCCATCCAAAGACAATTTAGTGAGGCTGTACCAGTAGCTAATAATTTTGGTCATATTTGTACAATAAACTTTATCGTGCTCATGTCATCTTCTTTAGGTTAATGTTGAGAGTCGTAGTTCTTTCCCAATTATCACCCTTGTCCTTCTTATTTATTATCAGCTGACGTGTCTTGGTTTTTATTTACAAGCTGTTACTATGACTAGCTAAGTTATAATGACACTAATGATTTATATCAGAGAAAATAAAGGAGAAAGAGAACAGACTTGTCTTTTTGCTAAGAATTATTGACTTACTATATTCTAGTTGTAAAGGTTTCGGACCTTTTGGTGCTGTTGCAAGAATTCATACGAAGTTCTAGTATAGATATTTGTGTGGAGTTAAAATGCATTTTAGCAGCTGTAGCACTCAGTTGAAATGATATCTAGTTTTTTGGTTTCCCAGAATTATTATGGAAGTTCATTTAATTTATCAAAACATTCAATGCTAACGTGCATGTATTAGTTTAACCTCACTAGTTAAAGCTGAATAAGATATAGCGCATGAGGAAGATGGAACTGTGCAAGGTCAGCCTGATATTTGAAACACTTGATCTTTTTTCCTATATCACCAAATTTAGATTTTTTAAACGTAAAATTTTATTTTTTGTGTAGTTTTTTCCGATTTATTTCTTTTCTCATTAGAGATTTAAGCCTATAAGATTAGATGACTTACCAAGTCCTTTAATTAAGAGTTTATTATTTTTTGTGTGTATCAATTTCTGTTTTTGTATGAATTGTTTAAAAGAAACTTGTTAAGGAGACAATAGCATTGGCTATGATAACCTGATTTGAGGGTTATGAGCCGTGTAAGAAGTACTTGGTTGAGATTTGAAAATAACTATTGGAGACTTATATTTTTATTTTTGATGATTTTAGCATTGTATTCATTAAATGTTTGTACTAGCGTCATTTCAGGTTAATCCATTTACTCCTATTAATGGAGTTCTTGCTTATGCTTGCCTAATTGGTGATAATAGGCTTTTGGTACAGTGCTTGAAATGTTGCTTCTTTTTGCAATTACCAGGTTGCTGAACCATTACGGGCGATGGTAATGGGAGCTCCTCTAGAAGATGCTCGACACCTTGCTCAGCGTTACGATAGAGTGCGACAAGAGGCGGAAGCTCAGGTGTGTGTTTGTTTTTTTGTATTATTTACTGTGTTATGGGATTCATGAGTTTTCCAATAACTCAATATTTTGGATCCTCTTCTTCTGAAACTCTTTAATTTTCAGCATTTATTGTGGTAACCTGGTGCTTACATGTATATCAATAAATGAGGATTTTTTGAGGCTATTCATTATGCTTATATTTTCAATTATATAATAATGAAGCTTCCTTGAGCAGCAAGATACCTCTTCAAGTTTTTAATTTCATTTTTCTCTCAAATCTAGATAGGCTATTGAAGTTTCAAAACGCCAAACAAGAGTGCGAGAAGGAGCAGGCAATCCTGACATTATTTTGAAACTTGAAGCAGCAGAATCGAAACTTCAAGATCTAAAATCAAACATGACAATATTGGGGAAGGAAGCTACTGCGGCAATGACTGCTGTTGAAGCTCAACAACAAAGGTTGACGCTTCAGCGACTCATTTCCATGGTAAAAACCTGCCCGCTAAAGTCTACTAGACTGTATATAAGTTAAACTTACTTCAGAAGTATGATTTGAAAATTTGTCCTCTGTTTTTCTTCTGTATTAAAGGTTGAATCAGAGCGTGCCTATCATCAGAGAGTTCTCCAGATACTTGATCAGCTTGAAGGCGAGGTACACAATTGTGTCAGGATTCCCCTCAATCAGATTCAATTTTGGCTATCAACTAAAATCTCATTACAAATATATAGCCCCAATTTCTATTAGAAGATAAATAAAATAATTACCCTAAGAATGTTTAATAAGAAAGGAAAGCTCAATTTCAGCCATCTAACAACTAAAGGAATAAATAGATAAATGAAAGAATGACTTTTTAAATCTGATCATTTCTTGGACATTTGGACCAAGCAAATGCACTTAAAAATGCAAGATTGGGTTTATGCCTCGCTGCTATCATTGTCTTTAACAGAACTGGAACACTCGGCAGTGATGCACTGGTGATTTATAATGAAAAGGTATGACTTTTTATTTTAGTACTACTTATAAAAAAATAGTGTTTGTTTTGGGGGTTAATCTAGTAGTGAGAACTGCACATTGGCAGGCTAATCAGCCAAGATGCCTCCAACGCTAAACCAACATTCACAATATGATTTCAGCCAGACCCAAATTCAAAGTTATTAGACCCAAACCTGGTCAATTTACTTGTTTATTAGGTTGAACCTGGGTTCAGATCAAATCAACACTAACATGTGTCTTGTACAAATTCAGTTACTGATATATAGAATGCTATGCATTAGCATCAGTTTGTTTCAACAAGCTCAAGTTGAGCTAGGTTTAGTAGTTTATTTTATTGTGATGTAAGAGTGGTCCAATTGATTACCTAATTTAAACATTGTTTTAATGAAATTGCCTAATTTAAACATGTGTGCACTATTAGGTGAAAATATTAAATTTAAAAAATTAAACATATATTATATGCTAATAAAATTTGAGTGAATAAGAGCTTAGCAGTTCCTGACCAAAAAATATTCTGCAATTTTGTAATTCGTGCATGTGTAGTTATTCAAAATGAAACGAGTCCAACCGCGTGTACACAAAGTACAATCTACAAAGTTGGATTGCTGCACATCCGCGACCCATAATATTTACTATTTTGAATTGAGCTCAAGTTGAGATTGGGCTAGGTGAGCATATGCTCAAAAAAAGCTCAAATTGATTTTCAGTATTAAATATGTTTACCTTCGGTATATCCGACATAATCAAAGAATTGGTCATGTTCATACTTAGATTTGGTTGGCTGGTTTGACAGCATCAGTGATGTTAATGATGGATTGTAGTGATTTTGTGCTGCATTATTTGCTTTGGCTTGGTCAAGGTCTTCTATAAATGTTGTTGATAGCATAGTCAAAAAAAATAATCCTTGAGCTGTTTTTCTTCCTTATCTTTTTCTGCTTCAGGCTATGATGCATGATAGTCTTTTTTCTATTTGCAATTGACAGATGATGTCGGAACAACAGAGAATTGAAGCAGCTCCTCCTACTCCAAGTGTAGACAATAGTCCTCCACCACCATCATATGAAGAAGTAAATAATGTTTTTATGTCTCCAATGCATAATGGATCATCTAATGGCACGGACTACTTTCTGGGAGAAGTAAGTGAATTAAAATAGTTGTGTTGAAGTATGAATTTGACTGAGCAAGCGCTGAGCCTGCACTCTTTATGATGACTGCTTAATATGAAGGTTGCTCTAACTTCCATTTTGTTGTAGGCTGTATATTCATATCAAGCTGAATCTGACGTGGAGCTCAATTTGTCGACTGGTGACTATGTTGTTGTCCGAAAGGTTTGCAAACTAGCTTAACATTCTGTGGTTGAACTTCAGTGATTCTCAAGTCTATATTGTTTGATTGTATGCTTTCCAATAATTTTTAAATGGTCACTTTTTCATTATGAATAGCTTGGATCCTTGAACCATTTGGTAAAGAACATGAAACATGAATTAAGTCAATCCCTCCCTCCCTCCCTCCCTCCCAAAATGCGAGGACTTCTAAAAGTTAAAAAGATTTTAAGAATAGTTTTACTTTACATTATCGCAACTTACTTAAAGATGATGAAATTTCGTAATATGATTTTGGAAGTGGTTTCTCATTTTTTGGATGTCCTGAAAGAAGTGGTCTTATTTTTTTGATGGAAGGAGTATAATATATTTCTCTACTGAATGTTTAAGACTTTTAGTTCTGGCCTCTAGAAGAATCAGAAGTATTCCTTTAAAACTTTCACGTACTTGTGTTGCATCAGTAAATATTACTATTTTTTTTGTATCTTGCCATGGTTCTCGTTGCCACTTGTAATCGTCTTATTCTCAACCTATTTGTTCATTAACATCAAAAAGTTTATTGACTGCATACTGCAAGCCTGCGAATTTATGTTTTGCTATTTTTCTTATAGGTGTCAAACAATGGTTGGGCAGAGGGTGAATGTAAAGGGAAAGCAGGTTGGTTCCCATTTGGATACATTGAAAGGCGAGAGCGGGTTCTTGCAAGCAAGATTGCTTATGTGTTCTAGAATATAAGTTGTGTCAAATTTTAGTGTTTGTATTTATTTCTTTGGACATAATCAAGAGTGAGATCTTGCGTTTGTTCTTGCAATTATAGAACTCCAATTAGTCACCTGCTTTTTGTTGTGTAATATATCCCGAGTTTCCATTCTTATTGAATTTCGGCTTGGTATGCAAGTGAGCTCGTCTAATAAAAACATAACAGTTTTGTCGTGGTTTATTTTAGTATCTGTCTAATAACCCTCGTAGATTTTTCACTTTAACAGACGGAGAATAATTAGCTACTGTGGTCACTGCATTGACTAACAACGCAGGAATACCGATGTGTTGGGTGTCCTGCCCAGCCCAGCCCAGATGCCCAATAAAAAAATGTGTTATTTTCAGCTTGGGCTTTTGCTGGAAAACTAGACAAAAGCTTCGAGATGGGACTATATGCCATTGGCGACCTTGATAAATAGGCCTCGTGATGTGCCAAAGTTGGGTCTTTAACCTATGAGTTTGCCCCAATTGGGTCTATAGGCTTCAAGTGGGCTGAATTTGGGCCAACGATCTTAGTATGACCTGATATTAGACCTTTATATTTTTGTAATGGGCCGAAAGTGGACCTACAAATCTCTTGATGGACTGAAAAAAGCTTACAAATTATGTTGAACTAAGCTGGTCTTTGTTGGGCCAATAAGTTTACAAGGTCTTGATTTAAGTGTATGGGGCTCTTCTGCCCAAATTGTATAATAGATTAAACTGGACCAAATTAGGCCCAAAATGGGCTGAATTTGGGCCAACAGTCTTGGTATGAGCTGATATTAGACCTTTATATTTTATAACGGGCCTAAAGTGGACCAACAAAGCTCTAGATGGACTAAAATGGGCCTACAAATTATGTTGAGCCAAGCTAGTCAATGTTGGGCCAATAAGTTCACAATGGACCTGATTTAAGTGTATGGAGTTCTTGTTCGGCCCAAATTGTATAATGGCTTAAACTGGACCAAATTAGGCCTAAAGTTGGCTGAATTTGGGCCAACGGTCTTGGTATGAGCTGATATTAGACCTTTATATTTTGTAAAGGGCCCGAAAGTGGACCAACAAAGCACTAGATGGACTTAAATGGGCCTAAAAATTATGTTGATCCAAGTTAGTCCTTGTTCGGCCAATAAGTTCACAATAGGCCTGACTTAAGTGTGGAGCTCTTGATCTGCCCAAATTGTATAATTGTTTAAACTGGGCCAAATTAGGCCCAAAGTGGACAGAATTTGGGCCAACGGTCTTGGCATGAGCTGATATTAAAACTTTATATTTTTTTAATGGGCCGAAAATGGACCAACAAAGCTCTAGATGGGCTAAAATGGGCCTTCAAATTATGTTGGGCCAAGCTGGTCTCTGTTGGGCCAATATGTTCATAATGGGACTGATTTAAGTGTATGGGGCTCTTGTTCGGCCCAAATTGAATAATAGTTTGAACTGGACCAAATTAGGCCCAAAGTGGGCTGAATTTGGGCCAACGGTCTTGGCATGAGATGATATTAAACCTTTATATTTTTTTAATGGGCCTACAATGGTGGGCCTACAAATTATGTTGGGTCAAACTGGTCTCTGTTGGGCCAATATGTTCATAATGGGCCTGATTTAAGTGTATGGGGCTCTTGTTCGGCCCAAATTGAATAATAGCTTGAACTGGACCAAATTAGGCCCAAAGTGGGCTGAATTTGGGCCAACGGTCTTTGTATGAGCTGATATTAGACCTTTATATTTTGTAATGGGTGGAAAGTGGACCAATAAAGCCCTAGAAGGACTGAAATGGGCCTACAAATTATGTTGAGCCAAGCTGGTCTTTCTTGGGCCAATAAGTTCACAATGGGCCTGATTTAAGTGTATGGAGCTCTTGTTCGGCCCAACTTTTATAATAGTTTAAACTGGACCAACTTCGGCCCAAAATGGGCTGAATTTGGGCCAACAGTCTTGGTATGAGCTGATATTAGACCTTTATATTTTGTAATGGGCCTAAAGTGGACCAACAAAGCTCTAGATGGACTAAAATGGGCCTACAAATTATGTTGAGCCAAGCTAGTCATTGTTGAGCCAATAAGTTCACAATGGACCTAATTTAAGTGTATGGAGCTCTTGTTCGACCCAAATTGTATAATGGCTTATACTGGACCAAATTAGGCCCAATGCGTCTGGCTGGGGCTGAAATGGAGCTATAGACCTCAGCTTGGGGCTAAATTGGGCCTGTAGATCTTTCGCTTGAGCCTTGCTTGGGCTACCTTATGCTCTTACTTATTTACTGTGAACTTCGCTAACTTAGAAACCTACCATCTCTAAACTCAGAAAGCTCTAATTTTTCTTGGGATTTCATTAAATAGATATACTCTCATAATTCAATTTATTCAAAAAAAGGTTGATTCATTTTTTACTTAGAAAAAGGAATCATTTCATTTTAATTTCTGAAGATCTCAATTATAAAAAATCAGCAATAATCTTTTACAACATTCCAAACTACAGTTCCCGGTTTAAACAGCAGCATACCATAAAGTACAAAATTTATGATGAATAGTTTTACAAGTGAAAGATACATTAACAGTACTGTATATAACAAGCTTGAGTAAACTAAGATGATCTCCTCAAGAATTGTGGGTCTTGCAAAACCCAATCCTACAAAAAAACAGAAACGAAAATCAGGTCCTGCAGAAAACTAAACTTTACTTGCCGTATCAGATTCTCCAGGTAAATGAAAAACTTACACAGGCTATTTGGTAGGTTTGAAGATAGATATGCATAAAGGATAGCCAGTATAATGAAGAGGATAACAATCTGCATTAGGAGTGATCATTAAAAGATTTATTATTAAAAAAATAAAAGAGAGGAAAAAAAGTAAGACAGCTTATTGACCCATAAAGGTTTATATCTGTATTTAAAACTTCAGGTCAAATGGAAGCATGATACTCACCAGGGTCGAATTGTATCCTGACTCATTCTCGATTATGTAAGATTTCCTATTGCAAACTCAAAAAAGGTTATACCTTGAGAAATCATGTTTCACGAGGACAATACAAGTCAAAAGGGTAAGGAAAATCACAGGTAAATTAAAAACTTTAACAATACCTTTTAGTGGTCAGGGCTCCAGAATTTTTGCATATTTTCTGAATTGCTTCTAGCCTACTCAGAGTTTTTGTAGCATTGGGATCATTGTTGTCAACCTACAGTCAGTGCAGCAAGTCTTTCATTAACATGTGAACACCAGAAATCTTCAAGTTAAATAAAAACAAGTCAAACAACAGGAGAATCAGGACACCGGCCACATTCAACCAATCTTGAAGTTGAACAGTGTACTGTATCCACCCCCTCCCCCCAACAAAAAAAAACATAAAACAAAAAGAGCTCAACAAACTTTTTCTTTTCTATTTTGCCCTATTAGTTTACTTCTGTTTTTCGTTTTTTATAGTAAGCGAGTGGGGGGATGGGGACTCGATAATACCTCACTGAGTTTTGCTTTAAGATGTATTTATCTTGGGGAAGGCCTTTACTGGAGAGGGAGTGTCGGTATTTTAGTATGAACTAGAGTTCCAATCATTATGTCAAATGCACAACGTGCATGCCTATGTGCACAACTTACAACCCATGCAGAGATGCCTGGAGAATCTTGTTTCTTGTATGCTCTTTTTATTTTATTTATACGAGTTCTTGGCTTTAGTATGATACCAAACCATGATGATTCGAAATCAAACTTCAAAATTTCTGAAAGACTTGGAAATACTTTTCCTAAACATTTCCTTTTGATAAATAATCCTTTCCCCCATGTTTCCAAGTTCCAAACACATTTATAAGTTGGTAGTTTTCATAAAATTAACTGAACTTCTGCAAATAAACTTAGAAAAAGGTTTTGCTTGTTTTGCAGTATGAGAATGATCTTATAAACTGTGCTTGGAGTGCAGTTTGTCATGTTCTTCTGATACTAAAAACCTATATTGTACAGTTGGAAAAAACCATTATCAGCATGGTATGAATTAAAATACCTTGGACTTCAGCATACAAGAAAAATCGAAGAAAGCACCATATACGTCTGACATTGTATTTGTTCGATCAATAACTTTAGCAGTAAGACCTAGAAGGAAAATCACAGATAGAGAATAAGTAATAAAAACAAACTGCACTTGTGTTCGCTACAAACATATAAAAATAAACGACAGAACAACTAAATTACATCTCCGTGTTTCTTATCCTGCTATCTATATCCTTCACGAGCACTGATGTGCACAAGCACACACACACACAGATGTTAAGGGATATGTTTTTATGCTCAGACAACATGCATAAACCGGTAAAGCAATGATTTTCAATATTCCAAGTTATAGCAGATGATATAGCAAATATATGGAGGTCGATGAATAGTCAGATAACAAAAAAAAAATATCAATCTTCAAATTTCGAGAAGGAAGAAATGCATATTTGAAATAGGATTGTCCTAGTGAAGCGCTATCCTTCATATTCTAGTGATCAAATAGCCCAAACCCAGGAAGGAATATAAAATTACCAAGCATGTTTTGAACCTGATGTTGCTAAATGAGAGACGAGGACGGGTGTTGATCAATAACAGCATCTGGTTTTTCCTCGGAAATATATTAGACTAATGGCATCCCACATATATATTTGATGGATGTAAATATTACCTATTCACGTCATATACACAGTGGGAGGGTGGGGAAAAAATGATAACAACATTACAACTATTTGAGAGATGGACTAAAAAATTTCTGATATGACATGGCATGGAGCCATATTCTTACCACGTCTCATTTTCACTACCCCTCTGAAGACTTGAATGTTGTTGTAGCATAAAGCTAGTGTTCCAATTGACATAATCTGTAAAGTAGGCCATACTGAATCAGATTCATGTTTACATAAAGGCACAAATGCAGTAAATCATGAAAATAATGTTTTACCGACAAATTCATTCACATATCCAAATCTGATAAATATATCACACAATATGGAACATGGCTGGATGCCAAGCTGACTAATCCATGGATATTTATTTTATGAAAATTCAAACTCAAAATTGCATATAACTACATTTTACAAAGTTCAAATGACAAAATAGAAAAAGCTTAGAAAAATGAAGACTGGAAGAGTTTTTGTCCTAAAAGAGAAGTTATATATATGAGAGAAAGACAGAGAAAGAGAGAGAGTGAGAGAGAGACTGGACATTCTATAAACTACTTCGACAGAGGTCTTAGACTTTAGCGGACAGGAAAGTAGAAAGTGCAACATGACAGTTCTTACACCCTGAAAGCCTCCTAATAATGTTCTAAAGATAAAAGGACATAATAATATACCTGTGGAATTGCACAAAACCGGAAGATAGCAGGATCTCGCAAATCAGACATGTACTTTAGGCAATCTTCCACATGAAGCAAAGCATTTGTAACCATGTCATTCAGGCACTGCACTGCCTTCCCTGAGTTTTCCTCATATTTTAAATCCTGAGTTTCATAATACCAATGAATATGCGATAAATAAATGAGCCGAAAAATTATCTTTTAACAATCCATTTATGGACATCATCCATGATGATATCGAGTACTTGAAAGAGAGAAAACCTCAAGTTTATCGACATATTTACTCCAAATCTGGCGAGGCCAAAACATGCGTGACTTTGGTATCTCATTTATGTCCTCCAGATAATCTCGAATAATGTTTGTCTTCTGTGAATACACAAGATAAGACGTTAGGACTAGACATCCACCACACTAAAAGAAGTCAAAACTAACCATCTGCTATGCATGTTGAAGACAATACCTGGAGAAATAAACCCATTGAATTGGACAGAGAATCTGTAGCCAAATCTTCTGCCCCAGAGGCATGGAAGAGCTTTGACAACCCTAATCCAACTAGTCCTGCCACATAGTGACAATATTCATCATAATCATCAATTGTCTCCACCTGCAAGACAATGAACTTGTAAGTGGCACATATAACATAGTATTAACATGTCATCTGATTCTACATAATCTACAGCTTAGATGTAGCAGCAGAGGCCCTGCATAACTTTTAAAACATTATGTTGCCAATGATCCAAGTCTTAGGTTTCGATTCATTATGATAATGATACTTCGATATTGTAAAAATATGCCAGTCATAGTTGACACTTTCTGCACACACACACACACACATATATACATGCACACACAAATACAGTTTCTCACGAGAGAAGCTAGAAGGGTTTATTCGTCCTCAATTTTTCCGTGAACAATTACTTGTACAAGTATTTTTTTAGATAATATACTTTATTATCTGATCATGAATATATATATAAGATGGGAAACATAACAAAAGACCTTAGGAAACAAAAAAGAGATCCCTGAAGATTTAACTTGGCTTCATCAACTACATCCACTAAAACTAACAGTAGATAATATCTGTCTCGTAGAGTCTTTCATGGTATTAATTACTAACCTCCTTGCATATAAATTTTGCCATTCCTGCACCCATTCTCATTGTAATATCTTCTATTGCCTCCTTGTAACTGTAGAATAGGAGTAATGTAGGTTACAATCCAAACAAAAATACATAAACCAGAACTATGAATCATAAATACATTCTAGATGAGAAACAATTTTGGATACTAGTGATTCATTTATATAAGTCTATCTAAGTATAAAATGTTCACTTGGGCCTAATACAAACTAGAAGGCCTGGAGGAAATTTTAGGATTTTAGAGAGTGCCTCAAACTTGACATCCGCTCGGTTGCAAGCATTATAGTTTAGAAAGCTATAGCAATAGCATAACGGTAAGACTTCAAGATATTAACATTCTGCAACAGCAATGACATACAAGGTCGAATACAACTCATGAAAGAGAAGTGAGATATCTCCCCTCAATCTATATTAAGGAAAAAAGGATCATGCATAAGATGAATAATTCTACAAATAGGTTCTCTATTAACCAGTTCAAGATACACAAAGTGGATTATCGAGGCATGTGGGATCATGGCTGCAGAAGTTTAACACAATCAATCAAAAATAGCATTCAGAGAGCAACTTGTGCAGGGTGTAGATGTCCAAAAGTACATGATTATCCTTTTAACAGTTACAACAAAAAACACTTGAATATCAACAGTTATAGTTGCATTAAGAATTTTATACATATCCCCAAAAGACAGAACCAAAGAATATTGCTCAGAGTATTCCTTGTTTGTTTCTATTTATATAACTAACTCTGATTGAAATGTCCTCTTTACGTTACAGGAATCTAAAGCATCCAAGTATAGGCACTGATTTTAGTATGCAATTATTAGTATTCACAGAGTCTTATGTATAAAGGAAATAGTCACTTGGAAAGATTTAACAACAGGAATATGATTGTGCATTATCCTTTTAGACGACCTATCTGAGATCAAGATTATGTTTTGTTAATAATTTCCAAGACAACTAGCTTACAGATAACTCAACTTTTATTTGCACAGTCTTTTTGATAAGTACTACAGTTGCCCTTCGGTTGATCATATATGTAACTAATGGAATAGTTGTACTGATGATGGATGTGCAAGCATAATAACTTATATGCTACTCTATCACTAAATGAATGTAGGAACATTTTGAGGCATGTGCAGATGTTAGCTTCCATACATGGCATCCCGCTATTCCAATCAACGAAAACTCTTGGATAGAATAAGAACTGGGTTGTGTAACTTTACAGCATTTAATTCACAATATCAGTAAGAAATAATTTCTGGGCAAGAAGGTACCCGCTTCCAAGATCCAGAAAAGCATTAGAAACATGATGGAATTCATCCATGAGAACTTTGTATTCCTTCGTACCACCTTGAGACAAAGTAACAAGTAAGATTAGCAAACAGTAGGTACCAAATACAGATTCCACATAACATGCTATCCAGTATATATAAAGAGATACCCTTGTGAGGCATGAGTGCTAAACCCCTGAGCTCCTAGATAAGAAAATGAAGCATTAATGGCAAGTCTAGATGTATACAATGTAATTCTGACGAGGATACATTGACACAGCGGAATATGGTTAGATCTAACACAAACATGATTTGAAGGTTTAAACGTACCAACAAAAATGTAAGATAAACTCTTGAATCCATAAGGAAGATAATGAACTCACAAAGATAATAATATTAATTGATCAAAACGTTCCATGTAAATAAACCCTAACACAAATTTGAAAATAATTAAATCCTAAACTAAATAAAATTATCAAAATTAAAACCCAAAACATAAACGGGCTAAGTAAAAATTAAACTACTGAATTTTCCTAAATAATAAATAAAAATACATCAAATAAATTAAAGTTTCATAAATATTAAAATATATGGAAATTCGAATCTTTCTCGTTATTTTCTACCGTATCATACATATTGAACAAAAGTGCTATAAATATGAGCTTTGCGTTGTGGAGTCTATATATATATACGGTCTTCTTCACTAGCAAACCTTAAACAACGAACCAAAAACGAACCAGCTATAACGACGATTTTTTCCGTCGCTATAGCATACAAAGCCGACGACATAGCTATGGCGACGGTTCGAATCGTCGCTATAGCTCAAAAAACCGTCGTTATAGCCAGTTCGCTTTTGGTTCGTTGTTTAAGGATCACTAGAGAAGGGGACCATATATATATATATATATATATATATATATATATATATATTTCACTTTCCTTTCTAGAATGTTGTGTGTGGTGGGGGTGGCGGCTAGACTATCACTTGTTTTCACTTTTCCTTCAGGTAATCTTGGTATATATCTTGATAACTCGCATGAAGCAAGGGGGAAGGAGGAGAAGTATATATTATGTTGTGTTTTTTGCTTTTCTCCAATAAAATAGGAGGGAACTGGTTCAGCCAATATTTTTCACTTCCAATTTTGAAATGATTTAAGTAGATTTCCTAAAATTCATAAAACATGAGGATGGTGACTCTTAAGTGGCATAGCCACATATAACCAAATTAGCAAGCTAGAATTCTGCTTTTGATTATTTAACCCAATTAGCAGCAATCATAAGTCTCTGAATAGATAATTGAAGTATCAAAGTTAAGTCTTTAAACAAAAAATATCACATAAAGACCGTTTTTATGTAGACACAAGGAATGTATCAATTGACAAATATGACTAATGGCTAAAAAAAAGTGGGAGACCAAAAAACTCACATGAAAAGTGCCAGTCGTTATCATATATGTGGCGATGAAAAGCCATCAATATTGGTACTTTAACCTCTGTAGATATGCTTGTGTCATCCTCTGTCCCAAAGGGAAAAAACACAAATAGTAATTAAAAAAGGGTGAGAATTCATCAATGATAATATAAATAAGTGAGTATAAATTAAATGGAAACACTAGTGAGGCAGCAAATGACACTTCTACAAAGCTGATTCATATGGAATAAAGGAGGAATTGCACAAGAGATTAACTTATACATACAGAATGTAGTAAATATGCCATGAATGACCACCACGGAGATTGCAAAGGATAAGTTAGAGAATAATCACTTTTCAGCAAGAGATTCTTCACAAACTAGACACCCTTGAGCTGAGAACTAGATAGATGGATCACATACTTACGTTTTAACGGACAATATTGAGAACATTATATATATGAATATGAGCCATATACAGACAAAGAGAAAAAAGTAATATGATAGGCATATCTTCATTCCATAACCAACTGAAACTTCAATGGAAGAAAAATATCTATTTATATTCAGATGTTAACTTGAATAAATACAACGATCTAACATTTAAGCATAAGCCGGTGTGGACATGTTAAATAAATTCAACTTTAAAATAACCGGTAAACTACAATAGACATTTAATTGAAATGCCCGTAAAGAAAAACATAAGATCAAAGGTAATGGAACATACCAACAGTGTCAAGTGCTCGAAGAACCAAATAAAAAATGCATACCTGCATGAGAATTATTTAAATGGGAAATTAGAGTATGTTGTAGCACGGAAAATAAACTCATACATAAAATAAACACATACATGCACAAAATTCTACTCAATAGGTTGAATGAGACTTGTGGTTTCACACCACTTGTGTGATTGTTTATTAGATCTATGTTTAACAAGTCACGAGCCCTATCTTCTGATTATTAGTCCTCAACTAATTCCCAACAATTGATGAATGCATCCTTCTCCATTTACTATGCAAGGTTATGGATCCACTTAAGCTATATAAATCAATATACATATAAAATATTTGCATGCTTATCAAAAAATGTTTTAGAACTTATATCTGTACATGAAAGTATAAATTAATATAGTTTACATGAGTAAATATCATATACACACAAGTACAAAATCACAAACATATATGTACACTACATCTTTCTAAACGACTAACAAAAGGCTCGATTGAAATGGACTCAGAGCTAAATGATCTTAGTGAGTCTGAACATGATTAAGGCTGAAGACTAGAAACAACTATAGACACTTCTAAGCTCGATCAAGCTCGTAGATTGAGTGAAAATTATAAAAACTATATAGATGATAAATTTTATGGAATATGAATATTACAAACTAAAACACAACTTGACTTCTAAGCTAGAATGAACTCCATATAAACCTCGTCAAGATTATATTCTCCGGTAGTCTCAATTACACCTTACCTATATATATATATATATATATATATATATATATATATATATATATATATATATGCAAAACATAAATACATTAATACAGAATCTATATGAATTTATTTGCACAAAATGTGGAATGATTGAAACTTACAGCATCGCGAAGCTGAGGTCCGAGCTGTTGAATGACGAGGCCGAAGCTTCGAGAAACCTTATGAAGCATAGAGTAACAGAAAGCCCAGTGTGGCTCCGAAGGAATCTGTTTTTCCGCATGCCTCGCCGCTATTTTGAGCTTCAACAATGGATAGAAATCGTCCGGATGCTTCAGAATTGCCCCCAAACTTCCCATTTTTTCTCTCTGTATCTATATTATATATATATATACCTGTTTCTACAAGCAAATTTTGGTAAAGATGAACAGATCTAAATCAATCAATTGAAAAGAAAAGGGACAACGAGATTTTTTAAACGAATTTTCCTTACTTAGATAAGATTGCTTGATTTGCAGTTGGTGAGAACTGAAAAATGAGAACTTCTATTAAGATAAAGGAGGAATTTATAACAATATATACCGACTGAGTCAACTCACTAACTTAACTTTATTGATTCGATAACTGATTTTTTTATATTTTCATTTTTTCTAATTGGTCTTAAATTTTGATATTCCAAAAAAATTAATTCAAAAGCTCAAAAAAATAATTTACAAAATTTTAGTACATATTTATTATTAAAAATACAATGTATCATTTATTATTAAAAATTGAGTAAAGAGAAAAAAAAAGAAAAAAGAAAAAACTTTTGAATTATCAAATCACCAAATTTAGACGGCTGAAATCAATTAAAATATCGTTTAAAAATATTATATATAAAATTTAATTGATTAATTAAAAGTTTTGTGACGCCCCCAAAATAGGTATACATCACTCATTATGAGTTGTCAAATACGTAGATGCGAAAAACTTACAAGTTTATTATTACAACAAGAAATCGTGAGTTTGAATACAAATATTATCTTCTAGACAATATCTATACTCAAATAAATTTTCATCACATTTATTGATACATTATTTTACAAAAATGGTGAGGACTACTAAACAACTCTCTCTAGAACCTTCATTCCATATCCCGACTCGTACTCGCTATATTCTCGCCTCCTGAGAAGAAAAATGGAACAAAAAGAAAAAGGGTGAGCTCAACTAACCCAGTAAAAAATATTATGACTAAGATAATATACAACAAATTATCGTTAGTCTTCAACAGGAAAAAATTCAATAGAATACAATAGACAACAAGTTTTAAATCAATATTCGCAGCGGAAATAATAATTCATTAGAAGAGTTAATGTAAGACCCCGAATTTTATGAAATAAAATTATTCAATTTTTCTTATAATTATTATTCAGTAAATGTTAAAATTGATAAAAGTTTAAAGTTATGGGTGAAATGTGCAAATTTTACAAAATACATGCAGTATTATAAAATATTCATTGTTATTCGGAGAATATTCGTTTCAGTCGTGGAATATTCTTTTTTGTTTCGGGAATATCCAGACATTTGACAGTGCTTGATCATTTGTGGGTCCCATAACGGAATAACCATCGGATGAAGAAAACGACAAGTTTGAGTTTTACCGAATTAACATTGTTAGAATACGGTGGTTAAAATACAATAATACGCGTTGTTGCACAAGAATAGACACCAGATTACAGTATTTTGAATTATTGATTCGTACGTAAGAAACACTACTTAATAATTATTACAAGTAATTCTTTGTTTAATATTTTATTTTATTGATTTAATAATTCTTTGCGTTGATATTATATATTATTATTGTTTCAATAATTGTCATTTGCGACAAGATTTTCTATTATCGGATCAATAATTCAAATTATTTGAATAATATTATCGATAACATTATTGGCAATGCCTAGAAAGTTACATCTAAGGAGAGGTTTGATCACCTAATTGCTTGTAGGTAAGGAGAAATCCTTATGAAAAGCCCCCCTCTATCGTGGGAACTACCGGTTGTCGAAGATGTGAGTCTGTAATATTATTTATGAATAATTAATTATTGATTATTATGATAAAAAAATATTTATTGTGGATATAGATGGAGAAAATTTTAAATGACAACTATTGAAAATTAATATTTTATCTTTTCCCGATAAAATAATTTATTTAAATATATTATTTTAATAATATATTAACGATAATATTTTTACAATGAATGTGGGATATATGAGTATATGAGGAGGAAGAGTATTTTTGTGGCATTAAATATTTAACATATGTTTTGGGTGTTTGTGGACACAATTCTCGGATAGAAAATTGATTATGTAATCGTAAAATCGCTTCGTTTGTTGATTTCGGCCAATTTACATTTTGAATTGAAAAACTTTTTTTCTACGCAAAGTTGTAGAGAATGGAATTTCCTATGAAAAATCGCGAGTTTCAATTTTTTCGATAAACAGGCTATTTTCTATGAATTATTGAAGTTTCGGAAAATAAAATGATTTTTATTAAATTATATGGTGGGACCCACTTTGGTTGGGGTTAATAACATGTGGGTTGCTATATTTTTTCAGAATTGGCATGCTTGGATGGCTGGTCTTGGATGGTTGGTGTGTAGAAAAGAAAAATTATATTTTATTATTTTAGTCTCGCTTTCATGCGTTCTAAAGATTTTCCTATAAATAAGTTTAAGTTAGAATTGAAAATCACACCGTAAAGTGAAGTTTTGTCTCTATTTCTCTCTATATTATCAAGTGTATTCTTGTATCTTGAGTGTTGCTATACTGATTGCAAGTTTGTTCAATACGTTATTCCAAATGTAAATATCGCTTTTTGAGGTAAAGATAGGTGATGAAAATTATCTTCGTCTTGGATGCAAAGAGGAATTTAGAATCTCAATTACGATTATGAGTTATACATGTGATTGTGGACAAGAATTGTTGATTGATGTTACTGAGGATAAAACATTGTTGGTGGATTTTTAACATGGAGAAGATAATAGACTTTATACTATTCGACTCTTCTAATGGATCGCTTCAGTTCACCGCAATGACTATGGTTGAAAAGTTTTATCATCTACCATATGTTCTAAATCTCGATTTATTCTTGTTGAAGGCTATTGATAATTTATTTATCTTTAGTCATGATATTCTTTATTGAGCTAGTTGGCTTTCATCCTTTTGTTTCACAATTCATTTCGGTGTAATAAAAGTGTAAATTTGGACAAGCGGGGCATAACAGGGAATAGAATCGGTGGTCTATAGATGTTGAGGGTGAGGTGAATTCAACTTTGGAATGGTGTTTTGTCACTATTATACAAGATGTTTAATGACATACAACCTCGAGTCATCATAAGATGCGATTGTCTTTCATCCACTTGCACGAGTATATCTACCAAAGACTATCTATATGGTCTTGGAGTCTATTTGAAATATAACTCTCAATTAGAGACAAGTGGAGATAATGATAAATCAAGAGAAGACTCACCATGGGAAGAATATGATAGTAATCTTCTCGCTTTTTTGGGGGTCTATTAGTCAACCAAGGATAATTCTCTCGGACATATAATATCTATCATAACCTGTAGACGTATGGCCTCCCCATATATGGGAAGGTTTCTTGAGCACTTTCTAAAGATTTTAGTTTCTAAAACAGGTCTTCGACTATACCTTTATGTAAGGTGTCACTTTCGCGAGGTGTTGTCCACGGTTGGGACATGTGTCACATTTGGTATATATTTGTATCCAAACTCACAGTATATGTGTTGTTGTATTTTGCACGACAATTGTTGTAATAAAGTTGTAGTTGTATTTTGTACCATGTATTTGGCGACTCAGAATGGGTTGAATTGAATGGACCTATTTTGGGGTCGTTACAGTTAAGTAGATAATGCAAACTACTATCTTCTATGTATGAATTTAAAAGTTCATCGTCTATCTTTTATCCCCGTAACATCAATCAATATATATCTTGAATCAAATATTCATCTTTGCACCATGTGCCAAAGATATTCATCGATTGGTCATGTTCATCTAAACACTGCTCATCTTTGCACCACGGGCCAAAGATATTCATCGAAATCATTCATCTTTGCACTACGGTGCCAAAGATATTCAATAATATCATCATTTAAGACCGAGGATGATGAAAAATATTTTAAAAAACGAATCCGGTGAAACAAAATGACAAGGATTAAGGATTAAAGATTCGTACTTTGTTTTATCCATGTCCAAAATACCTCAAAAATAATCATAGTGGTGTAAAATTCAAGAATGATCAAAACATGGATACAATCAAAGCTAGTATCCGAATAGATATTTTCGACTAATTTTTTTTTCATTTTTCGATGAATAAGACTCAGATTCGTGAATAATCAGTACACGTGAATAAAGGTGTATATACGTGAATAAGAACCCGACACTAAAAGTTCCAAATTTGATTAAAAAGTTCGGATCAATACTTCGACATAATGATATTAGAATAAATAATATCATTAAAAAATATCCCTTACCTCGGAAAGACAAGATTTAACCTGGAATATTGGATATAAAGTTATAACTGAACTTCAGACCGTGAGTATAGAATACTCAAAGTACACTCAAAATACTCACAAAAATACGCTCGATAATATAGAGAGAAAACTTCAATTTCGGTGTGATTTTCAATTCTAACCCAAGACCCTATTTATAGAAAAATGCTTAGTAACACCAAAGTAGAAAATTTAATAAATTAATATATATATATATATATATTTTCAACGCACACTTAATTTTACCAACATCACCACCAACCAAAGCCCACTACACAAGACTAAAAAAAAACCTTTTCTAATTTAAAATAATTTAAACTTCCAAAATCAATTATTTGAAGCTTCTAACTTCAATAATTCACAATAAATAGCCCTTTTGTCGGAAAATTCGAATCTTGCGAGTTTTTATAGGAAATTCAATTCTCTACAACTTTTCGTAAGAAAGTTTTTCCAAATTCCAAACAGAAATTGACCGAAATCCATAAAGCAGACGATTTTATTGTGCTATAATCAAATTTCGATCAAGAAATGGGGTCCACCAACATGTTTAACATGTTTTAAATATTTATTCAACAAAAATACTCTTTCTCCTCAGATACTCATATATCACACATTCATTATAAAAATATCACCATTATTATATTATTAAAAATATAATAATATATTTAAATGAATTATTTTATCGTAAAAGATAAAATTTTAATTTTCAACAATTATCACATTAAAAATTTTCTCCATCTA
Source organism: Panax ginseng (assembly GCA_020205605.1). NCBI lineage: Eukaryota > Viridiplantae > Streptophyta > Magnoliopsida > Apiales > Araliaceae > Panax > Panax ginseng. The sequence goes on along the minus strand of CM035141.1, from coordinate 101,884,214 downwards.
TATCCACATAAAATCAATATTTTCTCATCATATAAATCAATAATTAATTATTCACGAATAATATTACAGAATCACAATATCGATAAACTGATAGCCTCGGTTCCCGAAAAGAGGGGCTTTCCAATAAGAATTTCTCCTTCTTGGCTGGCGCAATTAGGTAACCAAACCTCTCATTGTATGTAACTTTCTAGACATTGTCAATAATGTTATCCAATAATATTATTCGGATAATATGAATTATTGTTTCGATAATAAAAAAACTTGTGTAAAGGACAATTATTGAAACAACAAAGAATATAAAATATCAATCAAAGAATTATTGAATCAATAAAATAAAATCTTTGAGCAAGAATTATCGTGAACAATTATCGAGTAAAGGCCTTCTTACGTAAGAATCAATCAATAATGTGCAATACTACCGTGTCTTCTTCGTGTGTTTTAACCAATTTAGTATTTTAACAAAAGATAATCTGTGAATAACTACGCCGTTATTTTTAAACAACTTATTCTCGCTGCTTTTTTTCCTCCAATCGCTTCCATGGGGCCCACATACTTATCGCTACTGCGTCGCATTTAATATTCAAAGCGATAAAGATTTAATATTCCACGACCAAACGAATATTCTCCAACAATAATGAATATTTTATAACCACTTGCTTATTTTGAAATATTTGCGTATTTTACCCATAACTATCCACATTAATCAAATCAACCCTTACTATTTCAAAATAATAAATATAAAAAATTAAATTTCATTAATAATAAGTTGGGGTCTTACAAGTTTACTCACATGAGTTATTAAGCGTGTGCAAATTGAACAACAAATGGAATAGGTTGTCTTGATGTGTTTGTAGTAAGAGTATTATTACATACGAATGAATATATTAGTAACAGGGCGACGATAAATTTAAACGTCGTATAAAATTGATATGAATTATAAGAGATATTCACTTATTATATAATTTTAACAAAATTAACTATCGCTACTTAGATTAAGAGAAGAGTATTAAGAATAATTTTTCGAGCCGTTAAAAAAAAGTATGCTCTAGCTCTAGCTCCAGCATGATACTTTTATAGTTTTATATATATAGTAAGACCCACGGAGGGCACTCCAAACAACATGTGAAAATCGCCTTGCTTATTGCTTTTGGAGGTGTGGGCGTGACAAGTTGTATGTATGTTTTGTTAGAGGAAATTCAACTCAAATAATGGATAATTTATTGAGCTCCAGAAGCCAGATCCAAGTAATGAAAGCACGTGAATCACGTGCGTTATATGAATACCTAATAATGTTATAAGTCATGAAAACAGGTCAAAGTTTTTTTAAAGCCGAGATTTGAGTTAGAGCATGAGCATCCAAGCCACTGAATTGCCTATACGAGAGAAACTAAAATTCTCAAAATCATCTCTTAACCTCAAACAATCATCTAATATATATATATATATACACACGGTCAGGTCAAGAGCATTCTCCTTAAATAACATTCTTCTTTAAATAGCATTCTTTTATTAAAATTACGTTGTTTTAGAGGGACGCGGTGACATTTTTGTAAATACGCGGTGATATTTTATTTACAAAAATACCACCGCGTCCCTCCAAAACGACGTAGTTTTAATAAAATAATGTTATTTAAGGAGGAATGCTATTTAAGAAGAATGCTCTTGATCCTTACCGTATATATATCTATATATATATATCTATCCAAATAAGAAATCTATAATTCTTAATATATAACAGGATGAAAATTGGAATATGTGTTTATAATTTGGCGTTTAATATTATTAGACTACCAAATTTATTTCCCTTGGAAAATATTGTGTTACGTTAACTTAACAGTTAATCCTTCAAAAATCATGATTTGTTGAGTTGAGAATTTATAAATAGTAGTGAATTTTACGTGTTCTATTGTGAATTTGAATATTATATTATAGTAATAATCTTACATAACCGTTAATGTATATTCTGATAGATAATTTTCCAGTAAATCAAACTCTAATTAAACTTTCGTATTGGTTTTGTGAAATACTAAATCACACAGAAGGTGCACAGGACTTGTGGACTTGGGAAACGTTGCCTTCTAACATTGACCACAATCATCACTATATTAACGGGATAAATTAATTTTTGATACCTGTACTAGGACACGACTTACAATTTGGTATCTGAAGTGAAAAAAGTTATAAACTGGTGATTGTACTCGAAAAATATTACACTCCATTAAACAGTAGGTTTCATCATTATTCTGTTTGAAAATTTGACAAATCAGATGCAAAGGATGACATGGCGATGATTGAACAACAAAGTTGTATTGATGTGTATTTCCCTATGTATAAAGGCCGATCAGCAAAAAGGAATAGATTGATATTTTGGGAGAAAAAACTAGGGTTCCATCTACTCCGTTAGTCAATTTTAACGATTATTTAAAAATTGGAAAGTATAAGCACCGGGTCACAATATTTTTTGAGTAATGAGTACTTTCACCACTTGTAATTTTTTTCAATTCGGGTACCAAATTGTAAGTCGTGTCCTAGTACATGTACCAAAAGTTGATTTATCCTCACTATTAAGTTTCCAACTAAAAAATTCAAATTTTGGTTTTATGGGAGTATGCCATTGGGCCTGAGGATGGTGGGCTGGATGCAATTAATCACTTTGTAGTTTGAACTCAAAACTCATGTACCATTTACATGGCACACATTTTGTGCGAGTAATTCTAAAAAAGAATATTTCATGGATGAGAGAAATTAGGATGGACGGAAAGGAGTGGGAGAGAAATAATATGAAATTAAAATAATTTTATCAACGAGTCAAAATAATTATTGGTTTGACTCATTGATTATCACTGTTTGATTCATACAAAAGTGCCCGATAATATGAGTTGAATTCAAAAAATAAAATACACAAACAATTTTTCATCTTGTTTTCAGACAAAGCTAATAATTATAATTAGTGGTATCTATATATGTATATATATCATTTTTATTTTTTATAATTTGTACATACCATTTTTATTTTTTATCAATTTAATATTTTACTGGTTTAGAATAATATTTATAAAGAAAATTAAATTTTATTTATTAAAACTTATACTACATATAAGTATTTAAATTTCGTATTGGAGTATTATATAAGTATATAATACGTATTGGAGCTATTTCGCTCTAGCTTCAGAAAAGAAATTGGTTTTTCAAAGAATCTCAACTTCCAACTTCCAAGGCGCCAACTTTGGACGTGGCTAAAACTCTTTCAGTAGTCCACGAATAGCAACTTAACCCGCCCACCAAAATATAATACTTCCCCTTGCTTTCTATTTCTCTCTTTTTGTCCCCAAAAACAACATGGATTTCAAAACCCTAACTCACCATTCTAGCGTTACTTATCACAACCTTCATTTCAAACAATTTTTTAATATTCCTCCAAATTTCTGCAAACAATCATTTCCTCACATTCCATTGAGTTCGTTTCGCGATTATCAAATTAGAACAAAATTCCGAGTTTCCTCCTCATTGACAAAACTTCGAAAAAATCGGCTCATAACTGCTTGTATTAGTTCTGGGCAAGAAATACTAAGAGAAAACTTTGAAATTGTGAGCGAAAATGATGGAAATGTTGATTCATTTTCACCAATTCATGAAGAAAATGAAACAGAAAAAGAAATAATGGAGATTATTGAGCCGGAAGGAAAAGAATTTGCGGCAAATGAGAGTATCTGGAATCAAATGGTGGAGATTGTGAAGTTTTCTGGCCCAGCAACTGGGCTTTGGATATGTGGACCATTGATGAGTCTAATTGATACTGTTGTAATTGGTCAGTCAAGTTCAATGGAGCTTGCTGCTTTAGGTAATCTTTTTTTCCCCCCTTATTACTTGTCTTTGCTGTGAATATGATTTGTGGTTTTATAAATTGGCAGGCCCGGGGACAGTGCTTTGTGATTATATGAGTTATGTATTTATGTTCCTCTCCATTGCAACTTCGAATTTTGTTGCAACTGCACTCGTGGGGAAGGTTTGTTCTTCATTTCACCAAGCTTATTAATATATGGAGATGCTTAAGGAACCTAAATTGAACAGCCTGGGATGTATTAAGGTTATTGTTCAAATTGATTAAATATATTAGAGACTGATGTAATGAGTCATTTCATAGGGTGTATAAATTAGGTAAACAGATAGAATTTCTTTATATTTTTTTATATATATATATATATATATATATATATAAAATTTGACTGATCATCCTGAATTCCAAGAGTTATTTTTTTTAACTGTTGTTTAAGTTAGTGAAAGTACTTTGAGTGCACCGTTGAATTTCCTTATAATCGTCATACGAAGCTTTAAAATATTTAGAGGATTAAATTTTTATAGACAATTAAAAATTGAGATATTCGGAAATGTTTGGCTATGCACCAAATGAGAAAGACAATCCACAAGGTAGATAACTTGAATGAATCTTTTGGTTTATGGTACTCGCCTAACATAGTCTGCTAGTTTTTTCCAGTTCACTTCATTTGTATTTTACTTGGGTCTGATTATCTTCCCTATGAAGATATTTATTTACCTATTGAAGATAAGTATGGAAGTGTATCTAGTCTTATAGAGGGTTTCCCACATTGTTTTCCAGTCCTATGGTGGTGCCTATTTACACACATAACAAAATTTTAATATAAATTTTAAATAGGTACTAATTACCTTGGCTGTTCTTCAAGGATACTTCACATGTCTATTTTTCTAGTCATGTACTGGTTCAAGAAAATAATCAAACTATGTTCTGCAAATTTGATAGTTGTTCTACTTCTTTTTTGGGCTGTAGTTCAGTGGTGGCGTAACTTCCAGATCAGTTATGCTAGCTCTTTATTATCTTTCTCACGTTGTTGAACTAATCAAGATTGGTGCAGGATAAAGATGAAGTGCAGCATCAGATATCTATATTACTTTTTATTGGTTTGACCTGTGGAGTGTTAATGTTTTTCTTCACAAAATTCCTGGGAGCATGGGCAATAACTGGTAATAAAAACTCACTTTTTTTGTATTAGTGATTTATGGAGTCTTGGATATCTTTGAATATATATTCATGTTTATCACATTGTGCAGCTTTCACTGGGGCAAAGAATGGGGATATCATTTACGCAGCCAACACTTATGTTCAGGTTCATTTTTACATCATATAAACCCCTTTTACTTTCCTTTCTCTGATCTTAGTTCTTTTTTCTTTCATTTCTTTTTTTACCCCCCATGTAATAGAAGGTACGTAGTTCTTTTTTGTTGTTGATCTTTCTAGAATGAGTTACCATCTAAAAAGCACTGACACTATGATAAAAGTCAACCCGTTCTTTATTTTGAACAAGCCCGACACTTGCTGAATAATTTGCCACAATTCAGCCAATTAACCTTGGATGTTGAGATATGACTTAATTATGAATTCAAAATATGTTAAATGTTTCTAATCCACAAGGACATGCTAAATCAAACAAGCATAAATTCTGATATCTAACTCTTTCAATTTTGCCTGATATACCAGTGATATCAATCAAATGGTTCATGTTTCTTTCAGCTTTGAAAATGTTATAGTTGCTTTTGAATTGAATAGTATTGTCTTCTGTTTGTAGATTCGAGGCTTAGCGTGGCCCGCTGTGCTCATTGGATGGGTTGCTCAGAGTGCAAGGTGCAAACATCTAGATCTGTTTACTTGATATGATTAACGTTTTGTGGTGGAGAATATTGAGTATATACAAGTATCATACGTGGTTGTATTCTTTTACTTTGAATTGTTCTACTACAATGTGAATGTTCATGATTTGAGCAGAAATGATTCAGTTAGATTAGGTAAGGCTATATGTGAAGAATATAACTATTTTTTACCTATTATGGACTGCTGGCAAATATTCCCTGAAGTGTGATTAGCCATGTCTCTTCTGACAAACCCCTTATTTAAACATGATTTGGCACCAGGGGACACTTACATCAGTGCTATTTTTACTTCTGAATTGCAGGTTGCATGAAAAGTTTAGTTTGGTAACTTTTTAGCAGTTGTTCTTTTGGTACAGTCTTGGCATGAAAGATTCATGGGGACCTTTGAAGGCTTTGGCAGTCGCCAGTGCTATAAATGGGATTGGTGATGTGGTCCTATGCACATTCTTAGGCTATGGTATCGCTGGAGCAGCATGGGCAACAATGGCATCACAAGTATGCTGATCAAGCATTATATTTTACATTTTTACAGTCTTGGTCGTTAATTATCTTCATGCTTACACATTAATGTTATCCTAACTTGAATACGCTTCAGGTTGTTGCTGCTTATATGATGGTTGAAGCTCTGAACAAGAAAGGATATAATGGTTTTGCTCTCTCTGTTCCATCGTTTAGCGAATTGCAGCATATATACACGCTTGCTGCCCCAGTGTTTGTAATGATGATGTCAAAGGTTGGTGACATCTAACTTAATCCTATTGCCGTATTTTTTCAGATGTGATCATAATAACACAAGTTGATTTTTAGGTATGCTTTTACTCTCTACTTGTGTATTTTGCTACATCTATGGGTATACAAACGGTTGCTGCTCATCAGGTCAGTTAGCAGTGTGATGTAGTTTCTTCCTTCCTTGCTTCTACTTTGAATTTGCAAGGCGCTCATGAACATTTACCTTGACAAAATGGCAATTGTTCTAGGTCATGATCCAAGTATTCTGCATGTGTACAGTATGGGGGGAGCCTCTATCTCAAACCGCTCAATCATTTATGCCTGAGCTGATGTATGGAGCTAATAGAAATTTATCAAGGGTTAGTGGTATTCATTTTTTATTGAGGTTGGCTGCTGCTAGTTTAATATCTCACTAAAAGTTATGATAATTCCAATAAGTTTCTTTAAACATGTTAGAGTATATAGGTTTTAAGGCTAATTAAATTAGTATATGGGTTTTAAATCTAATTAAATTAGTATATGGGTTTTAAGGCTAATTAAATTATTCTTCTTGGGCAATGCTGATGGATTTGGTTGCAGGATATTTTTTTTTTTGCTAAGCATATTCTACAGGGGAATCACTAGTTTAAAAACATCTATCTGCATGATTTTTGTTTGTGAATATTCTTCTGAAAATTTATGGTGCCAAACAGGCACGAATGCTGTTGAAGTCTCTGGTTATCATTGGAGCATTGACTGGAATAATACTAGGATCCATTGGAACATCTGTTCCCTGGTTGTTTCCTCGAGCATTCTCACCTGATGCCGAGGTCATAAAGGAGGTCAGTTCTGCTTGTTTTTTTTTGTTTCTTTTTCCTTCATTTACCTTTTCCTTTCTTTTCATGAGATTTTGTATCTGTTTAACCTATCAAGTTAGCAGCAATTCTATCACTTCATTTGTTGTTCTGATCAATGTTATGGTATGATAAATGAGGAGCACACCAGAAAAATTTGTAGGGCTTCTCTGTGACAAAAGAAAAAGCTTTTAATACTTGCAGTGTGTAACTATTGCTACATTCCATACTATCCATTTCAGTTTATCTTGCTTATAAAATTTTGGGCGGAGCAACCCAGACCACTTTAGTTCTAAATTTTGAATTATTACCTCTTTGTTCTTGCATTCAAAAAACCTAAACATCAACAAATAGGTTTCATCTTTAAACTAGAAGAGTATTTGCAAACTATCATGATCTTGTCATCATTTGTATGAATTGTCTTAATATTGTGGAAATTGAACATAGTAGATGCAAATACAAGTAATAAATTTACTTACTCTATGAAGGACAATAAGTATGAACGAATCGTCTCCCTTAACTTTTTAATCTTATTTGCCTTCATGCAGATGCATAAAGTGCTGATTCCATATTTTATTGCACTGTGTGTCACACCTTGTACTCATAGTCTTGAAGGGACATTGTTGGTAAGTACTTCGAACTTCAGTGCTTTTCTTCTCTAGATTTTCTTTTAGCCTGCCATTATTTTGCTTATGTTATCCATTTTCGATCCAAATTTAATGAAACTAAATAAGACATTCCTGCTTCATTGTGTTGAAAGATATGCTTCCAATGTATTTGTATACTAAGATTTTTATTTCCCATCGTCGTATAGGGTGGATAGAATATACTTATCCAAAAATATAAATTTGCAGTTAGAATATACATTGAATTCCATGTTTTTTTCACCTGTTCTATCAAAATTTCTTCTATTTACGATTTCCTGGCTTTGTTGGTGTAGTTGTTACTTGTTACAATTATGGTCTTTAGAATTGTGCATTCATTTGCAAAACAATATTCAGAATATTTGTTCTAGCATCAGCACCCCTCTTTGCTTGTGCAGGCCGGACGAGATTTGAAATTTATTAGTTTGTCAATGAGTGGGATTTTTTCTTTGGGGGCTCTTCTCCTACTGGTATGATTTATTTTTAGTATTGTAATATCAAATTAATTGGTTGATCAACAAAATTTGAACTGAAATTACAAAAGGAACAGTTTAGTAGGATGAGATCCCTAGTGCACCACTCAATAACTAACCCAGACCAGAGAAGTTAACATCAGGAATGCATTAATAATGCTCTATTCTATCTTTTTGTTAGGTACTCTTATTACTGTTGTTGAGAAGTAGAGGAATTAACAATGCTCACACTTGTTGCAGTTATTGAGCCGTGGAGGAAATGGTTTGCCAGGTTGCTGGTGGGCACTAGCAGCATTCCAATGGGTAAAATTATCTTCCCCGCCACTAATGTAATTATATTCTGTTTATAATTGTGCATATGCTCACCTATTTATTTTATTTTAATTTTTTTACTTCAGTCCCGATTCAGTATCGCTCTAAGACGCCTCACCTTAGCCGATGGAATACTTAATTCTGATGATTCGACGCGTTATGAGTTAGTAAAGCAGAAAATTGCTTAGGTTTATTTCGGTGTATTTGAATTCTAGTGACACCATGATTTGATCCTAGACTACAGAATATGTGCAAGTAATCCACAATGACACAGGTTTTTTAAAACCTGCCACAAATCAAGCTGTTGTAATTCTTTAAACCTATAAAAAAGAGAGTAAAGAGGAATACGCAATCATGCACTGCAAAAATTATTTACTATCAATCTTGTTGTGCAATGTGAAGTTTTATGCCTTGTCATATATTGGTTTATTGCTAGAATTTCATAATGTTGGTTTTTATATCCTTTCATTTCATTGTCATTCCTGCACAACACAGCGCCAATGTTGCTGAATATCCTAAAATCCAAATTTCTTAGAAATACTATGCCAGTCGTGAATCAAATAAACTGTAACACTTGCATTGAAGCCATGATTGTTATTTACCTAAATGGAATTCTTAACATAACAAAAAATTTCTAAACCAGCTACACAGTCTGTAACAGAGAAGGTAGATTGAACAGAAAACTCTTTTGCAATTACTGATATTTGATTATCCTCTTGTTTGACAACATTAAGAAAATAAAATCCACTAATTTGCGGTCGCTAATTTTTAAACAGCTTCAATAGTAAATGTTAAAATACCTAAGCTACATCCCAGAACTGTGACTTGAAGTCGTCTCAATGTCACTTCCTCACTCTCAAGTTTTCCTAGACAAGCACGATCTTCATTTTGAATAAAAGCTTGATTCTTTGGAGCACTTCACTGGTTGGAAACATAATTTAAACAATGAAATTGCTGTCTGGAAAGATCGTAAACCGGGCATCAAGTTTCACTTTTCCACGAGCATGGATATCTCAAAATCTGCTCCTTCCTCGGCCAGCACCAGATTGCCCAAAAGCTTTTGCTTTATTCTATTATCTCTCAAAACAAAACATAAGTTTTAGAAAGGGAACCCAATACAAGAAGTATGCCAGGGAAACGAAGAATATTTAATTGGAACCTTAGAGTGCAATTTTCTTCTAAGAAACAAACAATGAAAAAGGGAAAGAGATAGAGATACCTGCATTGAGGATTTGAATGCCTGTTGTCTTCTCACAAAAATTTTCCGAGCCTGAATCTTTTTCTCCTCCGCCTTCAACTTGGTTAGGCTAGGCCTGTAAAGAATCACAGTCCGACCAATTCGGCCAACAACAACAGATCTGGTTGCTCCCTCTAATTGCTTCACGACTTCATCTAGCTCTACCGGAGAGTTGCTGTGTACTTTGACCTGTTGCATGTTTTAACTTGGAATCAAGCATAAAGCCGTAAATACCAAATTGCTTTCGGTTCTTAATAAAGGGCCACCAAAGTAATTACTTCACACTATAAGAAAACCACGACATCATTTACACCTAAAACCCCTATCTCTGCTCCTCTCAGATGCGACAACCTGACAGAGTGGGCTGCTATTACTAAAAATAGTATTTTGAGAAGCGAATGGAATAACTAGCAAACCACGCCAGACAAGGGAGTATCTACTTAATAATGCAAACTCTTAGGGAATGGGCAATTGTATCCTTACGTTTTCTTTATACCAACTCATGAATAATTATATAAAATAATTCGGACTCCATCTTCACCCAGATATTCCCAGATTAAGTGTATCACCTTCACATGAAGCAATTCTTTCTCAGCATCTCCTTATGCATTAGAAGAAGTTTTATAAACATTAAGCATCCACCTTAAGAAACTAGTCCTCCTCTTATCCTCATTCAATAAGCAACTCATCCTCCTCTTATCTTAATCAATAGCTTACTACTTGATACTTTATCATGTGCAGAAACATATTATTTCTCGCCTACTCTTTACCTATCACCGAAGTCACAAATTTACATTAATAAACGCCATCACTATTTAGCATTTCAAATAAGTCTTCATTGCACCAGGATAAGCTCACTTTTCAAATAGTAAAATACTCCAAATTTCCTAGTCTATTTGTTGTTGGTGTTGAATGTAGGCAACATTGTGCATGTTAAACTGGAATCCAAATTCATTCACAAATCATTCAACCCAACCTCAATTTCACTTTCACAATTCCAATACAATAAAAATAAGGTAATTGTTAAATCCACAACACTTTTTGTTATTTTCACAACAAAAGTATCACTAGATGTATAGCGACGGTGAAAACTGTCGCTCTAGGATCTATAGCAACACTTTTGTTGTGAAAATAACAATTTCTGTTGTGGATTTAACAATTCCCTAAAAATAACTAACTCTAAACTTACCCATTCAACAGCAGGGAATTCCCTAAAAAAAACTCGTATAGTTTAACCAAACCCCCAACTTTTAATTGGCAATTAATATCAAAACAATATCATGATATACCTTATATATAAAATTGTACCTTGAGAAGCTCATTTGCTTCTAGGGTTTCAACCAAAGCGGTGGCAACAGAATCAGTGACACCAGATTTGCCCACCTGTTGAGACTTGAGTTTCTTCCCTAAACTATGGGCATAAGAAGCCAACTCTTTCTTTTCTTTTACAGAAAGACTAGGCAATTTTGACACCAATTCTTCATATTTCTTAGCAGAATTCAAATCCGACTCAGTAACGTCCTCTTTTCCGGGTTCAGAATTCTGGGTGTTGTCAATTTCTGATTCAAAATCGTCATCAACAACGGGTGTTTGTGGGGATTCAAAGTTAATGGAGGAGAGAGAATGAATTGGGGAAGAAGAGGAGAGAGAAGAGAAGAAGAAAGTGCGAAGGGGATTTGGTTGAAGGGAAAGAGAAATAGTTGTTTGCTTTAAGATGGAAATAGAGGATAGAGGAGGAGATCGAAAGATATGGCGGATAATGAGAGTAGAAGATGATGATAATGCCGCCATTTTCGATTTCTCTCGATTACTCTGCACTAGAGTCTCACCGAGCTAAATTTTTGTAGTGGCGACTCAAGACACTCGTTTTCTAAAAGAGACATATTTAGATGTATTTATTTTAATATAAAATTAAGGCTTAAATATGATTTATTATTCTAAACTATAGGCCATATTATGACTAAGATAATATACAATAAAATTATCGTTAGTCTTTAACAGAAAAAATTTAATAGAATACACTAGACAACAAATTTTAAATCAATATTCGCAGCGGAAATAATAATTCATTAGAAGAGTTAAGTAGAGAATGCAAACTACTATCTTCTATGTATGAATTTTAAAGTTCATCGCTCTATTTTTTTTATCCTCGTAACATCAATCAATATATATCTGAATTATATATTCATCCTTGCACTATGTGCCAAGGACATTCACCAGTTGGTCACGTGTTCATCTAAACACTGCTCATCTTCGCACTACGCCAAAGATATTCATTAGAAATCATTCATCTTTGCACTACGTGCCAAAGATATTCATCATAAATCATTCATCTTTGCACTACTGTGCCAAAGATATTCAATAATATCATCATTTAAGACCGAGGATGATGAAAAATATTTTTAAATAAACGAATCCAAATTGAAACAAAATGACAAGGATTAAGGATTAAGGATTCGTACTTTGTTTTATCCATATCCAAAAATACCTCAAAATAATCATAGTGGTGTAAAATTCAAGAATGATCAAAACATGGATACAATCAAAGCTAGTATTCGAATAGATTTTTTGCTAAAAGAAGAAATTTTATTTTTCGATGAATAGGCCGTCAGATTAGGAATAGGTCAGATATCGTGAATAGTCTTGATACGTGAACAAAGAATCTCGACACCAAAAGATAAAAATTTTACAAAAAACATCTTCACGCTTCGTGAATAGTACTCATGAATAAGAATCTCATGAATAAGAACTCGTGAATAAGAAACCTTGACATGAAAATATTTTAAATTTGATAAAAGTTTAACCAATATTTTGGCATAATGATATTGAAGAAATAATATCATTTTTTTAAAAATAATATCCCTTACCTCAAAAACACAAAGACTTCTAGTTGAAATAATAGGATATAAAGTTTATGACTTGAACTCTCAGACCGTATAAAGCAATACTCAAAGTATACTCAAAATACTCACAAGAATACATTTCGATAATATAGAGAGAAAACTTCAGTTTACGGTGTGATTTTCAATTCTAACCTAAGCACCCTATTTATAGGAAATTGCTTTAACAACAAAAAGTAGAAAATTTAATATAATATATATATATATATATATATATATATATATATATATATATATATATATATAATCTGCTACGTACTCATTCTAGATTTCAATTCAAGCATTTCCCACATGCTCCCTTCTAGAAAAAGTAAAAAAACGTTTTTCTTTTATAAAATAATTTAAACTTCAAAAATCAATTATTTTGAACTCAAACTTCAATAATTCATAATAAATAGCTCTTTTGTCGAAAATTCAAATCTCGCGTGTTTTAATAGGAAATTCAATTCTCTACAACTGCGTAAGAAAGTTTTTCCAAATTCCAAGCGTAAATTGACCGAAATCCATAAACGGACGATTTTACAGGCTATAATCAAATTTCTCATCAAGAAATGGGTCTACTAATAACACACAAAATCTGCTTTTTAATATTTATTGCAATAAAAATAATTTTTCTCCTCATATATCCTCCATTCATTATAAAATATCACTATTATTATATTATTAAAAATATAATAATATATTTAAATGAATTATTTTATCGAAAAAGATAAAATATCAATTTTAACAATTGTCACATTAAAATTTTCTCCATCTATATCCACATAAAATCAATATTTTCCTCATCATATAAATCAATAATTAATTATTCACAAATAATATTACTGAGAATCACAAGATCTTGCAAACCAAAGCCGCTCCTCAGAAAGAGGAGGCTTTCCAATAAGGATCTCTCCTTATCGGCCGCCGCAATTAAGTGACCAAACCTCTCCTTAGACACAACTTTCTAGACATTGCCAATAATGTTATCCAATAATATTATTCAGATAATATGAATTATTGCTCAGATAATGGAAAATCTTGTGTAATGACAATTTATCAAACAACAAAGAATATAAAATATCAATGCAAAGAATTATTGAATCTATAAAATAAAATCTTTGATAAAGAATTACCGTAACAATTATTGAGGAATGCCTTCACGTAAGAATCAATAATTGGTGCAATACCGTGCGCTTCATCGCGGCAACAACGTGTACATCGTGTTTTAACCACCGGTATTCCAACGATTAATTCTGTGAATAACTACGCCGTTATTTTTAAACAACTTATATTTGTCGTTTCCTTCTTCCAATCGCTTTCAGTTATGGGGCCCACACATGGTCGCTACTGTAAATGCACGAATATTTCTCGACAAAGATTTAATATTCCACGACCAAACTAATATTCTCCTAACAACAATGAATATTTTATAACCACTTGCTTATTTTGAAATATTTATGTATTTTACCCATAACTATCCACATTAATCACATCAACCCTTACTATTTCAAAATAATAAATAGAGGAAATTAAATTTTATTTATTAATTATTTGGGGTCTTCCAACGTCAGCAATTTCTGAAGTGGCAGACCCAATTAAATGAAAACGAAAAAAATTGATAGTTCAATCACCTAATTGACAAAATTGAAAGGTGGATCACCGAAGTGGAATATGGGTTATAGTTTAGGGTAGTAAATCATATTTAAGCCAAAAATAACTAACAACAGTCCCGTGCCTCCGGTACTATGGACGGTGAGATTTATTCCAAATTTTGGACGGCTCAGATGATTTATTAGGATAAGCGGAAAATTCAAAATTATTTATATTTTATTATATAAATATTTTTACATGAATATCTCTCACTTCATATTTTAATTTTTTTTATATAAGTGAAATTGATGGTTTCATAAGAGCATGTTAAAAATTATAAATTTTATTTGTTAAAATATTTATTTTTTGATATTATAAACATTATAAGAAGAAGGTAAGTCGTACACTTTTTCTTTAGAACTAGGAATAAAAATTTCTTTCTCCTGGGTTAATTTTTCGTTTTCTTTCAGAACTATTTTATTAAATTTATTTATACATTAATGAAAATTTGTCTAAGATATATTTGAATTAAGATATAGTAGTACTATTCGAATATATTAATCAGGAGGAAGGATCAAAAGTACTTTTTTACGCTATTTCTTAAATAACATTCTTTTATTAAAATTACGTCGTTTTAAAAAAAATTTAAAAAAAATAAGTGGGGCCGTAAGTAACATTTTTATAAATAAAAAGAAAACAAGTGGAACCTCTCTTTTAAGAATCTCAATTTTAATTAAAAAAAAATGTTATTTAAAAAAGAGTGTTATTTAAGAAGAAATGCTCTTGATCCTTCCTCTATTAATTAGGGATTTAGGGTTGTTAAATTTTGAATGATTTTATAGAGAAGAATATGAATTCCGCGTAATTAATTACTACTCCCTCCGTTCTTTAATTTAAATCGTTTTAGAGTTGTAACATTAAATATAATATCAATTGTCTATATTGTACTCTCTCCATTCCTATATGCAGGTCGTTTTAGACTTTTTTTTTATATTCCTAATTATTTGTCGTTTGTGATTATCTAGGAGAATTGATTACTATTTTTCCCAAATTGCCCCTTATTACTCCACCTAATCTTTTGATCCATATTTATGAGATAAGTGAGGTGAAATGTATTATAAACAATTGATACTATAATTAATGTTTTTCAATCATTTCTTTAATTTTTGTGCACATGTCTAAAACGACCTATATTATGTAACGGATGGAGTACTTGTATTGAAAAAAGAAAAAGATATTTATTAGAAAAAAAATTGTGAGAAAATTAAAGCTATATTTATTACTTAATGTAATATTAAAAATTAAACAATAAATTTTTACTTAAAATTTTCAAACGATTTATATTAAGTAATAAAAATAATTATCTAAAACGATTTGTATATTAAATAACGGAGGGAGTAATTGTTTTGGATTGAGCCCAAACTATTTGGATTCCTTATTAAATTGTCCCTGTTGAAAATCTTAATAAAACAACTCAAAAGTTAAGTTTAGTTTTATGTGGCGCACTAACTCCTCCTCAATCTCTATATTGATATTAAATGATAACTTATACTTCCTCCGTCTCTATTTAAATGACTTTTTAGAGATGGGCACATCCATTAAAATAATAATTAAAAAACATTAAATATAGTATTTAATTGTCTATAATATCCTTAAATCATTAATGAGTTTAGAGTACTAAAAAAAATAGGTAAAGTAATGAGGGGTATTTTTGGAAAAAATATTATTAATTCTCCTAAATTTGAACAAACGTCAAATAATTAGAAATAAATAAAAAAAATCTAAAACGTTATTTAAATAGGAACGGAGGGAGTATTTATGTTTCATTACTCTCTCTACATGCAGATGTAGTAACTTATACGGAGTATTGATTTTATTACTACTACTAGTAAAAGTCTCTCTTATATATTACGAAAAATTTTAGCTGAATTATAATTGAGACATATCATTCCATAAAATTGAAGAAGAATATAAAATTAATTCACTGTATCAAATATATTATAAAAATATTACCAATTTATTTATGCATATATTTTTTAATAAAAAAATCAACCTATAAAATCGTAATATATATTATTTTTCAAAATAAAAAAGCTCATGGGATTGTTTAAAATCAAGTCCATGGAGGGAACTAGAAAGTCAAGTGGGAGCCCCCCACCCCCTAGCTTTTTTCTTTACTATATTTACTTTTTTTTTTACATAGCCAGTGGTTTATATATTAATTAATATTTTACCCATTTTATACAAATAATTAATCATGTTCCTCACTTAAAAATGGTAAAGAAAAATAAAATTGTGATTAATAAATTCGAGGTCAAATAAGAGAAAAATACTCATATATATTTAGTAATTTGTAACATTTTAGGGTTGAATTTATGTTTATTTTTATAATTTATATTGTACAAAAAAAACCCCACTAGACATAAATCATAAAAATTAAATAAAATGCCACCACACACATGTATATATATATATATATACATTTTTTAAAAATGATCTTAAAAAATATTTTCTTCGTCTTTTAATATATGTTATTTTAAAATTATAAAAAAATATATACTATTATTTATTAGATAAAAAATAAATAAATAATTAAAATTTTATTTAGTACACTTGTTAGTATAATTTTAAGAAGACAAATATTAAGAGACGGTGTATAAATAAATAAATTGGGAAGATCGCCCCTTGGCAATCCCATCATAATTGATGCCCGAGGCCATGCTTTTACTTGTAGACCTTTCTTCTTCTTAATTACACTTGCTACTTCACAGTTTTTCTTAGCTAGGAAATATCTATAGATCAACGTACTCATTCTACTACAACTTAATTGTGTACAGTGTATCATCTGAGCAATATGCATGAAAAGTGGAGTAGTCCGTTAGATATTTAACCAATCCCAAAAGAAAACCTTTCTTCATTCATCAGTACCTGAAATTAACCCCAATACTCGATTGATCAAAATAAAGACAAAAATTAAAAACAGACCAATTATAATCATTGCTTTAAGATGTCGGAGCCACCTGGTATCCTCTTCATTTATCCCTTGTAATTAAAACATTTTCTTTTGATTTACAATTAACCAAGTCATTTCCAAGCACCATCCTGCGACCGCCCAGTCACGACTCCGTTTTGTATATATATCTAAATTCGACTTAAATTATTACATTATGTAGAAAATTTAATTAAAATAAATACTATTACTTTTGGAAGGCAATAGAAAAAAAATATTAGACCAGTCGGTTTCAGCCTTAAATTATTATTTAAAAAAGAGAACAAAAAACAGTAACTAGACGATCACTAAAAGGGTGGATCTCTACCACCTGCCAATTCTATATATGGTCTCAAGTCCAGGTGCCCAGATCAACCCTAATCTCTCATCCTAGCTATTATACATTTGTAAACCCTAAAAAAACTACAAACCATCATCAAACCCTGGTAAATAGGGCACACTACTGTAACTGACACAACTTGAAATGAACAATAAGGTCTGTATTTATATATATTATTATCTGATCACATCCATCATCATGATATTTATCCTGTAAAATCATGATTGAAGTTTGTCAAGTCACTAGAGTAGACTAAATCAGCAGAAGTTTCATACAGAGGCCTAGCTAGCTAGCTAGCTAGCTAGATTTTGGACACTTCTCTCTTATTTCTTCAGCAAAGATGTGGAGTTGCGTTTCCCAACAGTAAATACTTCCACTGGCTGCCCAGAACCATCCCTAGCCGGGCTGAAGCATAATGGTAAGTAAACATCTGACCCACACATAAACAATGTACTCCCAAAGTGCCTCATTAGTTCCTCCTTACCCTGTCAGTAAATTTATATACATAATGTTAGTATTTGAATTGAAATAATGGAATGGAATGAATAATTTAATGGAATAATAGTGATTTCATTTTAGACGAGAATAATTTATTTCATTTCATTTTATGTCCGTATTTAATTCATTTCACTTGCAAATATCAAATATATATATAAAAATATCAATTCCTTTCATTTTAATTTAATTGAACCACCAAAAACATCATTTTTCATTTGATTCTCCCTTTAGATCCCCTTTGATTCATGCAAAATTCAAAGGGAGAGTTTATTATAATTACCGTTGTGCTACACTGCACTCCATTGTTTTATTTGAGTAAATTTTGTTCTACAATATTGAATTCAACTGGAAAAATTTATTTGGAGGCCAGGCATTATATATAATTTACCAAATTTAATTAAAGTCAATAGGATAACCATTTAATGTAATTTACCTGAATCATTGCATAAACGATTTCGCCAATCTTAGGGGATACAAAATCCTCCCATTTTTTTTTATGGAACTCGTTGTAAAATTCCCAAACAGCTTTTGTGTTGGTGAAATTCACAAAAGAATATCCTTTGTTAAGCCCCGTCCTGCACCACCACACGCAGCTCTTAAATAATTCCATAAGCCATAAAAATAACTCATTTTCATAATTAATTCTTAATATATGACTCACCGGAAATCCATAGGGAGGTAAACAAAATCATAAGATGAAACAATATTGTCATCTCCTGATTCTTTATATGCTTGATTCACCAACATGCAATGCTTGTCCAATAACCTCAACAATCCCCATCGCCTATACGATATACATATCAAAGCAAAATTATAAAAGTACTATTTAATCTTCACACACACACACCCCCTCTAGTTTAACATATCAATCAATGCATAATACATATTCCCACTTGCACACAAGAAGATATTAATTACTTCCTCTGTTTCTTAATATAAATTATTTTAAAATTATACATAAATATTAAAAAAGTAATTATATAACATTAAATATAATATTAATTATCTATATCATCCTTAAATTAAAAAAATATTATTTATTAAACAAAAAATAATAAAAAAATCAAAATTATATTCATTACTTGAAACAATATTAAAAATTAAATAATTAATATTTACTTAAAATTTTCAAACGATCTATATTAAAAACCAAAAATAAATTTTTAGAAAGACCTTTATTAAGAACCGGAGATATAAAAAGGGTAAAAACAATTCTTTGGACTAAAATGTAAAAAAAACTAGTGAAACATATTTAGCAATTAATATATTTGCACCCACACAAAATCAAACGATCTACTTTAAAAGAATTAAGAAATCCAAATTATTGTCATTAATTTATGGTGAGGATGTAGAGACTAAAACAGGCCAGCGCTGAAATTAGGAAATTCCAAGGCCATGCACAAATTAACAAAAAAGAGACGTAGTAAATTAATGGGCCAAAAAGCTAGAGAATTAATTGAAGAATTGAGTAATAAATTAAAGAGGGTTGACACTTGAGAGGAATGAATATACGTCAATTTGTTGGGTATATTTTTGATCATGACAGTAGTAACATTCCCTTCACCATATTCGAGAGGCACCACTGGTCGCTTGGATGATCTCCTCACTGCCCTAAAACCAACAACTCGAGAAATACCATTAATATTATTAATTCCATTTCCATCGGACTTCCTTCTATTATTACAATAATTATTAGTATTATTATCTCTCTCCTCAATATTATTCCTTCTAAACCCATTTCTTCTGCTGCATGCACCACCTGATCCTGACCACCTCCTCACCGGAGACCATCCAAAATGAGTTGAAGTAGGTGGTGGCGCCGCCGTGGGTGGTGGTTGAATGGTTTGGAGGTGGTGGGCGGTGGTGGGTTGCGGATGAAATGGGATTGTGTAGTAGTTTTGATTAGGAGAAGGTGTTTGGTGGGGAGATTGATGGGAAAGTGGATAGTATTCGGGTGCTTGTGAGTTTAAAGTTAAAATCCTTCTTGGAGCTGCCATGGAACTGATGGAAGAAGCAAGAAAGATATGAGTTAATTTGGAGAGAGAGAATTTTGCTCTGTAATGAAACTGTTTGTCTTGAGTGAGACTGCCTCTGCTCTTTAGTTATATACTCATATATTATGTGCACAGAGAGATTTGACAAACAGAAAGTGCAGAGATTTGACAGACAGAAAGTGCACTTAGCCTCTATCTTTTCATTGTCATTGACTTGCTTCTCGTTTGCGCTTACCCTCTTAATTTCTCCTCATTTACTTCTCGTTTACTTTCTTTTCATTTTCTTACTCTCATTTTTTTCTTTTTGCTTATTTTTTAAAAAAGAAAAAGTTATGCTAATTTTATTAATTAGAAAAAATTAACTCTAATTTTTAGTTTATGTAATTATTTTAAAATAGTCATTTAAAATGGACAAAGGAAGTACTTATATTCTATTTTTTGAGTAAGGGTTAACCAAATTTTCTTGACTCGATAGTTATTTTCATCCCTTGTTTACCAAGAAAATAGGGTTTAAAGTTGAGTGTGTTTAAATTATGTCTCATATTAAAAAAAATGATAAAAAACATTTAAAGACTCTCTCTTAATTATTCTGTTACTACTATGATATGATAATATGTCATCTCTTATCTTACCTCTATTCTATAAATAGATGAGACTTTCAATTTAATTTTACATGGTTAGACATCTCACATTGTCTAGTATGTCTTCCCTTGTCTTACCTTTGTTCTATAAATAGAGAAGACATTCAAGTTAATTTTACATGGTTAGACATCCCACATTATCAAGTATGCCTTCTCTTGTCTTACCTCTATTTATAGATTTTCAAGTTAATTTTTTATGGTTAGACAAAAGTCTTAAAGAATTGATTTTTCAAGTTCTATTTTATTTTTTTAATATATTATTTAAAATTAAGACAAATGGAATTGGTTCAAGATTTACCGATCAAACCAAACACTCTACCGAAATCGGGCAAGAAAATTCGGTATATGATCGATTTTTTGTCTTAAAATGCAGAAACCAGGTTTAGCTTTTGCACCAAATCGACTTGGTTCGAACCGATTCGATTTCCCTAAAAATCGAAAAAACCGACCGGTTTGAACACCCCTACTATTATCTGTGTTAATCCTATACGAAAAATATTAACTAGTTGTCTAACACACCGTTACAATCTCATTCTTTACTATATGTCTTAATCTTATATGAAAAATAACTAGTTATGTAGGGTAAATGGTAAGGAGGAAAATTCAGATTAAATCGCATCCGTATTCGAAAAAAAAATGGATATTATTCAGATTATTAAAAAAACGGATATATCAGTATTCGGTTTAAAGAGATCCAGAATAAAGCGGATACGAATACGGATATAGGCGTATTCGTATTCGATTAACATCCGTCTGTAAATATATATCAGCGGCGGACGGATATCCCAATTTCGATATCTGGAATCAGTATCAGAATAACTTATATATATATATATATATATATATATATACACACACACACTTAATATTTACATTAATTAATAATTTACCTATATAAGTTGTTAATAATTTAATATATATATATATATATAATATGTATTTATTAATAACTTACATTCATTGATTAATCACTTACATTTATTTATATAAGTTATTAATATATACGTGTGTGTATATATATATATATATATATATATATATATATATATTAATAAATCATAACTTAGATTCATTAATTAATCACTTTAACTTATATTTCATTAATTAATAACTTACATATACATTTATATATATAAGTTATTATATATATACACACATATATATTAATAACTTGCATTAATTAATTAATAACTATATATATATATATATATACAATATAATATACACATATATATTAATAACTTACATTCATTAATTAATCACTTACATTCATTTATATAAGCTATTAATATATATTTATATATATATATATACACACACGCGTTTTTAAGGACAAAATTACGAGAAAGTGGAGCAATGGACAATATAATTTTATTGTTAAAATGTGTTAGTGCGAATTAATTTAAAATTAATCTGTAAGGAGAGTTAAATAAATTAATTCACGTTTATGAATTTTTGGGTGGAGAGAGTATTTATCACTTTCATTTGCCTAATTATTTAGAAACTAGAAGTCCAAATACGTAAAATAAGTTCAATGTCAATTTTGAATCAAGTTAGATTAATTAGTTGTCACACATACATTATAACTCGTGACTCTCCATAAATATAATGAAATCAAATAATTTCTTATAACCATGTAATTTATTTATTGAGGATAAATAATAAATAAATCTCCCATAAATATTACTATTCATTTATTAAATATTAATTTATTTCTCTTTTTATTATTTAATAAAATTTGAAGAATAATATTGAGATTTTAATTTTAATTTGATTCATCAAACAAAGTATTTGTTACATTATTGAATCTTTTATTATCACCCAAAACGTCAATTAGCATGTTTCTCCCTTTATGATTAGGATGTTTAATTAATATGTATGATTTAAACTTTAATTTTTTTTTTTCAGTAAATATTTTGAATGAATTTTATATTAGGTTATCGATAAACTAATTGGATATTCTGGATATCCGAATAATTTGTCTATTCGGATAAAATAAGCAGAGCGGATATTATCCGTATTCGAATATTTTTCCGAATACCGGATACGGATAATATTTTTAAAATCCGCCGGATACCGGATACGGATACGGATACGGATAGCGAATTAGTTTTCCGGATACGGATACGGATATACTTGTATCCGTATCCGTATCCGTTTAATATCGTTTACACCCCTATAGTTATGTAACACTCTAGTTAGAATAGTAACTTTTAATGGCATAGGTTAGTTTCAGAATTTTGGCACATAAAGAGCTAGTTAGTACTATAATTATTCAACTATTATTACAAGAAAGTCTTTTATTTTTATTTATTTTATGGTTTAAATATAAATCATTGATCTATTTTCAGTTCAACATTAATTATAAAAATAATGATACTATTACATAAAAAGGATCACATAATACTCATATAAGCACATGTATATTATGGGCTCCACATATTAGGTGGGGACCCATAATATGTATATGTGTGTATGTAAGTATTATTTAATCTTTTTTTATGTGATAGTTATAATTAAATCATTTAATTTTAATTTTTATTTATTTATATTAAATTAGACATGTCACGTACGTTATTATTAATTACGTGCCCGCTTATGAGTAATTAAATTTATGAAAGTTTTTATCTGACAAAATTTTTTATGCTTAAATTATCTTTTATGAGATTATATTTTTTTGATAAGAGAGAGTAGATGGAAGAATGCGTAAGAAAGAGAAGGCGTGGTAGAAGGAGAATTAAGCCATCATTAGTTGCATTAAATGCATGGGTTTGGAAGATACACTACTACTATGACACTGCCGAATGTTCCCTCCTACACGTACTCATCAGTTGCAGTCCCTCGATTCTCTACAACTCTGCACTTTTCTCTTCATTTGCTATATAGAGTCCTCCTATATATTTCCTATAGTGTTGTCATGTACTCTAATAAATTTGGGTTGAATTATAATCTTCAAATTTACTACTATGTTTTATTTTTAAATTTAAAATAAATAATGAAATAAATAACAAAATAATTTAAACGAATAATTGTTTGTGTTGTACGTACGCATCGTTTTAAATGAGAAAGCGATAATATTATTTCTTTAATCGTTAAACAAATTAGAACGAAATAGTAAGATTCTTACCCACCTCTTTGGAATATATAAAATTAATAAAAATTATAAAAGAAAATCATTTATTACATATCTTTTAAAAAAATCACAAATAGTTATTCATATAATTAATAATAAAAAATTCGACATAAACATTCGCAATATATCATTACTGCTTGTTATATATTGCGAAAGATTTCTATTGAATTACGATTGCGAGTTGAATATAATTATAAAATTAATTTACTATAATAAATGCATCGTAAAAATATTATTAATTATAATTATACATGTAATTCATAATATATATATATAAAATCGTAATATATATTATTTTCTTAATTTTTTATATATTCGGCTGAAAATTTGCTCTTACTTGCACCTTTATATTACTCCAACCAAATTTACTTTTTGTATTTTTATTTATAACATAGTCTTTGTATATATACATTTACTGAAATACAATAATGTGAAACATTAGTTCAAGTTCGGATTATAATTCTCTAGAATCGTTTGATTGGGATGAAATCAGTATAAGGAGCAAATTTTTAATGTAATAGGCTTTATATTAATACGACATATTTTATTATTTGGTATAATAACTTATTATGGAGATGATCTTTTTTACATTAATTTGGGACTTTTTTTTGTTATATTATATATAAGTTGTTAAAACTAACTTATAAGTCATTTGTTACTACTCACTTATTCGAAAATGACTTAATTTTTTACTTATAAATTGGATTTTAAGTCAAAAAATAAGTATTTTTAACTTATTTTAAAATAAGTTAATTTGACAAAATATAATGTCTATTTTGCCCATTATCTATTTTGCCCCCTTTCATTAATGTCAGTTTTAGTAATATTTACATTTATTTTAATTTATAAGTCATTATGAACAGAACACCTTCATAACTTGTTTTAACTTATAAGTCAAATTAATGTCGAACACATATTTTAACTTATAAGTCATTTAAAATAAGTCATTCTCGGACAGGAAAGAAAGAAAGAACAAAACTAAAGTAGACAGGACAATCTTTGGAAACAAATGAATATAAATACAACTTTTTTCCATAACTATGAATTTCATCCAAGGCTATTTACTGGACTCCTTTCAATGCCAATAGGGCAGCTCCATAGGCAGCCTCTGTATTATGGGCTGGACGAACAGGCAAACGCAGAACCCTCTCCCTTATCTTTATCCATGTCTCATTTTGAGCACCACCGCCTGCTGTAAACACTTCTTCAACTTTGGTCGCCCCTAAATCCGTCAATAATTTATAACCCTCCCCCTAATAACACCAAATTGAAAATATCACGAGGTTCTAGTTCACAATCACAAATAAAATGCTAAAATGTAATTAAATTATATACCTCTATGCGGGCAATAGATTCTAAAATGCCATGCAAGTAGTCGACATCGCTCTCTGGGCGTGGATGTAACCTGCAAAAAGCTGACAATTAATTAGTCACAAAGCTAATAATGAGGAGTACATGAAGCAGCTATGGAGTATTAGGGGCTGTTTGTTGAGGAATGGATGGCTGAATCGGTCACCAATTCACTGTGTTTGTTTTGAAAAAAATCGTTTGAATGACTGAATCGGTCAGTCATTGAATGACGATTTGGTTGAATAGTTTAGTGTTATTTTTTTGGCTGAACGAGGACTGAATAAAGTTTTTTTTATATAATATTAACTATTATATTAAGTAATATTAAATAAATTTACAATTTTTAAATTTTTTTAGAGGGGTAAAATAATTAAAATTTGTTATTCAGATGTTTCAGACATGTCAATTATCAAACATTTTTTTTTATTTAGATTCAGATTAAGTTCATTCAGATTCAAATTCATTCAGTTTTTATCAAACACCCCCTTAGTCCTACTGGAAGAATGAATGTATCTTAAATGAGTTTTCTTATTCTCAATAAACTTCTAAGGACTCCAGATTTTCAACTAAAATGTTATTGATTCGCTCCAAAACTTCAACTATTATGTTATTGATTCATGGGCAATACACTTGGGATTCTAAAAATTTAAATTAAGCGAATCAAGACATTGGGACGCCAGACTCGAGATAAAAATAAGTAATAAAAAATAGTCAAGACACTTACAATACCCGAGTTTTTTATGTTCAATTTTATT
Organism: Panax ginseng; assembly: GCA_020205605.1. Classification (NCBI taxonomy): domain Eukaryota; kingdom Viridiplantae; phylum Streptophyta; class Magnoliopsida; order Apiales; family Araliaceae; genus Panax; species Panax ginseng. Next base: position 101,858,129 of record CM035141.1, on the reverse strand, counting down.
ATATGGAGGGGCAGTTATGGAAACGAAAATTCAACATTCATATCACTATTGGTACATTTAGATATAGTATTTATATAGTCTATGATCGAAGAGTTAAATCATCATATGCTCATAGAATAGTCACTCACTAATAATAGAGTAGTCACTCTACCACCGTATAAACGTAGAGTGAATTCTCATATCGTAGAGTGATTTAACTCTGATTGTAGACTGTGTACATTTAGAGATATGTACAATTGTACAACTTCATAACCCCTATATATATATATATATATATATATTAAAGTTTCAAATAAATTTTCAACAATTACGACCACGGTTTTCGTATTTATGATTTTAGCTTATTCTTTAGACAAAATCAGTACCTGGGCTCCATCATTGGGTCTGCCACAGGAAATCTCTCACCAACTGTTTGTAGAGGATAGAACTCTAAAGGGGAAGCTTCCATAGGATTAATCTGCTCACTTAATTTCTCCAGCTGCTCATCAGTAAAAAATTGCCTAAGGACTGCTCCACCCGTATTTGAAGCACCTCCAACAAGCCATTTATCATCAAGACGGTGACTATACACCCCAAATCGTACATCTTCAATCCTATTGGTGCTTAGGAGTTTGATAGCGAGTGTTGAACCCAGAGATGTGACCTAATTGCCAGCATGTGTATTGTAATTGATGAGATTCAGAATTCACTTAGCATGTTCAATCACACTGACAGATACAAAACTACCCAAAAATTTAAAATGTGCTCATTGAAAAGAAACCAAAACAATGCAAGAAGCACAAATAGCTTATAGTTACTTTATAGTTTATCCATCAGATATTTCATATTTTTCTAGGGGGGAAATCATAAGGTTGAAGTTTCAGGGTATTTGAGCACTAAGAATAAACCCACAACATGAAGCAAATCATGCATGCCTGACTGCCTGCCTCTATAGGAATTTCATCAACCATCTCACAATAAGGTAATTCATGCATGAAACTTTTTAACGGAGAGACGAAAACACGAGGACGAATGGTTTAAAACAATTCTAGAAAAATCTCACAGATTGTCCAGGTTGAGTAGCACGTGCTGCAAGAAAGGCAGCTATACTATCGATGGTTCCGGTGCAGATAGCACAATCCTTTGGTAAACCTGCAAAAGTGTTATGGATAATATCAGATTCAGCTCAAATGTCAGAAGCCTACCAGATCAGATCATATTTAAGCTATAACACCTGTGAGTTGCAGTAAGCAATCCTTCTAAAGGGAATTGCAGAAATTCCTAACCTTTATTTATTAAGAGAATCAAATCAAGTACTACCCAGAGCAGTGCAATAGTACTGGCTGTAAGTAGTGCTTGATAAAATATTACTTCCCTCCAAACCTTTATTTATTAGGAGAATCAAATCAAGTACTACTCAGAGGCTCAGAGCAGTGCAATTGTACTGGCAGTAAGTAGTGCTTAATAAAATATTACTTCCTCTGTCCAAATTGAGAGGCCTACTTCCTTTTTTGGAATGTCCCAAAATGAGAGTCCACTTATAAAATCTCTTATTAGTTAATTAACTTTTCATCTTGACATTGATCAAGTATTCAAACTTCTTTATAAACATTTACTTTCACAATTGGACCCTCATTTTCTGACGGGTAGGATAATGGTTCATCAGTTATAATTTCCTTAGGAGAATCACCAAAGCCAATAAAGGCCCAGATAAAAGTTGTTGGTAAGAGGTTGGACTACTTTTGCCAAATGGATTAGCTACTAAAAACTGTAAATTTACCCACCAGGGAAAATTAAAAATATCCTTCCTTCAGTATTTGAATGCAATCAGTCCTTCAGTATTGGAATATACTTCTTAATAAGCCAATTATCAAGTTTTATATGCCTGGGTAGTCTTGGTATAAGATTCCTATGAAATTGATACTTGCGAACACATGAGATAATCTATCATTAACAATTTAAAAGGAATAACCACCCTCTTGCAAGAAGTAACCTCCTGCTCTATTTAAAACATAATTATTCTCTTATTTGCAGTCCACGTGTATCGAGCGCGAGTGTTCCCCGAGTAGTTTTCATAAATCAAATTTCATAAGGTTATCACGACGAAATATGAATACCTATTTCTGGTACATAATTCAGATAAGTAGCATATACGTAACTGGTACTGAGTGTAACTGATAAGAATGAAAATGTATATATTGCATAACCTTCAGAAATCATTACATAACTACATAATGGATGGGTACATACCAAATCGTGTCCTAATGTCCCCTTTTATCAAACCAATACAAGTTCCTGGGGCTTGGATGGAAGGTAAAGCACATGAATACGGCTGAGAGAGCAGCCAGGCTGGATAGGATTCAAGTTCAGGATCGTAACCAACCTACCATATAACAGATAAATTTTGTTCTATGACACAGATAACGATTCAACTGTGGGAGAGGACTGGGGGGGGGGGGATGTAAGTGCAGAGAGCCACTAAAAATAATACCTTCAAAGCATTATTGTAATCGGACACTCCGAGCTTGCCATGAAGAAGCCATAACAACCAATCTGCTTGATGTAAAAGGACCACAGACTGTTTACTTGAATCATAAGAGTTCCACCACGAGACAAGCTTGCACAGGGTTGAAGTACCAGAGCAGACTGTGTGGTTCGCGGGAGCAATGGTTTTTACCATTGGTAAAGCATCAGGACAACTTTCATTGTACAGGAAAGGTCTCCATAACGGTTCTCCAGTTGTGCTGTAGTGTGAAAATCAAAGGAGAATCTCAAATGAGTCACAGATTTAAAAGCATGAAGAAATGATAGGACACAAATTTCACCTGTCTATTATAATAGTTGTTGCAGAAGTTCCATCAATAGATATGGAAGCAATAAGAGCGCGAAAACTATTTGGAACATCTTCAAGAAGTGAGAAAAGTGTCATTTTCCATGAGCGAACCCAATCCACTGTATCCTTGTTCTTTCTTACAATAAAAACAAGCTTCTAAGTTCATTTGGGCAATTAATTTCACTGCAGGAACACCGATAAGCATTATTAATGCTAAAAGATGTATATAATCTTAAGGTGTCAGTCAATGTGAAAACTAAATATGTTAATAGCATTTGAACTTCCAATGCATTCATATTTCCATGAGGGATGTAAGATATAAGAGTTCCATGAGAAAAAACAACATGAGGTCATTTATCCATGTTTTCTGCAAGTTCTTAGAAAATAGAAAATATGCCCCCCCCAAAAAAAAAAAAAAAAAAAAAGATTTTTACTGTGGAGAAGTGTCCAATTTCAAGAGTTGATAAGACTAGCTATCTTGATCATGAATGATTCTTGATGGATCCTTTCCATTATATGAATATCATGTCTTGAACACACAAAACTTCTAGCGAAGGAGAAAGTAAAATGAGTTAAAGTGGTTATATGCTTTTTTGGGATAAGTTGCTGAAGAGGTTATATACGAAGGGCATGCTTAGAGAACTGGAAAGTTTGTGGTAATATAGTGCTCATACCATTTGATTGGCAGCGTCAAAGCTGTTTTAGTACCATTATTACTAATTCAAAGAAAACACAACACAAGCACTTTGTCAAGTTCACGAGACCAGCATGGCTGATTCTAATTCTAATTTCTTGTATCTCCATGAGAAGAATTAAAATCATTGGAATAAGTACATTTCTTTAAGGTCCCTTTAGTCTTTCTTGCATTAGGAAGAGCTACTTACTTACTCGTCCAATGGTAGGGGTAGGGGTAGGGGTAGGGGTAGGGCCCAATTAAGCCATAAAAATTAAGGTCAATGAATGAAAAATGATTGCTATCATTATATAGACTTACCATGTATTTTGGATACTCCCTTTTTCCTTCCGCATGTATAATCCCGTCCTTGTCAATCAAATCATATCTAGCTCCAGATGTACCAAAATCCATTCCCAGATAAAGTTTGTCTCCAACTTCAAGATTAACATCCGCATAAGCTTTACTATTAACAACACACATTCTTCCTGATTTTGGTTTATTTACATTGTGAAACAAACCAGCTTTTGGAATCAACTTCTTCAAACTACAATCTCCTGTCAATTAAATTGCCAACAATGCAAGTCACTCAATGTATCAACAAAATTATTCATTGAACATTACCCAATATTCCTAGTATATAACTATTCCAAAAAAAATCATCAGATTAACTAACAACTTAGTTATGCAAGTGAAAGGGATTCACACAGAAAGTAAATGAAACCAGATACAACTTCTTGGATACTTTTAATTCATTAATATAGACAATACAAATGGTTAAGCTATGAGGAGGATTCATGTAAATTAACAATTATGGCAGGATTACAAGTACAAATCTAGTAGATGGTTAAAGCTATGTTGACAACTCAATTCCAACTCCAATTGAGCTCCAAAATTTAACCAAATTTCAATTCCATGAATTGCCAATGTGGTTTCAATTCCAGTTTCATGTTTTACAAAGTGGCACACACTATAAAGCAGATATACACACAATCATGCATAAATATATGGTAATATAGAGAGAGATAAAGGTGTAAATATTGATTTGCTCATATTTGGTTCAAAATTTCTAAAATTTAATTGAAACTCTTTTTAGCTACCAAGTCAATAGAAAATTATAATTTAAGGAAATTCCATAAAAAAAAGTACTCCATTTATATTTCGAGTTCCAACTTTCAGCCAGTCATTTTACAGCCTTATATACAGATATATAGAGATTTACTGTGAAACTGTAATGATGGAATGAAAACTAGCGACGACCATGTGAACTGATGAATTGAAGCCACCATTTTCCTTTTTCTCTCAACCTGTGATTTTTGTCACAAGCTTAAACGGATAAGAGGATAAGCAATTTTGAAGGATCTGAATCTGAACATTCAATACTCTGTGGTTTGAGCATAGGGCCGGTCCAGATCTCATCGGCCCATTAGCTACTCCAATTGATAAAATTTGATTCTAATATATTTTGGTAAAACTAATATAATCGCGTTTCTCTCACATATTATTGGACAAATATATTTAGTTAATAAAAAACAACTAGTAGTAATAACTAGTCATTTCTACCATCTCAAAATAACTAGTCAGTAAAAAGTTAAAAATTACAAATGTTAATTCCATTTTAAAACAATATAAAATAAATCCAAAATTACGAAATTATTCACATTAAGTGATAAGGTTACTAATTTGTAACCAGATGTATTAATGAGCTAATTTTTTACTTAAAATATTAAGTGTAATTTTGCTGGTAAGTAGAAGGATGGGGTTTGGCTAGCAATTGATAGGGCTGAAAATGAAACCGAATGGTTCGAAATCCGACTTAAGTGTGATTGAAAAAAAACCGAGCGATACTCGAATTTGATATTTAAACGAATCGAATTCAAATTCATTTTGATACCCAGACACTTATAAATCGAATATGAGTAGATTATTGTTCGATCATTTAGAGTGTCAATTTTTTCTTACCTCGTTAATCTATACTCCATATAAGTTCGTTGAACCTTACTCATCTACATTATTGAGTATACTCGATTTAGCTAATTTATAATATTTAACAATTCAATTATCTATATATTTTTGAGAAGTGAGAGGAATTTATATGTTTGTTGTACATGTCCATCAATTGATTCAAGAGTGATAATATCTCTCATTATTTTTTTTACAAGGCTCGAGATATAGTATTAAAAGTTCAAATATTGAGTGAGTTAATTTATCTACATTATCATAATGATTCAGTTTTGATTTGTGTATGTCTTAAATGCTCGTTAGTAACTAGTCGAACTCGAGTACAATTAAACGAGTCAAATTCAAATATAAGTAAAGATTACAATTTTTTATTCGAATCTGCGTATCTTAAAAAAAATAGTATAATTTGAGCAAAATATTTGTTAACGCCTGTAATCTTACGCCACGTCCCAATCACGTAAGACGCCTACGATCCTCGCAGAGAAGAAACACCAGAACACCACAAGTTCGACGGCGGTTCCGGTCGAGGGATACTTTCAGCGTGAGAATTAGTATGTGTGTTCAAGGTTAACAATGGAGGAATGTCTTGTCTAAAGTGTGCAGAGAGATAATAAATCTTGGTTGTGTGTATGTGAGAGAATATGAAAATCAAAAAAGTATATGAACGCACTCTTCGTGAAGACCTCCTTTACTAGGTTATACTATCTGCGCTGGATTTACTGTCGCCACCCACTACTACCGACACCCCTCCGATCCGATAGGTTCTGCCGATTGCGTATGGTTTATCCAACTTTTTTGGCCACTATTTTCATGCATGGGTCATTTATGATCCCATCCACATTAATGCATGGCAGAAGCTTTGGTCAACTGTCATGCTTTTTAATCATCACAAGTCAAAGTAACAGATATTAAAATATCTAATGGGTCGATCCACTGGACCGTCTCGGACTTAAAGGTTAAGATGGATACAATATGGTGACTGGGCCCAGTGACTTTCACGGATTAATAATAGAGGCCCAATAGATTGTTTATGTGAGTAGACCCAATGTACCTGGCCCAAAGATAGAAAATATCACGACCCAACAATATTGTTTGACTGGACTCAAAATCATTTTCACCCATTTGGCACTAAATACTTGGCCAATTTATGTTTGTAGGCTCAATAAATTAAATTGCCTTAGATAAAAGGGATTTATGGGTGCATAAAACTACCCAGCATGGCTAGTCCAGCCCCGACTCATGGAGATTTGAGCCGAAAATGACCTTTATCGGAGTGTGAGTTGTTATTTTTAAGTTGATCAAAACCAAATATTGACAAACATCAGGCTAGGAACTAGAGGCGGGGGGCGGTTGTCTCCGAAATTGGCCGTCGAACGCTAGTAAAGAGGCGGTCGTCGGTCAGGCGGTGGGCAGAACTAGGAACTAGGAGGCGGAGGCAAGAAAGATGAAAAGTCGACGCCGACGCGACTCATGAGAGCTCCGTCTTCACCTTCCTCTTCTCCGGCAGCGACTCTCAGACTGCAATTTATTTTACATGAAACGACGTTGTTTCATTTAAAAAAAAAAATTTGGTTTATGGTTTCTTCAGTACTCTTCACAGATTCACATTTCACATTCTCTTCTTCAGTACTTTTCTTATATCATTCTCTTCACAGTTCATATTTCACATTCACTGCTCTTGCCGTCCGTCGCCATTTGGTTTAAAAAATTTGACCCCCTACAAAAAGGTTTTGGTTCCGCCACTTACAAAGGTGGTCTAAGGCAAGTTTGAAAATCAATTAACTTTGATGAGTAATATTACTGTGATAAAAATTGATTATAAAAAAATATCAGATACAAAATAATGTGTTAAATCTTAGCTAGTTAATGTTCACTTGTACCCAGTACCTATGCATGTTAGATATATTTATCATGTACGAGTATAACAACGCATCTCTCCATTACAAGCTAGGACCACCCCAGCCCACCCCACCCCAGCCCACCCCAGAACAATAAAAGTTTGCATGTGGCTATCAACAAACCTTAAGTTAGGGTCCATGATAAAAACTCAAGTGTGTTTATATATTCTTGTTTTGTACTCTTCCACAAATGGAATATAAAATTGTGGATTTATACAAGTTAGTCATTTAATCAAAAGAATATATATATATATATATATATATATATATATATATATATATATATATTAGGGCGTTGTTAGCCTATTTATTTTGTTTCATATGGAAAGTTAAAATATAAAAATAGATTCTCTGTTTTTAGCCATGAGTTAGTTGAAACAAACCTATCTTAATTTTATTTTGATATATATATATATAGAGAGAGAGATATAGATTGAGAGGATGAGGTTAATTTGTGTTTAATCATTTTGTTTCCTGGTTTTCTAATTCTACATCGGTTGGTAAAGTAGAAGACAAGGACTTCCTTCCTCAATCTCTCCCTTGCCTTTTTCAAATGATTTTTATTCTCCCGAATAAAAAAAAATGTATTGAAGATGCAATGTCAACTTATCTGTTTTGAAGAGAGAAAATAAGGTTGTACATTTATGACTAAAATTGGAGAAATTATTGGAGATAATTTTTGTAATGTGACTCAACTATAAGTAAATAGTTGAAGAGTCTGTTAGAGATGATATTAATATAGACAAAGCCAATATTTTACATTACAAAATCTTTTTATACTTTGTTTGGTTCATAGGAATGGAATGAGAATGAGAATGAGAATAAGAATGAAATGGTCATTCTTATTTTTATGTTTGGTTTGTTTATTAATTATTTCAGAAATAAAATCATCATTCTAGTTTTTATGAATTACATTATGAATGGAATGTGCAATGATCTTTTTTGTTTTTTATATACTACAAACTTATAAAATGAATGAAAAATTATATTGTGAGGTCATTAAGTATAAATTTTAAAAACATTTACACTTTTTTTTTATTTGTGTGAAAATTATACTTTATTTATTTTTGTAATTTTTAAGAAGCGGAGGTAGTATTATATAAATAAGTTTGAATATATATATAGCAATCAAGAAAAACATAAATAATAATGTTTTTCTTGTATTATATATAATTTCTCATATTTATTTATAATAATTTTTATGTTGATCGAAATAACATAACTTGTATTAATTTAGTATATGCAAATACTTTTATATATTTAAAGAAAATTAATATTTTCATAAGAGAAATTAATTTAGTTTATATGCAAATATAATTATATGCTAGTTGTTTATATTAGTCTGAAAATAATACAAAAAAATTTACTAGTCAAATAATTATGTGCCAACTGGGTAATTTTTCTAGTCAAATTATGTGTTAGATGAGTAGTTTTACTGGGTAATAAATTATGATATTAAAATGATTATGTGCTAGATGAGTAATAAATTTGACTAGTAAAATTATTATATAAAAATTTGAACATTGTAAATTTATTTTTCATTGAAATCAAAAAAGTCAAAAAATATTAGTCTAAAAACAATACAAAAAAAGTAGTTAAAAATAAACATAAATGTGACGCCCCCAAAATTAGGTATACATCACCCATCTTGGATCGTCAGATACATGGTACAAAATTCAAATACAACTTACTAATACAATTGTCGTGTACAATACGACAAAACATAACTGTGAGTTTGAATACAATTATTGTCTACTAGAGATTATACAAATTCAAAAGGAGTACTCATTACAATTATTAACACACTATTTCACAGAATAGTGAAGACTATTAATGTTATCCTCCTGATAGTCCACTCCGCTCCCCGACTAGTCCCTACTATGTTCTCATTTCAAGAAGAAACAATGAAAGAAAGGGTGAGCTCAACCTAGCCCAAGAAGAAATATTATGACTAAGATAACTGAGAATAAATTATCATATTAGCCTTCAACGGTGTTAAACCGATAAAATATAACAACATCAAGTTTAAGCAATGAATGAACAAGCAATCCATTAAAAGTGTCAAGTAGATAATAAAATCTACTATCTTTTATAATTTAAAAGGTTTTTCATGACTTTTATATCACGGACTCAAATTTTAATAAATAATCCACATCATCGAATCACCCCGCACTACTACCTAATGATATTCTTTTTAGTATCACGACCACAAATTATCCATACACACTGACCCGAGGACATTCGTGTATTCATTAATGGTCATAATCATGCCAACAACTATCCATCAACGCACTACGGGCAAGTAGTGATAACTTTTACCACATCATTTGTAACATTACGGCCATGATTACAATCAATAATCTACGGTCATAATCATATCAAGTCCATCTATGCACTACTGAGCCACGAGATGACTTTCAACATAATATAAACATGAGGATGATGACAATGATATAAGAATTCAATAAAACAAGTTCAAGAATTAATTTATCCAGAACTAATAATGTCCAAATTGTCAACATGATACTACTTTGTAGAGTAAAATTCAAGAATGATCGGAAGAATATTTTCATAAAAAGATTTGGATGAAGCGCAAATATCAAGGATATTCTACTAATTTCATGGAATATGAAGTCAAATCTTTAACCAACCGAGTATAATAAAGAATGGAATAACAAAAAAATCACCGTGCGTCTTGATGCATGTAGACGGAGTTATTTCAACAGAATAATAATAACGGAACTAGGTCGTGCAAAATTTGCAAGCATGGGATGTTCCAATGAATAATAAAAGACGGAACCAGTCAGATATAAAAACACATGTATGAGGATGTTCCAATGTAATAATAGAAGAATGTCACTAAGTATAGGGTAAACCGCGTATACAGGTTATTCCAACATAATAATAAGCAATGAAATAATAACAGTTCTCTTCATGAATAATAGAGAATAACACCCTTTACATTAGTAGTATATTGAATACTGCAGTAGTGTAGTAACAAAATACTCTTCTTCTTTCTCTCTTATTCTCTCTATACTTTTTCTCTCTATAGCTTGAATGAATTCGTGAAAAATAATGAAGACTAGGCCTCTATTTATAGAAGATTTATAGCTTAAAGACTTAAAATGTGAAAATGCAAAGTGGCTTGATTTATTTGGTGATGTAAAAAGAAAAGTGGTTTGACATCCGTAATGTGAAACGACAATTGGTTCGACTTTGTAATATGAAACGACAAGTGGTTTGACGTCTGGTAAAGGTAATTCTTATCGATTTAATGTAATTACTATTAATGAAGGTAATTACTATTGACGAAGAGACTCTTAGATGATGACATATAGGCCCCCCCATAAAATAACCAAATTTACCACAAACGTCTCATAATATACTCTTTATATACATCAAGGATTGAATAAATATTACCACAAATCATTTTATTTTTAATCAACACATATTTAATCTTTCAACAATTATTAATCATTTATAACTTGTCGTCTCAATTATTGATTTAATAATATAACATATTATCTGAGATGATCTTGTGACAATAATTGAATCAATAATATAAGAGATATGATGCAAAGAATTTCTTGTAGTAATAATTGAGTATAGGTGAGTGACTTTCACGTAAGCATCAATAATTAATACCGTGTGCTACTATGCAACCACGCGTATTACTGTACTTTTACTACCGGATAGTTCAACAGTTTTAACGGTAACACTTCCGCCGTTTTTTTTATAAAGTATTTTTGTCGTTTTCTCAATCCGACAATAATTACATTGTCTTGGTCCATTAATGATTGTCTTGTTGCATTTAATATTTTTCAAAAAAAAATATATTTTCCCAATTAAACGAATATTTTATAACAACTTGCCTACTTTTCAAAATTTATAAATATTACCCACAACTATAACATTATATCAAATTTACTCCATAATATTCAAAAATAATATTTATAGAAAATTCATCTTTATTTATAAAAGTTGGGGTCTTACAATAAATATAACATTTTTTTAAGAAAAATGAAGTAGTATAAAAAAAAGGTAGGAAAAGAAAAGAAACGATGATAAACAGCAAAGAAGAGAGGAAAATGAGGTTCGCCTAAAAATGAAATAAATCCACTTATTTTGAAAGGAATGAAAAATAACTTTGAGATTTGAAAATGAATAACTAAAGAAATGAAATGAGCATATTTCAATTGACTAACAAAACATGTTTTAAATCATTCCATTCCCAACCCATTCCATTTCATTCCCACCAACCAAACACAATATTAATGGTCTTCAAATAAGTGTCAAAATTTATCGTTGCACTGATTACAAAATTAATTTTAATAACTGGACCCCACCTCCTAATAGGTGCATGTGTGTTAAACATTACTCCCTCCGTCTCTATTTAAATGACTTTTTAGAGATGTGCACATCCATTAAGATAATGATTGGAAAACATTAAATATAGTATTCAATTGTCTATAATACCCTTAAATTATTAATGAGTTTAAATTACCAAAAAAAATAGGTAGAGTAATGAGGAATATTTTTAGAAAAATTATCATTAATTCTTCTAAATTTAAACAAATGTCAAATAATTAGAAACAAATAAAAAAATCTAAAACGTTATTTAATAGGGACGGAGGGAGTAATTAATTGAAACAAGGCAAATTAGCGGTAGTTGATCAAAATCATCAAATCTTAACCTACTCATTTAAGCTAGTATTTGTGTCCAGTCACTCTGCCTTTAAATATAAGGCCGAAGTTCATACGCAAAATTAGGATAAATTTCCCCTCCTCCTCCCCAGCTAGTTTTCCCAAGAAGGATGCGACTTTGGTCACATCACATGTCACGGCCTGCTACCAAAAAGAAATGAGATCACCCCCTTTAATATCTCCGCTGTGTAAAGTGCGACATGTAAAGACACTTCTCACGTGGAAGATTATCTTTAAATCTTTATGCTCCAAGCTTTCATTCTTAACAATACACCATAAATTTCACTTTTAAATGTTGGAATAAGTTAATTGATGTCTTCTGTTTTTTTTTTAAATAAATTATTTCCATCCAATTTTAAAATTAACATAAATTTAAGTCATTATAACGATGCAAAATTTAAATTATCTAAAAAGTCTCAGTAATTATAATATTTATTATTTATTTTTTTTAATAAATTATATCAATTTTAACTTCAAAAATATTTATAATTATCTCACAACTTAGACTATACAAAGTATTTTCTATTTAATAGCGTTTTAATTCCTTAATATAATTAACTATTATATTCGTATAAAATATGCTATATGTGTAAGTTGGCCTTGAGTTTGAAATATGCCAATAATGTTTATTAATACGCGGAGCCGGAGCCTACAAAAAGTTAACGTTCAATATACATAATAATATGCATGTCGCTACTAGCTGGAGTGCATACAACGTTTCTTTTTGCCAGTTTTTTAATACTTGAAATTTGGGAAATATTGTCAAAGTTAAATAGGCAAATGATTTTTTTACTTGTAAATTTGATTTTTTTAAATGTGTTCCTCTGATAGTCTGATATAAAAATGAGACTCATCTCACTTTTTTATAATTATAGAAAAGACCATATAAAAATTTTAAAATTATATGTGAAAAATAATACTCCTTTTAAAATATATTTAACTCGTACGAAAGGCTTATGTCGTCTCTGTAATTATTATTCAAATTATCACATATTTACATTTCTTTAAACCCCTTGCTTAATTTTGAAATCAACTCATTCAAATTTTAGTATAGTCTAATGTTAAGACTGAGATAATATTATGACCTTTAAGTCTAAAATTTGATTCTCATTTAGGTGAGTTTATTTTTTCTATTATGGAAAGTTTGTTTCTTGTTTGTGTACTATTTGTTTGAAAATTTATTTTTTCCTTATTTTGGAAGTTTGTTTCTTATACTCGTTTGTAAGTTTATTTATTCACTATGTGAGTTTATTTTTTCTATTATTAAATTTGTTTATTTTTTTAAGTAATATTTATTTGCAAGTTTATTTATTCTTTATTTGGAAAGTTTGTTTCTTATGCTTGTTCGTAAGTTTATTTTTCCTCATTTACTGAGGTTTGATTAGTTTTTGATGATACTTGATTATAAAATTATATTGTATTATCCAAAAAATGGGGTTTTCATTTTTTTTATTTTAAACTCATTTTGACATTTTCGGAAAAGGTTTTCCAATATTAATTTATTCAATTAAAATGGTGTAAAATAATTAATTGGGGAAGATAATATTTTTGGTCGGTCCTGTCTCAAGTTCGAAATAGGTAAGTTGAGAATTAAATTTTCTTTTGAAATTACTATAACATAAATTTTGACGAGCTTCATAATTGTCATTTATTACTATTATACTATTTTTAGATTACAAGGTGGAAATAGAATTACTCATTCTCATATAATGAAAATATTTTTTTATTGTTACATTTGAATAGAATAAATTATTCCCATTTTATTAAATTTATAAATTTTATTAATTGAAGAAGAATATGAAATGACTAATTTGAGTTAGGAATTATGAATGAAATGAATCACTCAAGTCACTATTTCATTCTTTTTCCTATTAATAACGCTAGTATTTGGACACGTGCTAAGTGTGTGCGCAGTTAATTAATGTGTGATAAAATCAATTTTTGTAGTAAATTTACAATTTAAAATGGAGAGAAAAATAGAGAAGTGGATAACATAAAAAAGTCTTAAATTACCTTAATAGCTACTATTAAAGTAAAAAAACTCTAGTAATAAAAAAAAGAATATTATTGAGATTATATAATGAGAAATATTTTGTTTTCGGATAAACTCGCATAATTTTTGTGTGTGTAATTTTCGAGAAGGTTATTTTCAATTTGTCCGAAGCGGCGGCCACTGTTATTATTCCCGCTCATTTTGACGTTAATTTTTAAAATTATAAATCCACAAAACCTTTTGTTTAGCGCGGGTCACTTTCACCGATTTTGAAAACTCGATACACTGCCACGTCACCCCTCCCCGTTAATTAGTAAAACCCCAATTAAAATTTAAAACACATTTCATTTCAAAAATAAATACTATAAAATAAAAAAATCCTTCCATCCCTCTCACAACCTCCACCTCCCCACTCTCCCCCCCCCCGTCATTAGGCAGTCTTCTCTTCTCTTTCTGCAACTCTCATTTTTCTTCAACAACAAGAATTCAAATAAACTCTTTATATAGCTATATATATATATACACACACACACACAAAGTTTCTCTCTCTACAGCTATAGCAGCTTCTCTCTCACTAAATTAAGAATGGACAATGTTCTTCGCTTTAGTGAATCAGACCATGTGAAGCTCTGACACATGTGAAGCTCTGACATCTTCTCTTTTTTTCACACGCTAAATTGATCAGTAGGTGAGAGAGAAAATCCAGCAATGGCGGCCTCTTCGTCTAGAGGACGAAGCAGTTCACCATTCCACTACCGGAAGCCATCGACTCCGTACTCATCTTCTTCCTCTTCTTCTTCGTTTATGAACGGGAAGCTCATGCCTCGCTCCTGCTCCTCCTCGGCGACTTCGTTTTACGGCTCCGGCAATGGATATAATACCAGATCCATGACTCCAAATAGGAGTCGGAGCGATTCAGCGTATTCAAAAGGATATGGAGGTCGTACGCCGGTTAATTTTCCATTGACGGATGAGTTGGCTGGGGAGCCGGTGGATACGTCGGGATCCGCAGATAGCATTTCGGTCACGATTCGGTTTCGGCCGCTGAGGTATTAATTTTAGATCTGATTGAATTAGTTTAGATCTGTTGACTTATTTTTTGGATTGGAGGAGTTAACTGTTGTCTTAGGGTTTGTGATTTAGGCAATGTGGATTGATTTTGGAATTATTGAATTTGTGGTGGTAGTGAACGGGAATTTCAGAAAGGCGATGAGCTTGCGTGGTATGCTGATGGTGATAAACTTGTCAGAAATGAGTATAATCCGATGACTTCTTATGCATTTGGTAAAATTCTTCACTTTTTAAGCTTTGACTAAGTGATCTTAGAAGATCAAACTGAAATGGCTGGTTTAGCTTCAATTAACTATTTGCATTAAAACTGGAGTTTGTAATGGTGTTGCATTGAAGCTGTAACTTTGTTTTATTAATTCCTATAATGGCAGATAAGGTTTTTGGACCTTCCACAGCTACTCAGGATGTTTATGAAGTAGCTGCTCGACCTGTTGTAAAAAATGCAATGGAAGGTGTAAATGGTATGCACTTTACATAATTGATAATTTATGAGGCTATTGGGTTATTTGATGCAAACAAAGGATTCCTGGCACAAGGCTAATGTATTAGAAACTGTCTAACATATCCTAATTGAGGGTAAAGTAACAGTAGTTTATATTGCTAGTTGAGAGCAAATATTACTTGGGACTGACTGATAGCTATGATGCTTCTTCTTGTTGTTCCAATTTTGTATGTAGTTCTAGAATTGGTAATTATATTACTGCTGTAGTTGTTTAAATTAATATAAGATTGCTTATAATGTAGGAACTGTTTTTGCTTATGGTGTTACAAGCAGTGGGAAGACGCACACTATGCATGTAAGTCTAATCTTGACAGTGATGCATTTTCTTTGTTCCTATATGTAAATAAAAACAATTAATTTTCATGCATTTCTTTTGGTTATATGTTAATTGAAACATTAATTGCCGTACAAGTATATTAGTTAGTTATGGAATTTTTTATCAATCAGATAAATTAAATGGCAGCAAAACATGAAATGATATTACTAGTATTTTTCATTCATCCTTGTTCCGGTCTCCTTGCTATGCATTAGAGAGTTCTTACGTCAAACTTTCAACGTCAATGTGCCAGTATTTACTAGGACCAGTTCGATTATGAAGGGCTCTAGTGCGATGAGTTATAAATTATATAATATGCAATTTATTTAGCAGCAATTAAGCAATGTTTTAATGAATTGTTGCGGAAGAGTTGACAAACAAGTTGCACACTTGACATTAAGGCTGCATACGCATACCGGCAGGCTGCATGTTTCAGTTCATATTTCATGTTACAACTGCTAGTGTGCTCCTATACTATTACATATATTTGCTATTTTTTTAACCAAGAAACCCTAACTATGAAGTTTTCTAGGCACGTACTCCTACATTCTTATACACACATATTGTTGATAGGCACAATGATTAACTTCCTATGTAAAATATTATGTCAATAGTCTTGGCCTTTTTCCAATGAACATTTTACATTCGTGTAATATGCTTGTTGAATTCACGCATTTTTGTTTATTTTTCTTGACGTTCTTCACAGGGGGATCAAAATTCTCCAGGTATAATACCTTTGGCAATAAAGGATGTCTTCAGTATGATTCAAGATGTAAGTTTTTTACTTGCAAAACATGTATATACCATTCTCAGTGTCCATGATATTCTGTTGAATATGTGATGGCACCAACACGTTGATTCTGTTCTGCTAGTAGCAACACATTCATTCATTTATAAGTGTTTTTATGATTTAATTATTATTTAATAATTTTGTTCTTTCTTCAGACACCAGGTCGTGAGTTCTTACTTCGCGTATCCTATCTTGAAATCTATAATGAGGTCAGTTATACCATTTCTATATAGCTGCGGGCATATAAGTCTACATTTGCACTGTGATGAACATGCCATCTTTAAGCAACTATTGATTAATTAGTATTTCGAATGAGTGAGTGATTGTTTAGTTATGGTGAAGATATCCTTCTTTTGACATGTGGCTAGCTAGAATTCATTCTCAAATGATTGCGTTGTTTCATCATTCAAGGGAAATTTTCTGTTCTGTGATGTTACTTATGGTTTTGATATCAGGTTATAAATGACTTGCTTGATCCTACCGGTCAAAACTTGCGCGTTAGAGAAGATGCACAGGTCTCTATAGTTACTCTGTAAATTCTGATCCTTGTTTTTTGGGGGTATTATACTTGTTGTACTTCAATCCCTTTTCATTTCTCTTTATTTTTAGTTATATTTTTCTTATACAACGAACATGCTTGAAATTTGTCTTACTGAAAGGAATTTCTTTTTCTTAGAAGTCCGCCCTGTTTCTTAAAATGTTCACAGACATTGTACTATTTTTAAATTTTAAGTTTCAATTTGCATTGTGGATTCTTACTTCAGCTTTATTCTACTGAGCAAATTTGACTATCCATTTGCAGAAAAAATTATTTTTGAACTTACTTTCACGGTTTCACCTTATATCAAATAACGGGTGCCTCTTGCTTCATATATGGTTGTTGTACTAATGGAAGCTATATATTAACAGGGTACTTATGTTGAGGGTATAAAGGAAGAAGTTGTGTTATCACCTGGCCATGCTCTTTCTTTCATTGCTGCCGGAGAAGGTATTGCAGAAACATCTCCTTCATCAAAAATATAAAAAATAAAAACAAAGATATACCCTCCCTTTCTCTCCCTGACCTGTCCTTGTAGCTCAATGAATATTAATATCTTAATCTTTAAGTTCTGGTTTTCTCTAATCTGTTTGATGACAGAGCACCGACATGTTGGCTCTAACAATTTTAACCTGCTGAGTAGCCGCAGTCACACAATTTTTACGCTGGTATGCATTTCACATTTTTTAGCTTTTATTAATTGCATTGAAATAAGTGTGAGTCATTTTTATTTGCTTTGACATGTCCTCTTGCTTTTGGCTATCTTGAGAGTTGATTGCATTTTGATTTTTGTGTATGAGAGGTTGATGAAGTATGTAAGAATGTAAACTCTACAATTAGGCCAAGTTCTAGTGTTCTCGTGACTTGTGAAATTCTTGAAGTCAAGTGGTTAGACTATATAACAATTTAGTTAGTTAACATTACTTGCATCTCCCAATATAGTTCTTTGACTTAAACTTAAATGAAATAGTAGTTTTGTTGTGAAGAATGAAAAAGTTTTATGCGTGTATTTAATAATTTATATTTGTATTTTTTCCTGTAATCCTAAGTGTTTTAGTATATTTCCTTCTTGTGATCAGTATTTTTTTAGACAACCTATTAAAACCATATGTTGTGATTATTTCTTTAATAATCAGCAGCCTCTATCTCTACTAATTTTGCAGATGATTGAAAGCAGTGCGCATGGAGATGAATATGATGGAGTGATCTTTTCCCAACTTGTATGTCCAAAGTTATTCATGAAAGTCAAGCATATTTTGTCTGACATCCTGTATCTTAATATTTCTCTCATCTGTTTGGTGTAGAACTTAATTGATCTTGCTGGATCTGAGAGTTCGAAAACTGAAACCACTGGACTAAGGAGAAAGGAAGGATCTTACATAAACAAAAGTCTTCTAACTCTTGGAACTGTAAGCCACAAATAATTTTTCTATCATAAAGTTATGGTGGAGTCTCTCACTAGTGAGTTTTGACATTTGTTTAAGACTTGTTACCTGCGTATTTATATTTTGTGCCAATTTGTATCATTGCACTGCAAGCTATTACTTACTTTTCTGGAAGTATTGTTTTAGGTTTCATTTTAACAATTTATGTCACATTCTGATCTGTGTAGGTAATTGGAAAATTAAGTGAGGGAAAGGCATCTCATGTTCCATATCGAGATTCTAAGCTTACTCGCCTGCTGCAATCTTCACTTAGTGGGCATGGGCATGTTTCGGTATGTATGGAAAGAAACCAGAGTTATTTACTGCTGAAAACAATTGTTTAATCTTATCCTGAAGTCAATCTCATTTTCTGAGCTGAACTGCATGTTCATGATATAATTTGATATACCCTATATCACTCACCTTTCCCTTACTTGTAAAACAATACAAGGGAATATCAGCATTGGGATTTTTTTTGACTTGTCTCTCACTTCTGTTTTCCATTCTTTCTAGCTTATCTGCACTATTACTCCTGCGTCAAGTAATATGGAGGAAACACATAATACACTAAAATTTGCGAGCAGGGCAAAGCATGTTGAAATCTATGCCTCACGTAATAAGGTTTGCTGGAAAACTAGGATATGATATGGCATTGCTGAAGAATTTGGGAAAACAAACACTAAAAGCTCACTGTTATACTTTTTGAATTATGTTTTATTCAGATAATTGATGAAAAATCTTTGATCAAGAAGTATCAAAAAGAAATATCAGTCCTTAAACAAGAACTGGATCAGCTGAGGAAGGGGATGCTTGTCGGTGTCCATCCAGAGGAAATTATGACCTTAAGACAAAAGGTTTCCTTTTGCCTGTTCTCTTGCACATTCTTTTTCTATTTTGGTTATGATGGAGGGATTTGCTAACCTATGTTACTAAGACTAAACTTTTGGTTTCCTATTAATAATTATATTAAAGATGATTCCTCTCATTTGGTTGTGAATTTGTTCTTTCTTTTTGAGACTATCTAGTCGATTTAGCTTATCCTGGTATTTTGAGTTCTGATGCTTGTTATATAGTTGGAAGAAGGGCAAGTGAAGATGCAATCAAGATTGGAAGAAGAAGAAGAAGCGAAGGCTGCTTTAATGAGTAGAATTCAGAGGCTAACCAAGCTAATACTAGTTTCTTCAAAAAACACAATTCCTGGTTTAAGTGATTTGTCCAGTCATCAAAGGAGTCTTTCTGTTGGCGAGGATGATGTAAGCTGCTCTTTCCGAGTTAGTTCTGTGAATAAGACATTTAACTTTACATATACATTTAATACCACTTTGAATTGTTGTATTTAAGCTTTTAAAAAATTGATCTTATATGGGTAGTCTGGATAAAAAATTAACAAAAATTTCATCTTCTCATTTTAAAGTTTGGAAAACGTTTCTTTGGTTGCTTGACATTATTCCTATGTTGATACATGCTGGTTAAAAATTGTTATTGAAAAACTTTGTAGTAACTATCATGTGGATCTTCCCTGAATTTGTCGCGGTACTATAATTGCTGAGTTTCTCTCAGTTAGATTTGTTGTTGGTTTGTCATTCTTCTGTTGTGGAGAAAATGTGGAGTTCGTTTTGATTTTGATTTCTTATGCGTTTCTGTACAGAAGTTGGATGTCCTACGTGATGGTACTTTGCTCATGGATAGCGAGAATCAGAAAGACTCTCCATCTTCTGTTTTGGGAACAGATCCTTATGAATTTAAACACAGAAGATCTTCCAGCAAGTGGAATGATGATTTATCAACAGGTGGCAGTACAATAACCGAATCGACTCAAGCGGGTGAACTTATCAGTGGTTCTTCCTGTGGTTCAAAGCTGCTAATAGTATGTTTATGCCTTGTGTTTCCTGCTTTGAAATATAATAGGAATCCTATTCATGCAATCAATGTGATTTGGAGTTATGGAATTGTAATTTACATTGTTTTGATGTCTGTGCTGGTTTGTAGGGAGGTATGACAATGTCAGATCAGATGGACCTACTAGCTGAGCAAGTCAAAATGATTGCTGGCGAGATTGCGTTCAGTACCAGTACCTTGAAGCGTTTGATGGAGCAATCTTCTAATGATCCTGAGAGCTTCAAAACCCAAGTAAATTTTCTTTCTATTTCTAATCATATTATTAAACCCCAAAATTTTATTGGTAGAAATTATGTTTCACACTGCTAGAACATGCATGGAGAACATGTAACTTTTTATAGCCAATGTATGTACAAGCTTACTTGACAGTTAGTTTACTCATTACTGTGATTATGTTGTAGACCTTCTTTCTATAGGATTCTTCAAGATAATTTCAAAGTTTATAATCTAATTTTCCCTTGTTGATACATAATCAACATATGTGGTTAATATTGGTTTTTGAATGGAAATGCAGTCTTGTTCTGTCTAAAGTATTTCACTGTCCAGCATCTCAGTTTAGTTGGCTGTACAATATCACACAATGAGGGTAGCGCTGTCCTTTCCATTATGAATAAGAGTCAAACTTGCAAATACCTTTTGGTGAGATAAACATTGCTGTATTGCAAGCATTGGTCTCTAGAGTAGTCTAGCTGTATATTAGAAAGAATAATATTTCATATTGTTTACAATAGTGATAATGGAAGTTTATTTGACAGAAGTTATGTTGTCATTTATATGCCTTGGTAATACATAATAAATGGTGGTAACCTTGCATAACCTATGTTTGTCTTTTACTTTCAATTTGTTTAACGCTGGAGTCTGGACTAACTGTCAGTACCTGCTTCTCATAATCAGATTCAGAACTTAGAACGTGAAATCCAAGAAAAAACAAGGCAAATGAGGGTGTTAGAGCAACGAATAATTGAGAGCGGTGAATCTGCAGTTTCAAATGCATCATTGGTTGATATGCAGCAGGTATGTTTAAATATTCCTTTTCGTCCTTTTTCATCAAATAATATTCCTCATGTCCTAAAAATTTGTGGTTTTATATGATAACTGATAGATTGCACAATGCTAATGTCATTTCTTCTGATTTTACAACAGACCTTGATGAGATTGATGACCCAATGTAATGAAAAGGGGTTTGAACTAGAGGTTAGTGAGCCATTAAATGTTTCTGTTAATTAAAATACTATTTGGGTCAGTAGAAGAATTTTGTTATGGGTTTCTTCATTTGTTCAGAACCAGATTGAAAGTTTACGTTGTAATGCATTATCTGGTACTAGCATTGTATTTAATGGTCTTGCCTATTTCTGACAATTTTGTTCTGTTCATCATTTGTTCTATATGTTTTGGTCTGTAATGCAGATAAAGTCAGCAGACAATCGCATCCTCCAAGAACAACTACAGAACAAGGTAAACCATGAGATATGTACATATTGTTTTATGTCAACCATGATAACTGTAAAACCTTGTTATCTCCTTTTATTATTCTCAGTGTTCAGAGAACAAGGAACTGCAAGAGAAAATAAGTCTGCTGGAACAAAAGCTGGCTTCAGCTGGTGGTGACAAATCTTATGAACAGTGTAGATCTGAAGAATACACTAATGATTTGAAAAAGAAAATTAAGTTTCAGGTGATATGTTAAATCTACTGTGTTCTCTCCCCCCTCCCCCCCCCCCCGGCATATGTATATGGTAGGTAGGAGGAAGCCATAAAGGAATTAGGAAGCATCACGTGGAATTGTTCCCCGACAAGCCTGAGAACATGATCATAGTTTTGAGTCTCATAATTTTCTTAGTGTGATTCTACTAATTTCTGTATGGCTGCTTACTGAAAATTTGTCCTAGCCTAATTATGATAGAAAAACTACTGATAATTATTCTTTGATGGCTTAAAATGTCTGTGAGACTGATGATCTTTTATCCCTAAAAAAATTGGTTATCTTTGTGTGCGCTTTTCTGGAATCATTTATTGAGTGGAAAAGGATCTACTTTTTTTGTATTGTGGCAAACCCTGAATGCAACTGTTGAATCATTTCCGTGTATATCATAGTGTTCAGATACAGTGCCTCAATGACCAACTGTAATAGAGTCCCTGTGAGATATACCGATGTTCTTACAGTGTTATGTTGCTTGTTGGGTAGTTCCTTTCTTCCTAACGCTATAGTTTACATCCATGATTATAAAGTTGGTACTGTGCTCTTAAGGGCCTGTCAAATGATATTTTTATAGTTCTTTTAGGTTTCTTTTGCTAGATTATCTAAATTTCAAGTCAAGTAGTTTATTTGCTGTATGTGCATCTCTTGCAAGCAGTTGTTCTGTTATTCTCACATTGCTAGACTCATACTCACCACTGCTTTTTGTATGAGAATGCTAGGGCTAATTTCTTCAGCTTGGTGGTTTGGCCTATTTAGTGTATAGGCCAAATTTTCCTGTGCCAAGATGATTTACTTGGAGGGTTGGGCAATATCTATGGATTTAATATGTAGGATGATTTGATACAATAATATGTAAGGTTTGCACCTTCATCCTTTATTTATTTGTTCTATCTTAGCAGGAGGTTGAGAATGAGAAATTAAAGCTAGAACACATTCAGATTTCAGAGGAAAACAGTGGATTACACGTGCAGAATCAAAAACTGTCTGAAGAAGCTTCTTACGCCAAAGAACTGGCCTCTGCTGCTGCTGTTGAACTGAAGAATTTGGCTAGTGAGGTCACCAAGCTTTCATTACAGAATGCAAAGCTGGAAAAAGAATTGCTGGGTGCTCGAGATTTGATGAATTCCAGAGGCTCGAGCTTACAAGCTGGTAATGGTGGTAACCGCAAGTTTAGTGATGGCATGAGACCTGGTCGGAGAGGCCGGCATTCTGGACGATCAAATGAAGTTTCGGGAATAGTTAATGATGATTTTGATTCTTGGAACCTTGATCTAGATGATCTTAAGATGGAGTTACATGCAAGAAAACAAAGGGAGGCCACCCTTGAGGCTTCTTTGGCTGAAAAGGAATTTGTAGAAGATGAATACAGGAAGAAGGTTGAAGAGGCAAAGAAAAGGGAGGCTGCTTTGGAAAATGATTTAGCAAACATGTGGGTTCTAGTTGCTCAGTTGAAGAAAGAGGGGGGAGCTGAATCAAACACTACGGAGAAGCAAAAGGATGAAATAGACCATGTGAGCAACCCAAGAACATATGATGGTGAGAGCAACAACACGGTTCTTAAAGAGAGGCAAGTTTTTGAGGTTACAAAACCAGCCCATGACATTCCCAAGGAAGAACCCCTTGTAGCTCGATTGAAGGTGAGATTTATGTTTCGTAATTGCATTTACTTTCGTGCACATGCACTAGCATGTCTGTATGATTAAAAATTGAAGCCGACATCTGTTGCGTAAACATACATGCTTTCATGTTGTTTTCATTTTAATTGGGAAGGAAACAAAATAGTAGAAAAGAAACACTCACACGTGTCTGCAATATTCATTTTCCATTTTGCTCCCTTTTTTGCTTCAAGGGTGGGTGTTTGGGGGGTGGGGGGATCAACTTGTGGGCAATATGTATGTTTCTGAAGCTACAGATATCATAGACTTTATTTATGCTCAATTTTAAGTTAAGGGAAGTCATTTACATGTCGTACCTCATTTTGTGAATGTGAATGGTCAATTTTTTAATGGTTGATTCATCTGTTAGCTATTTCACAGTTTGTTACACGGGTATTTTATGCTGTGTAAACTGAAGCTACCAGATGACAGACCAACTTATCTCTGTTTCTGAAGCTATAGATACCATAAACCTTGTCTCTTGCATGTCTTGCATATATATATATATATATATATATATATATATATATATATATATATATATCGTGTTCATCTCTACTCAATTGTAAGTCACGGGAAGTTATTTTCTTTGGGGACCCTCATTTTGTGAGTTTTAAGCGGTAACTTTTTATAATTTGATTGGTTAGTTTTCTCATAATATTGTATTAGGGTATTTAACTGTTCCCTAAGTGAGGTTAGATGTTGATCCGTTCTTTTACAAGGCTTGCTAGCATTTCCTGTTGTCATCCCCGTCAAATTCTCTTAGTACCTTATGTTTTACAAGTATGCTTCTTGTATAAATGGACTAACTTTGCATGCACAATTAGAATACTTTTTCAACATAGCTTGATTAATTGTGGAAAGTTCTGTCTATTTCAATGTTATAATTTACTTGAGTTTTCTTTGGATAAGGTTAGAATTTAGTCCGGGTTAAGAGTGGTCTCAGAAATGTATCCTTGATTAGGGTTCTGTAATGTGGTTTTTTTAATTTTATTGTTTTGACATGAATGCATTCAGGCTCGAATGCAAGAGATGAAGGAAAAAGAACTCATGCACCTGCCAAATGGGGATGCAAATTCTCATGTATGTAAAGTATGTTTTGAATCAACAACTGCGGCAATGCTTCTTCCTTGCAGGCATTTTTGTTGTAAGTTAGAGCCTTCATCTGTTTGACCTTTGTAAGCCTTTTGCACAATATTTTCATGGTTCTGACATTTGGTAGCATTTGCAGTGTGTAAATCTTGTTCGCTTGCATGTTCTGAGTGTCCAATTTGTCGCACAAAGATTGCAGATAGGATTTTTGCTTTCACTTCTTGATAGTATACTTAACACCCTCAAATGAAGGTATTGCATCTAGTTATTGTATTTTGCTTTTCCATAAAAAAAATTAAAGACTATGCATGATGATCCGTGTCATAAAACATATGAACATGGAACCTGAAAGATGGTTTCCCTTTTCATACTGTTCATTGCAATAATTATATATAAAATTTTAAGAAAGGAGAGTACTATTCCTTTGCGGCAACATGTATAGGGTATATCCAAGTCTTTGCGAGTCCGACAGTTTTTATTCGAGTCATTTGTAGTCTCAGCTCTTGGTCATATTTTATACAAAAGTTTGATTGATTTTGTTTACCCAAATTAAGTAGAATGAATTACTGACATCTTCTCATGATAATTTTTTATTTCCATTTCCTTGCAGGAATTATTCATCATTCACCTGCTTGTTGTGTTCTCTGTGCCATAGCGGGTGCCATTCTTTTATTGGTCAACCTGTATGTAACCGTCTAAAAGGTATAATAGTATTATTCCGTGTGTATTTCCTTTTCCTCCCAATGGACTGTAAATAAAACAAAAAAGGAAAATGAAGTTGCTCCATGTTATGTGTAAGCGGTTAAGCAACTTGGAGAAAGAACTAGTAAAGAAAAAAAGAGAAAAATTAAACAAAAGTTTATACATTTGAAGATTTCTTTGCCGGACATGTGTTTTCTCTGTTACTGAACGTAAGAGTGTTGTGATCTGTCCATGTACCTGTTGTTGTAATATATGAGGAGAACTATGTAACCTTTCACAAGTAATGCTTTTTGTCGTCCCTTGCATGAATCTTTTACTTTCTACTTCTAATCCAAAACTTGATTTTTCCCGGCCTGATTTTGGAGTCTGATTTAGTGATGTTAACGTATATTGAGGTTCCAGTAAAGTCAAATATCCAAGTATTGCCTCTTCCAAATTACTATTAAAATAAACTTTCTCAAGACTATGAAAGTATGGTTGGATTGGTTGAACCGTCTTTACTACGTGAGCAAAGAACACAAGTCCTATTATACATACGGTGAAAAAAGAAAAATCAATGTAGTGATCTCTTTCCGTATATAAAATTCTACCAAGAAGAATCCCTATATTTCTTGGCTGATGGAAGATTGGCCTCTGGAACTGTTACTGAACGATCTTTACTCCATTTCCTTGCTAGCTATTTATTCCACTTGTTCAATGAAATTGATCATGAGAATTGCGGTGGAGCTTGGGGGACCCAATCATGTGATGGGAGAGGTCCCAACATATTATCATTAAACTGTAGCTAATCAACCCCCAAAAATATAAATTAGCAAAACAGTGTCATCATATAATACACCAGTTTCATCAATTCTTTCAACATATTCCTGTCCCAAATTCTGTTAACATTTTGAAATTATTTAACACATTTAAACTTCAGAGCCAACGCTACTACTATTAGAAGTGCAATTTCAATAAAATCTATATAAAAAAATTCTATTAGTAATGCGTCTTGTAACCTGTGCAACAAGCATAATTTTGAATCATTTACTCTCAAATTTAAGGTTATAAAATGAGCAAACAGTTCGGACTCGATTCGAGTTTGACTTGAAATATAAATGAGTTAAATATGAGTAAATTTTAAAATTTAATAAATTACTCGAACCTTTCTCAAATTGTAATTTTCTATTAATATTCGGATTATATTCGTTCGAAAAGTTCAAACTGCTCAGACACGATTTGATATTGTGCTCGACTCGGTAGCTAAATGAGCCTCAATCAAATCTTATTTTATACTCAATAAATTTTGTGAACCAAAATCTGACCAACTCAATTGAAACAACCCGAGTCAAATCCCAAATTAATCCAAAGGACGTTACCAGCCTTCGTGTCTCCACCTCCGGCAACCCGATCGGATGACCCGACCCGAGCTTTTGAGAGTCGGCTTTGATACCATATGAAACAACCCGGGATTTGAGAGTCGGCTTTGATACCATATGAAACAACCCGGGTCAAATCCCGAAACCACTGGCCCAATAGCCCATCACAGGCTCCCAAAAGGTCATGACTTGAAGGTACTATTGGTAGTAACTTATTTACTTATATGCTGACAAATTTTTTTCCTATCTTTCGATGTGGGACTGGGGTGTTACATCAATACTCTACTCGACTTGGATTCGTTTACACCCTTATTCAAAATTGAGACAGCCATAGCCAGAGGGAGTATGTTTGTTATACAAGAGTAATGCTAGAGACGAACTTATTTTACAATTTGTTAATGTGACATACTTCATCTCAGCATATTGATGAACAGATTACTTCAATATAGTCTTCGGAGATGGAGTATGTTACATCAGTAAATTATAAAATAATTGTAGAATAAGTTGTGTCTCTAGCATTATTCTTTATATAATATATGATGTGAGGATGTCACGTAGTGCAAACCTTACATAAACTGATAAAGCATGAAGGATCAAGAAAATGTTGGACGTGCCATCAGTAATATTATTGATGAAAAAAAAATATCATCTTACCAACTCGGTAACTCCTCTGTTTCAAGCAAAAACTTTTTCACATTTTTAAACTATAAATTGATCACTCCGTCGTTGCTTTACATTTAATCTAAGATGCCCTTTTGTTTCAAATAAACTTTTTTTTTTTGTAAACTTGTTTTTTTCAATCAAATCGAGTTTTGAAAATGTTTTGAGAAAAAGGAATAATTATATGCATGTTCATGTTCACGTCCATGCTTATTTTTACATAATTATGCATGCATATAGTTTAATTTAATTAATACCCGACAAATATCACAATGAAGGAGGGGAGTCTTTGAAGGAGAGAAAACCGGTGGTGTTTGCTGGCAAGCTTGTTAGCATGGTGTACTCGGCTGTCACAGAGGGCGGTTTAATTCATCCGCAGAACAGAATATTGAGGCCTCTTCTTCCTCACAAACATCACACTGGATCTTCATTCTCTCTCTCTTTCAGCTAGCTAGACTAGGTAGGAGTGGTTATATATGTGTGTGTAAGGGGTTAGTATGAAGTTTATTTTGAGGTAAGTTGGTCAATTGATCAATAGAATACTGACACGCAGGCAAAGTTGTATATGTGTCAGTATTCTATTGGTCAATTGACCAACTTACTAAAAAAATAACTTCATGCTAACCGGATCCTATATATATATATATATATATATACGGGGAGGATCTCCAACGGACCAAATAAGCGGACCAATGAACGGATCAAGGCAAAAAAACACGCGGGTCGGGTTTAACCCGCGTGTTTTTACGGATTAAACCCGACCCACGTGTTTTTTCTTGATTCATTCGTTTATTTATTCATCTTTTAATCTGCTTTTCACAGATATATATATATATATATATATATATATATATTATATAGTTAGTTAGTTATTAGAGAATTAAGTCAATTGGGAAAGGGTCGAAATATTATGGTTGGGAAAGCACAACTATGTTTCCAGGGCTATTTAGCTCTTTCTACGCTATATCGGAAATCTCTGGGAAAAAAAGCAATAAATCTCTCTTTCTTTATATATCTCTATACATCTATATATCTATACGAGGGTCGAGGAGTGATCGATTCGATTTATAGAGAAATGCAACTTTGAATTGTACGTCCAGTGACTCGTTAAATTTGAAGATTCACGCAATTTTAATAAATCTTCATATATAAAAATGATTCATAACTGTACAACTATATATATAGTATTATAATACATCTCTCACCATTCAAACTTTTATTAAATGATCATTAATATATATTTACAGTCGCTCGCTCCCCAAATAATTAAAGTATATCCTTCTTAAAAATAATTATTGTCTGTATAATTAAATTACAGACCAAAATAATATTTGAGAGATGTGTTATATGTTCTTTAGGCATAGTTGTAAAGTGCAAGTTGAAGAAGCCTTTTGAAATAGTATGCCAAAACAAGTGAAACAATTTGCATCAAGATTTATTAATAGGATTATTATTTTGTTATATATATATATATATTATTTGGTTCGATCTCCTTTAATATCACTAACTAATATTAAGTGGAAGTTAATCCAGAGATATTAATAGGGCTTTGCAATGGTCTGCAGTGTTCTTATTGGGCTCATGCCCATCCTTCCTATTGGCCTCCTTGTTGTTTAAGTGGTAGTCTAAGGCTATGTTTGCTGGCTGGCATTATGAAAACAAGATGAAAGTATTCGAAAGGGGCCAAATGGCTTTTGTCATGAAATTTTTTTTAGTCTCTTAAAGTATATATGTTGTTCCAAATTTAAAAATTCTTATAATAAATTGTACGTCTTTATATTTTAATTAAGGACAAATTTTTAATTTCAGAACGGGGGGATAATTTTTTAAAGTAATTAACAAATAGAAGTTTTCCAAGAAAATAAAAAACAAAATAAAGTCAACCAGTCTAACATGGTAACAAAATAAAAATAAAAATATTAACAGTAATTTCGGACAGATCTAAACCCCACAATCCATTCCTAATTCGAAGCATACAGTAGTACTACAAGTATTATGTGATTATTAATATGGTGACTTTCTTCAAAAGATCACCACCGTTCAATACAAATCCAACGGACTTTATAAATTATCATTATTAATACGCAAATAAATCATTTTACTATCGACCATTTGTAAACGAATCCCGTCTCTATAAAAAATAACGCAGAAAGCACTTAAAACTTTCATCTCTGTCTCTCTCCTCCTCAGCTCGCGATCTACGAGCCTATAAATTTCTCTCTATATGTATGTATATGTTTCTGTTCCATAAGCGGTTTATCGAATCTGATCCGTATTAGAAGTTGTCAAATCTGAGGTAAAAGTTGATTTTACTATTTGTAAATTCGTTGAATCTGAGGCCTTTTATTTTTGCAGATCGGTAGTCGATTAATCTCATAAGGTTTTTAATTTGTTACTGAATTATGTTATCACTTGAATTTTATTCTATTTTGTGTTTACACTTTCATTGATCTGATCTGAATGTTTGTATTTCGTTTTTGAACGTGCAATTAGGTTTTGGTTTGTGGATTTAGAGTGTAGAAAATGTTGACGAAATTTGAAACGAAGAGTAATAGAGTGAAAGGACTGAGTTTTCACAGTAAGAGACCTTGGATTCTTGCTAGTCTTCACAGTGGTGTGATCCAGCTATGGGATTACCGAATAGGGACACTCATTGATAGGTTTGATGAGCATGATGGACCTGTTCGTGGTGTTCACTTTCACAAATCTCAGCCCCTTTTTGTTTCTGGAGGTACAATCTTTTGGCATTATTCATTTTTGATTTATAAAATTTTCATTTTAAAAAGGTCAAGTCTTTTATAATTATTCTTAGAAAGAAAATGCGGTGATTGAATCATTATATTTTGTTTATGGATGCTCCTAAGAATGGGAAACTTACTTCTTTTTTTCTTCTAAACTTCTGTGATTGAGCTGGATGAATTTTTAGATTAGCTTTCCGTTTTCATTTTCAAGAATATTTCATAGTAATGTGTTTATGCAGCCATTATGTTTAGAATGGAATAAGAATAATGATTTTTTAGTGAACGGAAAACGCACTGAAGTATATTATAGAGGGAGGTATTATACTCTTTGGATATAAGCTAAACACATTACTCTACTAATTTTACACTAAAAGAAACTTAAAAAATTATTATAAAATTGGTAATGAAACACAGTAATCATTTTCAGAAAATTTAGAAAACAGAAATTGAAATAAAAACAAGAGCATAATATGAATGAAGAAAAGGTAGCCAAACTTACCCTAATTTTATCCGTAAAATGCAAAATGTTCAGGTTGAATTAAAATTTTGTTTATGGACTCCCATAAAGTTTAATACTTTCAGTTTATAAGAGTGTGATTGAGTTCAGAAATATTTAGAGATTTGTTCGACTTACTCCGATGGTGAATGGTTATTTCGGTTGCCTACATTCATAATGATTTTGAAGAATCATCTACTACAAGAGATAATCTCATTATGGATAAACTTATCCCAAAAAAAAATGGAAAAATCCACAAAAATAGCTGCAATTGCTTCATGTGGGATTAAAGTTGTAAATGAACTGAGTCGAACCGAGTATTGAGTTGTTCATATTTGGTTCACAAAATTTATCGAGTATAAAATAAGATTTGATTTTGACTCGTTTAGTTACCGAGTCGAACACGATTTCGAATCGAGCCCGAGCAGTTTGAACTTTTTGAACGAATATAATCCGAGTATCAATAGAAAATTGCAATTTGAAGACGTTCGAGCAATTTATCCAACTTTAAAATTTGCTCATATTTGAATCATTTATATTTCGAGTTGAGCACGAATCGAATTTCGAGTACGAATCGAGCTTGAACTGTTTGCTCATTTTACAGTCTTGTGTGAGACTCCAATTCTGCTCTAATGGATATGTGGGGATTATGAAGTTATACGCTTTTACTTTCCATTTAATTCCATTTCAATGAATGCAAAATGATTTGGACAAGTTGTTGATGACCTTGCTGTGGTATAGTTTGATGGATGCTTTAGAAAAGACAAGTTCTTGTGTCAGTGTGCATTTACATTTTTCCTTTTATAAATTTGTGGTTATGCAGGAGATGATTATAAAATTAAAGTTTGGAACTACAAGTTGCATAGGTGTTTATTTACTCTTCTTGGACACCTCGATTACATCCGCACTGTGCAGTTTCATCATGAGCATCCTTGGATTGTGAGTGCAAGTGATGACCAGACTATCAGAATCTGGAATTGGCAGTCACGCACTTGTATCTCTGTTTTGACTGGGCACAACCATTATGTAATGTGCGCTTTATTCCACTTAAAAGATGACCTTGTTGTATCAGCATCACTTGATCAGACAGTTCGTGTCTGGGATATTGGTGCCCTTAGGAAGAAAACTGCATCTCCTGCTGATGATATTCTGCGTTTGAGTCAGATAAACACTGATTTTTTTGGTGGCGTTGATGCTGTGGTCAAGTATGTATTGGAAGGTCATGACCGTGGAGTCAACTGGGCTTCATTTCATCCCACCTTGCCTTTAATTGTGTCGGGGGCTGATGATCGTCAAGTAAAGCTGTGGCGTATGAATGGTTAGTAATTGAAGAAATGTGCTGTATGCCTTTTTAACTTTTCATATGTCCATTTAAGTAGATGTTAGATACTCTTTACCCCAAAGTGTGTATTACCTGGACTGCTTGTTATTCAAATAATTAATTTATTACTTGCTAGAAAGATTCTCAGATACATTTCTTCTTTTCAGATACAAAGGCTTGGGAAGTGGACACATTGAGAGGACATATGAATAACGTTTCATGCGTCCTTTTTCATGCCAAGCAGGATATAATCGTTTCCAACTCAGAGGACAAGAGTATTCGTGTTTGGGATGCAACAAAGCGGACTGCCATCCAAACTTTCCGTCGTGAGCATGACCGGTTTTGGATTCTTGCATCTCATCCGGAGATGAATCTGCTGGCGGCTGGTCATGATAGTGGGGTTATTGTTTTTAAGTTGGAGAGAGAAAGGCCTGCGCTTTCGGTTAGCGGTGATTCTATGTTCTATGCAAAGGATCGCTTTCTGCGGTTTTATGAGTTTTCAACTCAGAGAGAAACACAAGTTATTCCAATAAGACGCCCTGGCTCTACTAGTTTGAATCAGAGTCCGCGAACTCTGTCATACAGTCCTACAGAAAATGCTGTTCTTATCTGTTCTGATATTGAAGGTGGATCTTATGAGCTTTATATCATACCTAAAGACAGTATTAGCAGGGGAGATACGGTGCAAGAGGCAAAAAGAGGTATTGGTGGATCGGCTATTTTTGTGGCTCGGAATCGTTTTGCTGTGCTCGACAAAACCAACAATCAAGTGTTGGTCAAGAACCTGAAGAACGAGATTGTTAAAAAGAGTGTTCTACCGATAGCTGCTGATGCAATATTCTACGCCGGAACAGGTAACTTGCTTTGTAGGGCAGAGGAGAGAGTGGTTATATTTGACCTCCAGCAAAGGATTGTTCTTGGTGATCTTCAAACACCTTTTGTGAAGTATATTGTCTGGTCGAATGACATGGAGAACATTGCTTTGCTTAGCAAACATGCAATAGTGGTTGCTAGTAAGAAGCTTGTGCACCAATGCACACTTCATGAAACAATTCGAGTCAAGAGTGGTGGCTGGGATGATAATGGAGTTTTTATTTATACGACTCTGAATCACATCAAGTACTGCCTACCTAATGGAGACAGTGGGATAATAAAGACGCTTGATGTCCCGATATACATCACAAAAGTTTCGGGGAATAAGATATATTACTTGGATCGTGATGGAAAGAACAAGGTGGTAGTTATTGATGCTACAGAATATATTTTCAAGCTGTTCTTGTTGAAGAAGAAATACGACAACGTTATGAGCATGATAAGAAACTCGCAGCTCTGTGGGCAGGCAATGATTGCTTATTTGCAGCAGAAGGGGTTTCCCGAAGTTGCTCTCCATTTTGTGAAAGATGAGAGAACTCGTTTTGGGCTTGCATTGGAGAGTGGCAACATTCAGACTGCAGTTGCTGCAGCTAAGGAAATTGATGAGAAGGATCACTGGTATAGGTTGGGGGTTGAGGCCCTTCGCCAGGGTAATACTGGTATTGTTGAATACGCTTATCAGAGGACAAAGAATTTTGAGAGGTTGTCTTTCCTTTATCTTATAACTGGTAATATTGAAAAACTGTCCAAGATGCTTAAAATTGCTGAAGTCAAGAATGATGTGATGGGTCAGTTTCATAATGCTCTTTATCTTGGTGACATTCAAGAGCGTGTCAAGATTTTGGAGAATGCTGGACACTTGCCGCTTGCTTATATCACGGCTTCCGTTCATGGTCTACAGGATGGTGCTGAACGGCTAGCAGCCAAGTTGGGAGACAATGTTCCCACCTTGCCAAATCGTAAGGCACCCTCCCTTCTTATGCCCCCAATTCCAATATTGTGTGGTGGAGATTGGCCCCTCTTGAGGGTCATGAGAGGCATTTTTGAGGGTGGGCTGGACAATATTGGTAAGGGTGCTCCTGAGGAGGATGATGAGGCTGCTGATGCTGACTGGGGTGAAGAATTGGATATGGTTGATGTGGATGATGCCTTAGAGGGTGGGGTAGCTGCTGAGGAAAATGAGGAAGATGGAGGATGGGACCTTGAGGAATTGGAGCTTCCTCCTGAGGCAGATACTCCTAAGGTTTCTGTTAACTCTTGCTCGACATTTGTAGCCCCAACTCCTGGCATCGCTGTAAGCCAGATTTGGACTCAGAGATCATCTCTTGCAGCTGAACATGCTGCAGCTGGTAATTTTGACACTGCTATGCGGTTGTTAAGCCGGCAATTAGGAATAAAAAACTTTGCTCCTTTGAAATCAATGTTTCTTGAGCTTCACACGGCAGCCATACTTATCTACGCGCGTTTGCATCTGCTCCAGTTTTATCAGTTGCGGTGGAACGGGGATGGACTGAATCTGCTAGCCCTAATGTAAGGGGTCCACCCGCACTAGTGTTCAATTTCTCTCAGTTGGAAGAGAGACTGAAGGCTGGTTACAAAGCGACGACAGCTGGGAAATTCTCTGAAGCTCTTCGGCTATTCCTCAATATTCTACACACTATCCCTCTGATTGTCGTTGAGTCAAGAAGGGAAGTTGATGAAGTTAAGGAATTGATTATTATAGTGAAAGAATATGTTTTGGGTCTGCAGATGGAGCTGAAGAGAAAGGAGCTCAAAGACAATCCTATCCGCCAGCAGGAGCTTGCAGCCTATTTCACCCACTGCAACCTTCAAATACCACATTTGAGGCTAGCGCTACAAAACGCAATGACTGTATGTTTTAGGGCCAAGAACCTTAATACAGCTGCCAACTTTGCTAGAAGACTTTTAGAGACCAACCCAACCAACGAGAACCAAGCCAAGACGGCCAGGCAAGTGCTGCAGGCTGCTGAGAAGAACATGAAAGATGTGTCTCAGCTGAACTATGATTTCAGAAATCCTTTTGTGATTTGTGGGGCCACACATGTTCCCATCTACCGTGGCCAGAAAGATGTGTCATGCCCATACTGCAGTTCCCGGTTTGTGCCAAGCCAAGACGGGCAGCTTTGTACTGTTTGTGATCTTGCAGCAATCGGGGCAGATGCTTCAGGTTTGTTATGTTCTCCATCGCAGATAAGATGATGAATCTGCTGAACCATGAGCACACATAATAGACCTTTACTATACGCAGTGAGATGTTCCATGTTGATCTTTCCACATTTCTGCAGGCAATGGTGATGATATTGAACAAAATTCTTGTTCCATTAAGTTGAGTGTGCTGTTCTTCCCCTCCCCCTCCCCCCTCCCCCCCTCCCCCCACTACCCTTTTAGTTTATATCCTTTCTATCCCCTTATATTATGATGTTCTGTCTAATAAACAACTTGAAAATTTTGAGGTAGGCTATTTTTGTTAGTTGTTCATAGACAAGAATGGCAAGGTTCCCTGTTAAGTAGATGATGGTCATAGTAAGAATGCTTAGATGTTACCTTATGCAGCTGACAGATGGCAGCGGGAGATTTGCCTTTTCGGTAACGGATTGGGGCCTTTATTGGTTGTGAAAATTTTAGTTACCCTTTGTACTTTTTCTACTTTCTTTTTAGATAATTAAATATTTTGATGTATCTTTACAATTACATTTTTTTTGCTTATTTGATTAAATATGTTCTTTGGGCTATGGTTGTCCTATCCCATCTATTATCCTTTGTTCAAGATGAAGCTTTATGTTACACACAAGATTTATGGCTGTTTGTTAGCACAATTCTTAATTCAGTTATTACATGTATTATGGATGAGTGGTACAAAAAGTTTGGATTAAAAAGGAGTTTTGTTAATGGTTCTGGTCGCAATTATGTACGTAGAAATGATAGATTGCATACGCAGATCTATATTGAACCCTTTTTTTTTCTAGAAAAGAAAGAGCATTTTACTTCTTTAATAATGAAATGTTTCTTTTGCCTACAAGTTGGAGGGGTTTTGATCTTCAAGGTGGAAAGTCTTTATTCCATGCACTCTCTATAATTGTGGCAAACCATCTGTTCTATTTGGCACCTTTTGCTACTTTTACCTTCCCATATTTTTTGTGTCTTTTCTATCCAAGTGTCTAAACTCAACTTCTTCAAACTAAATTATGGCAGTTTTAGCCACATGGATCATTTGTGTTGGGGGTGGGGGTGTTGTTTTGTGGTTCACTGCCTCAGGCTATGATTTAGAAGGAAATGTTTGAATTGCCATTCCTGTTTGCAATTTCAATGCACAGAGGAGTGCAGCCATGGGATATGTGAGCCATGACAGTTGACGGAGATTAGCCATCCTAGGCTGTGTGGATGAGTTGAATGTGCAAGTTGGGTCTGGTCGTGGGAGGTAGACGTGTAGTGGTAAGTGGACTTTAGTTTGGTTTATTTGGTTAGTAAGAATATTTTGGGGATTTGAAAATTTTGAAAGCATAGGAAGTGTTTCAGGTTCCACTAGCCGTTTTGGTTGTATTGGAGTATGGGATGGATAATTTCTGCAGCAAAATTACAGTTATCTTAGGATTGAAAAGTAAAGACGTGATCATTCTAGTTTAGTTCGATGAAACTAAAGTTGTCTGGGGATTTTGAAGGTGAAGAATTTGGCTGGTCAGGTGAGGGTGAGGGGTGATTGGATATTGATTTGCTCTTGGTAGAAAACATTTGTTATGGGGTTGAAATTTCTGGGAGGAGTTTCTTGAAATCCGGTATAACTCCTTTGAAAGTAGAAAGACCCATTGGTACAAAGAATTCTAGTAACCTATCATTATGAGAGGGAGACCCAAATGGTCCTGGGGAAGGAAAAACCTTTCATTGATAAATCATCCCCAGAACTTTCCCCAACCTGTTTGCCAGCATTTTGTTTGGGCACGAGGATAGGACAGACAGAGGACACTAGTCCGAAACCCACCCAGATCGGAAGAGTTGAGAAGCCTACTTGTTCGAGAGCAAGTTCTGAGTTCCACTTTTCAAGGATGAACTTGCAGGTGCATCGAGTGATTTTACAAATTAGCATTTATATATTTATTTTTCGTGGTTAGTCGAAAGAAATCATGAAAATAGTCTTTGTCTAACAGTTAACACTGAGGTATTATGACTTATAAGTCATAGTTCGATTCTCACTAGACTACTTTATTTATTTCTTTATTACGTGAAGTGCGTTTCTTTCTCCTCTATGGAGGTTTGATTGATTTTTAGAGATCAAAGGGGTTCAATTATTGACTTAACACTTGACGTTGGTGGGGTTTCGGTTTTAGGCTTTTAGCACTATTATATTGTTTTTTGAAAGCAATTTCTATGCAACAAACCAGATAGATATATACATTTGCATGTAAATTACGTAGGACCTCCCGTTGTTTACGTAGGCATGTGAAGAATCTCGTGGGTTTGAAAAGATGAGATCAAATAGCACCTTTAACAAACATTGCCTTGTTCTTGCACTCTTGTCTGCTTCTGGTTCTTCCTCATATTTTAATTAATTAATTCACTATTTCTCTAAAAAAAATATTTTCAAATACAATTTTGATATTTTTACATAAAATAGAATCCATCCTACTCTCAATATTACCTACTTCATTTCTTATTTGAGCAAATACTAATAAAACAATTAGTTAATTAACCATTTTAAGCATAAAATCAAAATTTGTCATCTACTTCAGGAATGCATACCAAATTGCAATTAATTAACATCTATATGAAATTAATACACTTATATTAATAAAAACTTATAGTAGAAAAACACTTCTAACAACCTGAAAATTGTCTCTTAACTAAGGCTATATTTGTTTGCAAGCATTATATTTGAGATAAGACTATTAATCCCAAGTGTCTTGTTTGTTTTCAAATTTAAACTTGAAAATATTAATTTAGAGATTATAAAATGACTTAATAGTTTTGTAATTATAATTATAATCTCGGGATTATAATCTTAGGATTAATAGTCGATCTTGAGATTATAATCTTTGCAAACAAATATAGCCTAAGGGTTTAAATGAACCGAGTCGAGTATTGACCATTGAGTTACTCAAATTTAATTTATAAAATTTATCAAGTATAAAATAAAATTTAATTGAGACTCGTTTAACTACTTGTTAAGCATAACCTAACCTAACGGAACGAATAGATTAAAGGACAATGGGTTCTGATATTCAACCTAGATTAATTGATACTATAATCTTATTTATATAATATCTCATTCTTTATTAATTATAAATGCCGGTACGGCGGTACCCAACTAACTACCTACCGATATTACATACACATTTACAGTTACCCTTTGTCCGATGCTTGGCCGGCAGTGGTCCATTTTTTATCAATCAATAAAATAAAATCAATGTACAGTCTGTTTGTGATAGTTGAATTTTGAATAGAAAATGAAATTAAAGTTTTAGTAAAATCTAGACGTATTTAAAGCCTAAAAATTGGACTTACTCAACTTATTTACTACGTAGTGACAACAATTTTAATACATACATATATTTAAAATTAAATTTTGACTAAATTACTAATTATGCAAATATCATCTTGTTGGTGTCCAATCTTCTCACTCAGTGTTTGCCCCATTATCTTGTTCGTGCTTAATTGTAAAAGAATACACTACTTTGTATAGTTTGTGTCACGCCATGATTTGAGTTTCCAGTAAATATATTATCACATAAAATCGCTCACATACATTCACATGCAATGCATATTTTGATGATTAACTTATGACAGTAACAACGAAAAACTCTAGCTAGCTAGTTGAACAATAAACAAAATAATTATTGATCAATATGCTGAGATAGAGTATGCCACATCAACCGTTTGTAAAATATTTGTAAAATAATTTGTGTATATAGTATTACTCTATACTAGTTGATAGCCCGTGCAATGCACGGACTAATTTAAATAATGAATTATATAATTTATTAACACGATCGTCCTCGAAATTGAAGATATATTATCTATTATAATAATTTAAAATAACTTTTGAGACCATTCATCATATTTATTGAATTTCTTTTTAATTCAATAAATTATATTATAAATATAAACTTACAAATATATAAATAATTGTGAATTTCTTATTTACACACCCGGAGATGAATACACACATGGAGATTTTTATAACTAATTTATAATTCATACACACTACGAATTCATAACAAAATTCTCTTAAATTGAACACCAAACCCTGCTCATTTAACAAAATAACTTTACAGCTTGCTCTATGTCACTATTCTTCAAGTACCCACTGATGATGGCTGTCCATGTCACCACATTATGAACTCTATGATTTGTACAAAATAATTTGAAGGTATCATTCATCTCACTGCACTTAGTGTAGTTTACCGTAAGTGTTGTCCTGATATTTGGATCAG
The DNA here is from genome assembly GCA_020205605.1 of Panax ginseng. Classification (NCBI taxonomy): domain Eukaryota; kingdom Viridiplantae; phylum Streptophyta; class Magnoliopsida; order Apiales; family Araliaceae; genus Panax; species Panax ginseng. The sequence continues at coordinate 101,818,504 of CM035141.1, read as the reverse complement.
ATTCAAACCCACTCTTCATAACCCGGGAGTGGAGTTGTCTTGCAAAATCAACTTCTTTAAGGTTTGCACATAACCTTATATTCCATTCAATGTTAAGCCTATTGTACCTTATTTCTCATGTCATAGACAGGCCTCAACAGCATTCTTCTTGTCATTAGTTTCTTTCATAACTCTATCTTGCAATGCCATTTCAAATTCCTTCTCCACTGCTTTCTGCACATCTGCAGGTGCCATTCCCCCATATACCAACTCTGCCACAGGTATGTTAAGTCTTTTTCACCTTCTTCTTTGGAACCTCAACCTTCATTCCAAATTACTAATCCATTAGATGCAAGGGTGATGCAGATTGTAGCATCTTAAGAATGACAAATTAGAAATAATAATGCATGATGTAAATGCATATGATTGAACACCAAAAGCACCATATTAAATGGCATATGCTTAAACAATAAAAGTCAAAGATGCAAAATGAGCAAACAGTTCAAACACGATTTGTACTAGACTAAAAGTTCGATTTGAGCTCAACTCGAAATATAAATGATTCAAATATGAGCAAATTTTAAAGTTCGATAAATTACTCGAATATCCTTAAATTGTAATTTTCTATTGATAATAATATTTGTTCGAAAAGTTCAAACTGTTCGAGATCGTGTTGTAGTTAAATAAGTCTCAACCAAGCCTTATTTTATAATTCGATAAATTTTGTGAACCAAATCTGAGCAACTCAATACTCGGCTTGACTCGATTTATTTACACTCTTACTAAAAGCACATCCATATTTCGTGTAGATTGGATCAAAGTGAAATTCAAGTGACATTAAAAGTTTGTGCCCTCCCCGTGAAACAATGACAGCATACAGAAACAGTTTAGTAGACATGAAGCCTACATCTCTACACCCCTCCAATTAAGGGTAAAACTGGCACTTTCCTTGAAGGACTCTAATGAGACAATTGTCAACCTATAATGAGAAGGAAGATTTAAAAATCCAAAGGCATGAAAAAAACATTTGAATCATTTCTTTCAACTGGCGGATGACTGAAAAAGGGTGTTTAAAGTTTAAACAATATGAAGGTATAAAATCCAAAAAAATATCCATTCAAGCACTAAGCTAGTACAAAGCAGATATGCATAACATAATCATTTGCAGGATTATTGAGATGTTTTACTCCTATAATGACTTAAGTTTTAGTGTTGAAAGTAACCTTTCAAACAATTTTCTTTGTAAGGTTACTCATGAAGTCAAGTACTAACTCATTATTCTGCTAGCATTTCTAGGAGCTCCATCATCTCCTCTATTCCCCATCTTATCCTTTTTCTCTATATGCATGTCCCATTCTTTGTGCTATTCAAATTTCTGGCAGCATTCTTTGTCAGTTTTATGCCCTCATGACCTTTTATTTAGAGGGTGAGTTTAACAAACTAATCCTAATCAGGGTGCATGACAAATCACCCACCATCTAAGATGATTATCAACTAAACATCTAGAATATGAGCATATATATCATTAGCTATAGTGCTTTAGTAATGTAGGATATGTCTATCATCAGCTATAACCATATAGTTCCATCACATCACCATAAAGTGAACCAACCACAACTAATCATGTCACTATGTGGTGAAGTAATCACAGGATTTCATGAATCATGACAGTGAAAATATGGAAGAATATCATAAATGTACTAATAGTTATTTCACTAATAAAAGTGTTGTTTTATCTTCTTCTTTTTTCCCTTTAAGATTACACTTGACTAAAGTTGTCATCTTTTATCAAAACTACCCAAAAAGATATGCTCTAAATATATAAAAACAACTCTTTTTTGACATTTCCATATTTTCAAGACCACCATAAAAATATCGAGAATTAAAAAATAAGTCAAACATTGATATGTCATCATTTACTTCCGCGATACACATCAATTATTCCTATTTTTCCATTAAAATTGTTCAGCCTGCCTGGCTAAAATGAAAACATTCTAGCAGGTATTTTAGAAACCTAACTGTGTATAAATAATCTTTTTTTAAAAATATATACGGAAGACTAAACCTTGCTGAGAAGATGCAGCAAGAGAATACCAAAAAATCTGAATCTTCAGGTTCCTATATATGTCACACAGTATGGGATCTCAAACACTACATATAACGCCAATTTAAGTACAAAAAACATAAATAAATGAATATATAAAGAAAGAAAGAGACAGAAAAAGATAAACTATATCAATAGTATAGCTTAACCAAACAAATAACTACCGATCAAGATAACCTCTAGAAATTCATAATAATAGCATAATTTAATGAAAAAAATACAAAATCAAAACATTAATGCTTGATTTCATCAATTCAGGTTCCTAATAATATTAACGTGTGTATATATAGATGGGTATGGGCATGAAAGATTTTACTTGAGGATGGGGCGGAGGAACCGCGGACTCCTCATCTGTAGTGAGCGAAGGATCGAGGTGTATCAACATATCTCAGCATCGGTGTCAACAAAGACAATTGATCGTCGAAGTAACACAAAAATTCATCGGTCAAAAGATGAGATTATAAAGAGAAAAACCATTATGTGATGAACAAAATTGGGGGCAATATTCGATTAAATCAGGAACACAACAACATATAAACTCTAATTCAATATAATTATAAACTCTTTAATCCAATCAACTTAATTTAACCAAGTTAATTGACTGAGTTAATACATGTGATTTTGAGCTAACATAAAACAAAATATTACCATATCAAAACAGTAGCATCATCCTTGATTAGACTTAACTCCACAGTCCAAAAAAAGAAACAAACATAAATGTCATGATTTCAAACATTGATAATAGATAAATTATGACTGTAGTATGCAGTACCTTGAAATTAACTCTGAGATCTGAGCCCCTGGCCTTGCAGGCTATAATATAAGAAAGTTCAAAATAAAATTAAAAGATGAAGACAATGAGATCATACAGTCTAAAGCTATAGACTTATACAAACGAAATAAAAAATTAATAATTGAGATCAAAGCATATATTTAAGTTTTTTTTTCCTTCATTCTACTACCAACAAATAAACATATTGCAACAATTAATTCCAAAAATATGAAACAAAAGAAGAATTCATATAAAAAAGCTCACCTAGTAATTAGTAAAAGATGGAGACAATGAGAATATACAGTCTAAAGCTATAGAATATACAAACGAAATGAAAAATTAATAATTGAGATCAAAGCATATATTTAAGTTTTTTTTTCCCTTCATTTTACTACCAACAAATAAACACATTGCAACAATTAGTTTCAAAAATATGAAGCAAAAGAAGAATTCATATAAAAAAGCTCACCTAGTAATTAGTTTTACACGCAAGTGCCTTTGTCAATGTGCTCTAATTTCTTGAAGTTGTTCACATTTTGAGATCCCCATGATGGTGATTCTTCCAGATTGAGCAAACCATAACCTGCATTTAGAAGTATAGAGACCGCTTTTCACGATTTGAATTAAAAATTACAAAATTGACAATTGAAACCTCCTAAAGAGAACAAAACTTTTCCTAAATGTAAAACTTCAACTCACATACAATTAATCACATACATACTCAATCATGTTTCATATCAACCACATTTTCATTTGTTAGCATGGAAATAACATCGGGCATTGTAGGTCATGAACCACAACCCAAATATTCCAAAACATCTACATATTTTTATTTAAAACTGCTCTAAAACTGAACTTAAAATTACAACAATAAATCTTCTGCATGCCCTGTGTTGTTGTCCAAAACACACCTACTAATGCAGTACAGAAAGTGACAGCCACTCACAACCCAATCTCATTTTTACCTAGTATGTTTGAGAAAACTCCTTTTACCATCTAGATATTGCATAGTTTTTCTTTAGTCGCGAAATATACAGTAGTGAGCTTACTACTAATAATATAGTAATTTTAGGTTCCCTTCTTCATGGATAACCTCAAGACTAAATTATGTAGTCAAGCATTGACCTTAACTTTCTCACTTTGGGTTTAAAAAAAAGAAATGGAAAGAAATATCATCCCTTCACCTATATATATATATATTCATTTATATTTTGATAATAGCCCTAGGTAACTGTAGACATAAACTTTTCTGTTACCTTCTATTTATTCAGATACACACACAGACATACACACATACATCTGACAGACCATAGACAATATATCAAACAGGTGATGTGCAGGAAAAAAATGCATATGTATAACATTTGAGCAAAATGCTTTACAGTAGAGGCACACACGACAATTTCACATTTACAAACACATCCATTAATAATGTAGAATAAAATCTCATAAAGTATCGTAGTTTATTTGTGCAGATAATCATTACTGATATTAAACAAAATATTGTCAATACACAACACTAACAGTTGTGTTGATTATTTATGTTTTTTACTTAAATAAACTTGAAAAGTTTCTTACTTTTCTGGAAGCTTTATAGAGCTATCGGATCTTTTTGCTTTTATGAAAGGGGTTTGGCTTTGTGGTGATGAAATTTTCTGTTTTGGGGAGCACAACGGATCGGATCTATTGCACGGATCATGGACTTGGAGCGTCTTCGCAAACTGCCGGTCTTCTTTTAGGGAGAGAGCGGTACCACGGTTTCGAAGCCAGTGAGGCGGGTTCAATGGCTTCTCGGGGGTTTTGGAGCTCCATGGACTCTGATCCGAAGCTTTGACAGGTTGATCGGGCGGCGACGGCGAGGGTTCGGAGCTTGAATGCAGTATTTTCTTTTGACTTGAAAGAAGCAAAAGATGATGATTTAGATGAATCCATAGCAGATATATACAGAGAAATAATTCCGGCGATAGAGATGTAGAAACAGATATATACATGCTGAGAGAGGGAGGGAAAGTTATATATGGATTTATATACTTACCTAAATAGTTGTCAGCGATTTGGTTGCTTCGGTTTTTAGCGACGAAGAAATAGGTTTCAGAACATCGGCCTGAAAACTCATCCTTCATCCTCTGCCGCCATTAATATCGTTTATGGCTGTGAGTTGTTGTTGCAACCCAATTCTAGGGTTTTATGGGATGGGGAGGAGATTAAACCGAGGGAATTTATTGAGGGGGAGATGAAGAAATACGATCGAGGCTGAAGAAGAGGAATGCTTTAATTTTTGCTCTGGAATTGAAGGGGGAAAGAGAAGGTAGCGAGGAAGAGAGAGGGAAAAGGAAAAAAAACCGTCAGACGATTGAAATGGACCGGATTTATGAGATTTTTAATTTGACCGAGTTAATTTTTAATTAATTAAGAGTTGGTTCAACGAATTTTTCAATCAATTAAATTTTAATTGATTGAGTTAAGGAACTGTGTTGATTCAATAAATTTTCTAATTAATTGGATTTTAATTGATTGAATTAATTAGGACTGTGCTGTATTTATATATAAGTATTGAATTTATATCAGACCTTCAATTTTTTTTATCTTGTGAAAACTTGACTGAACACCAACTGCGAATTAAATTGTGATTTTTTTTGTAAAGAAAAACTCTAGTTTAAGTAATGAATATTAAAACTCTAATTTTAATTATGTAGTCAATTGGGTCATAGCAGCCACGAAATTTACAAAAAACCACTTTTACTTTAAATCAAATGAAAATTTTGCTGACTTTTCCATTAAATTTCCTGATACCCCACCTTCTCACTTCTCTCATGCATGTTTCTCGCTCACACACACACACACACACTCAAAATAACTATAAATACACCCCACAACATACATACACTCCCATTTTATATCCAAACTCACTAATTGTCCTTTATTTCCTGTCACTTCCCTTCTCTCTCTCTCATTCATATATATTATACATGGCACAACCAACCAGTCTATGTTTCACGGTGAAAAGGCGTGAACCGGAGCTAATAACTCCGGCAAAACCGACGCCTAGCGAATTCAAACTACTCTCCGACATTGATGACCAAGAAGGCCTCCGATTCCAGATCCCAGTCATTCAATTTTATAGCAACGATCACTCCGTGAGAGAGAATATGGACCCGGTGAAAGTCATTAGGGAGGCATTGGCGCAGACTCTTGTATTTTACTACCCGTTGGCCGGCCGGCTTCGGGAAATGGCCGACCGGAAACTGGCGGTGGAGTGCACAGGGGAGGGGGTGATGTTCATTGAGGCTGATGCGGATGTTAGGCTTGAGGACTTTGGTGATGCGCTTCAACCTCCTTTTCCATGCTTGGAGGAGCTCCTTTTTGATGTGCCTGGCTCCGGTGGGGTCCTTAACTGCCCTTTGCTTCTTATTCAGGTACTATTTTTTATTTTTTCTATTATTTCTTTAATTTTTGCAGACTTCAATATTATATATAGAAACTTGATATTTTCACATAATTTTTTGATATTTTCTCATTAAAAATGTCGCTATAGATGTATAGTGACGATAAAAATCATCGCTATAGGATCTATATCGACGATTTTTATGTAAAAATATCAAAAAGTAATGTGAAAATATCGATTTTCTATTATATATGAAGTAAACCTGTATTTTTTAGTTAGAGCTAATTGAATATATATAGTGTGTGGATTATGTAACGACCCAAAATAGGTTCATTCCATCCAACCCATTCTGAGTCGCCAAATACATGCATGCGGACAACAACTACAATTTTATTACAACAATTGTCAAATGCAAAATACAACAACAACATATACTTTGTGAGTTTGGATACAAATATATACCAATCAGAAGACGTCACAATGACACCTTACATAAAGGTATAAATAAAACCTGTTTTAGAAATTAGAATATTTGGGAAGTCTTCGAGAAACCTTTCAGTATACGTGGGAGGCCATGCTTTTAGGTTATGGTAGATATCATATGGCTTGCGTAATTATCCTTGGTCAACTAATAGACCCCAAAGAAAAACGAGAAGATTACTATCATATTCTTCCCAATGATGAGTCATCTCTTGATATATCATTATCTCCGGTGTCTCTAATTGGGAATTAAACTCAAACAAACACCAAGATTATTTAGTCATCGCTTGTAAATATACTCAAGAAGTGGATGAAGCACAACCTGTCTTATGATGACACGAAATGGTATGTCATTAGACATCTTGTATGATAAGAAGCAAAACACCCTTCCAACGTTGGGTTCACCTCACCCTAGTTGATTCACCAAATATAACTACTAAATGATGACCACAGATTCTATTCTCGTTATCCCCACTCGACCCAGCCTACACTTTTATTACCCGAAAAAATTGTGAAGCAAAAGGTGAACAACAACTATTTCAAGAAAGAATATCATAACTAAAGATAAATAAATTATCAATAGCCTTCAACAAAGTAATAAATCGGAGATTTAGAACATATGGTAGATGATAAAACTTTTCAACCATAGTTGCAAGTGAACGAGCAATCCATTAGAAGAGTCAAATAGTACTATAAAGTCTATTATCTTCTCCATGTTAAAAGTCCACCAACAATGTTTTATCCCCGTAACATCAATCAACAATTTCGTCCCACAATCACATGTATAACTCATAATCGTAATTGTAGTTCTAAATTCCTTTTCTCATCCCGGACAAAGATAATTTTCATCACTTTGATATAAAGATTATGGTTATACCAAATCACGCTTTATGTTCATAATCCTACTAATAAATTCATCTTCAGACTACTACGGTAGAATAAGTCATCTTTGCACTTTCACAGCCAAAGATATTCATCAACAAGTCATCTTTGCTACTAAAGCCAAAGATATTTATCGATTGGTCAGTGTTCATCTAAACACTGTTCATCTTTGCACCACGGGCCAAAAATATTTATCGAAATCATTCATCTCTTTACTACTGTGCCAAAGATATTTGATTATATCATCATTTAGGACTGAGGATGATGAAAAATATTTTAAAGAAAACGAATCCAGTGAAACAAAAGAACAAATATTAAGAATTCGTACTTTAAACAATTCCCGTTCAAAAATACTTCATAAATAATCAGAGTGGAGTAAAATTCAAGAATGAAGACCAAAACATAGATCCAATCAAAGATAATATCCAGGATAGATATTTTGGACAAAAAGAAGAAATTTCATTTTTTGGTGAATAGTGCCGTATACGTGAATAGTAACTCCGACACCAAAAGATAGAAATTTCACAAAAAACATCATCACGTTTCGTGAATAGTACTCGTGAATAGTCACTCATGAATAGTAATTCGTGAATAATAACTCATGAATAGTAACTCATGAATAGTAACCCCGACATGAAAAAGTTCTAAATTTGATAAAAAAATTCCAACCAACATTCTGGCATAATGATATTGAAGAAATAATATCATTTTAGAAGAAAATAACCTCTCTTACCTCAGAAAGAATTAAAGATTGACTGAAATCTTTGGATATAGTCTTTAAAAGAACTTGCAGACCGTATAGCAATACTCAAGTACTAAAATACTTACAAAAAACGCTCGATATTATAGAGAGAAAAGAGAGAAATCAGTAGTTTACGGTGTGATTTTTAATTTAACCTAAACACCCTATTTATAGGAAAATGCTTAGAACACCAAAAGTTAGAAAATTTAATAAAATATTAATATATATATATATATATATATATATTAAATTCTGCACACTTGACTTCTAAATTTCAACATCTAACAACACACATGGGCCAACAATAAAAGCGTTTTTAACAAAATATATTTAAAACTTCCAAAAATGATAATCAATTAATTGAACTTCAATAATTCATAATAAGTAGCCCTTTTATCGGAAAATTTGAATCTTGCAAACTTTTATAGGAAATTCAATTTCACAACTTTGCGAGAAGAAAATTTTTCCAAATTCCAACAGAAATTGATGAAATCCATAACCAGGCGATTTTTACTGCTATAATCAAATTTCGATCGAAGAATAGCCCACATACATGTTCATGTTTTAAATAACTTTTGCAACAAAAATACTCTTCCTCCTCATATACTCATATATCCCACATTCATTGTAAAAATATCATCATTATTATATTATAATAATATAATAAAATATTATTTTATCATAAAAGATAAAATATCGATTTTCAACAATTGTCACTTTTAAAATTTTCTCCATCTATATCCACATAAAATCAATATTTTCCTCATCATATAAATTAATAATTAATTATTCACAAATAATATTACAGAATCACAATAATGACAATGGAATAGTTCACAGGAAGAGGAGCTTTCAATAAGAATTTCTCTTCTTACTAGCGCAATTAGGTGACCAAACCTCTCCTTAGACAGAACTTTCTAGACATTGCCAATAATGCTATCTAATAATATTATTCAAATAATATAAATTATTGATTTGATAATGGAAAATACTGTGCAGTGACAATTATTAAAACAACAATAATATAAAATATCAACGCAGCAATTATTGAATCAAAAATAAAATATTGAACAGTAATTACTATAACAATTATTGAGTAAAGTGTCTTCACGTAAGAATCAATAATTCAAAAATATTGTGCAATACCGCTGTCTTCTCGCAAGGCAACAACGCGTATTATTTTTACTTTACCCATCGAGTATTCCAACAATGTTATTAAGAATAATTACGTCGTTATTTATAAAAACTTTAATTTGTCGTTTTCTTCATCCAAAGCAGTTATTACATTATGGGGCCCAATGAAAGGGTGCGTCGTCGTATGAATATTCCCCGACAGGAAGAATATTTCACGACCAAACGAATATTCCCCGACAAAAATGAGTATTTTATAACCACTTACTTATTTTGAAAAAAATTTCATATATCACCCTTAACTTTAACCTTTTATCAATTTAACCATTTACTGAATTGTAATTATAAAAAAAATTGAATACTTTTATTTCATAAAATTCGGGATCTTACAGATTATAATAAAGTTTTTGAGCCCATTAAATGCCTATTCGGATAGAATTGAAGAAGAATCCATATTACAAATTGTTTGGCTCGTACTCTTTTATGTACACAGACTACCTACGTACCACCTAAATGGCCATTTGAGAATATATACCCCATTAGCATATTTAAGAATATTACAATTTAAGATTTAGATTTTTTTAAATCCATAAGGTTGGATAAATTTTTATTTAAATCTCTCTTTATTTTTTATTTTTTTAACAGGTGACTCGTCTCAAATGTGAAGGTTTCATATTTGCTTTGCGCCATAACCACACCATGTGCGATGCGGCAGGACTAGTGCAATTTATGACTGCCTTAGCTGAAATAGCAAGGGGGGCAAATGCCCCATCTATTCCTCCCGTATGGCAAAGGGAATTACTCAATGCCCGTAACTCACAACGCGTTACATGCACACATCACGAGTATGATGAGGTGGCTGACACTAAGGGGACCATAATCCCTCTCCACGACATGACCCACCGTTCCTTCTTTTTGGCCCCACACAAATCCACGCCCCCGTGATTCGTCCCTCCTCACCTTCGGGAGTGTTCTACGTTCGAAGTCCTCACCGCTTGTCTATGGAGATGTCGAACTCGTGCCTTACAACCAGACCATGAAGAGGAGGTGCGCGTGCTCTGCATTGTGAATGCACGCACAAAATTTAACCCTCCTCTTCCAAAGGGATATTATGGGAATGCGTTCGCGTTCCCAGTAGCCCTGACAACAGCCGGAAAGCTTTGTCATAGCCCAATGGGTTACGCGTTGGAACTTGTTAGGAAAACTAAGGTTGATGTTACCGAAGAGTATATGAGGTCAGTTCGGATCTAATGGTTATTAAAGGGCGACCTCATTTCACAGTTGTGCGAACTTTCCTTGTATCAGATGTGACTCATGCCGGATTTGGAAATGTGGACTTGGGGTGGGGGAAAGCGGCTTATGGCGGCCCGGCTAAAGGTGGGGTGGGTGCCATTCCCGGAGTGGCTAGTTTTTACATACCTTTTAAGAATAAAAAAGGCGAGGAGGGAATTGTGGTGCCTATTTGCTTGCCGGCCGTTGCTATGGAAAGATTTGTGATGGAGCTTGATAGTATGTTGAGGGACGATGGTAATAATAATTCACCTTATATCATCTCAGCTTTATAAATAATTTGATCAATGTCTTGTTTTGTGTAGAATAAAAGCGGGTGAAAATCATGTGTTCCTAGCTAATCGTATCGAGTGTGAGCAATTTGTGTAAAAATGGGTGAAAATGTAAATTGTACGGTTAATAATGTAATTAAAATTATAAAATGAACAAACAGTTCGAATTCGATTTGTACTCGTTCGATTCGAGTTCGACTTGAAATATAAATGATTTAAATATGAACAAATTTAAAAGTTCGATAAATTATTCAAACACACTCGATCAATTACAATTTTCTATTAATACTCATTCGAAAAGTTCAAACTGATCACGCTATACTTTTGTTCGGCCAATTGCATTCTAAGCCCAACATTAAGATGGGCTATATTCTATTCTAGAACTTAACTTGGGATTTCTTCGTAGTAGGTGTAATATCTTTGGTTTGTAATATCTATCTAAAAAGTATTGCTATTATTTATTTATTACCCATTGCCATTGCAGTAAATCATTTAAAAATTATATATTTTCTCCGTTTTAAGATAAGTCGATCAAAAAATAATCAATTTGACTATAAAAGTCAATGGGTGAACTAGAGTAATTTTGATATTTATCGTCTATAGAATCGCAGACTAATACACGTGGTCCAATCAAGATTCATTTACATATAAACAAACTAGAGTAATATTACTATCAGATAAAAGCTTTCATATAGTGTTGCACAAAATAACCCTAACCCAATAAACTTGACTTAAGAAATGGCCATTAGATGTACCAGGGCTTACGTCAGCAACGAAGAAGAAGAGCAGGACGGTTTCGTAGCCGTTGAATTTTTTTACGCCGATGACGATCAAGAAGGCTTGTATTCATGGGAATTCATCTATCAATCTGAAGAAGAAGATGATGACGGCGTGTTTGTAGATGAAGATAATGATCTAGGTTTGATGGAATCTCAGCCGTCCGATACTTCATCGGAGTGTCTGGCTGAAACAATCATCGGTGAGGGTCAAGATTTAAACTTTATGATGGAATCTCCACCGTTGAAAGTGTCAATACAGGAGTACAGTGAGTTTGATCATTCGTACTGTGAGGATTTTTTTATGAAGAGGATTATGATGATTATGATTTGGAAGATGCTTTTATTCCGTTTATGGAGAAGAACAAAAGGGGTTGCCCTAAATTTAGAAAGTCAAAAAGATTGACTAATAGTTATAGTAGGCCTGCTAGTGTTCACGGAAAACATGGTATGTGGTTTTGATACATGCATGCATGGTGGAGTAATTTGATTATGGGAGGAGTAACGTACTTTTAAGTTAATTTAATTAGGTGTTCTATTTTTATATATGTTCATGAGTTTCGGTTGTTTAATTATGAGGATTTGGATTGGATGTATATAAGCATCATTAATATTTATCTAATGATTCCCTCTATTTGGATGTTCATGTTTGAATTTGAATTTGAACTGCATGCCTTGTTTTTATTTTGGGTTGTCTTTCTAGATCTTATGTATAAATGTTTAATTGTATACATAATTACATGTATACATTATTCTAAGCTTAGTTTGTTGATTTTACACACACACATATATACCCCTTATTTTGTTCACCCCTTTAGCGACGGATCGAACGACGATATAATTTGGTCCGTCGCTATATGTAGAACCGTCGTTTTAATTTTTAACGACGGACAACATATAGCGACGGACCGAATCGTCACCCGGTCCGTCGCTAAAGGAGGGAGAGAAAGGTAAGCTTAATAAGGGGTGAGCTTAAGATCCGGACCGTATATAAATATACTATATTTATGTAAATTTTTTTATGTACTCGATTTGGTTCGGTTTCTTAATTCGATTAACCAAAACCTAACCATATGCAGTTTTTGGCCACCAAAACTTTAGCATTTTTTAAAACCAAAATAAGCGAATCAGGTGAGTCGAGTAAAAGGGTTGTTTAGTCTTATAAGGGTATATTGTTCATATTAATTACAATTTCTCCTCTCTTTTTTCTTCCATCACATGCTTACAAATTTTTGTGCTTCCAAAGACATTTTAAAGCTATAAATAATTGATCTTCCAAAGACATTTTAAAGCTATAAATAATTTCTCCATTGGCATCAAAGCTATAAATAATTGATCTTGCCTTTTTTTTTTAATAATGTGTTTGTAAGTTTTATTTGCGAGAAGAAACGGATTGAAGATCAGAAGAAAAATGTTGAACATTTTCTTTCTAATTTTAAAAAGAATTTATCCAATTTTTTTAGTCTCTTTGTTTTTCAATCCCTGCCTCAAAATAAATTCACAAACTTACCAATATAGTTAAAACTTTTTTTTCTTGTAAAAAGTTTTGTTTCTTTAATTGTTGTTTCATATATATATATATATATATATATATATATATATATATATATATATATATATATATATAAGCCTTAATTCTTCACGTTAAACCAGCACTGCAATAATTATAAATAACAAATGAATAGTAATATTGTCATATGTATGCATGTTAAAGTTTTGGTTATTCATTAACTATAATGTTGTATGTTGCTCCTTAATTAATTAGATATTTGAAGAAAAATTAATTATCATTCTTCCCTCTGATAGAAATTCCTTATTTTGTTGTTTTTTATTCACACGAAAAATATTACGTACTTAGATTTTTAGACCCTTTGTTCAATGAATAAATTTCACAACTAAAATTTAAATTTTCAAGATATATGTCAAACTTGTCATACACAAATCTTAATATTTAAAAAAAATAAGAAATCAACAAAAAAGTATAATTAACCTATATGGTTTTTGTGATTGAAGTTAATTAATACTACTACTAGCTACACGAGTTATTACTTAATTATCAGAAAATGTTAGGTAAGTACGTAGCCATGCTCACTAATAGCTCGCATGTTAATTTTAGTGCATTTCTAGTTCAGGACTTTAGACATTTTTAAGTTGAAACGTATTTGATCTTTTTTGTTTAAATATAATTTATTTAATTCAAAAGTCACAATTTAAAAGCCCTAAACCCATCCTATAATTTTTTATATATAATATTATAAGATTTATGAATCGTTAAACGCACTTTTTCAATAAATCAAAGTCAAACTGATAATAAACAAACCCTTCATTTGATTTCGCTAGTTGACATGTGACATGCCTATATCATTAGTGAAACCATTAACTAATTTTCATTTCATTTCGCTAGTTGACATGTGACATGAAGTTAATTTTAATTAATTGAATAATATAATATTGACATATAGATCGGAAGGTGATTTATCGTATTGGTCAATTGTACGTCCAACTAGGGGTAAAAATGAGTCGAATATCAGCGAACACTCTAATGCTCATATTCGACTTGACTTGAAAAAATTGAGCTCGAATTCGATAAAGAATTTCTAATTTTGCGTCAGATTCAACTCGGATCATTACTCGGACTTACTCGGCTCGTAAGTACTAGACTCGTTTACAAAACGAGTTACTCACGAGTCTTTAAATCGAGTTTCGAATATGAACCATTTCACGTAATACTGAACCACTACATACTAAATTCATTTAATGTTTATATATAAAAGTCTTTTACTTTTATTTATGTAAAGAAATTATAAAGAATGTAATACGAATTGACAATCAATTCACTGATTTATTCAAGTACAAACTTACACAATTTAATACTATACTTTATAAATTATAAAGATTGATACAAATATAACATATTTAGCTTGTTAATATGTATCAGACCAGTATACGGATATGATCCATCGAGCAAATATCGAGTATGGTTCGAAAAAAAAATGAAATACTCGAACCATAATCTGAGCGAATAGTGGTATACTCGAATTCGACTCGTGTATCATTAAACAGAAAACGAGTTTGGATCATATTCGACTCGAATCAAGTTCGAATTCGAGTGTTGGATCATATTTTTGAACCGATCTCGAATCGAGTATCGAGCTACTCTGCTCGACTAACACCCCTATGTCCAACTTAATTAACTTCATAGTAACCAGATCTATCAAACCCAAATAATGTACCGTAAGTCGAATGTATGGCTCACATGCAGCTTCTCCAGCTTTTTCGTATGCATGTTTTTCACACTCGATGTATGTTCTCCACAAACATACACACCGACACTCAACTACTAACCACTAACCACTAACCACTCAATTAACCCAAACTTTAAATACAGTTCCATCACTAAATATTTCTCTCTTCAGATACATTTTGTAAAACGAATTTTAATGATAATTTTATATTCTGGAATATTGTCTTCGTAATATTAGATAAAAATTCAACTGTGATAGTTTGATATTAAAAAATAATTGTAAATTAAGAATATTATGTCATTTTATAGTCTTAAAATAAAAATATATCTATAATTTTGAAACGAATTAAAAAAGCAAATGTATTTATAATTTTGTAACAACAGAAATATAAGGAGATAAAAAATGAGTAGAATACAAATTTTACAGAAAAAAATAGAGAGAGGAAAGAGAGTATTATAAGACTTACGTACAAATGGTTATCAAACTCACAAATAGTCCAATGTTTAGTTTTGTATGGCTCACACAAAGGGTGAAGCCAACCTTAGGGTGTGGGGTGAATTGAGCTCATTGAAAAAAAATTATTTTATAATATATAATAAATTTAAAAGAAATTTAAGTGTAATAAATAAATTGACCTTATTGAAGTTTTATAATTTTTTTAATAAATTTCTATGTTACTTCTACTATTTGATGTATGCATCTTCCTCTAATATTTTTAAAATAAATAATAATCTAATTTATACTATTTTTATAATATAAAAAATTTAAATATTTATTAATAAATTTGTGATTAAAAAAACATATATATATATATATATATAATGTTCTTAGTTGTTATATTAATAATTTTGTAATCAAATACATGTTTTACCTATGCAATCGATCAAAAAGTACAAAGTTATCTAAAAAAATTGGCTCAGATGTTGTCCCCAAACCCTTACCAAATTATTTATAATATCATAATATTTTGACTCCACCGAATAAAATTCCTTATTTCGCACATTTCGCACATGTATGTTTCTCATCTACTCACGGAATTAACCGAATCCACAAACTCACACCTACACAAAAACACTCAAATCCAACTTTAAAATAGTTCCATTACCATATATATATACTAACACAATACATTACCCAAACTCACTAAGCTAAGAACTACCATTTTTAAAATTGCCCTGAATTTGGATCCAGCCTCACTAGCTAGCTGATCACTCATCCATATATTACATGGCACAACCAACATCTACTTTATTTTTCACGGCAAGTCGGCGTGAACCGGAGCTAATAACTCCGGCAAAGCCGACGCCTCACGAATACAAATTCCTCTCCGACATAGATGACCAAGAGGGTCTCCGTTTCCAAACCCCACTCATCCATTTCTATGACAATAAGAATAATTATTATGATAAGCTTACTGAATTTGAAAAGAAGATAATGGAACAAGATAAAAAATCTTCTTATTAATCTGCATATTTTTCTCTTATATAGTTGTGAACCAACTCTACTACTTATACTATCTTTACCGAACTAACTAGAAGTTCTGTTGGCTTTTAACTACGGTTAAAAAGGTTGTTACATCTGAAATGATCTCATGCGTTGACACTCCATCATATAATACTTGGTCCGGTTGTCATAGCTAAGGCATTGCTAATTTTAGTTTGCATAATGGAACTACTTCTTTATGATTCTTTGACCCATCATGGTGTCTTTGTAGATAAGCCATCTTGGAAAAGCTCTTGATACAACACGTATGCAAATTGATGATGTTGTATATATGTATTATTATTCCCCCACAAGTTGGAGGTGCACAAGGATTGTGTAACCCCAACTTGGAAGAGATACCAATGAGGAACTTTGCACTAATGGCTTAGTGAGCGAGATCTGCTAACCGCTTTCTTTAGAAGCAATTTCAGTAGGAGTAATTAACCCAGATTGCACTTTTTCCCTAACAAAATGACAATCGATTTCGATACGCTTTGTTCGAGCATGATCTAATCGGATTTGCAGCGATGTCAATAGCTGCTTTATTGTCACAATAAAGAATAGTATGAGCAGATAAATGAACTTGCAAGTCTTTGAGAAGATTATGCAGCCAAATGACTTCACAAGTTGTCGTAGCCAAGGCTCTATACTCTGCCTCGGCTGTGCTGCGAGAAGTAACACTTTTTTCTTGGATTGCCAGGAAATGAGAGAAGAACCAAGAAGCAAACAATAACCAGTGACAGACCTTCGAGAGGTAGGACAACTACCCCAATCACTATCACAATAACCTGTTAACATAAAATCATTTATCGAAGAAAATAGTAGTCCTTGACCAGCAGTACATTTGAGGTACCTAAGAACTCTTTGAGCGGCATCTAGATGCTTTTGCCTTGGATTTTGCATGAATTGGCTTAACAGATGAACTGAATAATTGATATCTGGCCTGGAAAAGGTAAGATAAAGAAGCTTACCAACCCAACTTCGATAAACTGAAGGATCTATAAGCAATGGTCCTGATGTTGCATTGTCATGGAGTTTGGTGTGTTGATCTAGGGGAATAATAAGTGGTTTAGCATCCAACAATCCAGCTGAAGCTAATAAGTCTAGAATGAATTTTCTTTGACTAATGAAAATACCTTTATCATTTCGAGTGACCTCTAATCCAAGATAGTATTTAATTTCTCCCAAATCCTTGATACTAAACTGTGTATCAAACATTGTTTTAAGAAAACTCAACTGGTGAAAATCATTGCCCGTGACCAATATATCATCCACATATATAACAACAGCTGTGAAAAGAGATCCTTTAGCATAAGTGAAGAGGCTATAATCAGCCAAAGACTGAGTGTAACCAGCCATTAATAAACTATGAGTGAGTTTTGAAAACCATTGTCTCGAAGACTGCTTCAAGCCATACAAGGATTTTTGAAACTTACAAACCAGTTGAGGTGAAGAAGGAGATATGATATACCCCTGAGGTAAATCCATATAAACCTCCTCAAGGAGATCACCATGCAAAAAGGCATTATTAACATCCATTTGAGACACTTTCTATTTTCTGGCAGCAGCAATAGTTAGTAAGCATTTAACTGTGACCATCTTAGCTACAGGAGCAAAAGTATCATGGTAATCCACTCCTTCAGATTGGGTATACCCTTTAGCAACTAGCCTTGCTTTAAACCTTTCTATTTCACCAGAAGCCTTATACTTAACCTTATACACCCATTTGCATCCCACAGTTGACCTGCCTGGAGGTAAAGGAACCAATTTCCATGTTTGATTGCTTTCTAAAGCATCAAGTTCTCTATTCATTGCTGTAATCCATTGTGGATCCTTTACAGCTTGATAAAAATGAGTAGGTTCTTTGACAGTGGAAAGGGTAGCAATGAATTTTAAATGAGAAGGATCAAATGAATTATATGAAATGAAATTAGCAAGACTATGTTTGTGCAAAGGAAAGAGAGTAGAAGCATCATGATATCCACTAGTAGTAGAAAGCAAGCTAGTAGGCTTACTATCAACACTATAATCATTCCACCATTTGGGTCTGGTTTTCATCCTAGTAGACACTCTAGGCTGTATAGGCAAAGTGTCAGTAGAAGAATTTGGAATAGATAAAGTAGATGCAGGGGATGAAATAGAGACTTCAGGATGTATGGGAGATATAGACTCAGGTGAAGAAGAACTAAGTTCAGAGACTATCAAAGGAGAATCAGTGGGATTATGATTGCAGACATTTGGTGATGGGAAAAGAGAATCAGTGTGATTATGAAAAGATGAAGATTGATCATCAGTACTTAACCAAGGAATAACACAGTTAGGATCTTGGGAGGTATTAGGTTGTGCAGTAAGGAATGGAAAAACATTTTCATGGAAAATAACATCTCTAGAAATGAAAATTTGATGATTGATCAAATTTAAGACTTTATAACCTTTCTGTCATGCAGGATAACCTAGGAAAACTCCTCTTATTGCCCGAGGTGCAAATTTATCTGAAGGGTGGATGGAAGCATACACAAGACAACCAAAAACTCTAAGAGAGGTATAAGAAGGAACCTTATGAAACAAGACTTCATGAGGGGATTTGTTGTGTAAAACAGGTGTGGGCAATTTATTGATGATATATGTAGATGTAAGTAAACATTCCCCCCAATAATGTATAGGTACTCCTGACTGAAATCTTAGATCCCTAGCTACTTCTAACAAATGCCTGTGTTTTCTTTCTACTCTAGCATTTTGCTGAGGATTGTTCACACAAGTGCTTTGGTGTAAGATGCCAGAAGCAGTCAAGAAAGGGGAAACATCTCTATTAAAGAATTCAATCCCATTATCACTCCTCATGATTTTTAACATGTTTTTCAAACTGTGTATAAGCATAAACAAGAAAATCAGTAAGAAGTTTATGAACATGTTGCTTAGTTGGAATAAGAAAGGTCCAGGTAGCCTTAGAATAATCATCAACTATACTTAAAAAATATTTGCATCCATGTTGTGTCTGAATAGAATATGGACCCCATACATCCACATGAAGCAATTCAAACAAAGAAAAAGTAAAACTAGTACTTGCATTAGAAATGGCGGTTTACATTGTTCGAAGTGGACAAAACAGACAAGATTTATTCTTGAAGCGAAACATCATCAGCGAACATCATCAATATACGACTAAGAACCGAATGGGAAGCATGACTAATCTCTCATATGCCAAATAGACTTAATTTGTCTTTAGACCCGAAGTAAATGTCTGACAAAGAGAATTAGAAACTGGATGTGGAAAAGGAGAAGTGGAATGAGGTAGTTGTAAGTGATATAGCCCTCCTTACTCTCTACCAATTGCCAGTGGCATCATCTGATTCTGGACCTGAAAAATGCATTGGTGTGGATAAAAGGTAAACCAAACAAGAAGAATCAGATGTCAATTTACTTATGGATAACAAATTATAAATGAAACTTGGCACAAACAAGACATGCTTAAGTGTCAATTCAGGTGTTAAAGTCACACAACCAAGAGTTGACACTTGAATGGTGTTTCCAGTAGGTAATAGAATGTGCATAGGTGTTGTAAGATGAACAACAGAATGCATTAAAGATAAACTGCTACACATATGATCTGTGGCACCAAGATATCTATGATCCAGTGGCGAGGTTTAGTAATATTACTGGGATGAAGATAACATAATCGAAACCATACCGCAAAGTCATATGATTGTCCGGAAATTTGAATTTTTTACATCTTCATGAGATTCATCATGTGATTCATGTGATTGAAGTGAGATTGAAATTGTTCAAATTGATATGGAGAATGGGAATGCACTCCAAAATCATTCTCATTTGAAGAATCTCCGAGAACTTGCATAGCTTTGGAAATAGGCACGAAGTTGGATCCATGAGAGTAGGTGGTTTGCCCTTTTTCTTCCTTTTGGGTGGATATCCATTCAACTTAAAACAAGTCTCCTTATAGTGTCCTTCACCATGACAATAAGAACACTTGATAGGAGCTTTAAACTTTTGTTGTGCATTTGCAGAATTATGATAAAATTGTTGGTTAGAAAAAGATGGCACGGAAGTATTGACATTAAAACCAGTGGAATGGACATTTGAACCATTGAATTTTTCTCCACTTTGAACACTCATTACTGAAGAATTACTAGAGATAAAGACTGGCACCATCATGTGTGACAGGAATATATCCTTGCCTTTGTTTCTCATCTTGCTTGATGAGAGAAAAGGCCTGAGTAATGGATGGTAAAGGATCCATCATCAAAATTTGACCCCTAGCTGTGGCATAGCTGTCATGTAACCCCATTAAAAATTGGAGTAGCTTCCTTCTCTGCTCTCTTTCCTCCCGCACCTTATGAGCCCCACAAACACATGAAATAACAGGTTCTAGAATACTATACTCATCCCACAAATTCTTGGTTTATGATAATAAATTTCCACCGATTTGTCCTCATTGTTCAAGCTTTATGAGTATCTTTCGAATTTGATAGATTCTATGACCATTGATACTCGAAAACCTCTCATGTAATTCATTCCACACACTTGTTCAGAATGAACTCACAAAATTCATCCCATCACCGATTTCATCAAAAACACTATTGAGAATCCAAGTAATCACCATATCATTTACTCTTTCATATTGTCTTTAGAATAGGAGAATGTTACGCAAGTTTTGGGAAATTACCATTGACTATGACCAATTTATTCTTTCTGAGATAAAGCAATCTGCATAGATCTCTTCCAAGGACCAAAGTTATCAGTCCTAGTGAGCTTCTTAGAGATTAAAATCAATCCAGGATGATCATTGTTATGCAAAACAGAGGATGGCTATTTGATTCAATGGAAGCATTTTCAACATTATTGTTATTGCTTGAAACTTGATTAGCAACAGATGTAGAAACTTGATTATTAAGCACAACATTAGCATAATTCGGTTGTGTATTGCTAGACGACATGATAGCAATGGAAAAAAATTGTAATTAAATGAAATTGTAATTACAAATTGTAGAAGATCCAAATGATTGAGATCGGAATGATTATTTGATCAAATAAAGATCAAATAAATAGAAAATGCAACGAATCAGAGAAAAAAAAACTTACCTACGGAAGCGAAACCAGAAACTTACACTTTGATACCATGATAAGCTTACTAAATTTGAAAAGAAGATAATGGAACAAGATAAAAACTCTTCTTATTAATCTGCATATTTTTCTCTTATTTAGTTGTGAACCAACTCTACTACTTTATACTATCTCTGTCATCGAACTAACTAGAAGTTCAATTGGCTTTTAACTATGGTTAAAAGGTTATTACATCTGAAATGATCTCATGCGTTGACACTCCATCATATAATACTTGGTCCAAATTTGCCATAGCTAAGGCATTGCTAATTTTAGTTTGCATAAGCTGGAACTACTTCTTTATGATTCTTTGACCCATCATGGTGTCTTTGCAGATAAGCCATCTTGGAAAGCTCTCGATCTGATATGTGCAATTGATGATGTTGTATATGTCTTTATTATATTACATGGATCCGATTGAAAGTTATTAGGGAGCACTTGCACGGACAACTTGTATTTTTTACTACCAGATTCACGTAAATTTGGGTCAAGGAAATTCTTACCAAAGCCGGTGGTGGAGTGCTTGTGGGGGGGTGATTTTCATCGATGCGGATGTTTGGCTTGAGGATTTTGGGGATGAGCTTCACCCTCCGTTTCCATGCTTTGAGGAGCTCCTTTTTGACGTTCCTGGATCGGTTGGAATCTTTAACTGCCCTTTGCTTCTTTTTCAGGTATTTCACCTCTCCTTTTTGGGGGCGATCTTCGGTCTAGTTAGGGGCCCAAATTAAGCCACTACACATATATGGTATGATAATTTGTGACAAACAGAAGGGATTCAGATAGAGGGAAAAAAACAGAGAGAAACAGAGAGTTTTGTGGGAAGTTTTTATTAATAATCTGCATAAAAAAAAGAACAATCTACTGGCCATATTATATAACCCAACTATTAGGAATCATAAACAACTAACTAGGAAATAGGAAACACTAACACACTACCAAACTAACACATTAACCTAAGAATCAGGAAAAATCTCTGCACACACCCACGTCATCATCGCAGTGAAGACCCATGCACTTCCCACATACCAATGTTGTAAATGTCAGACATACACGTATCAAGATATATGACTTGGGAGTTTAAATCTTGTCAAGTTTTTGATTTGGATTGGGTTATTTGGTTCAGACTTTTATTAAAAAGTGTTACTATTTGTTATGGATAACCAAGTAAGATTATTGAACTTTATTTAGGGTTAATATTGAAGAATATGATAGTGTTCGATTTTGTGAGTAAATATATTATTTAATTATAATTATAAAAAAAAAGGAGATCGATTTAGTTTGAGAAGAAATTTAAAAAAAAAGAACATATATTTACGGTAAAAACACTTGACTCTATATATAAAGGAACATATATTCATTAAATTTATATATCTTTTATTGGTAAAAGAAGTTGAAAAAAACTTGGAGACTATGAGCACTCTATTTTGATAGATGTATTTTTATTGTTAATTATGATCCATAAATGTGTATACTACTACTAATATTTACTCATTTCTCTATGCTTTGTCAGGTGACTTGTCTCAAATGTGGGGGTTTCGTAGTTGTTTTGCGCCATAATCACACCATGAGTGATACAATGGGACTCGTGCAATTTATGACTGCATTAGGCAAAATGGCACGAGGTGCACGTGTACCCTCTATTCCTCCTATATGGCAAAGGGAATTACTCATCGCCGGAGACTCCCAAAAAATTACACACGCACATCACGAG
Organism: Panax ginseng; assembly: GCA_020205605.1. NCBI lineage: Eukaryota > Viridiplantae > Streptophyta > Magnoliopsida > Apiales > Araliaceae > Panax > Panax ginseng. The sequence continues at coordinate 101,795,135 of CM035141.1, read as the reverse complement.
TACGATGAAGTGAATGACACCAAGGGGACCATAATCAGTACTCGTGATGATCAGTTGGTCCACCGTTCATTCTGTTTTGGCCTCATCCAACTACGTGCCCTCCGACGACTCCTTCCTCCTCACCTCTGCAAGTGTTGTTCTACCTTTGAGGTTCTCTCCGCTTTTCTATGGAGATGCCACACTCGTGCCTTACGGCTAGACCCTGAAGAGGAGGTGCGCTTGCTTTGCGCTGTCAATGCAAGACCAAAATTTAACCCTCATATGCCTGCAGGATACTATGGGAACGCATTTGTGTTCCCAGCAGCCCTAACAACGACAGAAAAGCTTTGTCAGAACTCAATTGGGCACGCGTTAGAACTTGTTAAAAGAATTAAAGTTGATGTTAGCGAGGAGTACGTAAGATCTGTTTTAAATCTAATGGTTATAAAAAAGGCTCATTTCATTTCATTTGCAGCATGCGAACTTTATTTGTATCGGATTTAACACGAGCCGACTTCAGAGATGTGGATTTGGGGTGGGGCAAAGCATTTTATGCCGGCCCAGCTAGAGGCGGTGTGGGTGTAAAGTATCATATTTATATGTTTAAAGTATTTTAGCGACAAATTTTGGCCCAAAGGGTGTTTCTTAAAAATGTAGGATGTAAAGTATCATATGTTTAAAATATAAGATGTAATCTGTAAAATGAGATAAACTTAAGGATATAAATTGTATTTAACTCGAAATGAAAATAAAAAATAGAAAAAAATCAGGGAATAATCACCTGTACAATAACGTGGAAGATTGTGATTGTGATAACTGTAATTAAAAAAGAGTAATAAGCTCTTTCTCCCGCGTCAGTTAAGAAAAGATTGATTGCTTAGAAAGAGAGAGAATCAAACGAACGGCCGGAATATGGCGGAGACTGATGGTGGTGACGGTTGCCTTCCGCCGATGGATCTGTTCCGGTCAGAGCCGATGCATCTGACTCAACTCATTATCCCCATCGAATCCGCTCACTTGGCCATTGCTTACCTCGGTGATCTCGGCCTCATTCAATTCAAAGATGTCCGTACGCTCTCTCTATATATATACACACACACGTGCACAAATTATTATAATTTGTCTGTCGCAAGAGTGTTATTGATGCATGTAGTTGGTTACACTGAAATTTTTCTTAGCTAAAGATCAGAATTCTAGTTGAAGCATTGAGTTAGGGTTTTGCAACAGTTTTCCATGTTTTTGAGCAATTTACTGCTAGATAAATTGGATTTCTCAGCTAGGTTGTCCAAGTTTCAGTTGATTAGTTAGGTTCTGACTGAATGATTGGTTTATGAGCAGCTTTCAGCTTAAAAATATATTGTGAACTTGTTTGATAGTGTTTATTTCTTTTATGTACTTACAGCTGGCAGGGAGAATTTTTTTGTAGTACTGAAACCTAAACATTACCCTCTCTTATTAATAAATATAACTTCTGATTGCTTGATAAATTTGTTTGTAAGTTTCGGGTGCATGGGGGCTGCACTAGGATAAATTTTTTATTTAATTAATTATGTTGTTACTTAATTACACACTTACAAACAAAGTTTTAATTATATTGTTCAAACTATTCTACTTTTTCTTGTGTAATTACACATTTATATGTATGCTCGCAAGTACTACTGAAAGTGATTTCAGTCTTCCAGTTTCTATTTAGTTTTTAGCTATGAAAAATTATTGTCTCACCACAAAGAATAATTTTTTATCAACCAAATCCTTTTCGGTTTGAGTTTTACGATGAGAATTCATTTATTGAAACCAGCTTTATAGTGATTGCCTTAATATTGAACTTTTGATTTGGTACATAATTCTCTCTGATCACATAGTGAATTGGTGATAGATGAAATAGTTCTTCATTTTGTAAAAGTTTGTGGGTAGGAATTAGGATGATTACTACCTACCTTAGCAAAATAGAGAAAGAATTGAGAAGAAGAGGAATATAGCGTTGTGCTTTAATTTGGCTTTCACTATAGAAGCATTTGGCTACCAATTGGTTGAAAAGATACTGAAGGGTGGGAGAAGCCTTTAACTTAAATTATTTTCTTCTTGAATAACTATTAGATACACAAAATTATGATTTTTCTCTAAAATTTCAGCCATTTTTTTACCCGCTCCTACTAAATTATGCTTTTAATTTTTCTTTTGATTTCTATTTCTCTAGTTGAATGCTGATAAAAGCCCGTTCCAGCGAACATATGCTACTCAGGTAAATTTCTGGTTCTCGGAAGCTCTCTTTATTTGTATGTTTCTGCAGGTGGCAGCAAAGATCCCAAGGTAATCTGTTTTTCTGTACCTAAATAATTAAAGATACCATGGTAATTTATCTGCTCATATCTTGATTTGAAATTTTATTTCACATACTTGTAGCGTCTTCTTAAGTATCAGTAAATATGGGTGTGGTGTAGATTTGAGAAGTTATTTAGAATTTACTCTTGCCCCACCAATAATGTTGAACTTGTCAATTGTTTCGCTATTGCACCACATGCATTACCTCTAAACATTCTTGAAGTTGCTACAGTTTACATATTTGACTAAAGATTGTCTCATCAAGGTTGGTGCCGAACTACCAATGCTTAAACTAGCCTGCTTATGGAGGTTGTAGAATCATGCACAAAAGTACAGGGAATGTGCATATATAAGAGTCATGCCTTTTGAAGAAAAAAATTGTGATTACACAAGACTTTAACAACATAATAATTATACCACAATTTCAATTATTTAGGGACATTCATGATATATGTTTGGATTTCTGACATCAAGAGATAAATACATAAGCACAATATATATATATTTATATATATATATATATATATATATATATATATATATATATATATATACACGTGTGTGTGTATATTTATTTAGTACAATTTTCTCGAGTTGAGAATGTCTGATCATATACTTTATCCTGCCTAAGAACTACTTACACAACTTCTATAGCATATAGTTTTGTTGTTTAAAATTTTTAATTTTAGTCCCTTTTAAAGTCCATGTGTGGTGGGAGTATGCATTAATTTTATTCTGTTTTGAAGATTAAAAGATGTGGAGAGATGGGGCGCAAGTTACGATTTTTCAAGAATCAAATGTCGAAAGCAGGTTTGATACCTTCAACAAGGTCTGCGACAGAAGCTGTTCTTGATGTGGATAGCCTGGAGGTATTTAGAGATGTTTATTCTCACACTTGAATATATTTCTGTATCTTATGAACTAACCCTGTTTTGTGTGGATATATGCTAGGGAAAACTTAAAGAACTTGAAGCTGAACTAATTGAAATTAATACAAATAGTGAAAAACTGCAGCGTGGTTACAGTGAACTTGTAGAATATAAGCTTGTGTTGCAGAAGGTATGAGTTCGATTACTTTTGCTCGTAGATTTTTCTAGCAGTACCATTGTCAGATATTGGTTCTTCTGGCTAATATATATATATATATATATATATATATATATATAAGTATAATTTCGTCACTAGGTACTGGTTTGCAATTTTATTTAAAGATATTGGTTGTACGTCCATGAACTAAAGAAAGTGAAAAAAGAAGAAATACACAAGGATTGTTTTTATTACCAATAATAGGTTGTCTAATGTGTTTCATGATAATGGTAAGTTATTGAGTTTCTTAATCAACTGGCAGAGGGGTGCATTGAGTACCAAAACAATTACATGATACTTTTACTCTTGGTCTGATGTTAACATTTTATATAAATGGCCTGCACTCAATATTAGCAGTACATAGGATTTTATAGTTCTGCTTATTGACCTTTTGCGTAAATTAATGGTTTAAGATTAATCTCCTTCATACATAATATAAAAAGTAATATATTTATTACTGGCCCTTATCAAGTTGTCTGCACATGGAGAAAGTTGCTTAAAATAAATGTAAATAATAACTTTATGGATTATAATTATGAAGAGTGCTTTCTGGGTACCTTTCATTCTCTTAAGAATTTTCTTACAGTTCTCTTGCTTCCATTGCTTCCATTTTTGGTTTGTTTGATGAACCTTGATTAGTTGATATAGACTCTGTTTATTCTATTGTGTCCTCCAGTGGGCAATTTATTGTAGCATCTTTACTAACTAGGAAGCTGTCGAACATGACTTTCTGTATATAACATGTTTTTTCTTTCTCAGGCTGGTGAGTTTTTCCACTCAGCCCTAAGCAATGCTACAGCTCAGCAGAGGGAAGTTGGATCAGTTCAGAGTGGTGAATCCTTGGAAACACCTCTATTAGAGGAGCAAGTACAGATTTTAACATCTATTTTGTGTTCTTTGAACTAGTTGACATCCTTTATTTGTCCCATAATATTTCATTGTGATGAATCACTTTTGTAGGAAATGATTACTGATCAATATAAGCAAGTTAAGTTGGGGTTTCTCAGTGGCCTTGTTCCTAAAGGAAAGTCTATGGCATTTGAAAGGATTCTGTTTCGTGCTACCAGGGGTAATGTGTTTTTGAAGCAGGCTGCCGTTGAGGTCCCAGTCACTGATCCCGTCTCAGGAGAGAAGGTTAATACTTTCATCACTTTAGTTTGATCATCATTATTTGAGAATATGTGGGGAAAAGTGTTGCCTATGCACTTCTTATCATGATTAAAAATTCAGATCCGTGATTTGCTATAAGTGAACATGTATAGTATATTGTATTCCTGTTATAGTTAATTTTACAACTTATTCTCTTTCAGTTTCATCTTTGTTTGTAGAAATAGAGAAGATACTAGTTGATATTATTGACTTCTATTGATGGAAAATGCTTTTACTATTTTTTTTATTTTTTATTTCCTATCCGAAATAGATGAATAACTTGTCTTGTGTGGTATTAATGCGTATCTAATCTGATACTTGGCCCAAAAAGTGTGGGAAACTGAAAAAGAAATATCCTATTTAAGCCGGTGTACATGTAGGCTTTTATAATGGATCCTTCTCTTGATTTCAGTTAATAGTGAGTAATCCTTAAAATGATCTGTTTGTATGTGCGGATTGCTTCTTGTTTGCAGAGCAGAGTGCACTCTTGTAAAGGTTCAGTAAGGGATTTGAAGTTATACCCAAGGGTCATAAAGCATGAATTCTTCTTCCTTGTATTGTAGCTATACTTTCACATATCAGTGGGGAATTCCAGGGTATTGAGGTGATTATATGAATCCTAACGTGTTATGACATCAATCGGTTTGCAACAATTCCATTGAGCTTCTGCTATGGGTGCTTTTAAGGGGTATCTGTTTCAAATATAAAGATTAGGGGTCCCATTCAGGATTTTCATTTGTATTTTCAATTGTTTGTTTTGGTGTACATCTTCTTCTCCATTTGTTTTGTTGCTTGCTCTCATCACTAATAATATGATTCTGTTATCTTAAAACAATAGGTCTAAAGTAAAAACTTGCAATTGTAATAATATTTCCAATCCAGATTAACTTTTGAATTATTGTACAGGTCGAGAAAAATGTTTTTGCGGTCTTCTTCTCTGGAGAAAGAGCAAAGAACAAAATTCTTAAAATATGTGATGCTTTTGGAGCAAACCGTTACCCTTTCAGTGAGGACATGGGCAAGCGAGCTCAAATGATAACTGAGGTTTGCACCATGCTTTTGTATCAATTCTTGTTATCGCTTGCACAACCAGGTTGAAGTCTTCTATCTCATTCCGTCCTTTCCAAATATCTTGGCCAATTCTGTTGCTTTATTATTTGTTTTAGCTTTATTGTCCTTGGGACTGTTTGGTCCTGATGATTTCATCTTCCTTACCCGCCTTGACAGTTTGTTATCACAATTTTATTTTGAATGAAAATTTCTTCAATATGACTAGACTGTTTGTTTGTTGTTTTATTATGTACAGAAGAAAAATAGATTTAGATCAACCTACATGGATGATCTATATTTGTCATGTATTTACCTTAATAGAGACATTATCATTCTATTCAAACTCTTTGACATATTAAACACAGTCTTCAAATATAATCACTTTCCATTCTCTGGCTGTATTGCTCAACCTCAAAAACTTTCATCGACTAAATTTAATACTTGTTTACCTTTTTTATAAGTTATTTTGTTTATTTGGTTTGAACAAACCCCGAAGGATGTTTGTTTCATGACCATCCAGTTAACAATCCCTATCTAGAAGCATTATGGGTTGAGGCAATTAATAATATTTGAAATTTTAATTTGTATATATATGATTATGTTCTTAATTATGCGGGTAAAGAATTAATCTTTAGTCACTTGTCAAGATTTTAATCTTTAGTCTAAAATATGAGCTGATTTTGAAGATCCAGTAACTATATTGTTTAAGAGCTTTTCACCATCTCTACTGATTTATGTGCACAGTCCTTCCAATCCAGTCTTATGAGCTTATAAAATCTTGCAGTTAGAACCATTAATCTCTTTCAATTCTCTCTTTGTCCCGATTTGAATGTCAATCTTTCGAGCATGGTATCATATACTACATCAGGCACAAAAAGTCAACATCCCACCTCTTTGATCGCCATCAATAGCTTTAAGATCTTCTCTCTTCTCTAGTGAATCTCCATAACCACTTACCCAAGAAGGCGTGATTGAATAACTTTAGATCCTTGATACCCAATCCCCCCTTCTTAACAAGGGAGGACATCTTTTCCGGTTGAAAAGGTGATACATGAAGTCTTTCTCATTGCTCTCCACAAAATATTGCTTCTGAGCTTCGTCTTTTCCTTGCCGCGAATGAGAGAGGAAAGAGACATAAAGTAAGTTGGCAAACTAAATAGCTTTCCTTTTATGTAACTGATCAAATGATAGATGGACATGATGAATAGATGCCACAATTGACGAGTGTTATTATATATAACAATCTGAACGAAGAGCAGGTAATTTTAGGCATTACTTTGGATGGATTCCTGTTTGACCCTCAGATTTTCCCTTCGAGGAAAGATGTTTCTTATTCTTTTCTTTCCTTGAGTGATGTTATCTTCCCTTGACCGTTAATCTGTCCATAGTTTTGGATCAAACATGTTATAGACGCTGTAGTGATATGCTGGTGTCTACCTTTCTGTAATGTCTTATGGGCTTTAAAAGAAGGCATGTTATTAGTAGCTCTATTACATGTATCTGCCTGATGTATACGTCCTTCACTTTTTAGGTCTCTGGAAAACTCTCAGAGCTGAAGACTACAATAGATGCTGGATTATTGCTCCGTGGAAATTTGTTACAAACTATTGGTGAAGAATTCGAGCGGTGGAACCTTTTGGTAAGTTAGTTATAAATACATTTTTACCATTTCCATAGATTGACTTGGATGTACTTTCCGTGTTCTTATAAATGATGTGTACTTGTCAAAATAAATTTATTGGATGCTCAGTTTGATTATGTTTAAAAAAAATTCAGACATTAAATTATATTTCCTTGGATTTTATGAAGGTGAGGAGGGAGAAATCAATTTACCACACTCTGAACATGCTCAGCATTGATGTGACAAAGAAGTGTCTTGTGGCAGAAGGGTGGAATCCAGTTTTTGCTACAAAACAGGTATTTTTTTTCTTCTTTTATCTCATATTACTTCTCTGGTTTGAAAGAAAGAACAATCCTATGTTATTTTATTTGATTCACTGGGGATGGTTCTGGGCCAAAGGGTCATAGAAGTAATCTATTAAGGTGCTACTAAAAAGAACGCGATTTGATTTTTGCAGATTCAGGATGCACTTCAGCGAGCAACATTTGACTCCAACTCACAAGTTGGTGGAATTTTCCGTGTTTTACATACAAGAGAGTCACCACCAACTTATTTCAAGACAAACAAGTTTACTTCGTCATTTCAAGAGATTGTTGATGCATATGGGTGAGTAGTAAGATCATTTCTTGGTACTACATGCACCTGAATTTATGATATTTCCATGAGTATCAATGGGTAAATTTCCTGTCTTTATTTTTTATGTTGCTGTTCTTTCTTTTTCTCTCTCTCTCCCCCTCCCCCCCATCTCTCCCTCGTCCATCCCCCCATCTCTCTCTCTCCCCCTCCTCTCTCTCTTTATAAAATTTGTTTAAGAAACTTTGTATCATTATGTGTTTTAACCAACCTGCATTTGTCAACTGAAATGTACATTTGATACAATTATTATGGCCTACTGAATCAGAGTATAATGTTGACCCAAATTTTCATTTCTATGTTCATAATCTATGTCCACTGGTTAATTTTTATTTGGTCATGATATCTGCTGAAATACTGTGATCTCATTAAACTGCAGGGTGGCCAAGTATCAAGAGGCAAATCCTGGTGTATATACTATTGTCACATTCCCATTTCTTTTTGCCGTCATGTTTGGGGATTGGGGACATGGAATATGCCTGTTATTGGCAACATTGTATTTAATATTTATGGAAAAGAAATTCTCCAGTCAGGTAATCCAAGTACATGCCTTTCTGAGGTTTATAGTAAGGCATATCACCTATTCATGGTCATGTTATCTACTGCTATAATTTATACTATACATTTGCTGTCTTTTCGGTGATAAGAATTAAAGAGTGTCTTTTCACTTTTAATTATTTCATATCATGCTTAAATTGCAGAATTTTTTGGAACTTCCCTGTGTACCATTCACTATTAAGCTTTAACTTGTTTTTCCGAAGTAAACTACAGGTATAATATGGGCTAAATCTTATTTCATCCAAATTCCAAGTTGAAGTTTGAAGCATAAGCTTGTGTGTAGTAGTGAATTGAACCTAATATTGAAGTAACATTACTTGTATGAAATATAATCTATTTCTCGTGGTAGTTTTGACTTAAAACTAGTTACTGTTTAGACATTGGCCAATAATGATGGGGAGGGGACTCCTAGTCGAGAACAAAGAAGAGTTTTGTTATATTTATTATTTGGAGTTTTTATTATGTTTAATATAAAAGTAGTTGATGTGATTTATGTATTTTATTTATTAGTGAGGATTTAGGACATTAATTAGTGATTAGGAATTATTAATAAGGATATTTTAGTCGTTTAATACTTTTTATTATTCCCAAGTAATATTAGGGTTTTGAGTCTCTTTAAAGAGTGATGTAATCCCCACAAATCATTTAGACTACAAAATATTGATATTGAAGTTGATTATTTTATTCATACCGTAGAGGTATTTTATTCATCTTGGTGTTGATACGTGAAGTTGATACACTTGAGAGACCTAGTGGTTTAAACGTGGAGTTTAAATCCTAGTTTATTTTCCATTAGTTCATCCTATAGATCTGTCCTTGTATCAAATAATATTGCCTAATAAGAGGAAGGCTTATTTACTAATTTGGACGGAGACCTTGTTAACATGCTATTTGGAATACTTTTGGGGATGGGGTATTTGTATATGTGTTTTCAAATTTTGTTGCTTCCTAGCATCTGTACCCATAATTTGGTACCGTTCCACATGGATGTAAAGGGCTTCTTGTGGAAAAGGCTTGCTCGTAATAATGCCCGTGTTATTATATATTACCGATAACAATCTGCATGAACTATTAACTATTGATGATATTGAGATATTCTATGCTTTTATATGTACTTGACTAAATGTTATGCTTTTAGCTCTACTGATCCCGAACAAATTGATGGAATTAAGGTTGCAAGTCAACAGAAGTCTTTTAGTCAAGTCAGCCTTAGAATTAACTTTTACCTCTTTGCGATCCTGCTTACATGGTCAATTCTGAAGGGTTGTGCTGAACTTTTACTTCTTTCCGCCCTTCTCACATGGTCTCAAGACTGAAGGTTTTTAGTTAAAGGTACGTTAGAAGTCACACCGCCCTGCTTACATGGTCATCACTGATGGCTTTTACTGAACTTTTGCCTTCTATGAGCCCTTGCTTATGTGGTCAACAGTGAAGGTCTGTGATATTACCATGGAGTCTGTGATATAAGACGAGCAAAGTTGTTTTGTTCAGTCAGTATGATTTGGAAGATACAAGTCTCCTTAGAAGTGTTAATAAAAATCACAATGTCCCTGGGATTAATATTTTAATTCAAACTAGGATGATCAATTTAGTAACAACTAATCTACCCATTGTTCCTTTCAGACATAGATTTTCCATAGTATAAATCTCTAGATTGTTCTGTTCCGGTCACCATTCGAAATCATCATCTTCTTCTAATTGTGTATTCTACATCTTTAATATTTATGTTCAAAACCTGATTGTATTACAATTCTGGCATATACAGAAACTTGGAGACATTATGGAAATGACTTTTGGCGGGCGTTATGTCATTCTGATGATGTCACTCTTCTCAATCTACACTGGTCTGATCTATAATGAGTTCTTCTCAGTGCCATTTGAATTATTCAGTCCCTCAGCATATGGGTGCCGTGATCCTTCTTATGGTATTTATCAGAAACATTAGAGTTCCATAATTTAAGTATTATCAATTGCATATTCTGTGTGTATATAAACTACTTTCCTGCACAGGGATGCTACTACTGTAGGCTTGATTAAGGTGCATGACACTTACCCCTTTGGCGTGGATCCTGCATGGCATGGTTCCCGCAGTGAGTTGCCATACCTCAACTCATTGAAGATGAAAATGTCAATTCTCCTTGGAGTAGCTCAAATGAATCTTGGAATAATACTGAGCTTTTTCAATGCCAAATTCTTTCGGAATGGCATTAATATTTGGTAAGATTTACATGCTAGCATTATCATTCCTCACGTGCATATCAGCACATGGCTATCTTGCTATCAAGATTTGGTAGGCTATTCTCAAGGCTACCACCACCCTACCATGATACAGTAGATAGCAGCTCATGAATGAAAACTTGTGTAGTTCCACTATATTTCTGCACATTTTTACTCGATATCTGTAAATGCTATGAGGTCAACATGACTGCTTCTGCTCTTCTACTTGTCTGTCACCTAATTTTGGACATTAATCATTCGTTTCTCAGGTGCCAATTTATTCCTCAGATAATATTTTTGAACAGTCTATTTGGATACCTTTCCGTTCTTATCATTATAAAGTGGTGTACCGGTTCAAAGGCTGATTTATACCACGTAATGATATACATGTTCCTTGGTCCTACTGATGATCTTGGGGAAAACCAGCTTTTTGCTGGGCAGAAAATGACTCAGGTATAATATTTTCCCTTGCTTCATTTGTTTTTGTCATGTTTGAAGCAAGTGTACAAGAATTCTCTCCTTGAGTATATAATGTATAACTTCCGCTTGACTAATTCCATGTGTTCCATGACCAGCTTGTGCTACTATTGTTGGCCTTTGTTTCTGTCCCATGGATGCTGTTTCCAAAGCCTTTTCTATTGAAATCACAACACAATAATGTATGTCTTCTTGTTTTCTTTACTTTTTCACCCGTTCCATTAATTGTATTAAAATCAGTATGTCTTATTATTCGCCTTAAATTTTTTTCTTGTTCAGACGCAGAATGGTCAATCCTACATACCCCTTCAGGGCACAGATGAATCTTTGCAGTTGGAGACAAATCATGATTCCCATGGTCACGAAGAATTTGAGTTCAGCGAAGTTTTTGTACATCAACTCATACATGCTATAGAGTTTGTACTTGGAGCAGTTTCCAATACAGCTTCATACCTTCGTTTGTGGGCCCTCAGGTATGCTACAACAAATGTGATTGATTCTCCACTTCCAGAGTTGAAATACTATAATTATGGTTGTATGCTGAAGATGAAATCAGTTGCAACTTTTTTAGCTGAACAAATTTGAATTCTAAATATAATGATGATATTTTTAGCTGAAAACTCTTTACCAAGGGAAAAGAAATTTTGAATCTTGCCTGTCATTATGTGGGTGTGCGAGTGTGTTTGCCTATATTAGGGCTTGTTTTTTCTTTTGTTAGAAAATTAAGTAACTTGTTTTCGTGCCTAGGTTGCACTCTTGACATCATTATTCCTGTGAACTTTCCGATGCACAAGTGCAACACTGGCAGACTTAATTTTTGATATTTCTCTGCCTTTTATCTATATACCAACTCCGTTCCAAAATGTAAGATTACTTGTCTTTGTATTTTACGAAGGCTGTTGATCTTTATTTGGAAAGGAGGGGTATACGACTAGAACCTTATTTTATGAAGACTTTGGTTATGAAATTATTTTCTTGTTTTACTTTGTGCAGCCTGGCCCATTCCGAGTTGTCTAGTGTGTTCTATGAGAAGGTTCTTCTTCTGGCTTGGGGGTAAGTTGATTCATTCTATGCTACTGGTTTATAACCTGTAGTTATCAATAAATTTGTATGCAATCATCATCTTATAGTAGGCCATTAATTCGTCTGTAATCTTTCCACTAGTTTAATGTGGGGAATTGACCTAAAGCTAATTGTTACACGAAGTCTTTTTACTGGATTTCTATACGTATTTCAGCACTTCTCTATTCTGTCTGCATCCTGTAGCTGGGCAGAATACTCGCTTCATTTAAGCACTTTTTGTTTCTTCTTTTTGCTAGGGCACAATTAAGGACATAATATTGCTAGGGGTAGACTCAAACCCTGCATATTCTCCTGTGTGTCTTGGTGCACTTTGGTTTGCATTCGCGTATATGTAGTTAAAAAACCCTGTCTTACAGATTGCATATTAATAGTATTCATAATAGCCGTTTTTCCCACAGGTACAACAATGTCATTATCCTCGTAGTTGGCATCATTGTGTTCATTTGTGCAACTGTCGGCGTCTTGCTAGTTATGGAAACTCTCAGTGCTTTTCTGCATGCATTACGTCTCCACTGGGTGGAGTTTCAAAACAAGTTCTACGAGGGTGACGGTTACAAGTTCTATCCATTCTCATTTGTATTAGTCGGTGATGAGGAGGAATGATATGTTGAAGAAGCTTTTCTCTTGAATCGGCCCGAGTGGGCATAAGTACGGATTTTTATTCATTCTTTCGTTTTGACCAACTTGATAAGAGAAGGTAATGTGCCTTGCCTAACTGAGGGAGATGAAGGAGCTTTTGCACTGCATGTTGCCTGTTTTATTGATATTTTGGAGGAATAAGCTGGCCCCTAAAGTTGCCTTGGGGTTTGTACGTCTATTTATGATTTGGATTTTGGAACGATATTGAGCTTTATTATTGAAGAATTCTGGACTGGTACTGCTGAATATAAAAATTGAAGGAAAAAAAGGATTCTCGTCTTTACATGAATCTCATGATTGTAAAACGTTTCAAATAAGAATACTTTGCTTAGATGTGCTTGCCGAACAACTCTGTTACGTAAAAGCGCAGTGTGTGTGTGTAGATGTACAGTTGGTTGATTGAAGTTTCCCAAAACTTGGTGATAAATTTTGCTCATCATACAAATTTTTCCCAAATTGGATCACTATGTACTTTATATTTTGTGTATGTACTTGCAAACTAAATTACTGGTCATACGCTTAAACGTATTTAAGTTGGGAAGCCAATTCATAGTGTTTGACTGTTTGCTACCTCTTTTGTCTGTTCTGTTGCTGCAATTTGAAACGAAAAAGCGATCAACCCTTGTCAATACCACATACTCACTGTTAAATACACCGTCGAGAACAGGTTATCATTTAACCATTTTAATTTTTTCCTACATTAGAATACATGCAAACTTAATTTTTTTACTATAATAAAATTTATCTTATTAATTTATGTGTATATAATATATGTCTAAATGTGTTCTACACAGCACAATAAATGAAATGTTTGTCTCTTCCATATGGCGCGTTCTCTCTCTCTTGCATGTGTGTGTATATATAAATACACACATAAAAGAGAGAGAGATTAGATTAAAGAAGAAAGAAAGACATGGAATTAGATATGGGAATTCGTTGGGCATTTGTAGTCATTGCTGTTTTGTCAGTAATGGTTATGAATTCCGCATCAATGTGCAATGGAAGAGTTACAAGTAGTTTTGTTAGGAAAGGTGAGAAAGGTGTTGATATGGCTCTTGATAGTGATGTCTTCCGTGTGCCACCTGGCTATAATGCTCCTCAGCAGGTACCATTCCCCTCCCCTATCCATTCATTTTTTATATTCATGCATGGTTTATGCGGCTGGTTGATATTGTGAATGCTTTTGTTAAGGTCCATATAACACAAGGAGATCATAAGGGGACGGCAGTAATTGTATCATGGATTACAATGGATGAACCAGGTTCAAACACAGTCCTTTATTGGAGTGAAAACAACAAGAACAAGAACAAGAACAAGGCTGATCATGGCATAGTTATTACCTACAAATTCTACAATTATACTTCTGGCTACATTCATCAGTGCACGATCAGCAATTTAAAGGTAGGTGGGCCCACTTCTTTAAACCGAATTCAATTCCCATACTCCTAGCTAAATTGTTTTTACAATGATTCAAGCTATACTGTAATAAATTATGTACAGTTCAACACCAAATATTACTATGAGGTCGGCCTAGGACATACCACCAGAAGTTTCTGGTTTATAACACCTCCTAAGGTTGGCCCCGATGTCCCATATACGTTCGGTCTCATAGGTAAGCTATTATTAATTTCATGGTGATTGCTAACTTTTTTCTTATCGATCGGCCTTGTTGGTTTATGGTTTATATAAAAAAACAAGATTTATGAGCAGGGGATCTTGGACAGACTTATGATTCAAATTCGACGCTTACACACTATGAATCGAATCCAAAGAAAGGGAAAGCTGTGTTGTTTGTTGGGGATCTTTCTTATGCAGATGACTATCCATTTCATGACAATGTGAGGTGGGATACATGGGGAAGGTTCATTGAGAGAAGTGCTGCTTATCAGCCTTGGATTTGGACTGCAGGGAATCATGAGATTGATTTTGCCCCCGAAATTGTGAGTATAAATACCATCATATATAAAACTCCACCCCACCCGCCATTTTGAGACTTGCTATGATGCTACACGATCTCATTTTCTTATAAGGGTATTTTGAGTTAATGTAATTCGACAAAAAACTAGCTCTTTCATAAACTAAGCGAGTGGGAAAAATGAGGGCACCATTCGACTTTTTGACTTTTTTTGGCGCATAAATTAAGGTTAGCCTCAATAATTTTATTGCAGGGAGAAATCAAGCCTTTTAAGCCTTACAAACACCGGTATCATGTCCCTTCCAAGAAATCCAACAGCAAGTTTTGGTACTCAATCAAGAGAGCTTCAGCTTACATAATTGTTCTGTCCTCCTATTCAGCCTATGGTAACAAATAACTCGATTTCTCTGCATTTTCATTTTCAAGCGATATTGTGTAATGAACATAAACTTTTTCTAGTTTACCAGGAAAGAAAAAAAAAGTTGATAATTCTTGAATATGTATAATGATCACATATTCAAATATCCATTTGGCTTAGGCAAATATACTCCTCAAAACCTATGGCTGGAAAAGGAGCTGCAGAAGGTGGACAGAAGTGAAACGCCATGGCTGATTGTTCTTATGCATTCTCCATTATATAATAGCTATAATAATCATTATATGGAAGGGGAACCCATGAGAGTGTTGTTCGAACCATGGTTTGTACAATACAAAGTTGATGTTGTTTTTGCTGGTCATGTTCATGCCTATGAACGCTCTGTAAGTGCACCTATTACTCCACCAGAAAATATTCAGTACAATAGTCATAAGAATTTCATACCCTTAGTTATCCTTATTTACAAAACAAAAACAATTTTACCAAATTAGTATTCTCTATATATGCTTCTTTGAAATCGAGTGAGTTTTTCTAGTTTTGTTTGACATCTAATTTATGTACGCATAACAGGAACGAGTATCAAACATTGCTTATAACATTGTGAATGGATTATGTACTCCTGTTAAAGATCAATCTGCTCCTGTTTACATAACCATTGGTGATGGGGGAAATATTGAGGGCTTGGCAACCAAGTAAGATTAGTAGTATTTGCTGAATTTAACTGATGAAATCTTCATTGCTGTAACTTCCTTTGGTTTTTTTACACATAAATGCTGCTGTTTTTTTCTAAGCAAACTAATGAATTGTGTTTTGGTACAGCATGACACATCCACAACCAAATTATTCAGCTTTTCGTGAGGCCAGTTTTGGTCACGGGATCTTTGATATCAAGAACAGGACACATGCATACTTTAGTTGGCACCGCAATGAAGATGGATATGCTGTGAATGCTGATGCCTTGTGGTTCTTCAACAGATATTCATATCCAGTCGATGACTCTCCAAACCGCCACTCGTGATTACATTTGTTTTCTCAACTCAACCACGCCTTTTATCCCGACTAATGGGGTAGGGTCTTATCTTTTCTATTTGTTTACGAAAAATAATCGTAATTAATTGTAAAGTTACAAAGATTTCTCAAAACTATGGTTTAGCATATTCAATTATCTTCTCCAATTTAGTTTATCCACTTTTACAAGCTGTTATTTCTCCATAGGCAAACGAGGTGCAGGTATCTTGTTCATATCATAATGAATGTGCTAGTTTCTTTTCCCCAAGTCTTGTGAAGTTGGAAAAACTAGGTTCAACTAAACATAATTAAGATTGCACCAGGGAGGGAGACTCTAGTCAAGTCAAGCTATTGGTTTCTACAGATTCCATCCTTGGAAAAGAACAAAAAGATGCGCAACAGGTAGGGACCAATTGAGCACTAACCCATGGGCAATTGGAAACTTTGGTGCTCATGGTCCAACCAACTAACTACTATTATTGTACTAAGAAACATGTGAAATTTGCTCATGCTTTTCTCTTTTGTGCACCAAGACAAGACGCCATGAAATGAGTTTGGACCAAACTCCAATTTATTTTGGGCATTGTTTCAACTCACATTTTGTACGTTGGTAGCATTTGTAATAGCTTTCATGATCGTCTTCTTGAAAATGGACTAATAATATACAAGAATTGAGTGAGAAGATTTGGGGTGCGGCAGGAATAAATGCAATTCGAAGTAGTTAAAATCGAATGAAAAATAGCAGCCTAGAACGTAATTACAAATGATTTATATGTTGATTGCGACTAATATGAAATTATAAGCAATAAAATAGAACGAGTCATTTTTTACACCTTCATATTATATCGTATCATATATATATTTGAACTATTATTATAAATTTGTCATGGAGACTATTACTTGGCTTTTTGTAATACATTATGGTGAAGTTGAATTCGATATTATGGGCATCGAAATCTATTGAGATCCACTTGCTCCATTCCATTTGGCTTCTAGTTATAGATGGACTACATTATTGAAGTGGGTGTAAGAATTTTTGGCCATTTACTTTGGAGATGATTAATCCCACACAAGTTTCATATTCTTAGATCTGAAGATTAAATAGATGCCTTGTGACTGAACAAGGGGGCCATTAGTCTCCATTCTGCTTTGTGTCATAATCAAGTCTGTTCAATATAACTTGATTAAATTCTAAATTTTAAGCCTTTCTTCTATAAAGGCCATTCCATACATTTAAGATTCAACTAAAACAAAATGTGAAAAGTATAGCTAATTTAAATATATTTTTGATACATAAAAAGTGAAAATGCTATCACACTTTCAAAAGTTTTGTTTTGTTTTCTTGTGTTCTTTATAATTAATTAAACAGAGGACCAACTTATAAGAAATTAACATTATTTAATTCAGTTCTCATTATATAAAAGTAATAGAGGATTAAATAGGAGTAATAAAATAAGAGAGAATCGGAGGGAGAGAGTTGAGTCAAATATCTGTAGCTTTCCGGCTTTTCACAAAAGTGGATTAGCTCTAATGCTTTTACTCTACTGGGTCCTCCTTAATAGTAGTAAAATGAAGATCATTTGATTCTCTCATCTATTTCTCTCTTTATGCCAAGAATAGTCACACATGCATTATCTTATACATCGAAGATAGAGAATATGTCGAATACTACGTCATTCAGGAAATGATTTATAGTCAAAATTAATTGTTAATTGTGATATATTACCTCGTGTTTTAGTATATTATTTTTTGTCCTAAAATATAAGGTTATTAATCATTATATTTTACAAAGAAGGTGTAATTTTATATTTTGGAAAATTGAGCATTACTGTTATACTCCCTCTGCCAGGTAAAGATGGGTCTAATTTGATTTTTTTTAATTAAATTGTTTAATTTTAAAATTATTAATTAAGTAAATTATTTATATTTTAAAACTTTTACAGTTATAAATGCAATTTCTTATGATTATAATCTTTTTATCTATATTTAAAACAAATTAAATAAATTTTAATTACTATTTGACTTGGAAATTTAAACTAAGTCAGTATTTGATGTACTAGGGAGTATACAACTATACAGTAGTATTGATTATCATAGGACGACAACTAATTAATTATCTGGTCTTTCCTCCCCCTCCCACTCCCACTCCCACTCCCAATTGTTCACAATACCAAGAAAAAACCAATCCTGATTTGGTGTATACAAGAGGAGTTGACACCTAGCTTATATTCTTGTAAAGCCCTGAATATTCACTCTAAACACAGACTAATTTCAGCTACACACTGCTGCAAATATATATATTTATATATATATGGATAATAATTCATAGTATGTATTTGTTATGGATCAAAAATGGCATTCACATCTCTATTGTTTAATATAGGAACCAATGACCGAGATTAAAATGTGAATTTTCGCTACTATTAGCAACGGACGTATGATGATACTATTTGCACCCGTCTTCTGCTACTATTAGTCTAAGACGGTACTATTTTTAGCGAATGTCGTCTGCATGAATTTTTTATTTCTAATCTCGACCGTTGATTGATTCTTGTATTGGAGACTAGTGTTTGTCCATTTTTTATTCATTACATAATCATTCAATGTATATATAAGTGTGTGTGTGTGTAAGTGTATGTAAGTGGAGATTCTTTCATCCCTATTAGTTACTCCATTAGTTAACACATTGTTATAATTGACAACTAGCCTGGGGGACTGGGGTGTTTAGGATAAGATAGATGGGTGTAGGAAGAGTAATGGATTTTTGTTGGTCTGTTATAATTCTGGGGTTGGTGTTGAATGCAGATGTGTTGTGTAATGGAGGAATTACCAGCACTTTTGTTAGGAAAATTGAGAAATCCATTGATATGCCTCTTCACAGTGATGTCTTCAAGTCCCCTCCTGGCTATAATGCCCCTCAACAGGTCTCTCTTTCTCACTCTTCTTTTGGTTATGTATATTTGAATTTTCAGCTGCTATAGATTCTATATGAACTAATTGATTTTATATATTTTAAATGGGTTTCTTGAATAACAAATTGGTTCCTGATTTGGACTAATTTTTATTAAATTAATTATTTTATATTTTGGGGGGTTGGTTTAATGTCAAAGGTCCATATAACACAAGGAGATCATGAAGGGAAGGCAATGATAGTGTCGTGGGTTACTATGGAAGAAGCTGGTTCTAACACAGTCCTTTATTGGATTGAAAATAGCAAGCACAAGAACAGGGCACGGCAAGGCTAACACCTACAAATACTACAATTATACTTCTGGTTACATCCATCACTGCACAATTCAGGATTTGAAGGTAAATTTTGGCTTTGAAATTGTTCCCTTTTAACCATAATTCCTGTTTTTATACCCGTAGTTTCAGTTTTCTTTAGATGAATGGAATTAAGGATCAATATACTGATACTCATTTCTGGCAGTTCAATACAAAGTATTTTTACGAGGTTGGGATTGGAGATACACCACGAAGGTTTTGGTTCACGACTCCACCTGCAGTTGGACCTGATGTACCCTATACTTTTGGTCTTATTGGTAAATTTCTCTAGTCTTCCATCTTACCAAGGATTTATATATATGCTCCATTACTTTTAAGAGTTTTGAAATGGATTTAGCTTACCACCCTGGAACAAATGAGAAGAAGTTTAAAACTAGAATCCTATTGCATTTGTGAATCTATGTGCTATTGCTTGTGTTAGTTGTGCATAATAATATACCTTTTGAGAGTTAGTAGAGTTGTATTGCAGGGGATCTTGGTCAGACTTATGATTCAAATCAGACACTTAACCATTATGAACTAAATCCAACAAAAGGAAAAGCTGTGTTGTTTGTCGGGGATCTTTCGTATGCAGATAACCACCCAAATCACGACAATGTAAGGTGGGATACATAGGGAAGGTTTGCTGAGAGAAGTACTGCGTATCAGCCCTGGATATGGACTACAGGAAATCACGAGATAGATTTCGCACCTGAAATTGTAAGCATCCCTGCCTGGACCACCGTCCACCTATATATAAAAACATCTAATACTGCTTGCATGTCTGCATCAAATTCAATTCCTTTTTCTTCATAAAAATATGTATAACTGCTTCTTTTTATATACACGTGAATCAAATATTCTATCTAGAAAGAAAAACAAAAAGGACTTCTTTTTAGTATTTGTCTTGACCTCTGAACTTGATTTAATTTGTTGCAGGGTGAAACCGAACCCTTCAAGCCTTTTACTCATCGTTATCGTACCCCTTATGAAGTATCAGACAGTACTGCTCCATTTTGGTACTCAATCAAGAGAGCTTCAGCGTACATCATCGTCTTATCCTCGTATTCAGCATATGGTTAGGAGGACATTCACATATATGCATGCATATTCAAATTTCATTAGATATGAATTTATTACATATATGTATGTATTTATATACTGGCTCTTTCTAGGCAAGTACACTCCTCAATACCAATGGCTTGAACAAGAGCTACCAAAAGTCAACAGGAGTGAGACACCATGGTTGATTGTTCTTGTACATTCCCCATTGTATAATAGCTACAGCTACCACTACATGGAAGGCGAAACAATGAGAGTGATGTACGAGGCATGGTTCGTCAAATACAAAGTTGATGTTGTGTTTTCTGGTCATGTTCACGCGTATGAGCGATCAGTAAGTGCTTTCTTTGATTTCTTCCACAGTTTCTGTTAGTCAAGTGGTTACCAAAGTTTTTCTTTAATTATGATGTATATATATATATATATATATAAATATATATCACAGGAACGTGTATCAAACATCGCTTATAACATTGTTAATGGAATTTGTCATCCTACAAGTGACCAATCTGCACCGGTATACATAACTATTGGTGATGGAGGAAATATTGAGGGCTTGGCAACCAGGTAGGACTAGTACTTAACATATGTTATATATAGTACCTCCTCCTTTTTTTTAGTTTTAGTTTTCAACTTCATTGAGTGTTTCCTCTGATCCATCCAGTATGACGGAGCCACAACCTAAGTACTCAGCTTACCGTGAGGCGAGTTTTGGTCATGCAACTTTTGATATCAACAACAGAACCAATGCTTACTATGCTTGGCACCGTAATCAGGATGGATATGCTGTGGAGGCTGATAGTTTATGGCTTTTCAACAGATATTGGCATCAGATTGATGATTCTACAACTACCCATTCGGGATAACACAAATTTGAATAATTACCCAGATATTTATTTTTAATAAAATTTTGTAACACCTTTTCTTTTTTCCAAATATATCTGCTCGGATCATTCGACCTGACTTCTCCACAGAAGCAGTGGCCTGCAGCCGTGAAGGATTGCTTGGACTTGTGCAGAAAGTTCCAACAATGTTGTTATTAAATCGGATTCTGGCTTGGTTCTCAAAACTAGTTTGGGTTAATTATGAAGAATGTATTTTCTATGCTTTTGTAACTTAATTCCAGAATGAGAAGAAATACATTATACTCCTTGCCACGAGTTTAAAGGCTTTAATCTATGAGTCAAGCTAACATGACCTTAACTACATATATGGCTTAGGATGAAATGTATACTTAAATCGAATTGTAATAAAATATATTCTAAAACAACAAAACAAAAATAAGAAATATGAAGCTTGGATCAGAGGTTTCTTCCTAAATTTGGGTAGGTTTAAATTGGCTGCTTCAAAAAAGATCCGTTGTAGTCTAGTTGGTTAGGATACTCGGCTCTCACCCGAGAGACCCGGGTTCAAGTCCCGGCAACGGAAAATTTAATTTTTGGATATCAATTTTCAATTATATATTCTTTCGCTATAAAGTGAGCAACAACTTGAATTTGATTCGAACTTTGCTCGACTAAAAGATCAATTCGAAATATGAATAATGAATAATTCAAATATAAATAAATTTTAAAGTTCGATAAATTACTCAAATTTCTTCAAATTATCAAAATCGTGATAGTTAAACGAGACTCAATCAAACTTAATTTTATACTCCATAAATTTTGTCAACTAAATCTGAGCAACTCAATACTCACATCAACTTGGTTCATTTACACCCTTACAAGCAATCGAGCAAAAAAAATAGTTGATAAATTTTTCAACCACATCCTCCCAAGAAAAAACTGAGCAGTAAAGCTGATCAAAATACTTTACAAGTACACTACCACAGCTAGCAATTTTCTACAATAATTTTAGCAGAGCAGAAAGAATTTTTGTGCAGCATCTTATATAACAAACTATGCCCACAGAGAAATTTCAAATTGACGTGGAAATCAACACGTAGTCTAGCATAGTAATCCAAACACGTCTTATTCACCTAAACCCCAAGTAGAAAGAAAAACATTAACAAGTAATCTAGTGCTTGTGTGCAAGATGATTGACAATGATTTATAACAAGCAATAAATACAAGAAACGACTCCTTGATCTATTGCTCTTGTATTAGTAGATAATTACGCGGACAAGACAAATTCTCGACTCTAAAAAAGAAACAAGAAGCCAGAAAACAAAAGAAACTCTAGATTTTACATACATAATTACAGACAACCAAACACATCTTTGACCGCTTTAAGGTGACTAACTGTCCCTCAAACCAAACCGACACGACAAGAGTCCTCAAAAACCAGCTCCTCTCTCACATCAGCTCTTTGTTGTTTGTGACATAGATAATCATTGGCTCCGTGTTTGCTTGCTTCCTAGAAAAGATCAAAAGAGAGACCACCAAATTCCCTTCACTACATGTGTCATCTCCTACGACGTTTTGTATCCACCTAAAACAACCAAAACATACATAAATGTTGTACACTTGATAGAAAAATATTACAAGTACAAGTGGTCGTGAAAAAAACACAATGTTGATGATTATTTTTCCCATGTATGCAAAGATTTACTATAAGCATTTATATTAGCTCAAAACAAAATGGGGTGAGCATTGATGTGATAAATAGCCCTTTCATAGATGTGAACCAAATGGAAATTGATGTCGGAATCATGACACCTCAGGTCTGGGTTTACTCGTTGATATTGGGCCAATACTTGGTCAAAGCTTGTTTGAGACATTGGAAGATGTAAGACGAGGTAGGTGGAAAGCCAGACTTATTTGGGAGAAAGTCGTACAAACAAGCACACTATAGAGGATATTACAGAGACCTTCCCATGATAGTGGCCAAGTAACTTTTACACCCTTTAATGCTGTTTTAAAAATAATAATAATATATTGTTTTTATCTATTATTACTCGTATCACTTTATTCCTGTTTTCTTATTTTCTATATAATTATGTTTTTAGCCTTTTTAGCAACTCTTTTCTTTTCTTTTCTTTTCCTTTCTCTTTTTTCTTTTCATTTGATTTGCTATACCTTGGTATATGTGGGATTCATTTTCAGCTAACCCCAACTGACACAGATTAAAAAGGATTCACCGAATTTATTTGAGTTTGTATTAAAAGAAAGAAAAAAAAATAGGCCAACCCAACAGTCTTTTGATGAAGAGAGAAGATTATCATTAGTATTTCAGTATTTTATGGAGATATTACATCCAAGAGTAGACTGACTTGGTGGAGTCAACTACTGGGCACCTATTAAGAACTCATTACATTTATTAAATGGAGAGAGACTGGCACCCTACCAATGCTAGGGTGGGTTGGTTCCATTACCACTGGCCCTTGGCCTCAATTTTAAATTGTTAAACACAGATGCATATCTAAGAAACTGTTACCTGCAGTTACAAATTATTTTAACTTATAGAAGGATATGAAGGCACGGGGGTACATAAAATTAATTAGGTGCATGTAGCATTACTATGACATCATATAATAAATTCCTTTTGTAGACACATCAAAGGATCAAGAATCATTTGATTTCTAACATACCTGCAACTGCAAGCTGATTTAAATCAAAAAATAACACAGCACTAAACTGAATGAGAATATTATATTAATGGTAAAAATATAAGATTACCTTAGTATCAGAGTGTCTGGAAGTAGAATGGGAGTTCTGCAACTTCTTTTGCTCTTCAGATGAACAATTTTGACAGAAGAAGTGGTCAAGCCTTTTGGCTTCCTCAATGGTCATGTCTATACAAGTAGGATGAAACCTGAATCACAAGAACCAAAGGAGTTTAAAACCAATATTTCAGATTTTATTATTTTGACACTTTTGGTTGCAACAACAATCATTCGAAATTAAACAAACATAAAATCACGGTATTCCAGCTGAAGCCCAAGTCAGACTATCAAATGATGTGTAAATTGCTGCTGATCAATCTGTTATTTTGAAAGTTATTCCGGCTGGACCTTTTTAAAACTCTCATTTACAGCCTTTTCTTCCTTGCTTCAAGAGTATTTTTGTCATTGACAATTGACACATTGTAGAAATTATACAATACATATCTCTCTTCAATTCAACATGGTAAGTTTTATAGAATAACAAAAACCCTATAAAACTTTGCACAAGCTGTTTTGGTTCTTTCAACAACTTCATCTCTAGTTGTGACATGTACAGTATTAGCCGTAACAGGCACTTTGCATTTAATCATTGCTTATAACTTCGCACAAGAATAACTATTTGGCAAGGTCTTAATTGTTCATGATACTTGGATAATTTCAAAAATATTTTATTTTGGGTTATGACAATACTTACATTGATCAATCACTGCTACATCCATTTCTTTATTTTTTCTACATGAGTGAAAAGTGGAGTGGTAGGCTCAACCAGGCACTCAAGTTTTGTTCATTTAATAAACAAAACAAACTCAATGAATCAAGCATCAAAAATTCAAAAGTTAAACTCAAGCATTTCAACTCCTGATCAACCATAGTAGCAAGTTTCGAGATTTTGAAAAACTCTACACCCAATCATCTGCAGAATTACAAGAGTTGACATCATCTAAAAAGCATTATAACTTGCAGCACATGTCATGTATTCTGCAGATTATGAATAAGACTAGTAAACTCAAAACTGAGCCTTTTCAAGCTTTTATAATTTCTAAATTGTAGAGCTTATCTAGACAAATTGATGCACAAGCTTTGGTCAGGAGCCAGGTTCATGCATACTTGCATGAGACTTGCCTTGGTATAGCACTGTGTGCAACTCAGGTATTACACATCATAGGAGAGCCAAATACAATGCTAACCTGCATATTTAATAATTTGCCATAAAAGACTGAAAGCAAAATAGAAGATCTAACTATAGATTTGAGGAAAGTACTCTAGACTGCAGCCCGTCTCTATATACAGTTCTCCTATTTGCTCCTCTAGTGCTTAAACTCGTTGTCATCAAATCCCGATAAAAAGCCAATTTATATAAATTTAGAAAGCCACATTATCCATGACTAAATGCATATTTTCTCTTACAAATAAAGAAGAAGACCGATGATTAATTACACCCACAGAATCTTATACAAACAAAAATAAAGAAACAAATACTTGGGTGATAATTATAGAAAAAACATTTAGTTTCACAATTTGAGAAGTAAAACAAGAAAACACGAGATTATATTGCACCATCGGAGTGGAGAGAAGAATTAAATTCCTCAGTTGACTAGGATTGTTCTTTTCATTTTTATAGCGTAACAGTCACTGCTTTATAAATTAGTAGTTCTCTCCAAACAAGTAAAGTTCAAAGTTAGGAGATTTCCCAAGTTTCTCAATGACCATCAACGGTAAAAAATTCTTTCACTGAAACCTCTCAAACTACATTCAAAAGAATCGAAAAAGGTAGCTCTCTCTACATGTGATGCAGGACAGGTTTGGGGGGAGTGGGGGAGAGTGGGGGGTGGGGGGATGGAGTAGAAAAATTAGATAGAGGACCTATCCATGAAGAGAATTTGTAGAGAAACACAAAAAGCACAAAACTTGTTCTCAAATCAATAATAATTTAACTCTATAAAATAATGAAGCTTATATCAGTTTAAATAGACTAAAGAAAACCCTAAAACTTAGAGAACAAGTAAAAACCTAATCTACTTGGATAACTTAATTTAAAAAGGAACAACTCGTAAGAATAATCTACTTCCTAATAACCTACTATAATAAATAAATATATATTTTATGTCTAAACAATAATATCAAACAATTAACTAATAATCCTAAAACCCCATATATTGCTCCACATCAGAATGTCATGCAATTCTTGTACTTTGCAAGCAATAATGTTACTCCTCAAACGTGACAGTCTTTAGCATTGATGCCTACTCCTCAGAAAAATTAGATCTAGCACTTCAATGGAAATTAAGGGAACTTGGTATCTATATTCTACTAAATTTCTCCTGCCAACACCAACCTTTTCCATATCATTTCACTGTTTCAAATAAGTTCAATGACAATCCACTTGCACTGACTTGGTATTGGTTTCAGATATTTGTAGAGTAGAGACCCTATAATCTCTGGAAACCAAGTTGACCTTCTCTGCAAGGTGCATTTAATATTAATAATCACCATTATAATAGATTCTTTTTTCTCGCTAGGATTTATTCATTTGATATGGATCCATCAAACTGTTTCTAGACCAATAAGACATGCAATATAGGTGTATAGCAGACTATTTGATGGGAAATAGTAGTAGAAACTAAATTTTAAAATAGTCATGTTTACCAACACATACAATCATAAGATATTTCTAGCTCAAAACATATAAGCAAAACAATACAATACAACTCTGAAAACAATATCATCTTTGTTCCGGTTCCGATAAGAACATCTAGGATAATTCAAGGCAAACCAAACATGAGATGGAACACAAGTTCCAGAACAAAAAAAGTAACTTAAAAGATAATCTGAAACACATCAACCTACCAATCACTGCATCCTTCACATTGAACCATTAGGTCATCAGGATTGTACGGCATCTCACATTTACAGTACCTGCCATATTACAATGAGCTAGAAAAATCAAACTAGTATAAACTTTCAAAAGCTAAAAAACAACATATGATTATTTCTAGACAAAGTTTTTCAACTAAGCTACCTGGTCATTGATCATATCATACAAAATACAAATTCACCAAACTTCAAAATAAAAACTTAAATTTTCCTTAATTCCAATAACTTGAAGACCTGTGCAAATAGAAAACTATTCACAAAAGAAACAATTCATCCAATATCAAAAACTAAACAAATAAATAAATACTCCCTCCCTTCCAGAAAAGAGTCCCACTTGCAACAACAAAAAAATGTTCCACAAAAAGAGTCATCTTTTCTATGATAGTATAAAATGACATAATTTCCTTAAAGAAAAACATATCCAAAGTTTGTAAATTTTGCAAATTGGAACCTTTTCTTGTAGAAAGGGGGAGCATGTGAATAAGAATTAATGCTTTTTCCATATTGGATTAATACAACTAAGACAATGAACTATCATTTCAAATCAACAACCTACGAATTATTAAAATTTCCACAAAAAAAAAAGATTACTCAAAAAAATATCAACATACACAGCGACTCTGTCAGGATTGAAGGATCCGGTCGATGAATTATACTCGAAACGACAGAAAAAATCGTCATTTCCAACTGCGTCAAGCTTCGTATAGCTCTTGAAGGTATGAACCGTACACTTGGCTTCGATCGTGTCCGCACTCTGATAGTCGTAGTGATCGGAAAGAAAAACCTCCTTGGAGCCGTGAAACTGGCGCCGACCTCCGAGCGACTCCTCAGGCCGGTAATACCACCGAACGTAAACCCTAACGTTTGCGCCTCTGCTGTCCGACTCGATCTTCTCGATCCTCGCCACGTATGATGGCTTTGAGGATTCCGACGGCCTCATCAACACGCAGTCGCCGGCTGAGAGAGGAAAAGTTTCAATTTCGCCGGTAAAATGATGAAAAATAAAGGGAAATGGAAAGAAAATACTTACGACGGACGGTTTTGTTGATCGATTTGACGGAGTAAGAGTCTAGGGTTCTTCTCGAGGCCCGGGCTTTCGCCATGGACTTCACAACGACATTCACTGAACAAATTCACAGCATACGAATTTTTGAGTTTTTTGTGTGAGATACGTAGCTTTTTTTTATTACTTCTCCTCTGTACCAAAAAGAATGTCCGTCGTATAAAATTTAAAGTTGGTGTAATTTATTTAAAATTTAATAATATTATATTTTCGGTTTCAAAAAAATATTATACGTCATACTTGAGGATGATAGAATCATAGAACAGACGGAATATGGAGTCCTATATTTTTATTTTTATTTTGCTAAATTATTGAGTCCTATATTTGTAATTTCTAAAACTTAAATAAAATTATATCTATTTTAAATTTTAAAACTTCACAAATTGGCATAAGGATGTAATAGTTTTCTGTTATGTATTTTTTTTAATAATTATATGTAAACAATAAATCCGATTATTCTATAAGAATTTAAAAATAATAAACTATGAACAAAAATAAATATTATAGTCTTGTTATATATTATTAAAATTTTATGTTGAAATACGATTGCGATGTAATATATGAAAAATGAGAAAATAGGTCAAATTTTAAAGGATCAAACTTACGGAATGATATAAAAAAAGAGGGGAAAATATTTAATAAAAAGAAAATAAGAAATTTGATAAGATTAATATCAAACACAATACATTATTAAGTATTATTCATTATAATTATTTAAGTAAATATTATTTTTTTAATATTATAGACAATGTAACTATTTTGGTTCAAATTAAAGGAACAATGATAGTGGATTTTGCAGGTGGGCTTCGAGCACTACCTTCTTAACTTGGTGCCTGTTAATTATGCTGGTTTGGGGCTGGGCTTTGGGCTTTGGGCTTTGGGCCTTGTAGTATTTGTTCTTGTATGTTAGTTATCTGATTAGGGCAGTTTAATTCCACTTTTAGTTATGGTTCCTTTATATAAGTATACAACAAATAGAAAGTAATTACAAGAAAAGTGCATCAACCAATTAATTATAAAAAAAATGTAATTATTACAAAAATAGTACAATTCACATTAATAAGGAAACCTAAAATCAAGGACAAATAACTGCCATAATTAATAATTCAAATATTTTGATTTAACAACAAAAATAAATTCAAATTCAAAATAATAATTCAAATTTAAATACTCAAATTCAAATCTTCATCTCTCTCACATACACTTGAAATAATAGTCCGCCGCTACACCTCACATACTCCATGCATTGCCATGAATCTCTAGTTGTCAAAACGCTTGATGAGAATAAGAAGAAGATTCGCTCTACAAAAAATCTAAAAAAAAACAAATGTAACTTTTAATGTTCTGAATTTTTTTATAACTATTTTGTTACTCATAAATAATAAAATGTTTACCTTTGTACGAATGGTTGGCTGTAAAACCCCAACTTTTTGAATAAAGATGAATTTTCTATAAATATTATTTTTGAATATTATGGAGTGAAATTGATATAATAGTTATGGGTAATATTTATAAATTTTGCAAAAAATCGTAAGTTGTTATATAATATTCGATTGGTCTGGGAATATTCGTTTTAACGGGGAATATTAAGACAACCAAGACAATCATTGGTGGACCTAACGGAATTATTATTCGGATTGAGAAAGCGACAAAAATACTTTTTTACTGAAAATAACAACGAAAGTTTTACAGTTAATCTATTTGAAACACCGGTGTTAAAAATAAAGATGTCTGGCGTGGTTGCGTAGTAGCATACGGTATTAATTATTGATATTTAAGTGATAAGTCACTTCACTTTTGTTGGTATTATTAATGTAATAATCTGAGAAAATCTTTTTATATAAAATGAATACTTTTATAAAGTTATTCTATAAATCGAATATATTATATTCTATTATGCATAGTGTTGCGTAATTATCTGCATAATATTTTGTATAGTAAAATCTTTTTATATAAAACATAATATTTTTATAAAGCTATACATTTTATTAGACAATAATTAGAATATATTATATTTTATTATGCATAGTATTTTGATAAGGTACTGCATAGTATTTGCATAGTAAAATCTTTTATAAAGTTATTCGTTTTATTAGATTATAAATAGAATATATTATATTTTATTTTACTTTAAATATGGATCGTCAGTTAAAAGTAAATCAATCTCGACTGATTCATGAGTTAATTCTTATGCATTCCATTTTTCTATAAATAGAAGCTCATTCATTCATTATTTTCTTACGAATTCTTTGAACTACAGAGAGAGAAACCATAGAGAGAGACTATATAGAGATAAAAGAAAATATTCGCTTCTTAACTACTTTTATATTCGGTTTCTTTTACTTTTTTACGGTAAGGGGTGTGATTCTTTCTTATTCATGAAGAGAAGCTGTTGTTATTCCATTTCTTATTATTACATTGGAATAACTCTTTATATCTGTGATCTACCATATACTTGGTGACATTCTTCTATTAATCTGTTTGAACATCTTGCTCACATGTGTTTCTGTGGGGACCGGTTAAAATCTTTATTATTATTCCGTTGGAACATCTTGTGTCACAGTGTGTTTTTTTGGGACTGGTTAAAATCTTATTATTATTATTTTGTTGGAACATCACATGCATGTGTTTTACAGGACTTGGTTAAAATCTTTATTATTCTGTTGGAACATCTTGTCGGTTGCAAATTTTGTGCGACTGGTTAAGATTATTATTATACTGTTGGAATAACACATCATCTGACGTCTGCATGCATGGTGATTTCTTTTGTTATTCCATTCTTTATTATACTTAGTTGGTTAAAGTTTTGACTTCTATACTCCATGAAATTAGTAGAATATCCTTGATATTTCAAGGCTTCATCCAAGATATCTTTTCATGGAAATATTCTTCCGATCATTCTTGAATTTTACTCTACAAAACAAGATATCATGTTGACAATTTGGACTTTAATAATTCTGGATAAAATAATTCTTGAACTTGTTTTATTGAATTCTTATATCATTGTCATCATCCTCATATTTATATTTTGTTTAAAGTCATCTGTGGCACTGTAGTGCATAGATGGACTTGGTATGATTATGACCGAGGATTATTCGGTGTAATCACTTAATAGTAATGTTACAAATGATGTGGTAAAAGTTCTCATTGGTCCGTAGTAGTGCATTGATGGATGATTGTTGGCATGATCATGACCATTAATGAATACACAAATATTCTTGGCTGCGTAGTGTATGAATAATTGTGGTCGTGATACTAAAGAATATCCTGGTAGTAGTATACATGGGTGATTCGATGATGTGAATTATTTATTAAGTCGAGTCCCAAAGATACTTGATGATGAAAAACCTTTTTAATCATAAAAGATAGTAGATTTTATTTTCTACTTGACTCTTTTAATAGATTGCTTGTTCCGCTGCAGTTAAACTTGATGTCTATTATATTTTATCAATTTAACATTGTTGGAGACTAATGATAATTTATTCTGCATTATCTTAGTCATAATATTTCTTCTTGGGCTAGTTGAGCTCACCACTTTTCTTTTCTCTTCATTCTCTTTGAAATGAGAACATAGCGAGGGGACTAGTCGGGAAGCGCAGAGTGACGGTCGGAGGATATCATTAGTAGTTCTCTCACTATTCCGTGAAATAGTGTGTTAATAATTGTAATGAGGACTCCTTTTGAGTTTGTATAATCTCTAGTAGACAATAATTGTATTCAAACTCACGATTATGTTTTGTCGATTGTATACCGGCAGTTGTATTAGTAAGTTGTATTTGAATTTTGTACCATGATGTCGGCGACCCAAGATGGGTGATGTATACCTAATTTTGGGGGCGTCGCATTGGCTACCAACTGCATCACATTCAAACGAAATTGGTAACTTAATAAAATTGAATTGGTTACCTTGGTCTGAAGGTTTGGCTACCAACTGCACTATGAAAAAATTACAGGTGTGGATGTGAATTAGTTACTTTGGTATGAAGATTTTGTTACCTTGGTACGAAGGTTTGATTACCTTGATCTGAAGATTTGGTAACCAACTGTACTAAAAAAAATAAAGTGTGAAGATGGATTGGTTACTTTGATATGACAGTTTGGTTACCATCATCCAGTATTCATATCCACCGCCACCACCGCCTGAATCTTCATACCCACCTCCATTTTGACCGTTTATTTTGAGAAGCTACTGAAAATACACAATTGGTAATTTGATGGTAGTTGTAAGACCCCAACTTATTATAAATAAAATTGAATTTTCCTTTATTCATTATTCTAAATTAATAAGGGTTAATTTGATATAATTCTTTTGTTATGGGTGAAATGTGCAAAGTTTACAAAATAAGCAAGTGGTTATAAAATATTCATTATTGTCGGAGAATATTCGTTTGGTCGTGGAATATTCTTTTTTGTCGAGGAATCTCAAATGACTGCCAGTATGATCATTAGTGGGCCCCATAACGGAAAATGGTTGGATGAAGGAAAGCGACAAAGATTGAGTTTTATAAATAACGACGTAAATTATTACAATTAACACTTTGTTGGGTTACGGTGGTTAAAATCTGATGTCTGGCGTGGTTGCGCATAAAGATGAGCGCACGGTATATTGCATGATATTATTGAATTATTGATCCTTACGTAAGAAGGCCACTACTCAATAATTGTTATGTATTTTATTCAATATTATATTTTATTGATTAAATAATTTTTGCGTTGATATTTTGTATTCTTTGTTGTTTTGATAATTGTCATTACACAAGTATTTTCCATTATCAAATCAATAATTCATATTATTTGAATAATATTATCGAGATAACATTATTGGCAATGTCTAGAAAATTCGCATCTAAGGAGAGGTTTGGTCACCTAATTCTTGCGCAGTGAAGGAGAAATCCTTATTGGAAAGCCCCTAACTTTCTGAGAGCTACCTTCACAAGATCTTGTGATTACGTAATATTATTTTGAATAATTAATTATTGATTATTATGATAAAGAGAATATTCATTTTATGTGGATATAGATGGAGAAAATTTTTATGTGACAATTGTTGAAAATTAATATTTTATCTTTTTCTGATAAAATAATTCATTTAAATATATTATTTTAATAATATATTAACGATGATATTTTTATAATGAATGTGGGATATATGAGTATATGAGGAGGAAGAGTATTTTTATGGCATTAAATGTTTAACACATGTTTTGGGTGTCGGTGGACACAATTCTTGACCGAAAATTGATTATAGACTGTAAAATTGTCCGTTTATGAATTTCGGTCAATTTCTGTTTGGAATTTGGAAAAACTTTCTTCTGCAAAGTTGTAGAGAATGGAATTTCCCATGAAAAGTCGCGATTTTGAATTTTTACGATATAAGAGCTATTTTCTACGAATTATTGAAGTTTCGAAGATAAAATAATTTTATTAAATTAATGGGTGGGACCCACTTTTTGGTAGGTGTTGAATGCACATGGGCTGCTGAAAATTTTCAGAAATTGGTGGCTAGCTTGTTGCGTAGAAGTAAGAATAAGAATAATAATATTTTATTATTTAGTCTCTTTTGGCGTTCTAACATTTTCCTATAAATAGAGGGCTAAGTTAGAATTAAAAATCACACCAGAAACTAAGTTTTCTCTCTTTCTCTCTCTAAATTATGAGCGTATTCTTGTGAGTATATTTTGAGTGTTCTTTATCTGATCTTGGGTTTATCGACTATTATCTAGAAATTCGGTCGGAAAGACGGTTATTTTTTTGAGTAAAGGGTATTATTTTCTTCTTAAATGATATTTTTTCTTCAATATCATTATGTCGAAGTATTGGTGAACTTTTTATCAAATTTAGAACTTTTTTGTGTGGGAGTTACTTATTCACGATATCGATTAATTATTCACGATATCTGACCTTATTCACGAATACTGACCTTTATTCAATAAAAAAAATAAAATTTTTCTTTTTGTCCAAAATATCTATTTTGGATACTAGCTTTGATTGTATCCATGTTTTGATCATTCTTGAATTTTACACCACTATGATTATTTTCGAGGTATTTTTGGACATGGGTAAAACAAAGTACGAAACTTTAATCCTTGTCATTTTGTTTCTTTGGATTCGTTTCTTTAAAAATATTTTCATCATCCTCGGTCTTAAATGATGATATAAATGAATATCTTTGGCTCAGTAGTGTAAAGATGAGCGATTAATCGATGAATATCTTTGGGCTGTAGTCTGCAGATGAGCAGTGTTGAGATGAACATAACCAATTGGTGATTTAAATAAATATTTTTGGCACTGTAGTGCAAAGATGAATATTGATTGTTGTTACTGGGGATAAAGTATTGATGATGGACTTTTAAACCTTAGAAGACGAGAGAATTCTTTCTACGTGACTCTTCTAATGGATTCTCATTTCCATTGCATTTGTTGATCTAAAACTTATTATCTATTGTATTCTATTAGATTTTTTTTCCTGTTGAAGACTAACGATAATTTGTTGTATATTATCTTAGTCATAATATTCTTTCTTTGGGCTAGTTGAGCTCACCCTTTTCCTTTTTGTTCCATTTTTCTTCTCGGAGGTGAGAGCATATATGAGGATCGAGTCGGGGTATGGAGTGAAGGTTCTAGGAAGATGTTTTAAGCGTCCTCACTATTTACGTAAAATAGTGTATGAATAATTATAATGAGGACTTATTTGGGTGTGTATATTATCTGTAAGACAATATTTGTATTTAAACTCATGAGTTTGTATTGTCGTATTAATACACGACATCCGTATTATCAAAGTTGTAGTTTGCTTTCTATACCATGTATTACAGCATTTCGAGAATGGGTGTTGTATACCTATTTTGGGGGGCGTCACGTGAGTTCAGATTTCAAGATGGTAGTAGAATCGAGAATCCTTGGGTTGACTCTCATCTAAAATGGGGGCTTAGATGGGTCATTGTCCGAGAATATCCTCATGGCCTTATTTATTAAATTGACATAAAACACTTATAATCTGGAAAACTAGAACTGATTACACCAAAGTCCATCAATTTCATGAAAGTGCATACCTCTTTCTTCTATTACGTCTTACTCACTTACTTTAAAGTGACAGTTGGGTCATACAACCGTAAATACATACTTTTAATGACGCTATATATGTTGTCCGTCGCTAAAAGTATGAGCAACATTGTATAATTAAAAATCATCACCTAAAAAGGGGTGAGTACGCAATAATGATAAAGATAAGTATATATTGATCGATCAAATATATATATATATATATATATATATATATATTATATATAAAAAAGAATACGTTGAATGAAGAAGAAGGGTGTTATTAGCTGCGGTTGTTATATATGAGGAGAGAGAAGAAGTCATGAGTATAACTAATTCCTAAATTAAGGAATTCTAATTAAATATTAATTTCCTAAATTAAGGAATCCTAATTGCATTAGTATTGTAAATAAATATAGAAGTATATTAGTTGTATAAAAATTTTATGAGGGCACTATTGTTGTAATTATTTTTAAAAATGTAATAGAATATGTAATTTATTTTTAAGGGATCTGTTAATTATGCCGGTACAAGCATATAATCGTAAACAAAGCATGCATATTCCTATTACATGTATCAAGGGATGCACAAACAGACCGTTCCAACTGATCCCAACTAAGCCTGTCAGGCCTTGGCTGTTGGCTAAGCCAGGCTTTAGTCCCAAAACTGTGGCTTACGATTAGGCCAATACCTAAACCTTTTATACACCTCTACATATATTTATATTATAGTAAAGTATATTCTCACAAATGACCAATAAGAATCGGATAGAATCGAATCTCCGTTTTATTAGATTGATAGATTCAGATACCATGAAGTTAATTTTATGATAAATTGGTCAATTGACTAATACAGTACTAACACGCAAAGAGAGATTACATTTCGATTTGCGTATCGATAACCTTCTGTCTAGGTCACAATCAAAAGTTAATTTATCTACCTATGCCCGAGGAGATGAAAATTGTATTTATATAAAAAAAAAGTCGTCAAACATGATGAAAATTGCAGTTTTGTAGTTTGAAGTTGAAGCATCAAGCCTAGCTACAAACAAAAGCCTATTTGCTACAGTTATCACATGCAACCATCATCATCCAAAATTCCTCATATTGATTGGGACCACTGCTTACCAAATTTTATGTCTGAACCATAAACAGACACTGACCTTTGCTCTTTTCAACTAGCAAAAAAGGGGAAATTAATTATATGACGCTATTTACACAATTAGTACTAGTACTACTTTTTGACACTATTTACATAATTATTACTACTTTTTTTAAAAAACTTTTGGGGAACCAAAGTAAGTTTCTATTTTTAACTTGATTTTTATTGGTTGATAAAATATTATTATTATTATTAAAGTCACTATGCTATAATTAATGCTACTATAATAACAATAACAAACAAATAAGGTGGGTAAGCCATTATTCCCTTTGTTTTTCTTATATTTTATAAGAAAACAATGTAATTGAATAAACAAAGACTAAATTTATTCAAATCCTATTTAACCCGATTTAGAATACTTGTTAAAGTAAATAATCGTGGATTTGTCTCATAGTATTTTCTTCTTTAATTGTATCACTTTTTGGAACCTTAGTCGATCTCACCTAATTCATTGTTTTAACGAAAACACGCCTTTAATATTATTGTAGCAAAAAAGGGAAAAAAGAAAAATTAAAGGTTGAGGAGGAGCATATAATAAAATACAAAAAGCATAGTGGTCTAATAAGAAATATGAAAAAGCTTAAGAGCCCCACCGCAAATACCAAATGTTAATTAATTGAATAAGAAGAAAAGGCTATATAATGATTTGGGCACCCCTACGAGGAAAAATATAAAATAGGAAAAAACTACAAAATTCTACTATATAAAATAAACAAACAAATTAAAAATGGGTAATATGGTGGATATTGCAGCAACTCAGACCTTCCATTCATGCTCAAGATGAGAGGGACATCCAGACGTTGAACAGAGAGAAAGAAAGGGTTTAAGAGAGGTTTAGGTCACCTACTGGTAGTTAGAGATTGCACTGCTTAAACAAACATCAAGATTTAACCAAGTCAAGCAACACCAGCAATTGTAACAACTAGCTGATAGAGAGACAAAAATATTATAGAAATTAAAGCTAGAAGAGAAACCCATTAAAGGGAGAGAATTTTTGAGCAGGAATTTGGGTTTTTAGATTAAAAGAGAAACAGAGCTATCAGATAGATTTAGAGAGAGAAAAATATGGGAATATGTAGTCATGATGAGAAAGAAAGAGTAAAGGGGTGATGATTTGTTATGTACTTTGAGCTTTTTGTAAACAAAAACAAAAGTTCATTTTCTGGGTATATTTCTTTTTAGTTGTGTGTGTTTGTGTGTGAGAGAGAAAAAGGGTGATTAATGAAAAGGTAAATTCTCTCTTTCTGGGCCTCTTGGGATGGGTATGTTCATGTTCAAGGAGGTTTGTTTCGGCGGATCGGAGCTTTTCTGTTCCCCACAAGACACACAACTGTGACAGGTTTTCAGGTATTTTATTATTTTAATTGTATTACTACTAGTTTATTATTAATTTGTCCGACTTTGTTTTCATTATCTTCTTTCCTGCTGTTTGTGATAGAGAATTTGCTTTGCTTTCTCTTTCTCTATGGATTTGATGATGATGAACTGATTATGATGATTAAGTTGGGAGTTATTCCTTTTGGGTAAATTTTTTTGGATTATTAGATTACCATCTGCTTTGCTCCATAAAGCTAATTCTATTTCTTTTTTGAACAATCTATACATGAAAAAATCTTCTCTTTTTTTGAAAAATTGATTCTTTTTTCCTATTGGTTATCTTGTTGTACAGTTGTTTACTTTTTTGGATTTATCTTCTGATTTTGTTATCTGGAACTTTGGATACTCAACTCACTTGGTTACTGGGTTATTCCCCAATGAATAATGGAGGAACTGCCATTCAATTATCTAGTGAAGATAGTGAAAAGGGATTATTCTCTCTATCTGTATCTTTTGTGCTGTGATGGAAGTGGTTTTGTTTATTTTTGACAAATTATATATTTCTTGGATGGTGCATAAAAATTATAGTTTTGTTAGCAAAGCAAGATATCTATATGCAAGCAATTTTTATTTTTATTTTTTAATAATTTTTTGGGGGTGTGTCTAAGTGCAAATATAATACATATGTGCAGACTGCAAAGGTTGCTTAGTTCTCTTGTTTGTTACTATAATCTGCTTCTGGCTATTGCTTCAAGCTTCGTTAAGCAATGAAGAATTGTATATTTGTTCATTTTTATAAGATGCAAAATGTATTCTGTTACCCTAAAAGGATGTTGTGGAAAATCTCAATTCAATTATTATGCATCAAATACGGACTTGGTAGATTTAGGTTCAATAATTTATCATCAAATTAACATGCCATTATTGTTGTTTTCTGGTACTCTTTATTTTGGTTGGTTAAACTTGACAACTGATGACCATTCCAATGATTGGTTTCAGTTCACGAAGAAACTAGATAACTCAAACTCAAATTACTCACCAGGAAAGTTTCAAGATTGACAGAGGGAGGGAGGGAGGGAGGGAGGAGGGAGGGAGGGAGGGAGGGGGGATGGCCACTTATTTTCCCAGTTCAAACAACGAAAGAGATGCAGCACCAATGCACTATTTAAGGGAGCCTTTGCCCAGTTCTTATTCAGAAGCGCTGGTTCTTCCAGGGAATATGATGATGTACATGAACTACGCGTCTTCTTCTGGATCCTATTCAGATACATTGGCTGGTAATTCCCAGCAGCAGAACACCTGCATTGATATTCCAACTGTAGTAGCTTCAGATTCCAATGTCTCCCACCAAGAATTTCTATCAAATCTTGGAGGTTCACGAGTTGGCGAGCATGATTTCAGTGCATGGAGGGATGGTAGAAGTCAGATGCTACTGATGCCACCAATGGGTGGAGCCACCAGCATTCTTCATGGTGGCCAAAACTTGCAAGGTCAGGGATTGTCCCTCAGCCTCAGTCCACAAATACAGTCAGGGATACAAATTTCTTCTCTGCAATACAGGGATCCTAACCGGGGGTTCTCTTCATTTTTGAGCCCAATCACGTCAGGGGAGGAAGTTGCAAGGAATGGCTCTTTTAGAGATGATGAGACCTCCAAAAGTAAACAATCGAGAAACACTGAATACATGCAGCCTTATTTTCCAGGATGCTGTTTAGATTTAATGAAAGGGGATGTTTCTGCGTTTGGAATGTCAAATATCACAAGAAACATTCCCAACTCCAAGTACCTAAAGGCAGCCCAACAGTTGCTTGATGAAGTAGTGAATGTGCAGAAAGCTCTGAAGCAGCATGATTGCAAGAAAGATGCAACGAGGGATCCCAAAGAAGGTGATGGGGCATCGAAAAGTGGAACCTTAGTGCCTCCTGCAACCGGAGCTTCATTAAATGCACAAGATTCAACCAGCAATGCTCCGAGTGAGCTTTCAGCAGCTGAAAAACAGGATCTGCTAAACAAGATGACAAAGCTTTTGTCTATGCTGGATGAGGTGAGACTAATATTGATGTTAACATGTAACGTTTTCTCTTTCTTAATTGTCAGTTAATTTTCTCCTCTAAGAGCTTACCGCTATATTAAACTAACTAGTTCCTTGTATGGCTGAGCTGCTTTATTTAATTATCCTAGAACCCCATTCTAGCATTTCTACTTAATTTCATACTTTTACTTTATTTAGTTTCAACATTTGACAATTGTAAGCAACACACAAGTTATTAAAGGGACCGTTGTTAATCCATTTTATTGAACACTAGGAGATTGATTTTTGCCTTTACTAAAAGAAAATTGTTAATTTGTGAACTTGAAGGCATTTTAGATAGCTATGATGGCTTCACTGCTTGTGCATCTGTTTTCTCTAGCCAGATGATGTCTTGATTTCATAAATAGAGATCTAGTTATAGCTAAAGATTTAAGAAGTTACTTTTGTAGCTTAATTCGACGGTTGGTCTCTCTTGAGGGTGGTCTTGCATTTATGATCTTCACTGTAGTCTTTTAAAATCTGCCTGTATGCTCCCGCAAAGAAAGAAATATATGAATCTTTGTGCTTACCATACTATCCGCAAGTTTTATTATAGACTATGGCCCTACATAGAGTAGGTGTCAAGAGGAACTTGCCTCATTGTACTCTACTATACCCTTTACTTGACAAAGACTCTAAAAGAGGTTGTCGAAGGTCTTATAGCTTCTCCGTATATCTGTAGTTCCACTTGATGCTATCTATTAGTTTTATTATCTACCATGCTAAGCTTGAACGTCTTTGAACTTTACTTTTCTCTTTCAGTATTTGATGATTGTCAATTTTTATTAATAACAGGTTGATAGAAGGTACAAACAGTATTTTCATCAGATGCAGATTGTGGTATCTTCATTTGATGTGATTGCAGGATGTGGGGCGGCAAAACCCTACACGGCACTAGCTCTCCAGACAATTTCGCGCCATTTTCGTTGCTTGCGCGATGCAATAAATGGAGAAATTCAATTTACGCAGAGAAGTCTTGGGGAGCAAGATGGGTCAGGAAATAGCAAGGGGGTTGGCATTTCTCGACTTCGTTATGTGGACCAACAGCTTAGACAACAAAGAGCCCTTCAGCAGCTTGGTATGATGCAGCAATGGAGGCCACAGAGGGGCTTGCCTGAAAGCTCTGTTTCAATTCTGCGTGCTTGGCTATTTGAACATTTTCTTCACCCGTAAATTTCCTTTGCAACCTTCTTCAGTAGCTCTTTTCCTTTTTGTTTCTTCCCTTCAATTGTACATTCAAGGTCTGTGCAGTCCAACTTGTATAATCAATACTTTCTTGCTAAACAGCTATCCTAAGGATTCTGATAAGATCATTCTAGCACGGCAGACAGGCTTGACAAGAAGTCAGGTAAGCAGAACTATCTACATATTGTTAGTAGTAAGATAGCTCATGTATTCCTATTTGTTCATAGAGGCACATACTCTTCACAACAATCATGGTGACAATGCAAGTCTAGAACTCAAGTGGTAGTGAGCAATTTGATAAGTGCCTCTAGTAGGTATGGGTAGTTCAAAACTCCATAAAGGTACTTAAGGCTAGGGGTTTATGCAGTGCACACCCGAAGGTTAATTACTGCAGGTTCCTCCGCAAAAAGAAATGTGTGTGTGTGTGAGAGAGAGAGAGAGAGAGAGAGAGAGAGAGAGAAGACGAGTAATTAATAGTGAACGATTATATGGAATCAAGACACTAGCTTTCCATATTAACTTGGAAGAGTTCGATATGACCGACACTGAAGTAGTTGCACCTGTTACAGATTATATAATCTTTTGAAAATACATCTTTCATCGAGTCTTTTAGGAAACTGTAGTGTTTAGATTTTTAAAGAAGATAAGCCATGTTGAGAAGATATTGGAGGGAATTTATTCACCTTTTGTGTGTATCATACTGTCTTAAGGTTACTTGAATTGAGCGAGAGAAATTGTCGTTCAGTTGAAATATTGTGTAATAAAGTCACCTGAAATGAGCTAATAGGCTATAATATATATCATGCAGTTAGTAGTTTTTCCCAGTTTTTCTCTAAGTTGTTCAGTCAATAAACGGCTTCATGCTGAATATTTCTTGGTATTAATCCTGAACATGCTGAAAGATTGATATTTGTACTTTGAGTTCAAAGAATCCTATTGAGTTGTAAGGTGGCAACAAAGTCCCACTTCTATTGCTGACTGCTGTGCTCGTTGACAAAGTTTAACTGTCATTATGATACTCAGCATATGACTCGTGTTTATGTACACAACATTGATATAGCATCCTCATTACTTGTTCTACTTCTGCAATGCATTGACATATTTTTGGTCTGGTTCAGGTCTCAAACTGGTTTATAAATGCACGGGTACGTCTATGGAAACCCATGGTTGAAGAAATGTACAAGGAAGAGGCAGGTGATACTGATTCTAATTCCTTATCAGAAATCGCTCCAAAGGCTAAAGAAGGAGATTTAAAGACCTCTGAGGATAGAGGGGAAGAGGTACAAAATAGTGCCAACTTCCACAGCAACTGAGAAATGTATGACCGGACATTTGTTTGAGTCGAGGCCCAGTCATGTTCCTGATGTGGAAATGGTGGGACCCAGTAGTACTGAGTCCAGTTTCCTAAATGTGAACCGTGGAGAAACTGAAATTCAATACGAGGTGGGAAAACTAAGGGAGGACCAAAGGCCTAGTGTAAATGAATGTAACATTTTCCCAGAAACTATGGTTCAGCCAAATGGGAGCAGCGAGCGGTTTATGTCTGCATACCACATATCAGAGTTGGGGAGATTCGATAATGGAAGTGGTGTATCACTCACACTGGGATTACAGCACTGTGAGGATGGTAGCATACCCATGTCTGTTGGGACTCATCACAATTTTGTCACCATGAGAGGGGAGGATGTTTATGATCCGGCCGCCCCTTCAATTGGGACTGAGACGGTGGATTTTGACTGCATGGATTCTGGGAATCAGCAACATAGGTTTGGTTCTTGTCATTTGTTACATGATTTTGTAGCATAAGAAGTCTTCAGTTGGTGAATTTTTGAGCTATTCTTGTCATGAAGAAAGGATGGTGACACAAACTGCTAGGTCTCCCAAGATGAATACTTTTCTTCTTGCAAATGGTCAATTAGAAGTTATGTTCCTTTGAATATGAAGCACAACTGTTGTACAGCAAAAATATTGGTTGGAAGTTTAGCATATTTGTAAAGATAAGATGCATGATTTTTTGTTATATTTGTTGAATGAATTCTTATGATTAGTTTGGCACCGGAGAAGAGAGGATGTTCTAATTCTAAATAAAAAGTTAAGTGGGACTTGGTCATTAGATAGATTTTGTAGTGTCCACAAGAAAATATGATTTTTTTTAAAATATAGAATCTTTCTTAAACTCGAATAACTATATATATATTTTTAATAATATTATCACGTTAAAATGAGGTAAGATGATGATCATAAAAAAATTATCTTTTTTAAAACTATTCAATAGTTAATGTTAACTAAGTTGGATGAAACTCAAACTATGTCATAAATAAAAACCAACTCAACCATATGTCCTTATCTCGATCAGTGTTACCTCCTGAAACATAGTATCGGATCTCTAAATTTAGAGTATTGGTATTGTAAATATTGGGTGTTTGTTTGACGTTGGTTGACTGACTACATAAATAATGCAAGATTTTAACCGTCTTTCCTGAGCAATAACGACAAATTTGACTTGTTATCTAGCAAGCATCTATAGTAGGTTTGTGGTTGTTGAGGGATTTGTGATTTCATGAAATCAAAATTTTCTTAAATTTTGCTCTCAAATTATTGATGCCAGCCAGGGGAAAAAGATACAAAAATCATAGCAAATGCTACCAGACCAGAGAGAGCCTAAATCTTGTGGTTATACAGAAACAAATTCGATTTATGCTACAACTGATTAACAAGAGATGATAGCTAGAAAGAAAATAAGCTGATTACTGTATGCAATGAACAAAGTCCTGGGTTGTTTCAAGGTAAAGCTTTTATCTGAGACCCTGAATTCCAATAATCCATAAATGGCAAATTACAACACAAAGCTATGCATATGCATCCACTAGGTAGGATAATAGAAAATTCAATACAAGATTAGGAGATTTCTTTGTCCTCTTCGAATCAGAAATTACTACTAAATTCTCACAAACTTCAAATAATATTCCTTATACCAGAGAAGTAGCAACAACACTTTGTGAATTCAATAATGTCAACAAGTATCACTAAGCATTTCAAAATAGACTTGCAATTTCTGGCTTGGGTAAGTAAAGAGAAGATCAAGTCCAATATTGTTAAACAGTAATCATTCAAATATTCTCCGGTCTTAACTTTGAACGTTCAGCCTTGCAACCACTTACCTGAAAAGATCAAGGAAGAAGAATCTTTAAGCTAAATCAATGTGAAAATTAAAATTATCCTAAGAAGAGAAACTCGTGCTCACCTTCTGTACAGTGATATGACATCTTCGTGTAAACATGGCGTTTCCAGAAAGATATCACCACAGTAAGTAACTTCAGCACTCTCCATCTGGAAGTCTTTTGGACCACAGCACTCGTTCCA
This sequence comes from Panax ginseng, assembly GCA_020205605.1. Classification (NCBI taxonomy): domain Eukaryota; kingdom Viridiplantae; phylum Streptophyta; class Magnoliopsida; order Apiales; family Araliaceae; genus Panax; species Panax ginseng. The sequence continues at coordinate 101,751,017 of CM035141.1, read as the reverse complement.
TTCAAACCACAGTTTTGCAATAGATTCCTTCTTGAAGCAGGTGGAGTGGTCTTCCTCCTCCGGTGAACCTGCAGCAACCAATCGATAGGTGTACACCTTCCTCACTTGGCCTGGTCGGAATGCACGCCCTATTGCCTGGCGAGTAACAGACGGATTTAAATGTACATCTAATATAATGATCCGTGAGGCCCCAACTAGTGATATTCCTTCACTACATGCTTTGATTGATCCAAAAAATACTCTGGCATCTGGGGAATTGTTAAAGCACTCCATATGTGACTCTCGAGCCTCAGAATCTGAATCACCTGTGATCGTAAATATTTCCTTGCCTGGACTCCAACCCTTTACCTTCACTGTTAATCTCTCCAAGAACTTCATGGGCAGAAGGTACTGACTGAAAACTAAGAGCTTCTCGCCACTTGATTCACACAAGCGGAGCAGGTTAAGATAAAACATTGCCTTTACTCCTTCTCTCTCATCCAATTTCTCCAGCATTTCATCAATCTTGACCTGATCCATTCTGTCTTTGACAGCAGTATTCTTTGTAAGATATTTCAACTGTGGGTGCACATAGATTGCACTCCCATCAGAACTAATCTTGAATTTTCCTCCCAACTTCTTCAATTCTTTAACTTCACGCTTCTGTCTAGGGCTGAGATTTAGAAACAGTGTGAAGTCAACAAGGCCAGGTAGTTCATCAAGGAAGTCACCCTTGTAGTAATGAAGAACCTTGCTAGTCATCTCCCTCAGATCTTGTATGACAACTGCCCTCCGCTTGAGGTCATTATCTTTCAGCAGGGATTCCTCTACTAACTCATAGAATTCATTATCACCCTTCTTCAACATGTTCCCTTTCTTTGAACTTGTGACTCTGCTCAAAATACGCCTTTTTATAGCCTTGCAGCTTTCCAGCCTCAGGAACTTTGGTCGTACAAGATTTAATATGTTAAATACTTCTTTAACATGGTTCTGATAAAGCGTTCCAGAAAGCACAACTTTTCTGGGCGTCTGGACCTTTTCAAGGGCGGCTAGTTGGTCAGTGTTCTCATTTCTAGGAGTGTGACCTTCATCCAATATGAGGAGGGAAGGGTGGGTCAAAAGAATCTCTTGACAAGCAGCTGAGGTCTTGCTGGTATCATTGTCACATACAATAGAAGAAAACTGCTTATATCCTAGGAAGAGAATACTCCTTTCCCCTGCCCATTGTTTCAGAACTTCCAGCTGCTGAGACCTACTATCTGCTTTTACGGAGTAAAAGTCCAGTAAAGGAATGTCCTCCACTTGCCATAACAAGAATTCCTTCTTCCAAGTTGGCAAGATGCCCCTTGGTAGTATTACAAGTGGTCTTGCAAAGGGATACTTTGCCACAAAACTCTGAATAAAACTGATGACCATAAAAGTTTTTCCAGATCCTGGAGCATGGGCGAGGATGCAACCCCCCGGATTATCTGTTACCAGGTTACTCACCAAAAAATTAAACCCCTCAACTTGATGTGATTTCATTATCTTGCTGTGCCTAGGATGAGCTGCTAGTTCAGCCACGAGGAAATTGTGTCCTGAAAATCTCGTTCCACCATGAAGAATTTCTGTGGCCTCTTCATCTTTGGTAGTCTGGGCTTCATATTTGTACGTTCTGGTACTTGTTCTCTAAGCCAAAAGTAAAATCAGCAAATCAGTGAAAATAATGACCACAAAAATGAAAGAGACAAGGCATCAAGTGATGAACAAATATTATTTATTGAACAAACATTAAAAGGAGGCACAAACAGATCACCATTATAAGATAATATAAACTTATTCCCTTAAGTGAGACCAAAATACCAGCTAGAAAGTGCTCATAAGTGAAGTTCCAATTACTAATAGACAATATTGTTAGAACATAACAACGCAGAGAAATTAATAGCAAAGAAAAACAATCACACAAGACATAAAATTTTACTCGGCTCGCCTGAAGGTTACATCCACGGTCGACATCAAATCAATCTCCCTCTCTCATAAAAACATACATAATACAATGCATGATACCCTAAATTCACCCTGAAAGTACAAAACTACCCCCAAAACTGGCCCTTTGCTCCAAGCCCAATTACCTTTTGGGTAGCTTTACAATCCTCTCTGAATCATGGTCAGATCAGGCTTCATCAATAACATATGTCATAAAGGCAGTAAGAAGTTCTATTAATAAAAAAATTAATGCAACTGCTCTATACAAGTTTTATAAAATTGGTAGTGTCAGGCAGCTAAGGGGCATTCATCTCACGTCAAGGGACAATGTCTTGGGATAACAACAAATATATTTGAAGAACTCAGAAATGTCAATAACTTTCAATCCTTGTGTAATTTTCTGAGATATATATACTAAGCAGTTTCCAAAGGCCATCTATCCGTTTTGCTTAAAAATGAAGACTGAGATCATGATGGAAAGGTTTCCACTTTTTCATATATCTGAATTAATGACTATTGCATTTAAGCACCAACACTAATCTAAATTGTTTCTAATAGAAACCAAGGCACTAGAGCTACCTTGGCCCTAGCTAAGTATGCCTTGAATGCACAAAAGTTTACAGTTGAAAGCAGCACATTTCCTTGTGTAACGGTGGATGCTTTCTTAATCAAGTGCTGTTTTAGGAATTAATAAACTAGTAAAATCATCTATTATTTGGGCATCAAATACATAATTGACATTTGACACAGGCATTGGATGAAGATATGAAGGTATAAATTGTCCAAATTCTCAAGGTAGCAGCAGAAACCCCTTAGTAACATTGTTATAGCAATTTCATGAGGGTAAAAGAAATGTTTCCAGACATGTGCCAGAGTCAATTCAAGCCATTTAATACATAAACTATTTTTTTCTGTAATAAAGTCAACAAGAGCAGACTATAATTTCTGAAAAAGGTGATCAAATGCCAAATATGTTATATATAATGGATCTTATTGGGACATCCTAAAAAGGAATTTGTCATACAAAATGGGAAATGTATGGAACCGGGGGTAGATATTTACATGTCAGGACAGGGAATACAAGCCAAACATGTTATACAAAATAGATCTACACAAAGAAATACACAATTATGATACTTAGAACATTCCAAGCAGTAACTTCAGTTTAAAGCAGCTAAAATCAGAGTTCAGGATTATCTTCCACATAGCTTATTGTAAGATAACAAGTTCAGCAGAGAAAACTCAGACCTTTGCAAACTGGAACTCAATTATGGATTCAATGCCTCTCTGAATAACTCCACAAATACGACAAACATAGCCAAGATCATCTTTCAAGATAAAAGAATGCTCACACTCTTCTTCGTCCTCTTTTATCTGCTCATCAGATGGAGGATTTACAGAAGTTTCCTAACAGACATTAAAAGCTTGAGTTGATGTTACAGGAAACTTGAGAAGAATAAAAAATTTAGACACAGGCAATAAAGATGTAAAATGCCATGTCAAGAAGTCTCATAAGAATGAAATAAAATAAGAATTTACTTGAATATTGAGAAGAATGCACCAAATATAGAACAAACAACTCGATATGGGAAGCAATAGTAACAGGTGCTGTTTTTGTATGTATCACTTAAGATAGCGGTGAATGACTTTTAATAATTACCTGTGTGCAGAAAATATTAATACAGAATGGTGTTGTTCAGTGTGGTTCAACATTTCAAGATAGGACCCCCCCCCCCCCCTGAATGTTTTTAGTTTCAGGGATATCAATTACGATGTCAATTTGAGAACTTCTTTGCAAAAAAAGTGCTTGTAAAATATTTTCTTTTTCGGCAAGCAAGATAGCAGTAACTAATGAGTAGTGCTTACTCAGAATCAGAGTATGCACTAAACAAGCAAACCTTAAAAATAGATTGATGGGCTGGTAAATATTAGCATATTTTTAAAAACACAAATGACTATCACAGACAAATATTTCATAAAAATTAAGACATAAATGACAGTTATATTACGAATAACATTAAAATAAAAGTAAAAAAAACGTTGCTTAAGATTGATACACATGTATTGGTACAACTAGGCAAGCATTTTTAATGATTCCACTACAATCTAAAACTAGATCCACAATCAATTAAGCATATTTGTTACATATTCACCTATATCCCATTATATTCCCTACGCTATAAAACCCTATCTTTCATCTTTATCTAGACATAAATTATGTCAGAAACAATTTTTGAGAGTAAATAAAGAAAGTTCATCCTTTGAGTTCAATGTTCATTCGTCTAGAAAATAATTATTTAAAAAGTGGATATACATAATTTCCAAAAACATTAGCTAAACAAGTCAAAGAATATGCTCTAGTTTATCCTAGATAATTCAGTTAATTCTATACTAAAACCTAATATGCACTGCCAAAGGTCTTTTCAAAACAGAAATTGGAAGCATGCATAGCAGCAAAAATATCATCAGCTATAACAGATGAGAGATTCAAAAAAGTACCTTGGAACATTCTATTGCAAATGTCATCTCCTGCCAAATATCAGCCAGGCCATCATATTTAATGTCAGATTGCTCATTACTTTCTTCAGTTAAATCATCCTCCACACCAACATATATACCTTTATCTTTGTTGATATTTGTATCACCGACAAGGATTTCATTTCCCTCTGTTGAAACCTGTCCAGCAACATGTTCCGTATCCTATATGGGGGAAGACACCAAGAAAGCAACAGGTCCAATCAAATAAAAAAAAATGGGGGCGGGGGAGGGATAAAATATGAAGACAAGTTTTGATCTCCACATCAAAAATAGTAAGTAAATAAAATTCAAACTACAAACAAAATGTAAATTAATTGTATGAATAAAACGCAAATGCAAATACGTACGTACTAATATCTGATGTTGTTATTTGGAACTATAAACAAGTAGCCAAGGTATTCCAAAGAACTTGAGTTATCAACTTTTATTTATAAAAAAATTAATGCTTCACCTACAAACTAGGCCGTTGAGCCCCAAGGCACCAACACATTCTCTTACTTTGGAGAAATAATGGTTCGTCTGTCTGAAAGCCATATTTCAAGCTTTTTGAACTAATTTTTTTTATATGAATGTTAACTTTTTAACAGAGGTTGCAACAAGGAGTCCCACAATGAAGCATCAGAAAAAGAGACAGTTAAGATAAATTGAGAATGTTTCTTTGCACAAGGTTAAGAGACACCAAACTACGATAGTTCCTTTTCTACCAAACACTGCTAACAATACAATATGGTTTCACAGTCTTTTTCCTTGAGGTACAACATTTCTTTAGCTTATATTGTAGCATAATGTACTTGAAATAGTTCGATTTTGTAACATCATGCTGACTCAGCAAATTTCTGCTAATCTTGCAGCCATTTAAACTTCCATTATATTACAATTCTTCTCAATTAAACAACTGCAGCTTGCAAAGCTCCTTCTATTCGTGTATAATCCATGTGAGATATGTGGATGGAACTAAAGGAGCTGCCAAACTTTTAAGGATTCATCAACTGATTAATTATATTTTGCTAAAGCTTTACCGTCTATGTTGAATGTTCTTCAATATAATTTACATAATGAAAAAGCACTTACTTCCATCCGCATCTAATGTCTAGGTGGGCTATGTGGATGGGTTGACCCTCACACAGTTCAAGGAGCTGTCAAACTTTAAAGGTTCTTTAACTGCTTATTTCTAGCGTTCATGCTGCTAAAAGTTTTACCATCTACATTTTTAAAATGATTTTCATGAATTAAAAGCAACACAAGGTACCTTTGAATCCATGAGAGGAGAAGTGTCAGCTGGCATATTCAAGACAACGTCCTGGCATGGACCGGAAAGTATCTGATCTCCAGGTTCTTCCTCATCTGAGTCAATTATTACAATAGGCTCAGATGCTCTAACTCCATGATAAACATGATCATCCTCCAATTTATCAACATCATTTCCAAGAAGTGCAACCTGTTGATTTGTGCCCGTGGCCTCATTGATAAAGCTCCTGCGCCTACATGGAGAATCAGGAATCATCGCATAATATGGTTTCAGAAAATCCATTCTCCGTTCCCAAAGGTCTTTGATTTCTTTTGTTACACTTCCATATTTCCCACCCTCCAGCTCTTCTAAGAAATCAGCTACTGTAAATTGACAATAATGATAAACTTTTGAAGTGATATCAGATTCTTCGTTTTTGCTGACTTTCATCCTCTTCCTCCTATTCGCAGACACCTCTGCTCAAAATATTATAAGTCAAACTAAACCATAATAGTAGGCAATAATATCTTGAAACCATTTATGCAAATAAAATTTTTGTGAAGAAAAAAGTCTATGAGCAGTAATTCAGTGATTCCAACTTTGCTGAAGTTCATTTAAGTCTTTGAATTATGTGTACAATGTATGGACCAGATCTTCAACGAAAACAGGTTGGCAAGGAACTCTTCCTTACCAAATTGTAACATATTCGGATTTGGAAATTGATCCACTACAGGTTCATGTAAAACAAAGTGGACATAAAATGATAAACTAATGTAACAAATATGCATGACTTTAAAGTGGGAACTAATAGAATCATCCCTGCATCAATCATGAATGCACACCAGCAAAATATACGGAAAAACAGTTAACAAATATTCATATGGAAGAAACAACTGAATAAGGAACAACAAACTATGCACTTAAATTAAAATGGTCCGCAACATACCCATATATATTTTGGTTGTAGCCACTGATTTGGAAAGAATATAAGAGAAAATGAGAACAGCTTACTTCCTAGGGTTATTTGGATGTCTAATGGAGATAGCAAAGAAAAATGAGCACAACTTTCTCTTCTCACCGAGACAAGAGAGAGAACTTTCACTTCTCTCTTTTGGGAGGGGGATAAATATATATATATATATATATATATATATATATATATTTACAGATATTTATAAGTCCGAAATGACAGAAAATATAAATTTCTTTCCTCCTAGATTTCTCTTTTTTTGTTTTTCTTCCCACCTCAAGGGTTACATTTATCCGCAAAAAAACTCCAATAAATACAACATATATATATATATATATATATATATATATATATATATATATATATATATATGTTTGAATGTCTACAATGTAAAGAAATTACATACAACAACAGGTATATATGTACAGAGAGAGATAGTACCGGCGGTAGATGAATGCTGAAACGAGGGTGAATTTTGGGCTACCAAATTGTTTTTCCAACGCTGAGCTACTGATGATTCCATTATCACTAAATTCAGCTACAATAATAAAATGAAAATACCCACTGGTTATTGAAATTTCAAATAAAAACACATATGCATGTATATATCAAAGATTGTACGGCTAATATCACAGCTCTGATCAAAACTCTCTGTTTTCAATAGAATTTTAAACACTCAAATTAGCATTTTGAGTGAAAAACCCCATGACTGAACAACATTAAAACCCCATGATTGAACTACATTAAAACCCCTAAAATCCAAATAATAATAATAAATTACAGTACGAGTAACTCACATTGCCGAGCGCCAACTCGAACGAGATATTTAGAGAGAAATTTTGGTTGACGAAGAGAGAGAAAATGAGACGCGGAGCTAAAGAGGTGGTGATACAGGCCAAAAATGGTGCCTGCTTCTGCTTAACGGAGGACGCTACTGTTACGTACAGTGGCATGGGAATTCTCGTGTATGGCACTCGTACGGTAAGTATTCCTTTATTTTATTCGAGTGTTAGGACGAAAAAAATATAGAAAATTTAAATTAGAATAGAAAATAAAAGAATAAAAATTTTGAAGTTTTTTTATGTTATTTATGAGTTTTTAATAAAAATAATAGAAATTTTTAAAAAAAAATGTTTTTGAGTTCTAATGAAAATAAAAAACAAATATCGCTTTTATAAATTTATTTTTTTATTAATTATAATCATTAAATTATAAATAAAAATATGCAAGATAAACCAAATACAAATGGAAGCAATGTGAGGCTGATGAGTATATACATACACAATTCTGATTAGAATGATTGAAAGATTTGGGACAGCACGAGAAAATATTGGCACTCTTTCAGGAAATGCTATCAAAAGATTGTTCACCAAATTTATTTGCTTACAATAATACTATGATCCAGGTGCTTGCTAAGAGTCGGATGATTGACAATACAATCTTTCTCTTCTCTAAAATGAATGAAAATGATTGTCGACCCAATAAACTCACTTACAATGTAATTCTGAATGTTTTGGCTTCAGAAGGACAGTTTGGTAGACTTGATGTTGTGAAAATGTCAAAAAAATATATGAATAAGTCACAATATGCATATCTTATAAGGATGTTGAGTAAGTTGGGTCATGCGAGTGAGGCTCATCGGCTATTTTGCAATATGTGGAACTTGCATGATTATGGAGATAATGATGCATATTTATCTTATGCAATGCAAAGAAGATTACAGAGGCTTTAGATTTTGCTGAGTAAGATACCTAAAAATGGATTAAGTACGAATACTTTTATGTATAATAAATACAGTGTCATCTGCTCTTGGTAAATTAAAACATGTATCTCATTTTCATGATATTTATGAAAAAATGAAATAGAATGGTCATTCTCCAAACATATTTACTTGCAACATCTTGATATCCTGCTTTGGTAGAGCAGGAAAAGTTGACGAGACAATTAACGGTGACTGTTAGCCTAATGTCATCTTTTACAACTCTTTAATCAATTGCCTAAAGAAAACGTTGATATTGATGAAGCTCACATGAGATTCAGACAGATGGAAGAGAAGGGTTTTAGTCACGCTAATAAAATTGAAATGACTTGTAGATTGTTTAAAGAAATGCTTGTTGGAGGCTATTGCCCCTAAAAATAAATTTGGAACATGAGTTATAATTTAAAATTTATTATATTAAAAGTTAAAGATAATATGGGAATTATAAAAATATTGCTTATTCCTATTTCTTTCCCATCTAAATCAGGTAAATTTTGGACAAAAAATTTTAGCAGAAAAAATGACCAAATTTTCGATCAATTTTTTTTCTTTTCCGTTTATTAAAAAACTCATAAACATAAGAATTAGAAAGAAAATTTAAATTTTTTGTTTTTTTCTTTTCTTTTCTTTTCTGTCTATTTTAAAACTCAGAAACAGAGTGTTAGTCCATACTTTATGGTATGTTTTACCTACCTTTAAATTCTAATACATTATACAATCTCCGTCTTCGAAAGCAGTGGCGGAGCCAGGATCCCCCAGGGGGGGGAACAATTACATTAAAAAAAGTTTACTACGAAAAAAAACTAGAAATCAAGTTACATCATGTACTAATTTTAATTTGTTGAACTAGATAATTGAATTCTACGAGTATCCATGTTCTGAAAACGTTTCAAAATAGTTTCGTTATCAATAGCTGCAAATATCTCTCTCTCGATAAACATCACCAAAACTAAGAATAGGCTTGCGTAATCCGGGATAAATAACTATAGCATTCGGGTTAAACTCCAAAATATTAGCATTTGAAGTTTGTGGTGGTTGTTCAACACTACCAAATGATTCATTGGGACCTCTAGGCCTTTTTGGTGTGAAATATCTAAACATTTCAATTTTATACTGAACAACCTATAAAATAGAACATAAATATACCATTTGTTATTTTAATTTTAATGCCCTACGAATCACAATTACTTAAAGGCTTGAAGTAAAACCCAAAACAGAGCAAGTTATCAAGAATGCGTAAACTTAACTTACCTTGGCTAATTGGCTTGGTTTGGTGGTGGTGATGTATTGTGGGACTTACAATGACGTCCATGTGGCGGGAAGAAAGGCGGGCGGTTGCCGGATGACGTCGTCAACAACATGCAACAACTGCAAAGAAGTGGTGGAGCGGACGAGTCGTCACATTTCTTGTTCTATTTCCTTTCTCAACTCCAAATCCCTAATTGGCTAATTCTAATATGCAATCGTAAATTTGTGATGTTTTCACACTTCGCATACAAGTACGACGTCGTTTTGGACTGGATTTAAAAAAAATACAATATATATTATATATACATACAGAGAACTGGAGAAGAGAAGGGGCGGGAAAACTGTCGAGTGCCGACTGGGAGAGCGCAGAGGGGGGCAGACGGGGAAGGAGGTGATTGGTTTATGCAGCAGGGGGTAAAAAATTTCCGACGAGCGGGAGGGCGGCTGCCCCCCTCTGCCCCCCCTTCCCTCCGCCACTGTTCGAAAGGACGACTGAAAGTTTATCATAAAATAGTTAAGGTAATCACTTTAAAATATACATATATCAACACCCTAATAATAACAACAACAATATAAACACCATAATATATTTGATAGATAAATCACTTTCTTCATGTGATTCTTTAGATTGATGGAGTTGACCTTGTATTTTTTGATACTAGCGCTCAATTTGTAGCCTTGCTCGGGATGGGTAGATATAATAGTCTGGTCGTAGCAAGAGAAGAGCAACACAAACTTTACAATTTAGTAACACTCTACATAATCCATTCTTAACAAGTGTATCTATATAGCTTACAATTTCTTGTCCAACAGTCAGATTCAAATTGTACAGAGCAATTTTTACTTGACAAAACCAGCTTTGTAATAGCAACCAGTCAGTGCTACCTAAACCTTGTCATCGACACGATGCCTCAAGCCTTGTCACCATTTATCTGAAAAAAATCAAGTACATAACAAGACTTTCTAGGTTAAATCACTGTGGAAGAAAAAAGAGATTAATGTGAGAGGATAAACTTGTGTTGACCTTCTGTAGAGAGAAATGACATCTTCATTTAACCATGGCGTTTCAAGAAAGGTATCATCACAGTCCGTCACGTCAGCAGTCTCCATGTGGAAGTCTTGTGTACCACAACGCTCATTCCATTCAAACCACAGCTTTGCAATAGACTCCTTGTTGAAGCAGGCGGAGTGGTCTTCCTCCTCGGGTGAACCTGCAGCAACCAATCGGTAGGTGTACACCTTCCTCACCTGGCCTGGTCGGAATGTACGCCCAATTGCCTGGCGAGTAACTGATGGGTTTAAATGTACATCTAATATAATGATTCGTGAAGCCCCGACAAGTGAGATTCCTTCACCACATGCTTTGATAGATCCAAAGAAGACTCTAGCATCCGGGGAATTGTTAAAGCGATCCATGTGCGACTCTCGAACCTCAGAATCTGAATCACCCGTGATCATAAATACTTCCTTGCCTGGACTCCAACCCTTGACCTTCACCGTTAATCTCTCCAAGAACTTAATGGGCAAAAGGTATTGGCTGAACACTAGGAGCTTCTCACCACTTGATTCACACAAGCGGAGCAGATTAAGATAGAACTTCGCTTTTACTCCTTCTTTCTCGTCCAATTTCTCTAGCATTTCATCGATTTTTAGCTGATCAACTCTGTCTTTGACTCCAGAATTCTTTGTAAGATACTTCAACTGTGGGTGCACATAAATTGCACTCCCATCAGAATTAATCTTGAATTTTCTTCCCAACTTCTTCAATTCTTTAACTTCTCGTTTCTGCCTAGGGCTGAGATTTAGAAACACTGTGAAGTCAACAAGGCCTGGTAGTTCATCAAGGAAATCACCCTTGTAGTAGTGAAGAACCTTTCTAGTCATCTCCCTCAGATCTTGTATGACAATTGCTCTGCGCTTGAGGTTGTCGTCTTTCAGCAATGATTCCTCTACCAACTCATAGAATTCATTATCACCCTTCTTTATCATGTTTCCTTTCTTGGAACTTGCGACTCTGCTCAAGATGCGCCTTTTAATAGCCTTACAGATTTCCAGCCTTAGAAACTTTGGTCGTACGAGATTCAAAATGTTAAAGACTTCTTTAACATGGTTCTGATAAAGGGTACCAGAAAGCACAACTTTTCGGGGTGTCTGGACCTTTTCGAGGGCGGCTAGTTGGTCAGTGTTCTCGTTCCTAGGAGTGTGACCTTCATCCAAGATGAGGAGGGAAGGGTGGGTCAAAAGAATCTCCTGGCAAGCAGCTGAGGTCTTGCTGGTATCATTGTCGCACACAATTGAAGAAAATTGCTTATATCCTAGGAAGAGAATACTCCTTTCCCCTGCCCATTGTATCAGAACTTCCAGTTGTTGAGACCTATTATCTGCTTTTATGGAGTAAAAGTCGAGTAAAGGAATGTCTTCGACTTGCCATAACAAGAATTCCTTCTTCCAAGTTGGCAATATGCCTCTTGGTAGTATCACAAGCGGTCTTGCAAAAGGATACTTTGCCATAAAACTCTGAATAAAACTGATGATCATAAAAGTTTTTCCAGATCCTGGAGCATGGGCCAGGATGCAACCCCCCGGATTATCTGTTACCAAATTACTCACCAAAAAATTGAAACCTTCAACTTGATGGGGTTTCATTTTCTTACTGTGCCTTGGATGAGCAGATATTTCAGTCGCAAGAAAATCTTGTCCAGGCAATCTCATTCCACCCAGAAGAATTTTAGTAGCCTCTTCGTCTTTGGTAGTCCGAGGTTCATATCCGTAAGTTCTGGTATTCCTAGTGCACTAAAATTAAAAGTAAGATCAGCATGTCAATGAATGGTGTCGTGACAAAAAGTGAAAGAGACAGGGTATCTTGCTACGAACAAATAGAATCTATGGAACATAAGTTCATACGCAGCACAAACAAACCACCATTTATAAGATCATATTTGCTCATCAATCTGTCAAAAGAGAACCATGTCAGTTAATTAAAAGTGATCAGAAGTTATAATTATTAATAGACAATACCATAAAGGCCGTGAGAAGAATTATCATGATTAATGCACAGACTTTTTTATTACAGAAAAAGATACATATATATATATATATATATATAGGAAATATAGGATAACATAGAAAAGGGGGGACAAGAAGTCCACCATCACCGAACTAGAGGAAACCAAGATAAAAAGTGCACTTAAAAAGTGCATCCCTCCAGTTCCTACACAAATCAGTCATTGGGGAACCCCCTAAAGTCCCCCAGAGCATAAGCCCGAACGGATGCAAGAAATATAACCCTATCCCTCAACAAATTTAAATACAAGTTACTTCCTTTAAACAATAGCATCCTTCCACATTCCTAATAAAACTGAATAGAAAGTACACTTGCATGGCATCCTACTACTTCCAAACCTTTCAAAGTGAATTAAAATGCCCATACATCTATAGTTCATTATAAGATGCATTATTAAAATGATTGACAATTTCAGCAGAAAAGCCATACCTTTGCATACTGAAACTCAATTATAGTCTCAATTCCTCTCTGAATAACTCCACAGATCCGGCAAACATAGCCGATATCATCTTTCAAGAGAAAAGAATGCTCACACTCTTCTCCATCCTCTATTATGTGTTCCTCAGATGAAGGATTTACAGCAGCTTCCTACATACATAAAAAGATTCAGGTCATATAATGGAAAATTTGAGAGGAATAAAAAATTTGAGCATTGTCGATTAAGATGTAAAATGGAATGACAAGTTGTTTCAAAATATTTAATTAGCCAGAAAGTTATCAGAACAATTCACTTTCCTTTTGTAGAAAAATTAACGAGAGGTGAGAACGTTTTAAGTTTCATTAACTACGTTGCTTCCTATTTATGAGCCAATTTATCTCTTAATTAAATAAATCCCTATTAATTAAGTAAACTTGTCACTAATTTCTGATAGTATACTTCTTTTGAAGATACTAAACCAACAAGAGAATAGATAGATTTCAGACTAAATTAATAGATGGTTCTACACCATACACACAATTTTTATATTACTCTCCTTTTCCACTTGTCCAGCTTTCCTTCCAAGAATCCATTTTCTGGTCTCAATGTTGAGCTTGCAAAGTTTTGTGAATGCAAAATCAAAAATAGCCTAACAATTTTTTTTAATTTCAAAGAGATTGTCATGCATTAAAAAAATAATATAAAAGTAGATATGCCTGATTGCCTCACATTAACTAAACATGTAGAAGAGTATGCTGTAGTTTATCCAAGATAATTCTATACCAAACCCTATGGATAACCATAAAAGATTTTTCAAAACTGAAAGTGAAAGAACACATAGAAGAGAAAACTTCAGCTACTATAACATATGGAGATAAGAAGCAAAAGTACCTTGGAACATTCGATTGCAATTGCCATCTCCTGCCAGATATCAGCCAAGCCATCACAATTGATGTCAGATCGTTGACTGCTTTCCTCAGTCAAGTCATCTTCCACACCAACATAAATGCCTTTATCTTTCCTGACATCAGTTTCACCAGAAAAGCTTGCATCTTTTACTATTGAAGATTGGGTTTGAGCATATTCCAGATCCTATATGGTAATAAATAAAATAATAGATTCAATTAAATAAATTAAAGGAAAAAATTAAATATAGTGTCTCCTTATCTAAAGACAGTACATGTGTATTGCATTCATCTTTCCATTAGCCTATATTTCCCAAAAATTTTATCAGTTTGGGATTTTGGGGTCAGTAGACAACATATTCTTTTAGTCTGAAAAATTGAATCATGCACATGATGTTTTTATTTGGACTATAAACAACTAAACGAAAAGAAGACGCTACAAAAACTTGACATCTTAGTACCAGCTTCAGTTTATAAAAACATTAATGCTTCAACTATATACTGAGCCCCAAAATATTCTTCTAGTCTGAAAAGTGAATCATGTACCCGCCCCCGCGCAAGTACGGGGTGTGGGGGTACATATTTCAGCCCTTTCTTATTCTAACAGAAAAATGTCAACAGATATTTCGACAAGGAGACCTGAATGAAAAAGAGGAAAAGGCATGTACAAGATAAATTGAAAGATTTCTTTATGTAAAACACTGCTAATCGAACAATATAGCCATTAATTTTCCAAAGGGGACCTATAACAATAATCCTATAAAAGAGAATAATTTTTTTTTGGAAGTTTGCAGGCATTCGCTTCTATTGAATTAGAATTGACAACTAGCACAGTTCCTTCTATTCATGTGTAATATCTAGGTGCCTATGTGAATGGGTCGACTTTAACGGAGTCTAAGGAGCTACCAAACTTTTAAGTATTCTTCAACCTGCTTAGGTAAAGCGTTTCATGCTGCTAGAGATTTTACTGACTACAATCTTCAATACAATTTTCAAATGAGAAAACTAGACAAGATACCCTTGAATCCATTAAAGGAGAACCGCCAGCTGGCATTGTCAATACAGGTGCTTCTCTAGTGCCTTGATCACGATCATCTTCTAATTCAACAACGTTACTTCCAAAAAGCGCAACCGGTT
This sequence comes from Panax ginseng, assembly GCA_020205605.1. Lineage (NCBI taxonomy): Eukaryota > Viridiplantae > Streptophyta > Magnoliopsida > Apiales > Araliaceae > Panax > Panax ginseng. The sequence continues at coordinate 101,735,806 of CM035141.1, read as the reverse complement.
TATCCGTAGCCTCATTAACAGAGCTCCTACTACTGCACCTGGATTGAAGATCTGGGTACAATGCATAGTTTCGCTTCAACGAACCCATACTGCGTTTGTAAAGGTCTATGATATCTTTTGTTACACTCCCATATTTCCCAGACTCCAGCTCTTGCAAGTAATCTGCTTCTGTAAATCGACCGAAATGATACACATTGGAAGTATTGACATGTTCTTTATCCTTGCTGACTTTTATCCTCTTCCTCCCCTTCGAATACAAATCTGCTCAAAATATTGAAAATTCAAATTCAAGCCATTATAGTGGGCAGAAACATCTTCAAACAATTTATTCGTAGAAAATATTTATGAAGAAAATAACCCCATGCGAAAAGCTCGTCTTTCAAAGTAACCCAGACAATGTTGAAGATCATTAAAATTTTAAAAGAAAGTATGAAATATAGATTTAAGAGCATCACAAATACTTTTGTTTTCATGAAAAAAAAATAGTACAAAAAAAAAGAAGCTGGACAAAGTATCTTGCACATATAAAATAGTTGTTTAAGCTGGACAATTATATTATATATAATAGATTTATAGCAGAACCTTGCATGCACATATCAAGCAATTACTTAAAATTAGGTCACATTCGCACTTTATCAAAGTAACTCACGTTTTCGAGTATGCAATAAGCAGAACTGCAGACAAAATCTAACTAAATAACATAACTCAAAGATAGTAAACTTTTTACCTATTACTATTTCAAGTCCGAAATGGACACAATTAAAGACAACAAATCAGTCTCATATTTACAATATAAGTACAAGTAACAGAATCAGGTTCATTTAATATTTTTAACTGCTGCACACAAAACTCGACCACATAACATCAGTTTCGACTTAGCCACCAAACCACAGGGGATGCACATTAAAAACATATGAAGTTGCAATCAACTTCTTCCCCGAAATTTTAAGCATGAAGCGTAAAAAAAAAAAAATTTACCCTGAAAAGCATCTAACTAAGATATTTTTGAAAGGAGACATAGAGAGAGAATAAAAGAACAAGTAGATCAAGAATAATGAACTATGGGCCTTACTTTAAAAATAATTAAAAAAGAAAAAACACTATCATAAACAACAAATATAGTATAAAAGTGTGAAACAATAGAATCGTGCCTACATAAAGCATAAATAAGCTTAAGCACGATACACAAGATTAGTAAAAATTCATATTTTGTAGATATCAATTGCTCATTATAAAATATAAACTCAGTTGGACTGACTACAAACTCCTCTGTCCCAAATAAGTCCCCTGTTCTTGGGGTGTGTGGCACACGGATGGAAGACATAGGAAACATGTCTTGTCAATAGATTCGAAAATATAGCATGTTGAAAGTATATGGAATTCATACTTAATGCAACGTGTTCCCCACATGAAAACCACAATTGGAACGGAGGTATTAAATTATTAATACATATGAGTTTAAATTTGATACACTGACAATGTATAAACTAACTGTGTTAGCTTCATGACACATCAATAAAATAAAGGAATTTTGTCCAACATATGTACTTCTCCTAACACTGCTCGGGTGATCATTTTTTCCCAAATGGAATTTTTTCCCACACATACAACATATATGAAATTGATATAAATATGCATACAACATAAGTACTTCTCCTAACAGTGTTATTGTATACACTGACTTTATATTAAACTTTAATTCTACATGTATATATACACACATCAATGGCAGTGTGCATTTTTTTCTGAATAATTTTTCCCGACACATACAACATGTATGAAATTGATATAAATATGCATACAACATTTGTATATAGAGAGAGGTCTCTGCTTACTGGTGGGAGTAGAATGCGATGAAATTGGGGTTCCATTTTTTCTCTGCCGAGGCCGAGTAACTGAGTCCATCGTCACTAAATTCAGCAAACAATTAAAGGAAACCCCACTGGTTAGTGACTTTTTTAACAGAAAAACACACATGCATGTATATATCAAAGATTATACAGCTAAAATCACATAGGTCTGAGTAAAATTCTCTCAATTATACCTTTCTTAACACCCAATTCTGCATTTAGATTAAGAATAACAAATATTGGACCTAATCAAAGCCCTAATTCCAGACCAAAAAAGTTAGGATTAAGGAGCAACATGACTAGCATTGCCAAGCACCGAACGATCAGATACAGAAAATTTGCACAGTGAAGAGAGAGAAAATGAGTGAGAGCTGAGCTGAGCTGAGCTGATCAATAAAACATCACACGTAATAACTGTGGAAATTCATGCTAAATTAGTCATCATCAGTCATCTATACTGTTTACAAGTGGACTACTCTACTGCTTGTTTTTTTTGCTTTTTTATTCAATACTAATAAAATTTGGCTTTAAATTTTATTATTAAGATTTAAAACTTACAAATATACTTTATCCGATCAATATTAAATTTTCAAATGTCAAATCTTTTAAACTTATAAATTAATAGTATAAAGTTAGTATTTATTTTTTGTGAATTCAATTACAAACATTATAAATAACCTGAAATAAATACCACTACTAGTTATTAAATTTATTGCTTTCAAAAATAATAAATTAAATGGGTGGTGTTTATTTTAAAGTAGTAAATAACTTGTTGACTTATAAAATGTGAATGTTAATCTAATAAATGTTAGTATTCAAAAAAAGGAAAGAGAAGATACAAAAGAATTATATATGATATTTTTTAAAATCTTTTTTACTTGATTTTATATGGTTATTTGTTATGTTATATACAAAAATATATTAAAAAACACGAAAACATGTTGTCAAATTAAATATTCATTTCAGCCATCATTTCGATCAGTTGATATGTCAAGTTAATCGTTTGTTTAAATCATTATATTTAGTCTTAATTAATGTACTCTTCATTTTGATGTCCGATGTAACCATTTCTTCAGTTTGTATCTATACTAGTCTAAGTTAATCCACTAATTAGTAACAAATACTACTTTAATTTGTTACAAACTGGTGTGCAAGACGAATTGGAATTAATGATTCTGCTCTTGCTTTTTATCTGTGGTGTGGTGCATGCAGATCGGAAGTAGTTGTTCATATTCATTGGAATGATTCGGAAAATCGATATATATATATATATATATATATATATATATATATATACTTTTGGTTATACATTCAGAACTTGATCGTTTCTGTTATGAGTGTGCAAAAGATGGTACATGGAAAATTTTGAAAAGATTCCCTGCCTGCTTCTTGTGCTATGCTCTGTTTCTACACTCCAATAATAGGTGCAGCATATTGATCACGGCTTGGCGTGCTGCGACATGCCAATGGAGGGACTTGCATGCCTTGCCTACCCGAATACTTGTTCCTCTTGTTAATCTCTGCGCGTTCTTGTTTCTTGAGATCTTCCAGGCAATGAACTTCAGTCATATTCGTAAATGATCTTGATTTTCCCGAGTAGAATCTTGACAAACCTCTCCTGCTGAATCATTGATGTCAAAGTACTGAACATAAATTACAGACAATTGTAGTTTTTGAATTGAACAAGAATTCTTACTTTTGTGGAAGGTTAATCCTTAGTGCATCCATGTCGAAAGCCATTGCGTCTTCGGTTCCTTTTTCCATATTTGCCATGAAGACAGCTTTTTTGGGTGTATAAAATTTGTGAGAAAAGGGTGGGGGATTTATTGAGTTGTAGGGATAAAGAGCTCATATGTCATGGATAGGAGAAAAGTAAGCATGTTTTGGGGTATCTACAAAGGTGAGTTGGTTTAAAGCCTCTGGACAGTTTTGGTATTTTTATGGATTTGGATGAATAATATGAAGGGCAGTTTTTTTATCCACACTAAAAATGCTCTTGTTCTTTCAATAAGTGTAATAACCTCTCTCTTTGGCTCCCCCCACTTTTGGTTAGTGGTGGGCATCATATTTAATTGTGACCATCCTTTGTCATGGTACATAAAAATCTTAACACCATAATCTGACATGAAATTTAATTTAATATTTATGTGATAGGGTGATATTTTTTACGTTTTTATTGAATTTAATTTAAAATAAAGTTGGGATATGATTTTTTTTTCCCTTTTGCTTTTTGCAGTATTTTGCGAATAAATTCTCTCAATTAAGTTATGGTGGTTTCCTTTCCATCCTACATTATGGAATGGAATTTTAGAACTGGATCTAGATTAAAAACAATTCCCCAAAAATAAAAAATTGGTGGTATGATGATTGTCAAATTAAAGAATGTAATACTAGTTATTTTGAATCAGTGACATATTGATGGTTATTGTGTCGCTAAAAGTTACAAAAGAAAGCAGAAAATCCATATTGTCAAGGTTTCTAGAGGCTATGTTAAACAAGTTCATAATCTTGCTACCTAGCCCAGAAAATCAAATATTTTGAGTATATATATATATCGGCTTTCTCCAGTTCGAACGAACTAAAAACGAACTGACTATAATGACGATTTTTTAAAACCGTCGCTATAGCAAAAAAAACCGATTTTCTATGCTATAGCGACAGAAAAAACCGTCGCTATAACCGGTCCGTTCTTAGTTCACTCTCTCTGATTCGCTGGAGAAGCGGACTATATATGTATATATTATATAGGAAATGATCCATAACAATTATCTGCTAATGATCAAAATAGGGTAAATACGATTTATAGCGCCCAAATTACTGAGAATTTAAAAAAAATAAGTCATCAGCTACTATTAGTATTGGAATAAAGGATTATAATTTGTCATCATCAACTACTATTAGTAGCGAATGTAATCCCGTCATCATCCCTTACTATTAGTGACGATATCTCCTACTGACATGTTTTAATTTTTTAATCTCAATCGTTAGCCCCTATGGTATGAAAACTATTTGCTCTATTTTACTCCATAATAAATACTTGCTATGCATCATTATCTTATCTTATATATATGTCTAAGTTTTACTGGGGGGAAAAACCCCGGGATAATTAAGATGCAACTCCCCCTTCAACTCCATATCAAACACTGGATATAAATTACACTAGTAACGGTATTTATATGGCCTAGTAAATTATCAATAGGAAATGCATAATGATGGAAAAGGTTAATAGTCGAGAATTTGAGCATAATAAAAATATTTTAATAAATGTCCAAGGCTAAAATAAAAGGAAACTCAACTCTGTTGAGTTAATTAACAATGATTCCTCCATTAAAGTGCTTCTCGGCTTCTCCTTGTTGCTTTTTTTTTTTTTTGAGGAGGCACGCTGAGTTTAGGAGGGCGTCGCTTCTTTTAATTATATGCTCCCTTCATCCCACAAAAAAAGTTGCATAGCACTACATTAACCGCCACTAATTTTATGAATAAATATGAAAGAAAAATATGTTTTTAATATTTGCAAATTTTGAAATGGGACTTTTTTGTGAATAGGAAGGAGTATATTTTTTTTATTTTTTTTTGAGGAGAAATTGAATTTCATAACTGGAGATCAAAGCTTAGAGCATTACAAATAAAAGGAGGGGGAATAGAGCCCCATTCCTGGACATCAGACATAGAATTCGAAGCACGAGCTAAGAGATGTGCAATAGAATTCGTTGACCTCCTAACAAAATAGATGCGACAATCGACTATAGAAGCAACAAATCCTTACATTCATCCACCACCAAATCCACATAATTCGGAGAGGAAGATGAAGCCTGAATACCCTGTATTAACATGGAAGAGTCGGATTCAACAATTATCTGTGAAGCACCAAGTCTTTTAAGCCAACTTAAAGCCTCCCTAAAGCTGACCGCCTCGGCCAAAACAGAATCTGCAGGACCCAAAATTGAACCACATCGAGTTCTTTATCATTGTCCCTCAGAGTTCACGAAGAACCATGCCAAAACCCAACTTACTTTCAAATGAGAACACGTACTCCATCTACATTACATTTCACCAACCGAGCAGAGTGTTTGCACCACTTTCACAACGCCTTTAATTTTGATCAGAGAGTAGGTCACCATTTATGAGGATTTGGGCATGTTGCCATTGAGAAAGAAAGGAACCAGCCAGGTTGACAATCGCCGAAGGCCATTTACGCAAATTTTTCCAAATCACATCATTTTGATTTTTCCATAGAGACCATAAAATCACACAAGACAGTTGGATGGCCTCACCGTTGTTGTTGCCATAATAAGAGCTTCAATCCATTGGATAATATCATCACCATTGATGAGAGGAAGCGATAAAAGTTGAAAGTCTCCAACACTCAACAGCAATTGGGCAGTGAAGAAATAGATGTGAAGTCGTCTCCATGGACTGAGCACAAACTGAACAAGAGGAATCTACATCAACCCGTCTTTGTCTTAGATTCTCTTTGGTTGGAAGACATCCTTGGCAAATGCGCCAAATTAAATTCCGCGACTTTAGAGAGGATCTTTAAGAACCATAATTTCTTCCAAATTTGAGAGGAATGAGCAGGATTAATAGAATTCAAATGAGCGGTGAGAGTTCGATATGCACTACGGACTGAATACATACCACTTGTGTCCTTGCACCAGAAAATATTATCACAAGAACGTAGAGCAGGAAGAGGTACCTGTAGAATTAGAGCACAATCTTGAGAAGTGAAGAGATCATTGATTAGATCAATATCCCAACACTGTTCATTTGGGATCATCAAAAAGACTGTCTGATGCATGCTTTCATGAACCCAGAATCGAGGAGAGGAAATTCGAGGGTTAGCTTCATCAAGGAGCCAAGCGTCTGCCCAAATATTAATAGATGAACCATCTCTCACTCGCCATCTAACATTCTGCTTCATTAGATCCTGGGCAGCCATGATACTGCTCCAAATGAAACTAGCATTATTCTTCTTGTTGGCATGCAGAAAATCAGTTCTTTTATAGTATTTAGCCTTATAGACACGGGCAACAAGAGAATTGGGGGAAGTTAACAGTCTCCAACTATTTTTTCCCAACATAGCTAAATTAAATTCGTGGAGCTTACGAAAGCCAAGTCCCCCAAATTGTTTGCGAGCACAGAGAGCATTCTAGCTCTTCCAATGAATACCCGATGACTCTCCAGAGTTAGATCGCCACCAAAATCTGCTCATAATTCTTTCAAGATCCGCACATAAATTCAAAGGAAGAAGAAAAACACTCATAGCATACGTTGGTAGAGCTTGGGCAACTGTTTTAATCAAAATTTCCTTGCCGGCCTTTGATAGAAATCTTTTCTTCCAGCTTGCTAAACGAGACCAAAACTTCTCTTTAAGAAAAGAAAGAATTTGGGTCTTATTTCTTCCAATACACGAGGGTAGACCAAGATACTTGTCATGGCCTGTAATTCGTTGAACATTCAAGGAAGAGCAAATTAAATGCTGTAAAGGCAAAGGAGTATTCACACTAAAAGAAATAGAAGATTTCTGGAAGTTGATTTGTTGACCCGAGGCTCGTTCATATTCATTGATGCAAGCTCGGATGATGTCACATTCACGTGTATTTGCCCGGAAGAATAAAAAGCTGTCGTCGGCGAAAAATAAATGAGATATAACTGGAGCGCTTTGGACAATTTTACAGCCATGAAGAAGTCCCCGCCGTTCATATCTTCTCAACAAGTAGAAACCTTCGCGCATATAAGATGAATAGATAGGGGGAGAGGGGCAACCTTGCCTTAACCCTCGAGAAGGAGTGAATTTTTCAGTTCAAATCCCCCATGAACAATCGAATAAGTCACCGACCGAATACACATTAACATCCAATTAATCCATTTAATCGGAAACCACATTGAACCATCACCCTCTACAAAAATCCCATTCAAGTTTATCATAAGCTTTGCTCATGTCAATCTTCAAAATTGCGATAACCATCACAACCTTGACGCTTACTTTTCAAATAATGAGATACCTCGTAAGCAATCATGATATTATCAGTTATCAATCTTCCCGGTATGAAAGCACTTTGGAACTCGGAGACTAAACTACTTAGAACAACTTTGAGTCTATTTGCCAGCATCTTCGAAATTATCTTATAAAGGACGTTACATAACGCAATAGGCCGTAAATCAGATGCCACTTCCGGTGAGTTTTTCTTAGGAATTAAGATAAGATTGGTATGATTAAGACCAATCGGGAGGGAGGAATTATGAAGAGCATCAAGACATGCAGAGGAGACATCCGCACCAACAATAGACCAGAATTTCTAATAGAATGCTGGGTTTATACCATCCGGACCCGGGGCTTTATCTGGACCCATAGAGAAAAGAGCCTCCTTCACTTCATCATTTGGTAAATTCGCAATCAAAAGTTTTGTTGCTCCTCGGATAAACAAGTGTCAATCTTTATTAATAATTTCACCAACAACAACCACACGAGAAGAAAATATATCTTTGAAATACGACATGAGCAAGTCAATGAGACCGAGAATCCCAAGTATGCCAATATCCATTTTGGTCTTTTAACTAAGAAATAGAATTGCGTTTTTTCCTGGCAAAGGCAGAAATATGGAAATAGCGAGAATTGCAGTCACCTTCTTTTAACCAATGTTGTTTTGATCTTTGCTTCCAGAAGACCTCTTGTTGAGCTAGGAGTTTATTATAGTTCCTTTTAGCCTCTTCAAAGTGGATAGAGGTCGAGTCATATTTGGATCGAAGGGAGTTCATTTGAGCCCGACAGTCTTTAATACGCTCCTTAAATCGACGAGATAAAGACTTCCCCCAACACAATAAATCCTCTCCACATCTTTCTAATTTTAGTTGGATTGGGATACCTGCAGTACTCACCCAACTAGACTCAATCACACCTCTGCATTGTGGTTCCCTTAGCCAGGTTCTCGAATTTAAAGGTGCGGGTTTTGTACACGTGAGAAAAAAGGAGGAAATCTAGAAGAATAGCAGAGTGATCAGACATAGTAACTTCAATATTACGGAGCTTGACATAAGGAAAAGAAGAGCACCAAGATGAGGAAGCAAGAGCAAGATCAAGACGCTCTTCAACACCATCCAAGAGACCCCTACGCCTTTCCCAAGTAAAAGGGTGCCCAACCATACCAATATCTAGAAGCATTGTCTTCACAAAGAAGCCGAAAAAACCTTCCAATAGACGAGTAGGATGAGGAATATTACCAAGTTTTTCAGAAGGATGGAGTATATCGTTAAAATCCCGTAGACAACACCAAGGAGCAGTTGTGACGCCCCCAAAATAGGTCCATTCCATCCAACCCATTCTGAGTCGCCAAATACATGGTACAGAAATAACTACAACTTTATTAATACATTTGTCGTGCAAAATACGACAACATATATACTATGAGTTTAAATACAATTATTGTCTTCTAGACAATATACATACCCAAATAAATCCTCATCACAATTATTTATATATTATTTTACAAAAATGGTGAGGACTACTAAACAACTCTCTCTAGAACTTTCATTCCATACCCCGACTAAGACTGCATTACATTCTCGCCTCCTGAGGAGAAAAATGGAACAAAAAGGAAAAGGGTGAGCTCAACTAGCCTAGTAAAGAATATTATGACTAAGATAATATACAACAAATTATCATTAGTCTCCAACAGGGAAAAATCTAATAGAATACAATAGACAACCAGTTTTAAATCAATCTTCGCAGCGAAAATAATAATTCATTAGAAGAGTTAAGTAGAGAATGCAAACTACTATCTTATATATATGAATTTAAAATTTCATCTTCGATATTTATCCCTGTAACATCAATCAATATATATCTGGAATCAAATATTCATCTTTGCACTACAGGCCAAAGATATTCATCGATTGGTCATGTTCATCTAAACACTGCTCATCTGCTACCACTACGCCAAAGATATTAATCGATCGGTCATGTTCATCTCAACACCTGTTCATCTTTGCACTACGGGCCAAAGATATTCATCAAGAAATCATTCATCTTTGCACTACATGCCAAAGATATTTAGTAATATCATCATTTAGGACTGAGGATGATGAAAAATATTTTAAAGGAAACGAATCCGGTGAAATGAAGAACAAATATTAAGGATTCAGTATTTTAAACAATCCAAATTCAAAAATACTTCATAAGTAATCAGAGTGGAGTAAAATTCAAGAATGATCAAAACATGGATACAATCAAAGCTAGTATCCATAATAGATATTTTGGACAAAAAGAAGAAATTTCATTTTTCAATTGAATAGGTCGATTCGTGAATAGTGTCAGATATCGTGAATAGTGCCATATCGTGAATAAGTAACTCAGACACCAAAAGATAGAAATTTTACAAAAAAAACATCTTCACGCTTCGTGAATAAGATTTCGTGAATAAGAACTCGTGAATAGTAACTCGTGAATAAGAAGCTCGCTGAATAAGTAACCCGATATGAAAAAAGTTCCAAATTTGATAAAAAGTTCCAACCTATATTTCGGCATAATGATATTGAAGAAATAATATCATTTGAAAAGAAAATAACATCTCTTACCTCGAAAGACAGTACTTCTAGTTGAAACACCGGATATAGGCTATGACTTGAACTTGCACCGTATAACAATACTCAAAGTACTCACAAGAATACGCTCGATAATATAGAGAGAGAAAACTTCAGTTTCTGGTGTGATTTTCAATTCTAACCTAAGCACCCTATTTATAGGAAAATGCTTAGAACACCAAAGTAGAAAATTTAATATAATAATATATTTATAAAAAATTTGTCTACGCCAACCTTTGAGAATCTGAAATCAGCAACCTAACACATGTAAAATGAGGCTCACACATCTAAAAAACGTTTTTCTTTTATAAAATAATTAAAACTTCCAAAAATTAATTATTTCGGAACTCCGGAACTTCAATAATTCATAATAAATAGTCCTTTTGCCAGAAAATTCGAATCTAGCGAATTTTTATAGGAAATTCAATTCTCTACAACTTTGCGAAGAAAGTTTTCCAAATTCCAAACAAAAATTGACCGAAATCCACAAACGAAGCGATTTTACGGTGCTATAATCAAATTTCTATCGATAATTGTGTCCACCAACACACAAAATATGTGTTAAACCTTTAATGCCACAAAAATACTCTTTTTCTCCTCATATACTCACATATCCCACATTCATTATAAAAATATTACTGTTAATATATTATTAAAATAATATATTTAAATGAATTATTTTATCGTAAAAGATAAAATATTAATTTTCAACAATTGTCACTTTAAAATTTTCTCCATCTATATCCACATAAAATCAATATTTTCTCATCATATAAATCAATAATTAATTATTCACAAATAATATTACAAGAATCACAATATTGACAACCAGCAGGTTCAGAGAAAAGGGGCTTTCAATAAGAATTTCTCCTTACTGGCGGCGCAATTAGGTGACCAAACCTCTCCTTAGGCGTAACTTTCTAGACATTGCCAATAATATTTTCTAATAATATTATTAGGATAATATGAATTATTGCTCAGATAATGAAAAATATTGTGTAATGACAATTTATTGAAAACAACAAAGACAATATAAAATATCAACACAACAATTATTGAATCAATAAAATAAAATGAGCAATAAAGAATTATCGTAACCATTATTGAGTAGTGCCTTCTTACGTAAGAATCAATAATTGGTGCAATACCGGTATCTTCTTGTTCAACAACGGCGTGTATTAGTGTGTTTTAACCATAAAGTATTCCAATAAGATAATTCAGTAATAACTACGCTGCTATTTATAAACAACTTATACTTGTCGTTTTCTTCATCCAATCGCTTTCAGTTATGGGGCCCATAAAAGATGCGGCTATCGTGCATACGAATATTCCCGAAAAGACGAATATTCCACGACCAAACGAATATTCCCCGACAATAATGAATATTTTATAACCACTTGCTTATTCGAAATATTAGCGTATTTTACCCATAATTATCCACATTAATCAAATCAACCCTTACTATTTCAAAATAATAAATAGAGGAAAATAAATTTTATTTATTAATAATTTGGGGTCTTACAGCAGTGGAGTTAATACTCAGAGAACGAAGAAGATTCCAGGATAATTGACGTTGAGCTCGCGACGTGTGCCCATAAAATCCAGTGAGGCGCCACACAGACATTGATGGCAAAGATACCTCAATATCAATGTGATTATAGGAGTAACTAAGGAGCTTGGCACTATTTTTTTCCTTCCAAATGAGAGCAAGACCCCCTCCATGGCCGATACTACTCACAAAGAAAAAGGTTTATGAACCCTAGCTTATTTTGATGGCTAAAATCTCATCACGAGGAACCATTGTTTCAATCAAAAACACAAACACGGGCTTATAGAGATGGACTAAATCCACGAACTTGAATTGTGCGTGGATTGCCCAAACCACGACAATTCCAGATTAAGGTCGTCATTGAGCTAGGTGGGCCTGGATGCCAGAACCCACCTTCAATCCGTTATTTGGTATCGGATTAACCATCATCATATCAGAGCTTTCATCAACAGTAACATCAGTCAACGACATATCAGGTGTTATTAATTCTCCATCGATCTGCAATGGCATTTTGATCCGTAATAATAAGCCCATTATCCAAAGTGACTTCCACATTTATAGGACCGAGAATGGGAAGCGATTGACGTCCAAAGAGGGAGATCTTGTAAATCATGAGAAATTTTGGTAGCGGTTGTGGCGCCCCAAATATAGGTATACATCACCCATTATGAGTTGTCAATACATGGCATGTAAACAACTACAACTTTATTATTACAACAAGAAAGCTGTGAGTTTGAATACAAATATTATCTTCAGACAATATCTATACTCAAATAAATCCTCATCACATTTATTGATACATTATTTTACAAAATGGTGAGGACTACTAAACAACTCTCTCTAGAACCTTCATTCCATACCCCTCACTAACGTGCTCGCTTATATTCTCGCCTCCTTGGAAGAAAAATGGAACAAAAAGAAAAAAGGGTGAGCTCAACTAGCCCAAGAAGAATATTATGACTAAGATAATATACAACAAATTATCGTTAGTCTTCAATTTGGGAAAAATCTAATAGAATCAATAGACAACAAGTTTTAAATCAATATTCGCAATGAAATAATAATTCATTAGAAGAGTTAAGTAGAGAATGCAAACTACTATCTTCTATGTATGAATTTAAAAGTTCATCGTCTATCTTTTATCAAGTGTAACATCAATCAAGTATATATGTCGGAATCAAATATTCATTTTTGCACCACAGCCAAAGATATTCATCATTAGTCATGTTCATCTAAACACTGTTCATCTTTGCACTACGGCCAAAGATATTCATCGAAATCATTCATCTTTTACTACAGCCAAAGATATTCAATAATATCATCATTTAAGATCGAGGATGATGAAAAATATTTTTAAAAAAGCGAATCTAGTGAAACAAAATGACAAGGATTAAGGATTAAGGATTAAGTACTTTGTTTTATCCATGTCCAAAAATACTTCAAAAATAATCATAGTGGTGTAAAATTCAAGAATGATCAAAACATGGATACAATCAAAGCTAGTATCCAGAATAGATATTTTGGACTTAAAAGGAAAATTTTCATTTTTCGATGAATAATGCCGTATTCGTGAATAAAGTGTCGATATCGTGAATAGTGTCGATATCGTGAATAGTAACTCAGACACCAAAAGTTCCAAATTTGATAAAAACTTCAGATCAATATTTGAAGATAATGATATTGAAGAAATAATATCATTACGAAAAAAATAATAATATCCCTTACCTCGAAAGATCAATCTTTCTAAATTGAAACAGGATATAAAGCTATGACTTGAACTTGCAGACCGTATAACAATACTCAAAATATACTCAAAATACTCACAAGAATACGCCGATAATATAGAGAGAAAACTTGATTTACGGTGTGATTTTCAATTCTAACCTAAGCACCCTATTTATAGAAAATGCTTAGAACACAAAAAAGAGAAAATTTAATATAATATTAATATATATATCAAAATTTCTACGCACCTCTTGACCATCTGATTTCAGCCACCAAGCACATGTTAATGATGTCCCCAAACATTCAAAAAATGTTTTTCTAATTTAAAATAATTTAAACTTCCAAAAATCAATTATTTCGGAGCTTCGAAACTTCAATAATTCACAATAAATAGTCCTTTTGTCAGAAAATTCAAATCTCACGAATTTTTATAGGAAATTCAATTCTCTACAACTTTGCGAGAAGAAAGTTTTTCCAAATTTCAAATGTAAATTGACCAAATCCACAAAACAGACGATTTTACAAGTTTATAATCAAATTTTAGTCAAGAAATGGGGTCATGCAAACATGTTTAACATGTTTTAAACATTTATTGCAACAAAAATACTCTTTCTCCTCAGATACTCATATATCCCACATTCATTGTAAAAATATCATCATTATTATATTATTAAAATATAATAATATATTTAAATGAATTATTTTATCGAGAAAAAGATAAAATTTCAATTTTCAAAATTGTCACATTAAAAATTTTCTCCATCTATATCCACATAAAATCAATATTTTCTCATCATATAAATCAATAATTAATTATTCACTTAATAATATTATGTAATTACAATATTGACAACCAGCAGCGATTCCTAGGAAAGATGGGGCTTTCAATAAGAATTTCTCCTACTTCTTGGCGTGTAATTAGGTGACCAAACCTCTCCTTAGATGAGAACTTTCTAGACATTGCCAATAATGTTATCTAATAATATTATTAGGATAATATGAATTATTGTTTCGATAATGAAAAATACCGTATAATGACAATTATTGAAACAACAACAATATAAAATATCAACGCAAAAATTATTAAATCATATAAAATCGAATGAAAGAATTCGTAACCATTATTGAGTAAAGCGCCTTCACGTAAGAATCAATAATTGGTGCAATACAAAGGTGTCTTCTTCGCAACAACAACGCCAGACATCGTGTTTTAACCACCGGGTATTCCAACAAAGGTAAGCAGTAATAACTACGCCGATTATTTTTAAACAACTTATTCTTGTCGTTTTCTTCCTCCAATCGCTTCACGTTATATGGGCACACACACGGTCGCTTGTGGCAGTTGCACGAATATTCCCGACAAGCATTTAATATTCCAATACCAAACGAATATTCCCAAACAATAATGAATATTTTATAACCACTTGCTTATTTTGAAATATTTATGATTTTTTACCCATAACTATCCACATTAATCAAATCAACCTTACTATTTCAAAATAATAAATAGAGAAAAATTAAATTTCATTAATAATAAGTTGGGGTCTTACAGCAGTTGTCAAATGAGGCATTTTTACCTGATAATTAGAGAGACTCTTGTCGTGCAAGACAGTTGTCCTAGGTGTACCAGGATTACTCGGAGAACCCAAATCCATGTCAACACCCGTACTGGACTCGCCAGTAGTCGGAGGAGGGCGGTCTTTGAGGGAAGTCCGAAGCCACTTATCAGCCATTCGGTTGTTATTGCGACGGGGTTGGGCGCGGAGCCACAAGCCAAAAAGGAATTCTGACGGAGGAAGGGATTTTCTAATGAGAGGTGGCAGAACTTTTCTGAATGATCCATAAAACCACAATAGAAACAAAAGGTGGGCAATCTTTCATACTTAAATTGAATCCAAAACCACTCTCCACCGGGTCTCTTCATTTTCATTTTACAGACTAGAGGTTTGTAAATATTCATCGCAACCCTAATGCGCATAAAAGTTTTCAATTGGCCATCAAAGTTACGTTCATCAGAAAGAACATATTTACCAATATAGTTCCCAATTGCGAAACCAACTTTCTCTCGATGAGATAACCCAGTGGTAAATCATATGCTTGCACCCACATCTCAACATGATCCAATGGGACTTGTGACGGTTGTTCGCCAGGAAGCAGGCGACGAAGAATAATAATCTGGTTGCTCAGGGACCAGGGACCATCATTAAGCACACGACATAGATCCCGTTCATGAAAAAAACGAAGGATGTAGCGATTCTGGCCAAGCTCTTTCACATCCATGCCCTTTATCGGCTGCCAAATCGGAATAAGAGTATTCTTCATTGCTTCAAAATCCATCTTCTTCTCGGTGAGGAAGCGACCCACTAGACATAATTGGTATTCATCCACTAGAGATGGGATCAGATCATCATCGAGAATAAGACCTTCTGATTCGGCATGATTCAGATTCAAATTTCGGCATGCATTTGTCAGATCTGGTTAGGTATTGGGATGCACACGTTCCATAGATACAGAAAGAAATAAGTCTTTCAATCTTTCAAGCAATAACTAACATGCCCTAGGCAAGAGGAAGAAACTTGTCAGACGACAAGAGGAAAAAATAAGGGTCGGCGGCTTATAATATATAGGAAGGAGTATATAATTATATTTATTAGAATGGTTTTTTCTTTCACTACTTTTTATTTTGTTTCCCTGGATTGATTTTTTTTTTTTTGCAAGTTGAAATAAATGGCAGCTGGAAAGTAATGTTTATTGATTGTAAACTTCAGCATCACAAGCACCGTCTCGTTGGCCAAATACCAACAATTGACAGGAAAAATGGTAGTCTGCTGATGAATAATAATACTATATAGAATTGACAAGTGATAGACCATTTGCATAATTGCATTCATCCTTACAAGTACAGCTACACCATAGTGTGTTTTGACACGAGAGATTCTGATCAAGCATCATTAAGTATATATTTTTTTTGAATAGTTGAAATGGATCAATGTCCCACCAGAACCAAACCTTTATATGTAGTGATATATTTGTCCCAAGAAAGAATTTTGTGGAATCATTACTCGATTAAACTCGAGATTTAGCGGCCATTGAGTGCTGCAAATTGGGCAAACATTGCAGTTCCAGAATGCTCAGCAATGACCTGAACTTCAGCAGGATTCCTACTCTGTTCAGGCGAAGAAATAGGCCTGTTGTCCGGGCTAGAAGCAGCAGCAGGAGCAGGAGCAGGGGAAACTGTAGCAGGAGAAGATGCTGCTGCAAATGCCTTGTTTTCATATTCAGTCTTTCCCTGTAAAGCCGCCTCCTGAAGCTGCAAAGCATATTCCAAGTTCCACAACACGTCTCCCATTGTAGGCCTATCGACACCATACTCAGCCAAACACTTCTCAGCTGCTTCTGCTAACTTTTTCATGGACTCGGGGTTGATATTACCAACCAATGTAGGATCGATGATTTTGTCGAGCAGTCCTTTTCGCTTCCACTGCATTGCCCATTCTGCCAAGTTCACTTGTTCCCTTGGCAATGCAGGGTTAATTGCAGGCCTAGCGCAAAGCACTTCGAGAAGTACCACCCCGAATGAGTACACATCAGACTTATCGGTCAGCTGTTGTTTCCTGAAGTACTCGGGATCCAAATACCCAAAGCTTCCTTTAACCGCAGTGCTAACGTGCGCCTGCCCTTCCACTGTGGAACCATCTTTTGAAAGCCCAAAATCAGCCATCTTGGCCACAAAGTTATCGTCAAGCAAAATGTTAGTAGTCTTAACATCACGGTGAATGATGCCCTGCGCGGAGCCAGTGTGGAGGTAATGAAGCCCGCGTGTTGCTCCAATGCATATCTCCAGCCTTTGCTTCCATGGGAGGAAGGGCAAGTCCTTCCCATACAAATGGTCCCTGAGAGGTCCATTTGACATGAACTCATACACCAATATCATCTCATTGTCTTCATCACAATACCCAATGAGTGACACCAAGTGGCGATGGCGAAGCTTAGAAAGCATCTGAATTTCTGTTTCGAACTCATTGATACCTTGCTCGGATTGTGGGTTGCCACGCTTGACAGCGACTTTGGTTCCACCATCAATCTCCGCAATGTATACATTCCCGAACCCTCCAACACCAATAATTGCATTAGGATCCCAATTCTTGGTTGCTTCTTGCAACTCTGCAAAGGAAAAGAACCGGCCTAATCCCATTGTTGATGAATAAAATGCACTTTTTCGAGATCCTAAAGAATTCTTGCTTGACATAAAGCTTGAATCTCCAGCATGAAGAGGAAGCAACCATGAAGAGAAGCTATTCCTCCTCTGCCAATCCTGAGGCCTCTTTTGCCATTTCACCGCCATAGCACCCAAACCCACAAAAGCTCCAAACATCATCGCGAAACCAACTGCAGCCACAGTGCCATGACTTGGACCTGCAGCGGTCCTGCCATCAACACCAAACTCACCATCCAGACTATTAACCGAATTGTTAATTTTCAAGATTTCTAAGCCATTAAGAATTGCATTCCTTGTACCGGTGGCTTCATTCATCGGGCCAATCTGAATGCTGAGAGGACTAGAGGAGATCATGGAAGAGTTCACAATAAAGTCTTTGTAGTAAGCCATGGCCAAACCACCGGTGACACTTGACAAATCCAGCCCGGAAATCCCCATTTTCCCACCAACATAAACGTTAAAATAAAGGTCATTGAGCGATTTGCTCACTATGTCAGCAAAATGGAGACGGACTAAATATGCAAACGATGTATCAATGTCTAAATTCCATGTCACATTAAAATTAGCGCCTATGGTGTTGACATCCGCCATCTCCATAGCCGATGCATAAACCAATGGTGGAGCTATCAAGGGAGAAGCTCCACCATCAGGATAACCAATGACCTTTGGTTCAATGGAGACGTTCTTGGCAGCAACATCAGGCTTAAGGTACAGCTTGTCTGATGTCCATGTTCGTCCAAGGGAATCGCTTTTCGAGTCGATTTCTGGACCTCCTACGTTGATGCGGTACACAGTCTGGTAAGAGTTCTGGGACAGGCCAGAGGTTTGTGCAACAGGGAATAATGTGCTGCCCGTATCACTGATCAACATGTCAGGAGCAGAAACCACCTCAATGGCATTAATGAACGCAGTGGAGCCCTTCATAGGAGTGAACCTGATGGACAAACGCTCGGTTGTGACATTGACAAGATATTCCTTGACAACCCACCCGGGGTTAGTTCCAAGACTAAAATCATGGAGGAGGACTAACGAGTCCGAGATGACCGTGAATTTTGAGTGTTGGAGATTGACCTCATTGCTTGTCACCGGGAAGAAATGAAGACGAATCCAATGCCAGCCGGCTTTAGCCATGCGAAACTGGTAGGTAGCTTCCGAGAAAAATACTTTGGCGGTGAGATAGATTGGAAGAGGAACATCAGCTTCAGGTACCGAAACTTGCAAGTCTTTACCCTCATAACTGGTATAACTAGATGACATTTCATCCGACAAAAAGACCCTTTTGTCAGGGAGGGTGGTTTGCTTGGTGGAACCACAATCAAGAAGATAGTTATCAGGCGGGGTGAAGGAATCTGAGTTGGGTGCAGGCATAGCGGTAGAGATGACGGAAGGGACGACTAATAAGAGAGAGAAAAGAACCACGAGGATCGCCATTGATGACGATGAAAATGAGGAACGTAAGGTAAGGCTAATCGGGGGAGGTCCTCTAGGTATCTTTTCCATCTCCAGCCCCTCCTGGATGAGGAAAAGAAATAGAAAGGATTAAGAAAAAATGTGGGACAAATAAAGGGGTGCCAATATTGTGTATAAATGTGAGTTACTTTTTCATTGGATCATAATGTGGAGGGAGGGGATGAATGTGATGCAGCCTGAACATTGCAATTTTGGCTGCCAATATTATCGCAATGTTTATGGATGGTTGATTTTGTAGTTTCAATAATTATGGCCTCTCTATTCTTAGTAACCTACTATTTGACCTCAAGAATAACATCAATGGTTACTAGACTCATTTGAAATGGCCAAACACTATCTATATATTTATCTCTCCGAGTCTAACTGTAAGTCTCTGTACTGTACCTATACGTATACATAGCTTTCCTTTGACATGCAAAAATTCTCTTATAGAAATAACACCATGCATGCATGGTTAAAAACCAGGAGAGGATTTAGGAAATTTTAGACCTCGTCAATCTGTTGAAGAAAAATGGTCAACTAAAATATACTCCATAAAAAGAGTAAACCCAAGAACAAGTAGTAGCAGAAACAAAGATTACACCATTAGAAGGTGAATTTAGTATTTAACAACCTACATGCCAAGGAGAGAGAAACCATAGTGTTGTGATGATTTAGAATTGTCTTGTCCCACTGTTTTGGTGCATATGGGTGGGTGGGTGGGTGGGTGTATATTTGTAAAAAGAACGATTAAGAGATACATTTGCATATTAAATTAGTGAGAGATTTATACGAGAATAATTAAAGATATATTTGTAAAAAGATTTTTTTTTAACCTTTTCAAATATATGTTAAATATTTCTTTGAAATAAATTACTATTGAAGTTAGAGATAAATAATGACATATGAAGGACTCATATTTATAGTTTATAAATAAAAATATATATTGATTTTTTAAAACAAAAAAAAATTCTCCTCAAATTTGAAATTATCTCGTCTATGATATTCATTAGCAAATTGAAGACCCTCAAATATTTTCTTGTTTTTAAAAATGAATTTTATTTTTACTTATATAATTAAAATGAAACTCTCTATTTTGACCAAAAATAATACAATCTCCGTCGGATTACTAAATGTACAATTTTTTAAAAAAAAGATGAATTAAATTACATAAAGTAAATGGTAAATATGTCATTTAATAAAATTTATTAATATAAAAATAAAAATACTCATTAATTTATGTATCTTGTGGAGTCACTAAGAATAAATTTAATTTTTATTTTTTTTTCATTTTTTTTAATATTTACCTTATAAGGAACATAATTTTCTTATCAGAGTTTTTTTTATATTCTTTTTATAATTATATTAAACTTACTAATGAGTGATGACCCATGTTGAAGAGTCACCCGGAACCAAACCCATTGACCCGTCACTATAAAAATAACAGATCCTTCTGGCTTGGTCGACAAGTTGGGAATTTGCTCGCTCACTCAATTTATCGGAAAAAGTTTAGTGATTTGCTCTCAAATCTCAATATTCTAATAGCCGGCTATCGAATCCGATGTCAACCGAGACTGAAGACGCCGTTCGCCGCCGAACTGCGATGGCGGATTACCGTAAAAAACTACTTCAACATAAGGAGCTCGAGTCCCGAGTTCGAGGAGGTTAGATCCACTTCAATTTCAAAACCCTAGTACATTTTTTTAAATTTATTTAATGTTACTTTAGCTCATTCAACTTGTCTAGGGCTTAATAATCATCCACTGGTATACAGATTCATAAAAATGTGTTTTTTCAATTCTTGGAATTCAGGGGTTTCTTACGGGAGCTTTATTGTTGAATATTGTAATAACTTCATAAGTATATTTTGGTCACACTTGTGCCAATGGAATTCAGGGGTTTCACTTTGTCCTAGATGACACACGTCACACACCTTAAGCCTCCAATACCCACTTTATTTCTGTTATTGGCAGAGCTTCTATGGTCTTCCTGCTTTTTGTTGAATGATATAAGTTTTTCTAGTTATTTTTGATATTTTGTCGTGGTTGTGACAAAATGGATTCATACAGTGAGAGAGAGTCTGCGTGCTGTAAAAAAGGAGTATGCTAAAACCGAAGATGATTTGAAGTCACTTCAGAGTGTTGGACAGATCATTGGTGAAGTTCTCAGGCCTTTGGACAATGAACGCTGTAAGATGACCCATCATAATTTCCGTTGCTTATCCAGTTTTTAAATAGACATGACTTTGTAATTGGGAAGCTGGGTTGTTCATATATTCTTTCTGTTTTCTTTTTGCTATTGATTTTTTTTCCTTCACTTTTTCACCTTAGGAAGTTGCTATTATAAATTGATAAAAGTAAAGTATTTGGGCATATTTTGTATTTAGAACACAAATGTACTTAATCATCCCTTTCTTCCTCTAGTTCATTTAATCTTGTGTTCTATTACAGTGATAGTTAAAGCCAGTAGTGGCCCAAGGTATGTTGTTGGCTGTCGCAGTAAAGTGGACAAGGAAAAACTCACTGCTGGCACAAGAGTAGTTCTCGATATGACCACTCTCACGATTATGAGAGCGCTCCCACGTGAAGTTAGTAACTTCTTTTTGTGCTGAATTACTATTGGTTGTTAAAATTGATTATTAATTTGTACATGTGTTCGCATTATAAGAAGTTTTGATGTGTATTTTCAATGAATTTTGTTTTACAGGTTGACCCAGTTGTGTATAATATGCTTCATGAAGATCCTGGAAATGTTAGTTACTCTGCTGTGGGAGGTCTCTCAGATCAGATTCGAGAACTGAGGGAATCTATAGAATTGCCTCTAATGAATCCCGAGCTTTTCCTCAGGGTGGGCATTAAACCTCCCAAGGTAATATATGATAACCTTGGTAATATTCCAATTTGGTGCAATTTCTGCATCAGGACTATTTTGCTTCAGCTTTTAACTAGAATCCAAATTGTTTTGATTTCAGGGTGTTCTTCTCTATGGACCTCCTGGAACGGGCAAGACATTATTAGCTAGAGCAATTGCTAGCAATATAGATGCCAATTTCCTAAAGGTAAGAATTCATTGTCTGTGGCTTTTGATCTGAAGTTGTTTATACCGTGTTTTGTTCTAAAACTATTTTTTAGATAAATAAATGTTTACATCCTTTGATAAATGTATGCAGGTTGTATCTAGTGCCATAATTGATAAATACATAGGTGAGAGTGCGAGATTGATAAGGGAAATGTTTGGTTATGCTCGTGATCACCAAGTAAGGCTCAAAATACTCATACGGACCCTCATCTTATGGAAATTTTTGACCCAAAGAAGCCTGTATTTTTACATAAAAAAATTCTTACTATTGACTTCTTGTGTAGCCATGTATCATTTTCATGGATGAGATTGATGCCATTGGTGGACGTCGTTTCAGCGAGGGAACCAGTGCTGACCGTGAAATTCAAAGAACACTCATGGAGCTGCTTAACCAGCTGGATGGCTTTGACCAGCTTGGGAAGGTTTGATTAAACTTACTCCTAGATGTTTATTTTAATCATCTAGTCGGCTTTATTTAGACTTGTTGTATGCATCATGTTTATGTATTTATTTATTTTAAATTGGTGTCAGGTGAAAATGATTATGGCTACAAACAGACCTGATGTCCTGGACCCAGCTCTACTTCGTCCGGGGCGACTAGACAGGAAAATAGAGATTCCATTGCCAAATGAACAGTCGAGGATGGAAATTCTAAAAATCCATGCTGCTGGAATTGCAAAACATGGAGAGATCGATTACGAGGCAGTTGTTAAGCTTGCTGAGGTGAGTTGATGGTATTAGATATATTTTATAATAACTTATTTTTACCCATGCTGTATCTGAAGTCTTGATGAGACATTTTCTTCAGGGATTCAATGGAGCTGATCTTCGTAATGTATGCACCGAAGCTGGTATGTCTGCTATTCGTGCAGAACGTGATTATGTCATCCATGAAGATTTCATGAAGGTATCTTTCCTTACATAAGATGCATATTGACCTCGATGGTAAAAAAATCATGAATGAACGGTACCTGTGAAGATTCTTTGAAATAATATAACAGCGCAACTTAATCTAGGGTCAGTAAAAGGTCATATTTACTCCAACTATGTTATATACTGTCTTGTCATGAACCCTGAGCATTACTGTCATTATTTCTTACTAAGGTGTCAAATGCTTCATCATAGTCTGTAAGCTTTGAGCTTGAGTTTGTCATGAGATGGGTGTTTTTCCCCTCAATTTAAAACTTGTAATATCTCCAAGTTGTCAAAAACTTGTTATACTCGCATAATCTGTTTTTTGTAATTGATTGTATCATATTCAATCTGTTAAAAACTGTAAGAAATTGGGTTTTTGATCACCACCCTCGATCACTTTCTTTTTTCTTTTCTCATGCCCTGTAACGATTTTAGGTTTGATGGGTGGGTGGGTATTTTTAATAAACAGTGCTGAGTTTTTCTTTTATATTTGCAATTTCTCAGGCTGTACGGAAACTGAATGAAGCAAAGAAACTTGAATCAACTGCTCATTATAATACTGATTTTGGAAAGGAGTAAAAACAAAGAAGCAGTTGGTTTCATTTGAGATGGATACTAATTGGCACGAGAAGATTGTATTGAGCAACATCATACTTCATTGCATGTACTGTTTTTTCCATTTGAATTGTGAGCCGATAGGATAATGATATGAACATGTGAACCTTTGGAGACAAGCAGTTGCTCGTTTATTAATGTCTTAAAGTTGTTTAAATTATCTTTATCTATTAATAGTAATTAATTATGCTGCTCGACATCTCTCTAACTGCAGAATGCAGATTGTGCAATCTAATTTTACAGTAGGACTGAGCAAGTAATTAAATTAAAACCAAAATCCGCACCATGCTCACTCCTATTTTAATTTCACAGTTTTTGGCTTAAATCAATATGGGAATTGGGATTCATATTACAAGTTTCTCCCAAAAAACATCAGGTGGGACTATTACAATTTTCTCCACTTAATGCTTGAGGCCCACCACATAACAATTGATACCGTATGTTTAATATTACACTGAAATAAATAATTTAATCTATTTTTCAACATACTCCAACTAATATTTCAATATATACAACACAAATATTTCTACACCCTTCAAATATTCCCTCGTCCCCAAAGTACAAATTGCACGTGTTAAGAAAAATTAGTAATTTTTTTTTAAATTTATCTTGATTTTCTCTCGGAAGGTAAAATTGGTTTCTATCAAAGGGTGTAAAAACACTAGTTTAATATAATTCTCTTTGGGAAGAGAATAGAAGATATGTGGCATATACTGACAGTTATAATTATAAATCAGTGAAAACGTCGACATTCAACAAAAAATCAAATCCAAATATTTACAAAAATGCCATCATTAATCAACTAGTTAACTAGAGTGAAATTATTATTAAACATGCATGCCCTTGCCCCGATATAAAAAGATAGTAATTTAATCATATCTGAATTAATATATTACGAATACCACCAGGTCCACCACGGATTTATTTATTAAACAAAAGGGAAATAATTAAAACAGTGCAGGAAATTTAAGTAGTAGTAGTAGTAGTAGTATGGTGGCCAGGTAGTTTGTCCTTGATCTTCTCCATCATACTCTTCTTCTCATGCTCATGATATGCCCCCGCCGGAGGCGCTCCGCTGCCGGTGGTGTGGGTTTGATCATCCTTGTTTTTGTGCTTTCCACCTCCTAACTTCTCCTTTATTTTGGCCGTCAGTCCCTTCTTCTTTCTTCTCCCACCTTCTCCATCATCCTCGGACTTTAATTAATTCAACCAAAAACAATAGAAAAACAACATCAAAACTACTCTTAACAATCAAATCCTATATATTAATTAATTAACACTTAAAAGATTAATACTATATATTTATTACAATGTATTAATACTACATATATATATATATATATATATATCCATAAATAGTTAAATATACTACGTACGTCTTTTTAGATGAGAGATTACTAACCGAGCTAGAGCTTGAACTGGTGGAAAGGTGAAGCTGTTCCCCTAAAGGAGCAGTCTTTCTCTCTGGTAAACCCCCACCATGCACGGCAGCAGCCTTTGCGCCACTTAGTCCTACTCCACCTGTCTTGTTCTCCGGTACATGATCACCATGCATGCCGCCACCACCTGTTGCCCCACCAAATCCGGTGGTCCCAGCACAGCCATGCTGGCCCATGGCGGTTCCAATTGTTGCTCCACCAAGTCCGGTGGTAGCACCACCATGCATGGCCGTACCAATTATCGGTCCACCAAGTCCGGTGGACTGAACACCCCCATGCTTGGCACCACCGGTTGACGTTGCTCCACCAACTCCGGTGGTGGCGATGCCGCTAAGGTGCATTGGGTTACCAAACTCGTCGATTAACTGAACAGGATTGCCGTGTTGATCAGTTAGCTGAATTGGGTTGCCATGTTCATCACGTAAATCTGCCATTAATTTCAAGATAAAAAATTTCTTCAAAAATCAAAGTTATAGAGCTTAAAAACTTGAAGATATCAAAAATGTAGAGGATAGAGAAATAATGGATTGAATTGAGGGGAGGGGGTTCGGAATCATTAAAATATCCAAACTAATGTTGACGGTGGTGGAGATGCGGGCCCTTCTGCATGTAACTCACACGTGTTTAGTAGGGATGAAAGACGCTGCCACGTAATAAATTGAGAGTACACGTGTCTCTCTCGAGACAAATGATCTTGCTATTCTAATTTTGTATTTATGTAGTGGGCTTGGCTTTTTTATTTTAATTTTGTACGTATGTAGTGTTCTGGGCTTTTTTGTTTTAATCTTATTGGGCTCTAATGGTGGGACATGCACGTGGTCTCTGAAATGGTGAAAATATTTTAATGGGTCCTTTATATAAGTATACAATATTTAAAAAGTAATTACACTGTTAGTGCACTCATAAAATATTTATATAATTAATACACTTTCTATATTTATTTACAATATTAGTGCAATTAGGATTCCTTAATTTAGGGAATTAGTATAGGATTCAATTCATAATAATAAGGAAACCTAAAATCAAGGAGAAATAACTACCATAACTAATAATTCAAATTCAAATATCTAGGATCTAACAAACAAAATAAATTCAAAAATAATAATTAAAATTCAAATATTCAAAGTTTGGAAACGTCATCTTCTTCTTCCCTTCATGGGGTCATCTTCCTCCTCCCTTGCCGCCACTTCAACCTTATGGACGTGCCATCTTCCTCCGACTTCACCATGGGCCTTGGCCGCTTCAACACCATGGACCTTGGAGTCCACAATTTGTCATTATTATGAAGGTTGATTTAGTCCAGAAATTAAAAGGAGAAAAAGATAAATTTTATTGCAGTTGGTATCCAAATATTTATACAAAGGTAACCATTTTAGTTTTTGTGGGTAACCAATAGAACTGCCCTATGAAAAAAAATCTATAATAGATTTTTTTTCATTAATTGGTAACCCAATAAAACTGAATTGGTTACTTTTGTATTAACATTTGGCTACCAACTGCATTATAAAAAAAATCTACAATAATTTTTTTTTAATTAATTGGTAACCCAATAAAACTGAATTGGTTATATTTGTATAAAGTGTTAGCTACCAACTGCACTCTTAAATAAAAAAAATTCTATAATAGATTTTTTAAAAATAAATTAGAAACCTAATAACCTTTGAATCAGTTACCTTGGTATGAATGTTTGGCTACCAATTGCATTTATAAAAAATCGCAAGAATCGTCTTATGAAAAAATCGTAAGTGTGGATGTGTAGGATGGTGTTAATGGTGTGGATGTGGAGGATGACATTAACAAATTGGAACTGTCTAGATTAATGGTGGAGGATGGCGTTAATGGCGGAGGAGGACGGAGGAGAAGGGCCTACTTTATACAGTGGAGGAGGGCGGAGGAGGGCAGTGGAGGAGGACGGAGGAGGGCGGAGGAGGGCAGTGGAGGAGGACGGAGAAGAACGGAGGAGAAGGCGGTGGAGGAGGGCGGAGGAGGAGGGCGGTGGAGGAGGGCGGTGGAGTAGGGCGGATGAGGAGGGCATTAACAAGCATGAATATGTTGAATGTAGAAGAAGAAGAAGGGGGGAGACTAATTAATACAGTTATTCTAGATGAAGAGAGAGAGAAAAACCTAAATTAAGGAATTCTAATTGAATTATAATTCCCTAAATTAAAGAATCCTAATTACGCTAGAATATGTAAATAAATATGAAAGTGTATTAGTTATGTAAATATTTAATGAGTACACTTTTATTGTAATTATGTTTTTAAATGTACTATAAAATGTAATTATTCCTATTTTAATTGCATTAATTGCCCGTACTCTTTTCCATTACTCTTATTTTATTTAATCATTTGAGTGAGTTGAGTACCAGTACCATAATAGGGGCAGTGCCCTCCTTATATTACAAATTTACAACCCAATTCATGAAGAGTTTTAGATAACGTTTTCTTAATATTACCCTCTTGGTAGAGAAAATTATTTAATATGGACATATCTCTTGCATAAATCTTGGTGTTTGATTAAAAAAAAAAGAGCAAATAAAAGAAATAACTCATTTTCATGCAAAATACTAGTAGTATTTCGCATGTTATTTAATGTTAACTATAGAACACTTGATTTTATATGTTGACTTTTTTTGGTTAGGAGTTGCATTAATAAGTATAATTGATTTTTTTGTTGTCAATTTTAAAAATAATTATAATTGACTTTTTTTTATTACGAGTTATGTAAATACTTATGGTTAATAATACTTAAACGATGATAATGTAGTGGATAACTTTATAATTTTACCCTATCTCAGTTACTGATATACAGAGTAAACATAATTTGACACGATGCCAAAAATACCCATGCTGATCAAATGGGTACTGGCTTTGTCCCTGTAGTACCAACAAGGATACAGACAAATAAGAGAGAAAACATCAATTTCCTATATCTCAATTTCTTAATCTTAAATATTATCCCCATGGCCAATTGATCAACCTTTCAAATACCAAAACTTTTCTTGAAGCAAAGGGGCAAAGAAATAGCGTAACTTTAAAGATTAGAGTATAATCATCAAATTTCTTTCGAGACAATTCCATGCACTTATAAATCCATTAAAAAAAAAAAATTAAATATACAAAATAAAGGTAATAAGACAATATGAAGATTCATTCCCTCCTACTTTGTTCACCCCTATATGCTGGATTCACCTCTGGATCTTCATATGCTAAACCTATTCCTGCTTGAGATTGAGGGTGAATTCGGCACTACCTAAACAAGATCTTCATGGTTGATATCCTGCTCCCTTGATGCTTTTTAAATGTCCCATTTAACCAAAGGTTGGAGAGAGAGATCAATTTTGTAACCTGTAAACGATACAGAGTTCTGCATAAGTTCTGCATAAGTTTTGAAGTGTAAACGCAGCAGCATGAATACATGTTATAATACCATATGACTGGATGGAAATGCAAACCACAAAACATTGTACATCATTTCCCTACCTTATGTGGATTGGAATGAGCATTGTGTGTTGAACACTATATTGTAACAATTGACCATTTATCTTCTTTTATTTTACAAGTGAAACAAATGACCAATTATTGCCCATGTAAAAGATGAATATCCCCCCAAAAAAGTTGAGTAAATAGCCATTTCCCTGTTTGTTGCCATTTTTTAAAGGGAATAAATAATTTGTTGCCATAAGAAACATTCCTACACCTACCCTTAAAATAGAATCCATGGGACACCAATATGCCATAATGGTCATCTCAGACTGAGTGAAAAGCTAAGGAGTTACATGTGGTGCCAATGCAAGAAAAATATCAAGTTTCAAGTCATCTGTCTTAGAAATATAAGGGAACGAACCGTACATGAGAGGCGGGTGTGTTCCTCTCCAAAGCTACAGAGAAGCTCACTCCTTGCTAGATTTTGACCAGAAGAACCCTCTCTTTCGTGTAGAATGGTTCTCAGATAAGTATCTCTTCCCCTTCGACCCAAATGAAAAGTGCCTTCTCAAGAAAGGCCTCCCCAAAGTGCTCTTCATACCGGAACTTGAGCTCATCTTGGAATCTTTCTCATTTCCACTACTTTTCTGGCGATCAAACAAAATAGAATCATCATTAAGCTCACTATCCACAACCCGATTCCTTAATCTCTTGCTGATCCTAGCCTTCAAATCTATTTCAGCACTCAATGCTTTGTCAGATAACTTCAAGGCCTGTTTCTCCCCTAACATTACAAACCCGGGCAGGCAGGGTCATACTTGCTAATTTCCAATGTCATATTCTCCAAGCACTCAGCATGGTAAACATGTCCATAAATCAGTACATAACCACAGCAAGCTCATTAGTGGCTATAATTTTCTGGCTGCCCCATGAAGATTTCTCAGTTATAAGCTTTGAGCAAAGCCCACAAGTTCTAATATCAGTACAGGGAGAAGAAAAACTCCGGCCACTAGATCGGGTTAGCTTATCACGGATCATGCCTAATGACTCACTATCAAAAGACCACCTCTCCCTATGAGAAGTTGCCATGAGCTCAGGAAAGCCAGGAATAGACCAATTATCTGAAGACCCACCTTGAGACCCCCCAATTGATTCGTTGCTCCACCCAGGTAGCACAAGAGAAGACCCTTCCTCGGAAATTGAGAAACTTGGTGATTTGAGTCCTCGAATACGGCTATCAGATACTTGACGTAATAGCTGGTGTCCTGGAGAACGGCGAGGCCACCTTGATGGAGTTGAGCTTGCAGGAAGCAGGTGACTCTGGGATGACAAAGGAGAAGTTGACAAAGACGAAACTGAACGCACTGAAGGAGACATCTTTGTGGGAGATGGATCTGAAATTGCAAGGGATTTCGTCAACTCCTTCACCTAAGAGTGCACAAAAGAGGAAAGATGTAATACTGATTAGAAGATAAAATTAAGTCAGAAAATTATCAAAGACACCATAATGAATGTTTCTAAAAGCAATGAACTAATTGATATGTATTACCTCCGCAGAATTTCTGGAGACGGGTGGATCTGCAAAGAAAAATGGAGAAATGTCATATACAGAACTACATAGTAAGCTACTGATGCATGCAAAAGAAAAACTTTAAAAAAGAAAATTAAGGCTCAAAGCAAGACCTCCCAAGGTCACATTTCTCACTGATATAGATAAAGACGCTACACACCTGGAATATAAGTAATTTATTTCTCATTCTTCCATAGACCAACTTAAGAATATTAGGAAGCATATACATCCCCTAATTGCAATTAAAGAATTATGAAGTACACCTCTGGCAGTATCACATAAAACAAAGTAGCAATACTCCTACGCATAATCCTTATATTGTTTAGAATCAAACACTAGAGGGAAAGTAAATGCATCTTAGAATATAAACATTAATCAAACGATGAAATGTGCTATACAAATATGAGCTCCAAACTAAAATATTTTCAACTGTGCTATTTAACAATGTTAGCCAGCAGTATTGCTAAAAGAGACTTTCCACAAGAGAACGGGAAAGTTGCAATGACAAAAAAGGCGTCCATGTGTCGTCTAATAAATGGAAACTATAGAAATGCTAGTAAGGATCTAAAGCAGAAAGAGTCAACGATAAGGAATAAAAATTTACCCAAACTAGTTCAAGGAGTTGTTAATACTTGTAAGAGTCCGCAGCTATAAATCTTAGGGTCGAATAGCATAAAAAGGCCACATCCATTCACGAGTCAAAGCTCCATTTCATTCTCCAAACAATAAATGCAATGGTACAAACAAAGACATATAAACAGGAAAGGAAAGCGGAAGAGACAGATGGATGGACTATATATTTTCCTCTTTGAATTCCCAAACCAGTTGAACCTGCTTATAGTCTGTGATCCATGCATGATAATCCCTTACACCCTATGTGGTTCATCAAATAATATTGAGGAAGAGCAATTGCCGCCATTTAAATTGGACAAACTAAGCCACAAAATATATCAACATTTCTTATAAAAAAACATAAAGAATTAGTTTATTGATCATCTATCACTTTCATAGACCAAAACATTTATTCGTAACAAATTTATACATGCAAATTTCACTCCCCAAAGCAATCTAGAACTCAGCTCCATATTGTTACATTGTAAATCTTTAATCTAAACATGTAGATCTAAGTCAAATGATAAACCTTATTCATAATTTAGTTCAACAAGGTACACAATTGTCCTTTTTTTGTCCCGCATCATGATTCCAAATTAATAGACCTATGCTGCAAGTATCTTTTGTACAATGAACCATAAAGATCACATCACTGCAGACGCGTGTCTTGAACAAAGTAAATTATAATCTAAACCAACTGCAGAAAAGCATAAGTTACATCCAGAGGTCCTTAGGGAAACCTCTGGTATCATGTGAACTGAAAGCAAATGAGCTTCTTATTTGTGTAGGACCCAATCAAGCTAGTATACAGGTACATGGACTTAATGCTGATGCATATATGTATTACCAGCTCCCCCCAAATCCCCATTTTTACGTTATAAAGTAATGATGTCATCCTTAATTTGAAATTACAGGATTATTTTGGAAAGTAAAAATAATATTTTAAAACTCACTGTACTTGGTGACTATTCTGGCTATCTATTCCTTATGTTGTTATTATTGAGTTATACAATCAATATCCCTCTCTCTATCCAGCTATTTATATTGTCTATCTTAATGCTGCAAATAATAGATGACACCATTTCTTCAGGATATGCAATGAAAGGATTAAGGTGGCAATTTAGAGGTCTGCTTGAAGAACCACAGTTACAAAAATTATAACAAGTCAGAGAGAATAAACTACAACTGATACTTGGAGGATCTCCTAGCTCAGTCAACAGTGAATTATTGTTTTTCTTTAATAAGAGGTTGTTCCAATGATCTTAATGGCCAACTTTTTAGAGTCAATCCAATGTTACCTGAAACATGGTACTTTTCAGTACGCGATACGAATACAGGTATGCGGTACGTTACATAACTACAACGCGATAAGCTAGGGTATCTTTGTATAAGTTCTTATAGTTAGGAATTCTTTTATAATCTAAATGTAGCAAACCTAAGTTTTATACAAAAAATTTTAGTTTGAATCAACTAGTTGATTATTTTATAAATAAATAATTTAGTTTAATATTGATATTTGTGCAATTATAGTTAAACAATAAAAAAAATCGATATGCTAAATTTAGGTATTGGTACATAAGGATACCCTATTTGGATACGCTAGTACCAATATGCGGTTCGCTAGGTCTATGAGAGTATGTGGTAACTCTGAGTCAATCATAAGGTTGCCTTACTGCCATTGCAGTTTAGTAAAAGGTCAAATTATTAACCCATTAGGCAAACATACTTCTGTATAGCCTCTGGAGCATCTTATACACATGCCATCATATTCAATATAGTGCAGCACTGCAGAAGAAACCAATCAACTCTCCAGAAGTAACAATAAGAATGAATATAAGAAAAACCCAATATAACCTAGAAATGCATGTACAGTTAACTACTTGACCATAAATTACGAGTAAGTTTTAGGGGATGATAATAACTAATCAAATTGAACTAGTGAAAAATGGCACTTTTTTCATTCAGCGATGACCAGAAGAAAGTCCAATAGCTAAAAGCTTCAAATTTCTAACACCCTGAACCCTTAAATTACAATTTATCACAATAAGGAATACCTGAAGGAGAAAGCCTCAAGATTCCTCTATTTCCTTCAGGAATTGGGGAGTTCTGTAATGTTAGAGTTCGAAAATTGTACAACGGACTTCCCTCTTCTGATACATAAGCACTTTCTACAGTTGATCGAGATTTAATGTCCAATCCATCATTTCTATTGACTCCATCAGAAAACCAGTTCATAGTCATTTCTTCTCCTGCCACTCGCCTGCGGTTATCCCATCGGAAGCTCCATGATGGTGAATATCGAACGTTCCGCTGTAATATCTCATTACTGGGTCCATTTGTTATAGTTCTATCTTTAGCAGCAATACAACAAGCAGCCCCCATGTTCACTTGCATTCACAAATCACGATACAGAACAACTAAAATTAGCAGGATTACCAAAAACACCAACCCAGGACACGTTATTCCTCTGCAATTATTTAAGACAAACAAAAAGTCATTTTAATTATAAACATTAGAATACATTTACTGTACAATAACACAATAAAAACAAGCATGCATATATAAAAACATACGAGTCAATATACAAATCAAAGAATGTCAAGACTTAACATGTTTTGATTAGAGAAAAAGTGTACAATGCAAACATGGACAGCAGAGCAAATCAATACCGTAGATAATCATCACAGATTATTCATGACCAAAAGGAACACTCTAAAAATTCTTAAACTTAACTCAATTCAAATCTCAGCTAAAATGAAGAAAACAAGAAGGATGACGAGGGTGTCATTTGTCCCTGATAACACAGAAAGTAGTATAATCCACTATTCTAAGCTACTGAGAGTTCAACCAAACAGAAAATCAAATCAATCAAACCAAACTAAGAAAAATTCAATCCACTAAATGTTAATGCAAACTTACTGTACCATTAAACAGAAGAAAAATCACTTCTACAAACAAACTAATTGGATTCCTCATTATATATTAAGTCCAGAGCTTCAAAGCTCTTTATTCAATCCCCAATTACTAGTATATAACAGTAAAAGTACAAAAAACAATTTCCAACGCAAGAACAATAATGACAGTTAAATCAAACATTACTGTTCAATTACTAGCTACACCTCAAGCCCATCTAGCTAATAAAACAGTTCTGCTTATGTCAAAAAAAAAGTAAAAACAATGAAAACAAAAGTAAATGAAATATACTATATAGAGAGAAAAAAAGTAACCTCGAGTCGATTTCATCTGCTACTATGCAGGAGAGATAGTAAGTGTGAGTCTGAGTCGAGAAAACCCTAAATATAATAAGAATCAAACACTACAGAGGTCAGAGATCCGAAATTAGGGGCGAATAAATAGTAATAATCACTTACAGTCTAATTAAAGCACCTACTATGTCTCTACAACCATAGAATTTCCATTTTTATCTCTCCAAGCTCATATACATACACACATACATACAATTATATATGTATGTATACATATCGTCATTTTTTGTATATTTTCCGTATAAGAGCAAATCAAAACCTGTACACTGACGTGATCGAACCGTACCTTTCTACCGCGCGCCCGCCATGGAAGAGAGAGATGAGAGCTTAAAAGAAGAGAGAGAAAGCTGATTGTTATGTAGAGAGAGAAAAGAGAATCTGATTCTTCCGAAATGTAGGAGAGAGATAAAGTGAGGTCGTTTTAAACGGGTTTCATAACGCTGTTAGTGTGCTGTGATATTTACACAGTAAAAGCTGTTTCAAGTTATGACGACGTTAAGCACCACATGTTGTTCGTTCATAATCTTAAGGCAACTTAACCATTTAAGTACTCGATAAATATAGTCTTAAATATGATTTACTACTTTAAACTATAACATATTTTACTTTGGTGATCCATCTTTTAATTTTATCAATGATTGAATTATTAATTTTTTTTGATTTCATTCGATTAGATGCAATCGCGTCGAAAATCACGACGTGACATCCTAATAAAGCTAAATGATAAATTTTATGTGTAAAAAATATATTTTAATAAGATCAAAGGACAAAAAGATAAAATAACAAATAAAACAACTAAAAATTACACAAATAATATAATAATTATTTTTAATAAAAATAAAATACAGTTTTTTGTAATAAAAAAATGGAATTTTTTGTAATAATAAAAAAAACACAGTTTTTTTTATTAGAAAAAACGCAAAAAAAAAAAACAACAAACAAAAAAAAACAACGCACAAAAAAAAACGTAGTTTAAAAAAAAACAAAACAAAAACGCAAAAAACATAAAAACATAAAAAAAAACGCAGTTTTTATGTAATTTGCAATTTTTATTTGGTTTTTATATTTGTTTATAATAAAATAAAAATGCCGTTTTTTGTAATTTGCAGCTCTTTTTTTTTGTTTTTTTTAATAAGAATAAAAAAGCACAGTTTTTTAATAAAAAATAATAATAAAACGCAGTTTTTAATAAAAATAATTATTTTTAATAAAATAAATATTATATTATTTATATAATAATTATATAAATAATTTATAGTATTTATATAATTATAAATAAATAATTATACAACTAATTTATATTATTTGTGTCATTTTTAGTTGTTTTATTTGTTATTTTACCTTTTTGTCCTTTGATCTCATTAAAAATATATATATTTTTTACACATAAACACTCATTTAGCCTATTAGGATGCCACGTCAGCGATGCCACGTCAGCAATTTCTGACGTGGCAGGCCCAATTGAATGAAATTGAAAAAAAATAATAGTTCAATTGTGACGCCCCCAAAATAGGTATACATCACCCATTCTGAGTTGTCAATACATGGTACAGAAACAACTACAACTTTATTAATACAACAGTAAAACTATGAGTTTGAATACAAATATTATCTTCTAGACAATATCTATACTCAAATAAATTCTCATCACATTTATTGATACATTATTTTATAAAAATGGTGAGGACTACTAAACAACTCTCTACAGAACCTTCATTCCATACCCATTCGTCTTTCGTTATATTCTCGCCTCACGAGAAGAAAAATTGAACAAAAAGGAAAAGGGTGAGCTCAACTAGCCCAGTAAAAAATATTATGACTAAGATAATATACAACAAATTATCGTTAGTCTTCAACATGGAAAAATCTAATAGAATACAATAGACAACAAGTTTTAAATCAATATTCGCAGATGAAATAATAATTCATTAGAAGAGTTAAGTAGAGAATGCAAACTACTATCTTCTATGTATGAATTTAAAAGTTCATCGTTTATCTTTTATCCCTGTAACATCAATCAATATTTATACGGAATCAAATATTCATCTTTGCTTTCTGAGGCCAAAGATATTCATCGATTAAGTCGTGTTCATCTAAACACATGTTCATCTTTGCACTCACGGGCCAAAGATATTCATCGAAATCATTCATCTTTGCACTCTGTGCCAAAGATATTCAATAATATCATCATTTAAGATCGAGGATGATGAAAAATATTTTAAAAAAGCGAATCCAATGAAACAAAATAACAAGGATTAAGGATTAAGGATTCGTACTTTATTTTATCCATGTCCAAAAATACCTCAAAAATAATTATAGTGGTGTAAAATTTAAGAATGATCAAAACATGGATACAATCAAAGCTAGTATCCACAATAGATATTTTAGACGAAAAGGAAAATTTTCATTTTTAGATGAATAATCTTAGATTCGTGAATAGTGTCAGATATCGTAAAATAGTCAGAGTATCGTGAATAGTAACTCAGACACCAAAAGTTTTAAATTTGATAAAAACTTCAGATCAATATTTCAAAGATAATGATATTGAAGAAATAATATCATTGAAAAAAATAATATCCCTTACCTCGAAAGACAAGTCTTTAGTTGAAACATAGTATATAATTTATGACTTGCACCAGTATAGCAACACTCAAAAGTATACTCACAAGAATACGCTCAATATATCGAGAGAGAAAGAGAGATAAATTTTCGGTTTACGGTGTGATTTTCAATTCTAACCTAAGCACCCTATTTATAGGAAAATGCTTAGAACACCCAAGTATAAAATTTAATAAAATATTAATATATATTATAAATTTCCTTAGCCGCCTTTGATGATCTGAATTCAAAGACATTGATAACACATGTGAGCCCACTAATTGTACAAAAAACATTTTTCTCAAAATAATTAACTAAAACTCCCAAAAATTAATTATTTTGAACTTGAACTTCAATAATTCATAATAAATAGCCCTTTTATCAGAAAATTCGAATCTCGCGTTTTTTTATAGGAAATTCAATTCTCTACAACTTTGCAGCAGAAAGTTTTTCCAAATTCCAAACAGAAATTGACCAAAATCCACAAACGGGTGATTTTACAGGCTATAATCAAATTTCGGTCAATAATTGTGTACAAAACATGTGTTAAACATTTAATGCCACAAAAATACTCTTCCTCCTCATATAATCATGTATCTCACATTCATTGTAAAAATATCATCGTTAATATATTATTAAAATAATATATTTAAATGAATTATTTTATCAGAAAAAGATTAATTTTCAACAATTGTCACATTAAAAATTTTCTCCATCTATATCCACATAAAATCAATATTTTCCTCATCATATAAATCAATAATTAATTATTCACGAATAATATTATGAATTACAATATTGATGTGAGGCGGTTCACCAGGAAAGATGGGGCTTTCCAATAAGAATTTCTCTTACTTTGGTGGTATGATTAGGTGACCAAACCTCTCCTTGTAGGCAGAACTTTCTAGACATTGCCAATAATGTTATCTAATAATATTATTGAGATAATATGAATTATTGCTATAGATAATAGAAAATCTTTGTGCGTTGACAATTATTAAAACAACAATAATATCAACGTATCAATTATTGAATCAATAAAATATAATATTGAACAGTAATTACTATAACAATTATTGAATAGTGCATTCTTACGTAAGAATCAATAATTGATGCAATCTGGTGTCTTCTTGTGTTTAACCAACCGGGTATTCCCACGAAAGATAACTTGGTAGAACTACGCCCATTATTTATAACCAACTTATTCTTGTCGTTTTCTTCCTCCAATAGCTTTCCTTTATGGGGCCCACACATGCATGGCTGCGCCGTCGTACGAATATTCCCCGACAGTACGAATATTCCACGACCAAACGAATATTCCCCGACAATAATGAATATTTTATAACCACTTGTTTATTTTAAAATATTTGCGTATTTTACCCATAACTATCCACATTAATCAAATCAACCCTTACTAGTTCAAAATAATAAATAGATAAAATTAAATTTCATTAATAATAAGTTGGGGTCTTACAACCTCCCCTCCTTAGCATGATTCCTCCACAAAACTTTAACTTGTGGTATGACCTTTGTGCGTATGACATGCTCCTTCCTATCCAAGATCTTGACAGGTACCTCTTCGTACGTTAAGTCTTCGGCTATCTCGTCCGGTTCTAACTCTATAACGTGGTTCGGGTCTTTCACATATTTACGAAGTGCAAATATGTGAAACACATTATGAACACGAGACATACTCGGAGGGAACGCGAGTCTATAGGCTATATTTTCTACTCGGTCAAGAATTTGAAATGGACCAATAAATCGTGGATTGAGCTTTCCTCTCTTCCCGAATCTTGTAACTCCTTTCCATGGTGTAACACGCAACAATACATGATCTCCGATATCAAATTTCACGTCCTTTCGATGAAGATCCGCATAACTCTTTTATCGGTCCTGTGCATTTTTGATATCGTTGTCGAATCATTTGGATCTTTTTAGTGATCATACGTACAAATCGGGTCCCAACAATGTTGCTTCTGACCTCATCCCAACATATTGGAAGCGACACTTTCGTCCATATAATGCTTGAATGGAGCCACCCCTATACTTGCTCGATAAGCTGTTGTTGTAGGAGAATTCCACCGATGGTAAATACTTATCCGGCTCCTTTGAAGTCTAGGACACAGAGTCTTAATAGATCTTCAAGAGTTTGGATAGTTCTCTCTGATTGTCCGTCCGTTTGAGGATGTATGCCGAACTAAATCGTAAATCCGTGCCCATAGCTTTTTGCAAGCTAACCCAAAATCTTGAAGTGAATTTTGGGTCAAGATCCAAAACTATGGATACTGGCATGCCATGCAACCTCACAATCTCATTCACATACATACTAGCAAGGCGTTCGAGGAATAAGTCTCCGTATCGGCAAGAAATAAAGCGAGACTTGGTTAATCTATCAACAATAACCCAAATAGCATTTACGCCTTGAGAAAGCGTGGGAAGACCCGTGAACGAAATCCATGGTAATATGTTCCCACTTCCATTTCGGAATCTCAAGTGGTTGCAATGGACCCTTTGGCACTTGATGCTCCGCCTTTACACGTTGATAAGTTAAACACCTCGAGATAAACGACGCGATCTCTCTCTTCATATTGTTCCACCAAAATGTATGTCGAAGATCACGATACATTTTGGTACTTCCGGGATGGATCGCAAATGGTGTGTTGTGTGCTTCTATCATAATCTTGTACTTCAAATCAGAGTCGTTAGGAACACAAAGTCTGGAGTGGACTCGAAGTATTCCTGCTTCATCGATTCTCGCTTCTGGAATAACACCTTCTTATACTTTCTTCTTCATACGCATCAGCTCCGGGTCGGTGGCTTGAGAAACCTTAACTTTTTTTTTATTAAAGTTGGCTCTATGCGTATACTTGACATCATCGTACTCGTTTCTGCATATGTTCTTCTTCTACTCAACGGCGTCATTACCACGCGTTCGCTTTTCGGGATGGTATTGAATAGTGTGGTCATAATCTTTCAACAACTCGAGCCAAGCGTCGTTGCCGCATGTTGAGTTCTTTTGAGTGAAGAAATATTTGAGGCTTTTATGGTGCGAATATATCTCCATTTTCTCCCCATATAGATAGTGCCTCCAAATCTTTTAGCAAACGATCGGGCCGCCAACTCTAGATCATGAGTAGGATAATTCCTCTCATATTCTTTAAGTTGTCACGAGGCATAGACTATGACTTTCCCACGTTGCATGAGAACACATCCAACCCTTTGCCGAAGCATCATTTGTAGATAACAAATCCATCCGAACGGATGGTATTGTTAGAGCAGTCTTAGAAATAAGTCTTCTCTTAAGCTCTTGGAAACTCTTCTCGCGTTCCTCACTCCAAGCGAATTTTGTATCCTTAGAGTTAATTTGAGTTAATGGAGTAGGATTCAAGAAAAACCCTTCCACGAATCTCTCGATAATAACCATTAGGCCCGCGGAAATTTACGTCTTGATCACGCAAACTTGGTTGCTCCCAACTTTGTATTGCTTCAATCATCGATCGAATTCGACAGATACTCCATGTTTAGACACTGCGTGCTCGAGGAATGCTACTTCCTCGAGCCGAATTCGCATTTCTTCAACTTGGCATATAACTTGTTTTCACGAAGCCTTTGGAGTACCAAACTTCAAATGGTGCTCATGATCTTCACGGCTTTTGGAATATATAAGAATGTCATCAATAAAAAGACAACAACGAACCGATCTAAATAGTCTTGAATACTCGGTTCATCGTATCCATGAAAGCCGCAGGGAGCATTAGTCAATCAAAAGACATGACTAAAAATTCATAATGCCCATCTGAAGTTCGAAGGCGGTCTTTGGAATATCCTCGATTCTAATCTTGATTGATGATATCCGAGCGAAGATCGATCTTTGAAAAGAATTGTGCTCCTTGCATTTGGTCAAACAAGTCATCAATACGAGGTAGAGGATACCTATTCTTGATGGTGACATGGTTCAATTCAGATAGTCGATACAAAATCGCATCTCCGTCTTTCTTCTTTCTGAATAAAGCAGGAGCACCCCGAGGAGATGTCTTAGGGCAGAATGAAACCGATGTCCAACAATTCTCGTAGTTGGACCTTTAACTCTGAAGTTCAATAGAGCCATTCGATATAGGGTTTTAGAAATGGGCTTTGTGCGGGTTCAAGATCAATAAAGAATTCAACTTCACGTTCTGGGGGTAGATCGGAAAGTTCTTCAGGAAACACGTCAGGAAATTTACTAACAACAGGAATATTATTCAAATTTGACGTGTCTTTATTCA
Source organism: Panax ginseng (assembly GCA_020205605.1). Lineage (NCBI taxonomy): Eukaryota > Viridiplantae > Streptophyta > Magnoliopsida > Apiales > Araliaceae > Panax > Panax ginseng. The sequence goes on along the minus strand of CM035141.1, from coordinate 101,694,651 downwards.
AATCCATAACATGGGCTAAGAAAGCTTGACATCCGTTTTTCAATAAACGAATAGCTTTATGATTAGATATGACAGTGATTGATTTTAATGGTTTAGTTGTTTGAATTCGTACAACAGGTTTTTTAGGAATATGAAAGCTAACGACTTTACGAAAACAATCAATTTTGGCATGATGAGTAGTTAACCAATCAATCCCTAAAATCACATCAAAAGCAAGTATCTTTAAAGAGATAAGGTCAACAGGTAATGTGATGGTGCCAACTTGAATCAAACAAGATTTATAAGCGATTGGATGTGATGAAAGTTTTCTCTAACGGAGTTTCCACAGATAGGTCAAAGTCTAATTTCTCCGAGTCGAGTTTAAGCGTTGAGCACAAGCGGGGAGATAAATGAATGGGGTAGTAAGTGTATCAAGTAAAGGTATAAACTTCGCAAGAATTTATAAATAGCTTACCGTGATCACCTCGTTTGGGTTCTCGCATTTTGACCCGATCACAACAAAGCTTCTTCCAGAGGCGATTGACTTCGACTTTTACGGGGAAAGCCTTTTGAGTCACCGTCCCCCACGGACTTGATTTATTTCAGTATAATCTCGAGCGATATGTCATTCCTTTCCACAATTATAACATACCTTGAAGCTGTTGTGGGCGGTTTGGTGATATATCCTTCTTTCCGCATTTGTAGCGATATGGCCGGTGGTCGTTCCCCTCCTTAGAACCGATTCTTCTTTGGTCTTTGTCGTTTTCACATTATGTCGTTGTTGAATCTCCTCTTTTTAAAATCTCCTCCCGATTAAACTTCTTCTATTCTCATGGCCATGATTACCACGAGTGGTTACCATTTTGTCCATCTTTTTCTTTCTCCGCTTGTTATCGTTATTACATTGTTCGCTATCTCGGTATGATCCTGGTTATGATCCCTCGGTTGACCGTAATCGTTATCTCACTTCAACAATTGAGCCACATTGACAACATCCGAATAGAGAAAATTTATGAGAAATGAGATCTTGGCGTATGTCGGGTTTCAAACCTCTCGAAACATCCGCGTCATCGTTCCTCATTCTCCACCAAATAAGGTCTGAAACTGGATAACTCGCAAACTTTGCCTCGTCTTTGGGACACCGTCATATTATTTTGTTCGATCTAATAAACTTCACTTCCTTCGTATAGCGAATACTTTCGGGAAAGTACTTGTCGTTGAGCAGCTTCTGAAACGTCTCCCCGAGACATCTTTGAGTGCAAATTTGGATGGAGTACGCTTCATGATTCCCACCGATGTCTGTCTCATTACTGAACATAAAAGTGCGAATGGAACCTTATGTTCTTCCGTACATCCCAAGACATCGAATATCTTGGTAATTTATTTGACCCACGTCTCACTTAATCGGATCCGCTTTCCCGAATGCGGTGGTCCCGACTCTTTGAAGCGCTTGCTTGCCGTGACAAATGCGTGCGTTGTTATCATTTCCACACATAGTTGTGCACGTGTCTCCCTCGTCGATTTTGCATGAAGCGCAAAAAGCTTACTAAACATCCGTCGTTCATCATCGCGCTCGATTGGCGGCGTTGTTCACGGGAGGACCATTCTTCAAACTTCTTGACGTTCTCCTCATTGGTGAGTCTGAGCGTCTCCACGGTCTCATTTACTCCACTGTTATCATTCTCAGTCGACATTCTCAAATACTGCCATAGAACAAGGGTTAATTAAGGAAATCAACATATCACATAATATCCCTATATATTGACCAACTAACAAATTAAATAAGCTTAGGTAGGACACACTAGCGAAGGATTTACTAAATCTCTCTCCCTCCTAGTTATATTCCCCGATCTCCTTGGAGATCATATCCTAAGCTCGATCTTAACTTGTGGCGCCCCAAAATAGGTATACATCACCCATTACGAGTTGTCGATACATGGCATGTAAACAACTACAACTTTATTATTTGACAACGAGAAAGCTGTGAGTTTGAATACAAATATTATCTTCTAGACAATATCTATACTCAAATAAATTCTCATCACATTTATTGATACATTATTTTATAAAAATGGTGAGGACTACTAAACAACTCTCTCTAGAACCTTCATTCCATACCAGGCACTGCGTCAAGTTATATTCTCGCCTCCTAAGAAGAAAAATGGAACAAAAAGGAAAAGGGTGAGCTCAACTAGCCCAGTAAAGAATATTATGACTAAGATAATATACAATAAATTATCGTTAGTCTTCAACATGGAAAAATCTAATAGAATACAATAGACAACAAGTTTTAAATCAATATTCGCAGAGGAAATAATAATTCATTAGAAGAGTTAAGTAGAGAATGCAAACTACTATCTTCTATGTATGAATTTAAAAGTTCATCGTCTATCTTTTATCCTGTAACATCAATCAATATTTATACGGAATCAAATATTCATCTTTTGCCTTCTGAGCCAAAGATATTCATCGATTGGTCGTGTTCATCTAAACACATGTTCATCTTTGCACTACGGGCCAAAGATATTCATCGAAATCATTCATCTTTGCACTCTGGGGCCAAAGATATTCAATAATATCATCATTTAAGGCTGAGGATGATGAAAAATATTTTAAAAAGCGAATCCAATGAAACAAAATAACAAGGATTAAGGATTAAGGATTCGTACTTTATTTTATCCATGTCCAAAAATACCTCAAAAATAATTATAGTGGTGTAAAATTCAAGAATGATCAAAACATGGATACAATCAAAGCTAGTATCCACAATAGATATTTTAGGCGAAAAGAAAAATTTTCATTTTTCGATGAATAGTCTTAAGTGATTCGTGAATAAGTGTCATTATATCGTAAATAGTCTGCCAGATATCGTGAATAGTAACTCAGACACCAAAAGTTTTAAATTTGATAAAAACTTGGATCAATATTTCAAACATAATGATATTGAAGAAATAATATCATTCTGAAAAAATAATATCCCTTTACCTCGAAAAGACGAAGATTTAGTTGAAACACAGTATATAATTTATGACTTTACAGACCAGTATAGCAACACTCAAAAGTATACTCACAAGAATACGCTCAATATATCGAGAGAAAGAGAGAAGTTTTTCGGTTTACGGTGTGATTTTCAATTCTAACCTAGCACACCTATTTATAGAAAATGCTTAGAACACCAAAGTAGAAAATTTAATAAAATATTAATATATATTATAAATTTCCTTAGCCCACCTTTGATGATCTGAATTCAGCACATTGATAACACATGTGAGCCCACTAATTGTACAAAAAACGTTTTTCTCAAAATAATTAACTAAAACTCCCAAAAATTAATTATTTCAGAACTTCGGAACTTCAATAATTCATAATAAATAGCCCTTTTATCAGAAAATTCGAATCTCGCGATTTTTTATAGGAAATTCAATTCTCTACAACTTTGCAGAAGAAAGTTTTTCCAAATTCCAAACAGAAATTGACCGAAATCCACAAACGGGCGATTTTACAAGCTATAATCAAATTTCGGTCAATAATTGTGTACAAAACATGTGTTAAACATTTAATGCCACAAAAATACTCTTCCTCCTCATATAATCATGTATCTCACATTCATTGTAAAAATATCATCGTTAATATATTATTAAAATAATATATTTAAATGAATTATTTTATCAGAAAAAGATTAATTTTCAAAAATTGTCACATTAAAAATTTTCTCCATCTATATCCTCATAAAATTAATATTTTCCTCATCATATAAATCAATAATTAATTATTCATAAATAATATTACAGAATCACATTATTGACACAGGGCAGATTCTACCGAGGATAGTGGGGGCTTTCCGATAAGGATCTTTCACTTCTTGGTAGCCTATGATTAGATGATTGAAACCTCTCCTTAAGCAGAACTTTCTAGACATTGCCAATAATGTTATCTAATAATATTATTTAGATAATATGAATTATTGCTCCGATAATAGAAAATACTGTGCAGTGACAATTATTAAAACAACAATAATATCAACGTAGCAATTATTGAATCAATAAAATATAATATTGAACAATAATTACTATAACAATTATTGAGTAGTGCATTCTTACGTAAGAATCAATAATTGATGCAATCTGGTGTCTTCTTGTGTTTTAACCACAAGGGTATTCCCACAAAGATTAATCGTAGAAAGAACTACTGCCAATTATTTATAACCAACTTATTCTTGTCGTTTTCTTCCTCCAATCGTTTTCCTTTATGGGGCCCATATACGTAATGCGCGCCGTAAATGCGAATATTCCCCAACGATGCGAATATTCCACGACCAAACGAATATTCCCCGACAATAATAAATATTTTATAACCACTTGCTTATTTTGAAATATTTGCGTATTTTATTCATAACTATCCACATTAATCAAATCAACCCTTACTATTTCAAAATAATAAATAGAGAAAATTAAATTTCATTAATAATAAGTTGAGGTCTTACATTAATCATTTAATTGACAAAATTAAAAGGTGGATCACCGAAATAGAATATGACATATAATTTAGGATAATAAATCATATTTAAGCCATAAATATACTGCCTCAACTAACCTCCCTAATCAATTCGACTTTCTTTTTCTCATTTACTACAATTTTAAAAAATTTAATTCAACTTTATCATTTTTTAAAAATAATTTAATTTTGAAAGAATAATTGGTATTTAGTAAAATATTTTACTTAACTTAAATATCAATTATTTTAGTAATCAAACTCAAATAAATACACATAAATATCTCATAGTGTTGTACATAATTCATTATATATTAATTTTATATACATAAATAACTAAAAATAATAAACAATCTTAATAAATTTACTACTCGATTCATATGTTGTAACTTGCATGGTGTTATTTATGAATAAATGAAAAATGGCATATATTATGAAATTTTATATTAAATAAATATTAATAATAATTTTAAATATTAAATATCCCAAATTAATACATTAAAATATATTTTCTCTGTTATTTGTATTAAAACTTGAAATTCAGAAGATTGTACAAGACAAAGGAAATTGAATGAAGCTAGAGCTACAACTAGAAAGAAATAATAAAATAAATAAATCATGTTGAATTTATAATAGATAGGAAAATGTTATATCACGAATATTTATTTCAATTTTTTAATTATTATTTTTGTAGACAAGTATTAGTGGTAACCATTTTAAAGGAATATATAATAATGTTTTTTTATAATTCTTTGGAATCTCATGTATTGATATTATTGCAATTATAATTTAATAAAAATACATATTAAAAACTCATGGATATTTTTTTTAGAAAAAGAAAATTTATAATTGATGTTATACATGCAGGAAATGCGTATAGATACTTAGATAGGATTATAGGAATAGTATCACGGGCAAATATATAGGATTACGAGCTTGAATATGGGGCTACTATGCGAGGCCCGAAACTTGGGGTGCCTACCGTTTATGTAAATCTTCTTCATAAGTCTTTGGGCTTAATATTAATGGGCTTATCCACAAATGGTATAGCTTACTTACTCCCTATTGTTCAAAATTATATATACATTTACATTGTATGGATATATATATATATAGAGTCCGGATCCAGTCCGGGATCCCGGATTCTATAAAATACGGACCATTTTTTTTTTTTTGCTTTTTTTTTTGAAACAACTAAAAAATAAATAAATAAATTATGGAACTGGAATTTTTACATAATACAATATTTTGGGTGTGATTTGGATCTTATATATAAAAGCATGTATATCTCTGATGCATGCTTGATTGTACATACATTTATAAATATTATTTAAAGTATGTATTTATTACAGGTTGAAGTTAAATTTGTAAAATTTATAAATATTATGGTTATTCATATTTGTACTCCATGTGTTACCCCTTAATTTGTCTAGTGTTTTGTTTAATAACGATGACGTGATAATAAAATTGTTATGATAAGTTTTGTAGTGATTTTTCAAGTGGTTTATCCGTACTAACACTCGGTAGCACGAACGATGCGTGCGTAAACCAGACAGGTATAATTAATAATCGTATTTTTGGAGTAGTAGTGCTTTCAATTATCCATAAAGACAAGGACAAGGCACCAAATAAAATTGAGGACATTGGTTTGGTGGAGAACAAAGAGAAACACTATGAGAATTAAAATTGTCAGTTTTGACCTTTTTCTAGTCAAGTGGTCTTAAAATTAGGACAGGTGCCCCTAATTCAAGAAAATTGTGTTTTCCATGCTAAATGCAATCATATTTTGGACACGGTTTATTAAATTTATTCTGAAAATGAACAACAACAACAACAACAACAAAAACACCCCTGCAAAATTAGCTTATTTGTTGAGCACACCAATCCCTGAAAATGGGCCGGGAACAATGTTTTGATAGTTATTCTATTCGTTTCAAAATTAGATATTATGTAATTTGATTTTTGAGATCAAAATTAGATATGTAATTACCCCATCTGTAAAATGAGCAAGCAGTTCGAACTTGATTCGTACTCGTTCGATTCGAACTCGACTTGAAATATAAATAATTTAAATGTGAGCAAATTTTAAAGTTCGATAAATTACTCGAACCTCTTCAAATTGTAATTTTCTATTAATACTAAGATCATATTCGTTTGAAAAGATCAAACTGCTCTAGCTCAATTCGAGATCGTGCTCGACTCGGTAGCTAAACGAGCTTCAATTAAACCTTATTTTATACTCGATAAATTTTATGACCCAAATCTGAGCAACTCAATACTCGGCTCGACTCGGTTCATTTACACTCTTACTTAAATACATATTGTTTTTAAGTTGTGTATAAGGGTGTAAACGAATTGAATTGAATCGAACAAAGAATTACTCGAATTCGACTCGGATTCAAACTGTATTTGAAAAAACTTTACTCAGATTCGACTCGAATATTAATTACTCAAATTCGATCCGAGTAAATATGCATAGAAAATAGAAATATGACAATTAATACTAAGGGTTTTATAGATAAATTATTATAAAAAATAGATTATTTAATGTAAATAGATATTTAATTTGAGACTACCTAAAATAATAAGGACTTTTCGAAAGTAATTTATTGGGGTATTTTTGGAAATTAGTCATTAATTTTTCCTAAAAATTTACAAACAACAAATAAAAAAACAAAAAATTGCCCAACCACGTATTAATGACAGATAATTAGGACGGGTAGTGGTTAACATGAAGTTAATTTTGATCAATTGACCAATACAGTATTAACACGCGGGTTGAAAAGTAATTTCTCTCTCTGCGTGTCAGCACTATACTATATTAATCAATTGATCAACTTACCATGAAGTGAACTTCATAATAACAGGATCCATTATTAGGATTCGTAGTTAGAACGTAATGAATAAGAAAAAAACATGTAAAAATATGTTGAGAATGAGCTGAAAACATTGATTATTTTCACAATTGGGAAGGAAAGGGCATGTTAAATTACCTATTTCTTAACGTTATGTTTCACACCACAATGACAACTTGTCATGTTTTGGAAATGTAATTGAAAGTCAAATTGCGATGCTATAAAATTAAAATTGTGCTAATATACTCTACTCTAATTCTATGATTCAAAATTGATTGGAGTATGTTGAGAAATGAGGTAAAAAAAGGAATAAATGCTTTACAATTAAGAGGGAAAAACTCAAAAATCCTCCTTTTACCATAACAAAGTTGAACCTCATGTTTCTGGGTAACAGCCTCTCAAGTCAAAGAACACCCCCCCACCCACAAAAAAAAAACAAAAAAATGGTGACAAAGTAGCATTACCCCACCAGCAAACTGAAAGATAGAAAACAAATAATAGAATAGAACATCACAGATAATAGTGAGAAAAGGCCATAAAGAATCTGTTCTTCTCAGTTCTTTCTTCGCCATAAAATAACATTACTATGCCACTGCTACTAAATTAAACACTTACTGTATCTAGGGAAAATCATGGAAGAAAAATATAACCTTAAAGTTTGTAAATTTTGCAAACGGGACTCTTTGGGGAGTGTAATGCATGGATCTTTTTAAGCTGAAATGAGTATGAAAGGTTCGAGATCAAACCAAACACTACATAACATACAACAATTGAATTGCAAAATTAGCATCACTTGGACGAAGTAGCTCCATCCACAAGGTCATTGCTTTCATGACGGAGACTGTTTTCTCGACTGTAATTTGCCTTGGCACCCTGCCAAGCAATAACGAATTGCATGTTATTACATACTAAACAAGTTCTGTAAATGTTGAAAATTTGTAGAAGAAAACATTTCTTCAAATGCAAACCAAATACACCGAAGATTGTGCTCTTTTTTACTTTGTTAAGAAGTACCCCCTTAAAACATGGAACAATCTTGAAAAATGACAGAGCAGAAAATCTGATTTGAATAACGAAATTATAATGGTATGCATAACTGACGTCAACATATAATCTCAATGAAACCAACTTAATAAAATCTGAACATTTACAAGTTTTATGAGGGGGGCATGCTGGGATCTATCAGCTAACTCTATACTCTAAAAATAGTTGCTCCTAGAAGAGAAGCCAACCAAAAGATGGCAGAGAGAATATGAATCAAGAGCAATAAAACTTGATCAAACCGATAACTGATTCTTTTCTCTGTATTTTTTTAAATAAAAATAACATGTTTTGGCAAGATTATTATACAACTAGAATCCTTCAAGGATCTAAAATAAAATTTTACATGATGGTGTTTCAATTCATCAATATAAAGTTCTCAAATCCACTCATGATGTCGTTGAAAATTGAAATCCACACCAAAGTTATTACATACAATTCTAGTTTATACAAATTCCAAAGCAATTCATTTCAAATGTCTAAATCCCAACACAGCCTAAATGCGTCATTTGTATATCTTAAAACCCGTGCCCTACCTATCATTTCTAAATATGACTCTCCTTCATAGAAAAATCACAGAGCGAGTAATTATTTTTATTGCTATGATAATATTGTTTGCTATGTTCATGTTTCCTTGGTTTCCTCGGTGCCAATGGAAATTCCTATTTATTTATTTTTCTTCATATATTTCTTATAAAGTACACCTAGTACCAATTGTGGAGGCACATTTTCATATGAAGCTCGTAGGAACAACAATAACAGGAGAAAGCTTCATGGTGTCTTGAAAATCTTATTCAAGGAATATTTTTATATGTAAGATCTACGAGTCACATAGAAGTATCACAAGGCACCAATGCTTACTTGAAAAATTGTTCCAAGCTTTTTCATTGCTTTGGCCCGTTGCTTGAGAACATCCTTTGAGACACTATTATCTTTAAGAACCTGAAATGGAACAAAAGCAACAATCACTCTTAAATATGCAAATAAGCATAAAGATCACAATAAAAAGCCATTAACCATTATGGACCTCAACAAGCCCCTAACATTCTAAATAATTTTAAATAAATATGCAGAATAACTTTAATTTAGTTATACATCTTCCGTATGTTCCATTTTTGTGAAAAGATGAATTTATGTCAACACAGATTCCAATAGATTTTGAACTTATAGCATGTCAATGTTGTATAGATGTCAAGCATAATTAAATGCATAGCAGGCTGAGGACGTCTATAGTAGTCCCAAAGGCAAGATACCAATTCAAGGGTTCACATTGTCCACATAATATGGCATATATAATACGAAAAATATAACAGTATGATTCTAACTTATTTTTAAGATCACCTGCTTGATTCGCTTCTGTTGAGATGAACTTACAGGAGGAATACCAATTGTTTGAATTTCCATTGTGGAAAAATAAATTTCTTCCCTTCTTGATAAGTAAATTTAAACTCGGAGAACGTGTGAGAAATTTTATTAAACCAAGTCTGTAAACCAGCCTGAGAGATAGAATTATGATATCCTAAACTCCTTTGCGATATATATTTCGTGCTAAACAAGAAAATGTTGGAACTCACTGCTTGGCAGACACGTGCTAAAGTCAATTCAATATCTACCACATTAAGCTGCCAAAGGGACTGAACCATTGCATCTTTTTTTTCTTCGAGAGCTTTAATTATGGTTTCTTCTTTATTTTCTCCTTGGTTTAATTTCTTCAGCTCCTCTTGTACTTGAATCAATGATACAGCACCTGCAAATAAGTGTAAAAGTAAGTTTGTTGGATTCATTTGAAAGTTCAAATAAAGATCAGCAGCTTTGAAATCTACTAAGAAATACCATACCTGAAGCTGCTGAAACTTGCGATTTTATCATGTGGCCTTTATCCCGTACCCACTCAGCTAAAAATGGCACCTTCATATATCGTTTACCCTTTCCAATTTCTCTTGCAGCTTGTCTCGTGTAAATATAACCAATCGTATGTAGCATAGCCTCACCAAAAGCTGAAAATGAAAAGAACTTAGCCCAAGTAAATCACAATGTATAGTGTAAAGGAATCAAGAAAATTTACCAGCAACGAATTTACTTAGCCCAAATATTCTTATATGCATTTACCAGCAAGTTGGGACACATCAGAAAATTGTCAAGATTTACCAAACTAGCAGATTTTCAGGAATAAACTTAAGTCCTCATAATGGCTTTACTAGGTCCTTGTGCTTTACTCAAATGTCTTGTGAAACAGCGGAGAAACTGTTCCTCAAGATAATAATTATCCATTGTACATTGTCAAACTGAAAAGATTAGCTTAAATTGATAATGAGGGCTTGTTCTGTGGATTTGCCTTATATTCAAGTCTATACCAATATTGATTGCTTTATAACATCATATTTCTTCCAGTATTTGAAGCTATCAAATGAAAATGAGTTACGATTTTCTAACTCCTCAAGCTTTAAGATCAAGAATTTCAAAACCAGCATAGTTAGGACTAATGGAAATATATTAGTGGAAAGGAGAGAAGAGGAAGACTGAAACAACCCGGGCCAAATCCCAAGTTTTAATCGAATCAAATCCATCTAAATAAGGCCTTAAACCACTAACACAATAGTATCTTCTTGGGTCATCTTAACCCACCACAGACTCACCCAAAAGATCATGACTGAATGTACTATTGTTAGTAATTTAATTTCTTATACATAGACAAAATTTTCTCATATCTTTCGATGTGGGATTGGGGTGTTACAAACTCCCCTACTTAAACTTCTGACGTCCCCGTCAGAACCGATCACACACACGGCCAGGATAATCCGACCCGAGCTTTCGAGAGTCGACTTTAATACAATATGAAACAACCCGTGTCAAATCCCGAGTCCGGAACAAATCTCGGGTCAAATCCCAAGTCCAAATCAAATCAAATCCATCCAAAAGGCCTTAACCACTAACACAATAGTATCTTCTCGGGTCATCTTAGCCCACCACAGGCTCACCCAAAAGGTCATGACTGAAGGTAATATTGTTAGTAATTTAATTCCTTATACACATACAAAATTTTCTTATATCTTTCGATGTAAAACTGGAGTGTTACAAAGACATCCTACCAGCTTGCGATAGATGGCAGGCTTCAGTTGTTGCCCAATTTACGAACTCATCCTTTTGACCTGCAACAAATGGTTGAAGGCGGTCTTTCAGAACTGTTATTAGCTTTTCTTCCCTTTCCCTTTGCAATGCCTGTATACTAAAAGATGTGAGTATTTAGTAGTGTATCTAAGGATTACTGTTTAAACATATTAAAAACAAAAGAAGGATACCTTCATCTTCTCTTGAACTTTCAGCTTACGAACTTCAGGAATCACCGCTTCCATTTCAAGCTCAACAGACGCCATAGAAGCCAATGCAAGCTGCCCAACATAATCCTCAAAATACTCACTCCCAAATATCATTCCAAAGACAGCTGAAGGGTCCACCATAGAGTCCCTAAGAAGAAAAACAAAAGTGAGAAGATAGATATCTGCTTATTTTCTTTTAGGTCAAAACTGAAAAGAAGAAAGAAAATCTTAAGAGAAATCTTTCGGAGCATTACTTTGCCACCAAATGTTCTTAATGCAGGGACAGTGTAACTGTGGCTCCAGGAGAGGAAAAGTCTACATACTTAAGACTCAAAGCAGCACGAGAGCGTCAATATAAATATTAACATATTATTTTAAAATTTTGTTTCTCAATTTGCTTAAACTTTTATAAGCCTTAATATAACTTTTAGAAATCATATTAGAGAGAGTTATATATGCACTTAGAAAGAATAATAATATTATGGAGTGTCCAACTACAAGCTATGCAACATTCTTTTGATCTACCTCAAGATATGCATACTTACTTCTGTACTCCAGCTTTTCCACTTCTATTATATGCTTCACGTTTCTCAGGGTCACTCAGAATCTGATAAGCCTCCCCAAGTACCTTTGAATGTGAACCATAACCAGGAAAAGATTGTGAAGGAACAAGAAATGAAAGCAAAGATGTTCAGCTATTTCATTATTATGGCATCAGACTTAAATTGGAGACTAAAAATAAGGTGACGAGCTGTTGGAAATGATAGTATTGAAAACATTTCTGGAAATTGTATCTGAATCTATTCGAGGTCAAAACAATAAAAAAATGATTACATAAACTTTAGTTAATCGTCAAGATGTTATATTTGAGAAGAACTAATGATAGAAATGTCAAGTTATAACTTAAACTGCCAAAACACAAGTTATATAGTACTATATATTACCTGGAAATTATGAGCAGCTTTTGGATCTGCAGGATTTTTATCAGGGTGAACTACTCTTGCCTAAACAAAACATAAACTGTTTCAACTTTAAACGATGTCCCAGTTGTTGTTTGTAATTCTCTCTGTTTAGCAAAATATTATGGAGAAAGACCAAAATTTCTTTAACAAGAATAAATACAAAAGGTAAAAAAGATCAGCAAAATACTTGCACACACTTCAAAAGAGTAAAATAAACTTGATTTTTACGAGCATATTCAAATTCAATTTTGAAAAAGAACTTGCAGGTGAGTGTTAAGCACTCAGAAGGGATACTGAACTAGCATAACAATGGATATTACCATGGTTCTAGCCACACTGTCTTTAAAAAGAAGAAACAATAAAAACCCATTTGGAATCAAACAAAAACACACATGCAGGCAGGCATGCCTGCCAACAGAAACATATAACAGTGCCAAATGATATTATTATTTTTTTGTTTCATGAAGGGGTTGATTCATTCCCTTGTACCATTTCCACGGCTTGAGTATTGAAAATTATTAAATTCAGATATTCATACTCGACAACCCAAAAAAAATCTATTGTGGAGGCCTTACCTTAACGTAGTAAGCCTTCTTAATCTCCGTAGGAGATGCATCCACATTGACTCCCAAGATATCATAATATTCAGTCTCCTTCACCATATCTCACAAATCACAACTTTACAAGCTTAGCCTAAATACACACAAAAAACAAACTCTTGTCACTCAAAATTTATTGAAAAGGAAAATCACTGATGGATAATAAGAAATTTACCAACATTTCCCATGTGTAATGATACATAATATGGGAATACACTGATACATATATATGCCAAGATATCCAAAATGCTAAAATTTCATAATAAAAAAAATACTAGAAAAATTGAAATTCTCTCATCCTTTTTCTGAAATTTGGAAAGAGTGAAAGAAATGAAAGGGCATGGGTAGAGGGAACCACTATAAATGAACACAATTACACAAGCCCAACTTTATATACTTTGAAATATCCAATACCAAGTATAATAGTAAAATTAAGTTTAATGAATTGTGATTCTTTATGGTTTCCATGTTTCTTTCCTTTTACAGAACATCAACAAAAAGATAATAAATTGAGAGGGAGAGAGCACATAAAAGTGTAGGCACTTCCTCGAACTCAAAAAAAAGCTAAAAGAAAAGTAAACAAAGATAAGATATGTTTCTATGCTCCATCAAGTCATTTAATATAATATATATGGAACCTTCTCTTTAACCGCAAATTAACCTTAGAAACATGACCCAAGCCAGTGTCAAATTCAAATCTTTAAGTAAGAAGTTGTTGGAACTTGGAGGAATATAGAAAGAAAAACCTAATTAATACTCCATCCATTCCATAATATAAGACCATTATTGACTTTTTGAAGTCAACTTAAGACATTTTCAAACTCAAAATTGACATGAATTTTTTTAATTTTAGTCAATACAATTATAAATATTATGAAGTATATAACAAATATATATACTCGTAGGAAATCTAATACCGAGTAAAAACATTAATATTTAGTGTGAAGAACTGTTGAAAGCTGTCTTATTTTTAAAGTATTTTAATTTTCATTCCTTTCCTCCTCATTTCTATGCTATGCAATCTCCGAGTTCCAAACTAAGCCTAAATGGTTATCACTTATGATTTAGCAATATACTTGATTTTTAATACATACATAACTATATATACTTGGATATATAATCATTTAAAAAGAAAAAAACTAATATAAAAAGGATTTTTATGTTGCTTTACATTTTATACTTGTTTCCCTTCCTTTACCAAGTTCCAATTGAAGCAACATACACAGCTTCCACCAAAAAGACACAATTTGTAACACCACAGTCCCACATCGAAAGATATGAAAAAAAAATTGTATGTATATAAAGAATTAAGTTACTAACAATACTACCTTAAGTCATGACCTTTTGAGTGAGCCTGTGGTGAGCTAAGATGACCTAAGAAGATACTATTGTGCTAGTGGTTTAAGACCTTATTTGAATGGATTTTATTCGATTCGGACTTGAGATTTGACCCAAGATTTGTTCCGAACTCAAGATTTGACTCTTGAAAGCTCGGGTCAGGTCATCCGATTGGGTTTCGGGAGGTGGAGACACGAAGGCTGGTGATATTATTCCACAATAGAGAGAGGTTCAAAGGCGGGGACACGAAGTCGGTCAGTATTATCCTAATGGCTAAAGAGGTAAAGATTTGTGGACTGTGTGATCGATTCTGACGAGGATGTTAGATATTTAAGTGGAGTTTGTAACACCATAGTCTCATATGGAAAGTTATGGGAAAATTTTGTCTGTATATAAAATTAAGTTACTAACAATAGTACCTTCAGTCATGACCTTTTGGGTGAGTTGTGGTGGGCTAAGATGGCCAAAAAAGATACTATAGTGCTAGTGGTTTAAGGCCTCATTTAGATGGATTTGATTCTTAGGATTTAACCCGATTTATTCCGAACTCGGGATTTGACCCGGTCACAATTCATCGGCATTCAAAATGGACTAAAATCATTTTTCTGATGAGATCAAAAGCACTCAGAATCAGAAGCATTAGTTTGTTAAGACAGATCAATAATGAAATTAGCATAACAGCTTTAGCAATAGAACAATTTCTTAGAAATTACAAGTAAAATAGCAAATTCACATACAATTCCACAAACTTATATATAAAACATAAATGCATAATTACCCAAACACACAGTCACACTCACTTACACACAATCTTAAGAATTTGCAGGTGACTGAAGCTGAGCTAATTCAGTCTTCATGTAAAGGAATTACCTAAAATATTTTAAGAGAGAGAAACTTACAGGCTTGTGAAAGAACTGAAATCAAATCACACGCTATCAAAAAAGTGAGACAAATCCAATGGAGTAATCGAATTGTTTCTGAAAAACGGATCCGTTTTCTGTTACTCTTTTATGTTTTTTTTTTTTAATTTGGGTCGTGTTGGATAATTAGAAGAAGAAGAGTGATCGGAACGGCGCCGTTTCAAGAACAACGCAGCTCAATCGATTATTTTATAGAAGTTTGCATGGGCTTCCCATATCTATGCTTAGTTTGAAAAAGGCCTTTGAAGCTCGGCCCAAATATCATTGACCAAATGGATCAAATCATACCGCTTCCATACCCAGTTGCAGCCCAAAATGTAGGTTTAAGGTTAAAGCTTTAAATCAAAAACTAGGAATGTACATGATGATGCACTTTGGTGCAATTACAAGATATAATGGTAATCAAATGGTATAATATGATTATTAATGTAAAAAAATTGTAATCACAGTTAACCAAATCTTTCAGTTACTAATTGTTTTAGTTAATATTTTACGATTACAAATTTGAGTTATTATATTAATTAAATAATAAATATTATATTATTTTTTATATAATATTATCTAGCTTATATATATAATAATAATTAATATATATGAGAAATGATTCATAGCATGTATTTGTTAAGGATCAAAAATTGACATACATCACATCTGAGATTAATTTAGGTCTCCTACTAATAGTAGCGGATGGCGATTTTCACTTTTTAATCAAGGTCTTCGTATTTTCAATGGTATAAATTGTGTATGTGGATTCGTAGAACATACATGATATGAATCATCATTCTATATAAATATATATATTAAAAAAAGAAAAGAAAAAGAGAGTATGCGTCTTAGACACAAGCTTGTGTGTATTTTGCACTTGATACGACCTAATTTTGATGATTGATAAATTGGTGAAATGTCAAAATATCATTAGTGAAAATGGTGAAATACCAAAAAATATCATTAATAAAATCAGTTAAAATAATTAGACAAACGTTCATTTTTCTCATATATATATATATATATATATATATATATATTCAGGTATGGATTTTTTTTCTGTTATTAATCATATGGTTACCAAATGAACGGTTTGAATTCATTTTTTTGTTTCGGGACTTTTTTGCGGTTGTCGTTATTTTTCTACTCACCTTTATCAAAAGCCAAAGTTGTAATAATCTTTCTTTCTTTCTTTCTTTCTCTGGCACGCGCGTAGTCAGAGAAAACTCACACTCGCCTACCAGAACAAGTTGAATCATTCTTTTGTCCTGAATGCTCATGGCTTGCTCTGAACATACTGCACTTAATTAAGATGGAGGGTATTATCCAAATCTTTAAGCTAGCGGTCATGTTGCTTGAAGAGTTAGCTAGCAGCAATATTCAGCTACTTTACTACAAATGAGAAACTTGGAGCAGTTAAAGCAAGTGCTGGGAAAAGTACGTCGATACCACTAGATCTTTCTTTAAAGTGATCAAGAATATTTACAAAAGAGATCGAGATATGATTAGCTAGGGATACTATAATATATCTGTCCAGCATTTTAGGAGCTAGCTAGCTAGCGTGGAGTGCATGAGTAATGGGAGTGAATGGAAATTAAAGCAACTCGATCGATCGATCTTTTGGCAGAGAAATTAATCAATACGACTTTAATTAAGTCGGTGCCATTGTATGTATGATGCAATCAGCAGTTACGTTATTGACTATCATCATCGATCATGACTTGGGGGTGTATATATATCACCTTGAAATTTATACATATATAAAATATTTTTGATCATTTACGTACTAGCTAGCTAGTTACTACAGTATATATATGGTTCATAATTAATTAATACCCCATATATGCCAGTTAAATTCATGTCTTCCAGTTTATTATAGTGTTATTTGTCGCCTTTAATTTGGTGCTGAACTTGCGATTCCAAAGATTCAGTTGCAGGAAGTGCCAGATTTTGTAGCAAGAGTGGAATCCCATGCATGCATGCAAAAAGGAGTACGTGCGCGGTCGTAACTTTTGTAAGTTGCCTTTATATATATACCACTCCCCATAACTTCTGAGCATCCAACTTTTTTCTTTTCTATCAACATGTCTACTTGCAGAATCAACAGATATATAAGTACGTACGTAGTGTTGCTTAATTAATTGGATTAAACATAAGGAGAAAGCATTCAGGTACTAGTGATAAACTTGTGCTTCCTTTTAGATCACTAGTTAAATGAATAGTGAAATCACTAAAATGCAATTGCTATCTTGTGAAGATCGAATTATGCCACTTTTACTTACTCGTATAGAAATATATATATATCTAGGGGATTATTTTGGGAATGGAAAAACAACATTTTTGAAAGAGAAAACTAATATAACTTGTATATTAATTGAATGCAATAAATTGAGCACTTTTGGCCAATTCCGTTGTATATGAAGCATGTAAATATCATCAATGGTGTTATTTGCTAACATCTTGACTTGCTGCTGCGTGTAAATACCATCAGTTGTGTTATTAGCTAGCTAGTATCTTTACTTGGTGCATATCGGCTTGAAATTTATGCCATTTGCTAGTCCTTTGGAATCCCTATGTGCTATGTAGTCCCTTTACTATAGTCTATACATACATATATATTATGGGAGCCGATCCATAGCAAATGGTAACTATTGACTTTAACTGGTCACCACATCTTGTACCATTGATTTTAATTAAGATCTGATGGCCCAGATTTTAAGAAAGATAAGAGGGCCTTACACAACAGTGTGTTGTAGAAACTACCTAACTACCGCAACACAGTATTGTATAAGAAAATCTTGGCCATCAAATCTTACAATGGATGGTGCAAGATTTGGTGGCAAATAAAGGCTATATATAGCCACCATTTGTTACGGATCGCCTCCCATATATTATATCACGGAATGCTAAATTATTTTGTCCATAACACCCAAATAATAGATATCTTTATGCCTTTATGTGGAGGAAAATGTGATTTATGTCTGCTATCACCTTTTTTGATGGTGCTGGAGTCCATTGTGATTCCGAAGATCCATCAAGGAGGTAAGGGATCTTTGCTGCTTGGACATAAAGTACCAGATTCTGTAGCAAGAATGGAAGCCCATGCAAAAAGGAGCAAGGTATCCCATAGGATGAGATCACTTTGTAAGATGCCTCTTACACTCCCCATTAAAAAAAAAGTTCTGAATTTTTTTCTTTTCTCCCAAGATGTCTACTTGATACGGTTATCACATATAAATTAAAGTTGTGTAACTACATTTATAATTTCTTTAAAAGTTCACTAGGATATATAGTACTCTAAGACTCAGTGGACGGTGACTTGCAAATTATTAATTTCCACCTTATAACAGAGAATTGGTGGTAAAATGGGAGCACATAATAAGTCCGTCAGGGTACGGTTTTGAAAGCAATGTGTCACTTTGAGGGATTCCCTGAAACTTAATGTAATGTACTAAGAAGTGGGACAAATTACTAGATACAGTGTCCAGTGAGAATGAAATGTATCTACTCCCATTATGGTCTAATTTTAAGCAAAAATTCATTATGTTCTGGTGTTCTCTAAAATCTTGGGTTAGCTAAAAGACTTCCATAACATGAAGAGAAATAAGGCCTATAGTTTTATTGTGAATCTCTGAGCTTCAAGCTTATTGTAACTCACATGTCCTTGGAATTAAATAATACCAACTATTCTTGTTCTTCTGGTTTTGCTCTTCTAATTTTTATTAGGGTAATATAGAAGACTGCCTTTCTTAAAGTTTTGCTCTTCTGGTTGGATTAAGCAAAGAATGGTAAGAAATAAAGCCAATATTTCCTTTTACTGCCAAGCTTTTGGACAATATCAAATATTACACCCTTCTCTTTAACCACCGGCCAGAATCAATAGTTATAATTTCACTAGCTCTAACCTTTCCTTTTTACTTGTGTTGGTGAGGTTATCAGAACACTAAAGTTGCCAATCTCCTTCAATTAGATAATATACCTCTTCCTTTTTCTCTCTCTCAAGAAGCTTATTTCGTGTTATAAAAACAATCTTCCAATGTTGGCCTAGTAAGACAATATTCTCAATCGATCTAAGCCTTTTTCTTTGATATGATATTATAATCTTTAGGAGGGAATTAAAAAAGGGTTCTAACCCAAACATCATCACCACCGTTACTTTACTTCAATCAAGACTATATTGAATACTACTAATCACCCACTAAACTAAACCAAACCAACAACAGGGCACCTTTTCCTCAAGTCATGTGAACCATTCAAAAATGTGCATGGCTGGCCACATGCTACTCACAATCTCTAAAAGAATGTCCTTAACTACATTTTTCCCCTTCTAGTGTATACTCAAATCTGATTAAGAGAGGCAAGAAAAAAGATTTCATCATCTATGTCCCCTCTTAATATATGATAGGTCCATTAGAAGATTGCCACAATACCCAAAAAATCAAAATCACCTACTTTTTAACTTCTTCTTTAATACTTTTCCTTCTCAAGCATTTAGTGATAGAAGATGACACTGTTTAGCTAGCATCCAAAATGATACTCCGTTCTACAAAAAAAATCTTATTTGAAAAATATATATTTTTCTTATCTTTTTGTGGAATGAAGAGAATATTTTTCATTCTACCTGTCAATAGCTAAGTGCTCCAAACTATGAAGAGGCATATTCTCTTTATGGAAGATCATAGAAATTTTTTTTTTTTTTTTTTTTTTGAAACAGAAGATCATAGAAATTAGTTACAACAAAATTCAATCTTTTTGTTAGCTCAAGCATGGTGGTAAAATACCTCTCTCTTTTTTTTGTACACCAATATAAAGTTATCTAATAAACAAGATAATTAGCAGGGTCATCATCCTTTGATTAGTTCATAAAGTATTTGTTAATCAAATTTTGGGTGGTTAGATGAAAAGATTTAAGAGCTCAGTCTTTCTTTTTGCTTAAAATATTAGAGATGCTTGGAAAAGTGATGATGCCTTGCCAAAACCCACTTGATTTAATCTCTTATATATAAGTATGAAATCATCTAATTTATTTCTCTTTCAGGTATGAAGTCTAGGATATTGCATTCATATAGAATAAATTTCAATCCTTGTTCTCCTCCTCATTTTTTATTCTAACCTTTTTTTGTTTCTTTGTGTCTTTTCGTTACGTGTCAAACTTAAATTTTTATTTTTCCCATCAAATAGTCAATTTGTATACCAATTGCTATAAGAAACCACATCATGTCTAATCCTTGCAAATGACATCACAAATTAAGAATTCCCCCTAGGCTATGTTTGTTTGTTGCAAGGATTATACTTGGGTTAAGAATATTAATCCCAAGTGAAATTAGACTTGAGACTATTAGTCTAGAAATTATAAAATGACTTTAATAGTCTTTGATTTATAATTATAATTCCGGGATTATAATAGTCTTGGGCAAACAAACATAGCCCTAGTCTTTACATAAAAGCTTTACATTATTGATCCCATCGAGTACCCTTCTTGTATTTGGTATCTCCCAAACCAAAACAATATGTTCCTTGTTTAATGATGGTCAAAGATTGTAATGTTTGTAGTACTATTTTGAATGCCAATTATGCCATGTTTAGACTAAATTGTTGTTATGCACGCGAGCATATTCTTGGCAAATATACATTGTTTTAATTAAGATCGTTGGAGGGCATTTTGATCATTTCAAACGGTGGCTATTCTGCTTGTGATTTGTGGTCCTTGACTAGCTTAAATGGTAATTTGGAAAAAAGTTGGGGAAAATTAATTACCGGAGTGCTTACGGATCGAACTATCAAAAGTTGTCTCATTGTTAAGCTGGTATTTATCAGAGAAAAATTAGGCATCACAGGGCAAGTGGGTTGCTTGTATTATACTCCCAAAGAATATATCTTTTAATTATTTTGTGATATTTGTTTTCTTTACTTGAGGTAGAGGCACAAAAGTACCTATTGGAATCTAAAGCTAAAGATTGCCTTGGCCTTTATTTTCCCTCATTTGCAATGTACATTTGGAACTTTCTTGACATGAAAAGTGCTCAGGGGTACATTTTCCTTTCCCTTGTTTGGTGGGATATGTAATTGTTTGTCAAATTTTATGTACTTGAGATGCAAGAAAATGAATGATACCAAAGAAAACGTTTGTTTCTTGCTATGCCAAGCCACCAGTACTCATAAACACTATTGGTGTTTTTTCTGTCTACATAATTTGCGTATGAGTACCAATGATATCAAAACTAGGAAATACAGGCCAAGATATATTGTTCCACTTAAATACTTCAAAAAACTTTTTATAACCTTTAAATGGGATTCTTTTGGTTAAGCTTGAAAATGTGCACATAAACAAACGCTGATGTAATGTCTAGTCTAGATGCAGTAAGATAAAGTAAACAACCTATCATACCTCTATCTGTTGCCTCTACATCTGTAACTTTAATTTGTTGTTGGAAATGATCAGTTTGATTGTTGTACTCATTGGTGTTGCCTTTGGGCTAGTGTTTTCATACCCAAATCTCTTCAATAACTCCTTTGCATATTTAGTTTGGTAAATAAAAATTTGTTCTTTGCTTTATTTGATTTGAAGTCCCAGAAAGTAGTTTAACTCGCTCATGAGACTTATATCACATTCGCTATGCATGCACTTAGAAAAATTATATTGTCTACGTAAATTTGAATAATAAGCATGTTTTTACCATCTTTCTTAATAATGAAGTAGAATCGATATTACCTCGTTTGAAATCATTATTTAGAAGAAACTTACTCAGTCAGTCGTACCAAAGCCTTGGAGTCTGTGTCGATCCATATAAGACTTTCTTGAGCTTGTAGACATGGTTAGATTTGAATGAAACTTATTTGATGAATAATGAGTGGGTCTCACCTGACTTATATAGAAATATCATTTTAAAATATGAGATCATAAAAATTATATGGTCTAAATATGTCAAAATTGCTTAAAGATGGAGAACTTATGTGCTGTCCAGTCAAACCAAACAACTGGATTGATTAATGTAACCTGCACATAAAACCAATATGAAATACTTGAGCAGAGAGCTGAATATATAATTTCATTATATAATAATTATTAATTCAATATAGTAGCTCTTAGACATACATACATAATTAGAAACTAAAAAGAAAAACAGCCCCCATATACAAGAACCCTAGCTATGATGATCTTATCATATCCCTCTTGTAGCTTCTTATTACCAGCCAGCCATACATAAATCTAGACCCCACATTTATAGAAATCTAATAAAGTCCCTTGCAGATGATTAGTACTGCAACATGTCTACAGAAGCCATTATAGGGTGCTGCTGCTGATTTGCATTGAAAAAATATTTCATTGGATTATTATTATTATTATTATTGTTCATGTTGAACATGAACAAATCAGCAGCTGCAGGCTCATTAACAGCATTGTAATTAGTCCCAAAACCGCCATTTTTGATATCCAACAAATCCATGATTTCATTGAAATAATGCAATCTGTTTGTGAGTTCAGCCATTTGAGCTCTCAAGATTGAATTTTCAGCCTCAGCGTTAAGGTAAAGTTGGGTTGTGACACTCATATTTGTGATCATTTGATTATTTTCTTGCTTGAGCTGAGCCACCTTAGTCATTAGATCATCCAAATGCTTCTGTTTTCTCATCCGGGATCGCCTAGCCGATTCGCGATTCGATGTCATTCTCTTCCTCTTCCTCTGATCCATCAGTTGCTGAAGATCTTCTTCGGAACCCCAAGACGTTGTTGTTCCGCCGGGAGAAGAAGTCATAATTAACAAGACTCGTAAATATATTTTATTTTATACTATAAAAGAGACGAACGTAACTATATATATTGAAAATAAAATGTCAGGACCCAGATAGATAGATAGTAAATTAAACAAGTAAATAGGTATAGATATAATTATATAAAAGGATCAGGAGAAAGCTATGAAACAAAATACAACCAGTAGAGGAAGACAACTGAGAAGGATTGAACTAAATGGGTCCTGCGCCTATATGTAGAATTTATCATAAACCCAGAAAAAAGTAGTTCACTAAGAATTTGAGACATCAATTTCAAACATCAAGAACAATAATTTAAGCATCAAGATTGATTGATTGATTGTTTTTTTTAGAAAAAAACAATTAATATAAAAAACTAAAACTTGATATCATCTTTATTTCAGTCCCATTAAAATTCAAGAGAATCCTTGGATGGGTGTTTGATGGTTAAAAAGAAACAATATTTGGACAAATTTAGATATCAAGGAGCAAGTGATCTTGGACCCAAAGTAACCTTGATATTATAATTGCAGAGAAAACAAAACAGGGAGAAAAAAAGGAGCAGAGCCTCAAAATGATGGAAACTAGAGGGACAGAGGGAGCTTAAGAGGTCATAGAAATGAGAAGGAAGGAGGAAGGGGCTTTGGTATTGAGTTGGGGTGGAATTTATAGCTAAAAAAACAGTAGTGGTGAGCAAGTAGGGTAGATGGGAATTAAGAAATCAGAAAGAATTAAGAAGGTAGAGAAAAGAAATAATAATAAAAAAAAGCATTGAAATAAAGTGATAATAATTAAGGAACTTTGGAATCTACTCTCTCTAAGACAAAGAAAATGGTGGGGATGGGGAATGGGGGATGGGGCGGGCGGGCGCGCGGGGGCGTAAGGGTGATGGGACATGTGGGTGCGGCACAAAAACCTCCACAGATGTCTGAATTTAAAAAAAAATAAATTGGTTGAAGATGTGTGAATGGTTATGAAGTTAAGTAGGTATGTAATTTTGCAATTGAGTTATGCCATGTATTATAATAAATTTATGTAAAATTATAATTATAATTTTTTTTAATAAATAAAAAAATATTATCTCAAAATAATTTTAAAAAACTTAACTTGATCGAAACAAACCTTATTTTTAAAAATCTTTTTAAAGATATATATTTTTAATTTTGAAACGAAGTGAATATATCGAGAAGTCTATATGTTTAAAATTGCGGACCTTGATTTACATTCGCATCCAACAAATACGGGTCATCCCTTTTAATATATGTATATGTTTATTTATTTATTTATCTAATTTGTTCGCACCTCTTTCTACATTTAATTGCACTGATAAAATTCCGTTACAGCTTCAATTCCGGCCGACGCATTTAGCACGCCGTACGATCAACCTCGGGATTCTTGAAAAGATAGTTTCAGGTACTAGAAGTACTCCACACTCGCAAAACTAAATTTTGTGGCACAGTATTAGTTAAATTTTAGTAATGTAGCTTGTTTATTTACTTATTTCGTGTTGTTTTGCTGTGATTGATAGTCAGATTAGGGCTTTCTTCATACCGGTTTCGGAGATGGACGATATAATGTCTGGACGGCTGGATCGGTTTGCGAGGCCCTGTGAGTTTATTTTTCCTTTTTTTGATAGCTTATGTTTGATGTTTGTCTGTTTTTTGAGGGTAATTGAATGAGATTATGTTTTGTTGTGCTGAAACTGGGGTTTTACTGCATTATGTGTGTTTATTTGTGCAAAGATTAGATTTTTTTTTCTTTTTTGAGCATTTGGATTGGGTGTTCCATTTTGAGATCAAGTGCGGAAATAACAGTATTTATTTTTGGAGCTGAATGATGCTAGATGGGGATATATATTAGGTTGAAATTAGTGTAGCTGTAGTATTTGAAGGCAGGATTTTCTTTAGGGTGCTGTGATTAGCTGATTTCTTATTAGTTATAGGCTAAGTTGTTGATTGTGTAAAAATAGTGATTTCAACTCGTGTTTTTGTTCACGTATATTTAATGTTTGATGTTGTTGAGCTGCACTTTTGTTGATTGAATTAGATTGTGCTCTTGTTTTGCTAGAACGAGACATACTGTTGTACAGTGCGTGTGTGTGTGTTCATGAGTGTGTGTGTGTGTTTTAAGCCTCAGATTATGCTCTTGAATTTGACATTTGGGTTGTAGTGTTTTTTATGATCGCTGAGCATTTTGTTTGTTTTTTTGATTAGGGCAGATTTCTAAAAATAGATTTTGTTTGCACTTTGTTTAGGTTACAATCTATCTTACTTGCTGGATGTCCGAAAAATCAGGAGTAGGAAGTTTGTCTAGAGCTGAATGAAGAGACCTTATATGTTTATATATCCAATTGAAGTTTGTGGAACTATATATTCTTTGTCTCTTTGTAGATAAGGTTTCCTTTCGCTTTTCGGATGTCTCTTGTTAGTTAATTGCCGTTGCAGCTAACTTCCCATGGTTTCTTTTCCTTCATTTTATTCTTTGATTCGAGGTTAGCTATATATCTGGGAAATTCGTGGAATGTAAGTTGTGTTAGGGGTGGTACTTTTTTCTTTTTCCAAGAGATGGAATTTATCACATTGGGTTTGCAAGATTTTGCATCTGAGACCTACTAAATTTGTGCAATAGGTCTTGGCAATATCTTTCTTTTCCAAGCATATTTGTAACCCCAAAACACTGATTAGATGTTTCTGTTTATCTTTTTCTTTTTTTTAAATCTCTTACTTCTATAGTCCATTTTATCACATAATATGTGATATTTTCATCATATTTTGTCCTATAAAAAGTATAGTCAAACAGCTAGCTGTGGATTGATTGGACACTCATATTGGTCCAAGGAAGATATGTTTTAATTAGTAGTTCACATTGAGAAGGCAAAAAGTTGCCGAGATTTGCCGACATTGTGCACTGTTATTATCTTTATCATCTTATATGTTTGGGGAAAAAAATCTCTCAATCCTCAACAATTATAGCTCCAAAAACTTACTTTTTATTTAGGAGTAAAATTTAACAAACTTCTACTTCATGAATATTTCTTTAAGTTGTTTTCAATTTCATCTATATATATATTTTGTCCATCTGGTAGGTTTTGAGGGGTCCTCTGGCAATGATGAGAGACGAGATAGAAAATCTGATTTTGAAAACTCAGAGGATGAAAGAAGGACAAGAATTGGTTCTTTGAAAAAGAAAGCACTAAATGCATCTTCAAAGTTTAAACATTCTCTGAAGAAAAAGAGCACTAGAAGAAAGAGTGATGGCCGAGTTAGCTCTGTTTCAATTGAAGATATTCGGGATGCTGCGGAGCTACAATCTGTAGATGCATTTCGACAAGCACTGGTTTTGGATGAATTGCTGCCTGAAAAACATGATGATTATCATATGATGTTGAGGTACTTACATTCAGCCTTCCTATTGAAATGTCACTTTCTTTTGTCAAGCGTTGGACGTACTACGTATTGAATTTCTAAATATTTTAAAATAGGTGATGGTTGTTTCTTGAAAATTATCCTATGCAAGAAAATTTTAGTGTTTGAAAAGATACTAGTAGCCTAATAGTGACTTCTTGATGGCGCCTCTTATAGATGTCAAGCTGACAAATATATGGTGCCACATTGTGCTAATGAAGAATTTTTATATCAGAACATTGTTATAATGATATAGTTATTATGTCATTGATTGACGGCAATGAGTGGCAAACATAGTTCTTCTACGTCCACCATCTCAGTGGCTGTCTAGGTTCTCACTTTGTAATTGTGTTATTTTATAAATAATTAAGTATCTCCCTCGACCAAAATCATGATAGCATAGGAAGATTTTGTCACTGTACTATTGTAGATGGCCTAGATCTGCTTTTGCTGATCTGCAGACTTGACAGGTATTTTGGGTAGAGCAGATTATAATGTAAGTTTTTTTTTCTTTTTCTTTTTGCAAGTAGAAACTGTGAGGTAAGCTCAAATTTGTGTTATAGACATTTGTCACATTTCACACAAGTGTGTCAGGTTGTCTAAATCTTAGGTTGGTCATTTGAGACATGTTCTTGTGTACACCTTTGCTGGTCAGGATGTATTAATTTGAGAGTTAGAGCAATATAAAACTACAACTTTTGCTAGCCTTAGTGTTTTGCCAGTCTTTAGTTTAATAAGTATAATTTCAGATTTTTGAAGGCGAGGAAGTTTGATATAGAAAAAGCAAAACATATGTGGGCTGAAATGATTCGATGGAGGAAGGAGTTTGGCGCTGACACAATTTTGGAGGTAATTTATTGCTCAAATTTGCTGTTTGGCTATCAGTTTTGTCAGGATGTCAGGTTCTGAAGTAGTATAGACGTCTTGTGGCATGTGGTGTTGATGCTTCCCTCATTAGTTTATTATTTGACTCTTTTACTTTGCTGATGTATTTATCAGGATTTTGAATTTAAAGAGTTAAATGAAGTTCTGAAGTATTATCCTCAAGGTAATCATGGTGTGGACAAAGAGGGAAGACCTGTATACATTGAAAGATTAGGGAAAGTCGACCCTTACAAACTTATGCAAGTAACAACCATGGATAGATACATAAAATACCATGTGAGGGAATTTGAGAAAACTTTCACTATTAAATTTCCAGCTTGTTCAATTGCTGCAAAAAGGCACATTGATTCAAGCACAACTATTTTAGATGTTCAAGGCGTGGTATGTTTCCTCTATATTTGATCTTTTTCTTCAAATGTTAGACACTCATGCAGACTATCATCATACAATCTGAATATTTTTTTTTATGATTCTTCTTATTGTTAATCATGCAGGGTTTGAAGAATTTTACCAAGGCGGCACGGGAACTCATTATGCGGCTCCAGAAAATTGATGGCGACAACTACCCTGAAGTAATTTTGATTTTGTTTTCTTAATCAGTTACACAATCCTCAATTTTTAGTTGCTGCATGAGCAAATATTTATCTCTGCTTACTAATTTTTACTGTTGGCAGACACTTCACCAAATGTTTATCATCAATGGTGGTCCTGGTTTTAGACTGTTGTGGAGTACTGTCAAGTCTTTTCTAGATCCCAAAACTACTTCCAAGATACATGTATAGCTATATTATTTTTTCTCTTACTTAAAAGCATTACTATTGGATTCCCCCATTCCCTCCTCCGCTTGACCATATTATATTTGTTTTGGGTTCTCTTTAGGTTCTTGGAAACAAATACCAGAGCAAATTGCTTGAGATGATCCATAACAGGTAACTGGGTGTAGTATTAATCTGTTAAGGAATATCTCGCCAACTGATTCTATATTGTTTGTGCCTTATTTCTTGCTCATAACAGCACTGATTAGTCTCAAAATTTATGAGTTTTTTGTTGGACTGTACAGTGAATTGCCAGAATTTATGGGCGGTACCTGTACTTGTGCAGATCAAGGGGGCTGCCTTCGTTCTGATAAGGGGCCATGGAAAATCCTGATATTTTAAAGGTTCTGCGCTGGCCTTAGCTACTTTCTTACTGTAATTCCTCAACAGTTGGTAAATTTTGCATAATTTCTTATGTTGAACTCAAGATAAAGTCTTATAAATGCTTTTCACTTCACCGGTGTGACAATGCTTTCTTTGATTGAGAAAATTTGTTTTTCACTCTTGATCCCCATAATGTTGCAGATGGTTCTTAATGGGGATGCAGGACGTGCCAGGCAGGTCGTTAAAGTTCTAAACAGTGAGGGGAAGGTAGTTGCTTATGCTAAGCCTCGATATCCAATGGTATGATCCCTTGTTTTTTTGTTTAATATATATATTTTTCCCTTGAACACAGATATTGTTATTTTTGGACTCTTTTCCATTACTGTGGTTTCATATTTTCTCATTATTATACTAAAGCAGGTAAAAGGCAGTGATACATCCACTGCTGAGTCAGGATCTGAGGCTGAAGAAATCACTTCTCCAAAAGCACTGAGGACTTATTCGCATCTTCGGTTGACTCCTGTTCGTGAAGAAGTAAGTTTTTTTAATATCACCTTTTGATAGTTAATGTTAAAATGAGTGCCATGAAGCGTACTTTATTGAATTTTTCTCTTTTGCTTACTAAAGCTGTTACATTTGGGGATAGATAAGCAAGTTAAGTTCTGGCTAATTTATCTAAAAAATTGCAAAGATATACTGATGAATAATGAGAGATTAGATCTCATAGAGTTCAATTCCCGTTCTCCCAAGGTTTTGCTCGTTCCGTAGTAGTCAGTGTCGCCAATGTTGCTCTAGAACTCTTTTAGCTTGAGTGACGCCATTCCCATCTTTTAAGAGGGCAAAGCCACCTGCTAGCCGGTGTTGCCTGTTGGTCGTGATGTGCCTTGAGATGGCCGTCTTCTGTCACTTAGATCTACATATAGAAATGAAGTGCTACCGAATTCTCCTCCCTGGTCATCACTTTGGTTGGTTGGAAGCATGCATTTATATGTAGGTGTATGTAATCAAAGTGATTTAAGATTCTTTTATAACTACTTACTTTATCAATTTACTTGTTGGTAAAAATAGGCCAAGGTAATTGGATCAGTAAGCTATACTGGTACCTTCCCAGGATATGATGAATACGTACCTATGGTTGACAAGGCTGTTGATGCTGTATGGAAGAAGCACACATCCTTTAAAAAACCAAATGCTCCCAAAGGTAAGAGCCAAGCTTAGCTGGTGTTACTTAAGTGCGCCATCTGCCATATTTAGGATAAAGATGCCTAAAAAAACAATGTTGAAGTGCAGAATTCTTTTTACTGCTGCTGATGTTGTCAACTTAAGCTGATATGATTTGAGACGTGATAATCTATTTTTAAACTATTTTCTCAGTTACAGCTACACTACCTGACACTCAAAAGGCACCAGAAGGGCATCATGCTCGTATTATGGCAATGCTTATGACTTTCTTCATGACCCTTTACACACTCTTCTATTCAATGGTGAGCCGTGTAACCAAGAAACTTCCTGAAAAATCATCTGATCATGCCCAAAATATTCAGGAATTTGCCTTCGATACAATGCCCAAGGTGGAATCCCACCCCCCTTCACCAACTCCAACATTTACAGAGACAGAGCTGCTCTCTTCTGTTCTGAAAAGACTAGGTGAACTTGAAGAGAAATTAGATACACTCAAGGCAAAACCATCTGAAATGCCAAATGAGAAAGAGGAATTACTGAATGCTGCTGTGTGCCGTGTGGATGCGCTAGAAGCAGAGTTAATTGCTACCAAAAAGGTTAGATCTTATGGTTGAATTTATTCTGTTTGCTCAAATTTGTCTTGTCGCTAGAGCTTTCCTTGGGTCTATTTAGCTGATATATTATGACACTTGGAAATCTTAGTTAAAGCACTGTATTGCAATTGATCTTTGAATATAATCAATGTGATATTGCTCCATTTGTTTGAAAAGCGGTTGTATTTCTATCCTTAGGAGGCAATTATATATGTATGTGTGCACGTGTTTGTATATATATAATGTCCGTAGGAGGCTGATTATAATACCTTCATTGCTCACTTGGATTCTGAGTGATGCAAAGCCCTTGTTAATAGTCATTTTCTTTTCTTTCTTTTATATATTGCAAGAATATGCTTCCCGTTGTATCTACTTATCATGTGAAAATAATGCAGCTTTAGTACACTGCATGGTTGTGAAAGGTCTTAGGCTAGATTTAGTCTTTATGAACTGAAGTAGGCAACAGAACTATTAGGTTATCTGCCAACAATTATCAATGCTTTGAACTGCTGATGGCAAGACATGGAGGGTTAGAAATAGACAAGGAAAGAAATAGCGTGTCGGTCATGCTTGTAAATTTGATGCATCTGCATTTCTTAAAGACGTTATAAGATCTATATAATAAGAAAAAACTAGTAAAGAATTTTTTTACCTTCCAAAACTATAAAGCTTTCCTCTTTAATGTGCAAAACAATATTTCACCGTGAACTTGTTATAAAATTGTGCCTGCTATTGCTTATGAACCCTCGCCTTATAGAGAGACCATTTGCAAATGTGTATACACTAGCAGCAACTATGCATCTCCAAGCATCTTCAGTCGAGGCTTTTCCTTTTCTCTTTCATCAGCTATTATGTGACTTGCTTCTTTATCGATTGGGTTGGTAGTTGGTACTCAATTTGACATATTACTTCTTCCTGACTGAGCAGGCTCTTTATGAAGCTTGGATGAGACAAGAGGAATTGCTTGCTTACATTGACAAACAAGAAGCAGCGAAGTTCCGTGTAAGTTGATTATATTTTTGTTTTTCTTTTTACATGTATGCGAGCATTTCATTACAATCCTCTCTCCCTCTTTCCATCTCTCAGAGGATAGTTTCTAGTGAGATATTTGGCTGACATATTTCTTGTCATGTGGTAAGCAGAAGAAGTCTTGTTGGTGAAAGTGGAGATACCATGTGCACGGATATGCTTGGCTCTTTTTCAGATTATGTTTCTATACATATGTTTACACACGCTGAACCTTTGCAAAGTATTTGTTTCTGAGAATGTAACTTGATATTGAGATGAAATACATAACAAGTGAAAATTTTGTGTACTGCATGTTGAAACTTCAAACCGTTTATGAATGTTTGCAATGAATTGAGTTTATTGACGACAGGTAACTTTACAGCTTATGACGAATTCTGTGTGTATCAGTTGGATTACATTCTTGGTCCGCATGATCTTGCGGGGGATCCTCAAATTAAGATGTGTTCAGGTGTTACATAATTGTAGTAGACATCTGCTGAAGTTTTCAATGGATGAAATTTTGAGCATTCCGTATTAGTCATTCATGTTGCATGCAGGAAACAGCAAAAAAAGGACACGTAAATCTAAGTGATGTTTATATATACAGTTGCAAAAGAATCATGCCAAAGAGTTATATACAGTTGAAAAGAATGGCAAATGGATAATCTTATCATACAAAAGCAGCTTTGTGTCAAGTATTTAACATTGCCAAAGATTATCGGATAGCATCAGTTCAGTTGTGCTGAAAAAGAAAATCAAGAATTTCCTTTCTTCCTAAAACCGGTGCCGACTACAAGGAATATTAGACATCCGCATTCAGAAAGCAAAAAACTTCTTCTTCTTCTTCTTCTTTTCGATGTAGGCAACGAGCTCTTCTTGGTGCCCTAGTGAATCCTCAACAGCCTGCAAAAAAGGACCAGGAAAACAAAACCACGAAACATTTTAATTTTCATAAAAAATAAAGTGGAACCAATACTTTCCTTTCAATCCAAAACTAATAAATGCATGCATACCTTCTTGGTTGCTGTAAGCTCTTGCTCCAGGTTGTCGACACGAGCCAAAGCAGCATTCAATAAGTCCTCTTTCTCAGGGGGCATTGATGCTGGTTTCTGGCTGAGAAGGATGACTTTCTCCTCCAGCTCATTCATGCGCTTCATCATAGCTAAGAAGTCGGTGTTTGAAATGGCGGCGGGTGCAGGTAACTTGTAGGGATGTTCCTCATCTTTGTCCATTTCATCAACACCGCGCATAGAGCTAGAGTAAAGGGTGGCATCTGTAAGTTTTTTGGGCATGTTACGGGTCAGGCGGACCATCGTGACTACACCCATAACTAAGGTCATCACCCCAGTAAAAATGTGGTTGCTTAGTCCATCAGGATTCTTGGAGGCATCATGAATGGGGTAAAATTCTTGAGCTTTCGGAGGGAAAAAGAAAAGCTTTAGAGATAAATTAAAAAACTGAGTTCCCTTTAGATATCTCAGAAACGAATAAATAACTAAAAAACTCTTACTAAAATTTTGAGATGTACAAGAATACCAACAATGAATTTATGTACCTTTTACTAGGGCCAACTTGTCAGCTTGCATTAATTTAGGCCAAGTTGCGTCAACAGCCTTGTCAACCATGGGTGTGTGGTCATTGTGCTCATATGCACTAGACATGTTTTTGGTTCTCTGGACCTGTGGATTTTCGCAGAGGAAAAAAACTTGTGCAATTAAAAATCTAGAAGGACAATATCAGAACTGTAATGTATAAGATTTTTGGTAATCTGTAAATGAACATAATCCAAATTTTTACAAGTTGCAGCCATAGTGAAAAGGCCTAAAAATATATGTTGTACTGAATAAAATGACGGCGGTACAATTAAAATGGCTAAACTTGGGATAAAAGGCATTGTTTAGTTAAGTTCTGTCAAGTGATTAGACGACTTACTTCTTCGCGGACAGGAGAGAGTTGTGGATGCTCGATGTACTCCCTTGAAGGCAAGGATGCGTCGTTTCCCAACTTGAAAGAAACAGTCTAAATGAGGAAAAAGTATGTAAACATTCAGTACTGCGGAGACCATTATACCATCAGTCTCAAATAGGGACTTTTAAAAGCATTTTCTCATAAATACCTTAGAACAAGAATGCTCGTCCTCAGAAATAGTTTTCTCGTCAACAGGTTGGATCACAGCTCTTGTGGTACATTTGTGTGCACCATTACGGACCATCTGGTTCATCATATTAAGAAAATAATTTCAGTATGAACCATTTCACAGTATTAAAAAATGTAAAATAACTGATGGGACAGAAAAGATTACAATTGGAAAACTGAAAGAAGGCCATAGATAACCTTCATGATTTCTGGATCATTCCATGGTCCCTTATCGGACTGCATACAACCACCTTTATCTGCACAAGTACACGTACCACCCAAAAACTCGGGAAGTTCACTGATACAAAAAGTAGGAAAACGAGGTGTTGTGAGGCCCCAATATCGTATGCCAATATACCATAAACCTAATAGAAAAGTAAATGGTATGTCAAAATGTAGAAAATTTACCTTGCATCAATTATCTCAAGCAACTTGCTTTGATATTTGTTTCCAAGAACCTGGTAAACAAAGCCATTATGTAACTTGTTAAGTAGGTGGATCTTATGCTTACCGGTGTTTGGACTAATTTAAGTAGAGATGCTATATACTTACATGGATCTTGGCAGTGGTCTTTGGGTCAAGGAATGATTTCACAGTGTTCCATAAAAGCCTAAATCCAGAGCCAGCGTTGATGATAAACATTCGGCACAAGGTCTGCAGTGAACAATAATGGAGTTACAACTTGGCCTCGACAAAGAAAAGGATGACCAAGAACTAATGGCATGCATAATGCATTAAACAATTTCTGTACCTCAGGGTAATTGTTACCAT
Organism: Panax ginseng; assembly: GCA_020205605.1. Taxonomy (NCBI): domain Eukaryota; kingdom Viridiplantae; phylum Streptophyta; class Magnoliopsida; order Apiales; family Araliaceae; genus Panax; species Panax ginseng. Next base: position 101,660,294 of record CM035141.1, on the reverse strand, counting down.
CAATCGCCTGAAGACGCTGGATAAGTTCCCTGGCAGCTTTGTTGAAGTTTTTCAATCCCTGTGCCATCAACCATATTAGTAACTCAATTCTATTTTATAGCATAATTAATACCTCTCTATTTCACAGTAGTTTTCTTCAGATTATATAAGAAAAACAACTATATGCGGGCAAAAGAAAGTGCAACCACATTACAGAAAGTTGTATTCCAACATGTTATGATAGCTAGTAACTAGAAGATGTATTGTGAATAAATACTTGGATGAAAAGATTTCAGAAAATTATACATCCAAAAATCAGTTAAATTTGATTCACACGGTATTTGCAAGGATTATGTTCACATACCACTCCTTGTACATCAAGAATAGTCGTGCTCTGATCAACATGCTTCTTTGCGGCAATGCAACAAGCTGGGAACTTGTCAATAAATGTCCTCTCAAACTCCTGAACATGGTAGTTAATGTAGCGGTCAAGTGTTGTGGCCTGCATGAGCTTGGTAGCATCAACTTTACCAAGACATTCAATATAAACTGGTCTTCCATCCTTGTCAACCCCATGATGTCCTTGAGGATAATGTTGAAGGACCTCGACTTTTTCCTTGAAGTCAAAACTCTAACCAAGAAATATTGATAAACATGAACAGCATTTAGAGATGCATATAATGGATTATCAGATCATACAACATTCAGCTTTTTTTCCATATATAAATACCTCCATGATGGTGTCTGCACCAAATTCCTTCCTCCACTGGATCATATCAGTCCACATTTGCTTTGTTTTCTCAATGTCAAATTTTCTGGCCTTCAAAAATCTGTATCATTATAAAAGTAGTCACTTTTTCAACCAAACAGAATTGCTTATACTGATGGAAGAGCAGAAAAGATAAAATAAACCTTAGCATCATGTGATAATCATCGTGTTTTGTAGGTAGCAATTCTTCCAAGATAAGTGCTTGGCGTAACGCATCAACTGCCTTTACTTCCTCGGAATCATGCTCATCCACAACAATAACAGACATGACTCTGCTGTTTCTCCTCCCCTTTTTGGTAAGAGAATGCCTAAACTTTGAAGAGGCACTAATAGCCTTTTGCTTAAAAGACCCAAGCCTTGTCTTCCTATCATCCTCAGAGTTTTCAAACTCCATTTTTTCAAGACCTGATCACCGATTTCACCAACAAATTAAGGACTAAAACAAACCATACAGTGAAAACACATTCATCTCAATACTACATACAAAATCAAATGATCGGATGATATGGTATCCTTAGGAAATTAGCTTTAACAATTATGTGAGAATTTCACAAACTGCGCAGTCTCTAAATAAAATGGATTAAAATCCAAGAGGAATGAATTCTTACTTGGCCTGTAGGGCCTTTCAAGAGGTCCAGGCATTGTGTCACTCATGAGTGCAATTTGCGAGTTTGATCACGCCAGATTTTCGCCCTTGCAGAATGCCTACACCATTTACAAAACAACAAACTTCAATGTCATAAACAAATAACAAAACATTATGATCCACATCTCCCAGAATAACTTACAATTTCCAAAAACCTCAGCAGATTAACCAACACATCAATTCCAAAAGATTTGCAAAAAACATCACCTTAGTAATATATACATAAATATATTAAAACATAGATGAATATGCTTTTATAATGCAACCAAATAATCCAACAACTGGATTTCATTTTATAATCTAACCCATTTTTTTTTACTCATATAAAGGAAAAAGAAGCTTAAAAATTTGCCCATCATCTTTTTCAATGAAATTGACATAGTCTATGCATGTTCAAATCAGTCTATCAAATTCTTGGTCCAATGCTAGTTTGAGACCCAACCCTATGGAATTAAAATAATAATAATAATAACATTTAATCTTGGGGTGAAAACATCAAATTTCAGAAAATCCCACTAGCCAACCTGCTGATATTCACAACAAGCTTTGATAAGCAAAAAATACCCATAAGCAAACATGAATTTGATAAACTCATCTGTTCCCCACATTGTGATCAAAACCCAGAATTTAATCAACACAAACATGAATTTAACAAACACATAATAGCTCTAAATCAAGAACAAGTGTAAAAGGGTTTTCTTGAAAACTAAATATTATTGAATAGAAATAATTAATTTACCTACCAGTGGCAAAAATGCAGGGCTTTGAGAGAGAATGAAAAACAGAGTTTTTAAAAATTTAAGTCCCCACTTATCTTCACAAATTTCGGACCTTGATAATATTATGCATCGGTAGTAATAATCAAAACAACCCCTCAAAATTATGAGAGAGAAAAAGAGAAAGAAACGGGAGAATTTGACCAAGTCTAATCCACCTTGACCTGTCTGAAATCTATATATCTATGTATATTTAGAGAGAGGAAATTGCGCCAAATGTGAGCCTCTCCGTTCAAATTATAGGTATTTTCCCACGCAATCTTAACTCACTCTTATCGAATCTCAACTAAAGCTCCTCTATTTCTATTTTTTATTTTATTTTTTATGATTATGATTCTAGATATATTTTTTATTTTATGAATTTTAATGTGACTCTAGATTAACTGAGGAAAATACATAAATCTTAGGATATCATTTTTAAAATATTTTCATCAAAATAATTTATTTTGTTTATTGATGTTCTTAAATCTTAAATTTTGCTTTGGAGAAAGAACTTTTTAAAATCTATTTGTTTTTAAATTTACTATAAAAAACACAAAAAATACCCAAGTTTGTTCTATGTTAAGCTTGATAAATAAATAAAAATTGTCAATATATATAGATGAAAATAGTTTAGTCTCACCTTTATGAGTAAATGTAAAAATATCAAAATTACACATAAAAATATTATTTTTTATTATAAATTGATTAAAAGGAAGAAAAATACAATTTTTGATGATATTGATTTTTTTTCTTGCCACGTGCCAATTTTCATAGGAGCACTCTCATTGGCTCGTAACTTCGCTTGCTCCCTTCAAGTAATCTTTGTATTTTCAGCAAAACCCCTTGTTCCCGCAATAAAACCTTCTTCATTCGCCAAACTCTCAATCCTGCTCCAATAATGGCGGCTTCCCACTTCATCTCTCATCCTCCTTCATTTCCAAAATCCGTGAAATACCCAACAAACCCATTTATCTCAAAGCCCACCATACCGTTCAAACCCACCTTTAGAACACTAAACCTAAGGGCAGTCTTGTCCCAAAACCCTACAAAAACCCCAACTTCTGAATCACAAACCCAAAAGTTTCAACATTGTTTCACCAAATTGGAAGATGGGTATTTGTACTGCGAGGGAATTAAGGTTCAAGATGTTATGGAAACAGTTGACAGGAGGCCTTTTTATCTGTACAGCAAGCCCCAAATCACCAGGAATGTTGAGTCTTATAGTGGGGCTTTGGAGGGTTTAAATTCGATTATTGGGTATGCAATTAAAGCTAATAACAATTTCAAGATTTTAGAGCATTTGAGGGAATTGGGTTGTGGGGCTGTTTTGGTGAGTGGCAATGAGCTCAGACTCGCACTTCCAGCTGGATTTGATCCTACCAAGTAAGAAAAAAATTATCCATGTGTGCATATGTGACCAAATCATTTTATGTGTCCATTTTTCTTACTACTAGATACCTAAATATTGTCAATTTTGTATTGAAGTTTAATAAATGTGTTGTCAAGATTGCATTTTTCTCATTACTAGCAATCAAAAGATTGCATTTTCAGTTCCCATTTTCTTGTTACTCCATTTTAGTGTAATAATTCTTTTGCTTTACCATGATTTTTTAAGTATCAAGCATACGAGAACAGGTTTGGTGAAAGTTTGAATATGTGCAAGAATGCACTTTTGTTTTGTATAGCAATTTTGTTTATAAGTACTTTATGTTTGTATAGCAATTCAACAATTTTTCAAGATTGTATTTTTCTTATTCTTTGAACCTCTGGAATGTAATAATTTTTTTAGTACAACTCATTTGCTTTACTGTAGTGTTTCATTATGGTAAAAATGGGACTAATTTTTGTAGGGCTTTGGTTAAAGGCTTATGATTGTGTATGAATGTTGGGAATAGGTTTTAAGGCTTGACTTTTTATTTTTTTTGGGTAAGAGAATGGTTGCTAAAAATTGTATTTTGGATTTCTGTAAAACCATTAACCATTGAGGAACTTTTTTTTCTTTTGGGTGGGGGAGGGGTGCCGGGGGCGAGTGGCTGTGCTCTGCATTAATATGGTTTCTGTTTTATATTAGAGCGCCCACATTTGAGACATAGTCCATTCTTCAATCTAGTTAGGATTTTGTGAGGATTCATTTATCTTTGATAGCTTTTCCTGTCAGCTTAAGAGCTCCCATAAATTAACAAGAACAAAATAACTTTTCATATGTTTCTTGAATGAAAGCCTTATTTGTGGTCATCAATCTTGGAAACCATGGAAAGTGGTATGTAATTAATTCCCTACATAGTTTGAACATCACAAAAAAATTCATATAAGAGTAATAAATTATTAAAAAGTTCCTCCTCTAATCTTTACGATTAACTAATATAACCATACAATCTATGTTCTTCAATTGGAGTTAGTTTTCATACAAAACAAAACTCTACCAGTCTACCTGCTGTTGGTTATTGCATTATTGTTACAAGTGTAATTTCCGTGATTTTCTTAAATGCATAATTGTCTTTGCATTTATAAAACAGATGTATCTTCAATGGAAATGGAAAGCTTTTGGAGGATCTAGTGCTGGCTGCCCAAGAAAACGTCTTTGTCAATGTTGACAGTGAATTTGATTTGGATAATATTGTATCAGCTGCAAGAATTTCTGGGAAGAGGGTCAATGTACTTCTTCGAATTAATCCAGATGTGGACCCTCAGGTATGTTGCTGCCACATATAGAGGCTTATGTTGCTTTTGCGATTTGGTTGTATAAGTATGAGTAAACAATTTACTGAATTTTTTAAAAATTCAGTTGACTGGTTTGTTAAGTCTAATGCAGTAAAAGACATGAGATATGCTAAAGAAGTTAAATGAATTTCTGATAAAAACTCTAGATGAGTTAATTGTTTTGGGTACTTTCAATTTTCAGAGTTCGTCTATAGAATGAAGGTCCGTACTGCCATTTAACATTGACAGAAGAAAAGGATCTTTTCCCAATGCAAAAGAATAAAACTAGAAAGAACGGGGGTAGTTTGTAACATTCCTGTTAAGGCCTTCTAAGTTCTAACTTTTGCAATGCACTCTGAGAAGACCTTTAACCCCGACATCATTACGACAAAAGATTCACAACCTACCACTATCATCACCTGTGACACTAGTTCTGTATGAAACAAGCATCAATATTAATGGTTTTAGAGTTTAGACCTCTTCTTCCACACTACATTTTCTTGCTCCACCGCCATTTCCACCTTGGTGAATCTGTCTCCCTATTATCCTGTAATCAGTTAGATTTTGAATTGAAGTTCCTTTGGTAGAGTTAATGATGACAATAATATTTTACCTCAGAAATTAGACTACATTTACTTTCTTGTTGCGAGTTGCACTTTTTATTTTTCCTTTTCCCCGAAAATTTCCGAAACATTAATTTCTCATTTTTGTTATGGTCAGTTTCTGAATAACTGCATTTGTATAACATTTTGTTAGGTCCATCCTTATGTTGCCACTGGGAACAAGAGCTCCAAATTTGGTATTAGAAATGAGAAACTACAATGGTTTCTAGATGCTGTAAAGGCACATCCTAATGAATTGAAGCTTGTTGGGGCTCATTGCCATCTTGGTTCTACCATTACCAAGGTACCCCGATTAAACTTTGCTTTCTTTCCATCGATTTTTCACTATTGCCCTGCAAGTTATAGTTAGATGAGATGAACTTTGTATAACCAAGAATTGTATCTGTTCATTCGCTAGGCATTAAGGACTTGAGCTCCTGTCATTAAGCATCAATTGCATTTCCTGTATTATTGAAACAATCCGGGATAATCGAATCCATATAAATAAGGCCTTAAACAACTAGTCCTATAGTATCTTCTTGGTTCATCTAAAGTCTAACACAGGCTCATCTAAAAGATCATGACTGAATGTACTATTGTTTGTAACTTAATTCCTTATTTTATGATAAATTTATTCCAATATCTTTCGATGTGGGACTGGGGTGTTACAAACTCCCTCACTTAAATTTTTGACGTCTTCGTCAGAACCGATCACATACATGGTCCACAGATCTTTGTCTTTCTAGCTATTGTAGGATAATACCGACTGACTTCTTGTACCCAACTTCGGACATCTCACACCATTGTGGATAATACCACCAACTTTCGTGTCCCCACCTCTTACCCGATCGGATGTCCTGACCTGAGCTTTTAAGAGTCGGCTTTGATATCATATGAAACGACCCTGGTCAAATCCCGAGTTCGGAACAAATTTTGGGTTAAATCCCAAGTAATACCACAAACATTCGTGTCTCCACCTCCAACCCAATCATCTTGACCCGAGCTTTCAACACTCGACTTTGATACCATATGAAACAACCTGGGTCAAAATCCCGAGTCTGGAACAAATCTTGAGTCAAATCCTAAGTCCGAATTGAATCTACCTAAATATGGCTTTAAACCACTAACCCAATAGTATCTTCTTGGGTTATCTTAGCCCACCACAGACTCACCCAAAAGGTTACGACTGAATGTAGCATTGTTAATAACTTCATTCCTTATATACAAACAATTTTTTCTCATATATTCAAATGTGGGATTGGGGTATTACAATTATTGCCTCCGAAATAGTATTTATACATCTAGTTTTCGTCGAGTTGCTTGAACTTTGCCTACTACAGTTTTAAGTTTATTGAGGAGCATAATTTTTTCATGTTAATCTTATTGAGTCACTAGAGAAACTGTACACGTTCCTTTATTTTCTCGTGTGTATAGATATTTTGATGACTTCCACCTTTTGTGCTCAGCCATTGTGCTGAACCACGTTAATGAATTGTTTGCTATATTGTAAATTATTAAATTGAGGGTTGCAGTCAGAGGTAGGGAGAACACTATAAAACTTTAATTACTTGAAAGTATTTATGATACTCATGTTTGTGAATGACTTTTCATTTGTGGGGTTTTTTTTTGGTGGGGATAGAGGGAGAGAGGGAAGACACACACAAGCTTTCTGATAATCAACTTTTAAACTCCTAGACGAACTCATCTAATAATAAACTTTATTTCATTGGATTGTCAACTCTTATTTTTCATGTTTCCATATTATTCATCATTCAATCTCCACCTCTATTTTTAAATTGTGTTTTCACTTGACCCTATATTTATGTATTGTAATTTGCGAGTGTCAATCATTCTCTCTCTTACGTAATGCATCTCTGTTTATCAAAAAAAAAAAGAAGTTATGCATCTTTGTTTATTATTGATGCTTCTGTTTAACTTCAATTTATCTCAATCAATCCTATGATTTTATGTTGTATAAAATATTGTTTTCTAGTAATTAGTAAATCTAAAGGTGCCTTTTGTTTTCTACAGGTTGATATTTTCAGAGACGCTGCAGTCCTTATGGTGAACTACATTGATCAAATTCGAGCCCAAGGTTTTGAAATTGATTACCTAAATATTGGAGATGGTCTAGGGATCGATTATTATCATACTGGAGCTATCCTACCCACACCTAGGGATCTTATTGACACTGTAAGTACCATGATTCTTATATATAGATGTAACTGCATGAACTTCTTTTGGGCACCACCACCACACATGAAGTTATGCATACAGTTCTTTAAGATTGAAATGTTTTCAATGATATAAATAAATATCAAAACTCTTTAGACAAAGTTAACCTATAAAAACTAAGTTGATGCAAAACTAGCTTCTTTCTGCTCTTCCTTTCTAGTAGAAAGAGTTGACTAAATGAAGTCTTCCCTCCTTCACGAAAAAAGAGTCCCACTTTTTCTTTTATAATTTCAGAAAATGATACTTTTTTCTCCAGACAGAGGAAGTATGTACCTGCACAGCTAATGAAGACTGTGAATTGCAATAAGATTAGAAAGTTTAGCTTTACTTTTTTCACAGGTAAGAAGTATTTCGGTCACTGGTAAAAGACTAATACAAAGGTTTAAGATGCAATTTCATAAAATTATCCAGATTTACCTCATCATCTAAATAAATGCTACAACAGCGGTCTTATTTGTGAACATATCCATTTATTATTTAAGCTGTAATTTCAGAAATTTCCGGATCTCTCTCGGCATCTGAGATGTCATCTGATCTGGTTTCATGCTATTTGTGAAGGTTCAGCTAACAATTTCTTCATTGTGGTGGCTCTAGGTTAGGGATCTGGTTCTTTCTCGGGATCTCAATCTCATCATTGAACCTGGATGATCGTTTATTGCGAATACTTGCTGCTTGGTTAATCGGGTCACCGGAGTAAAGACTAATGGCGCCAAAAATTTCGTTGTGATTGATGGCAGTATGGCAGAGCTCATTCGTCCTAGTCTCTACGGGTGCTTATCAAGTAAGATTTCTATCACTATCAGCTTATCTTTTTGGATAATATCCTGAGTATTATAGTAACAGACTTTGTATCAATTACTTGCAGAGCACGTGTCTTGAGCCAAAATTCTCCAAATGTTTTCCAGCCACACCTTGTATTCCACATGTCTGTGATGTCAAAAAAAAAATTAAAAAATTGACAGCCGGCTACCCATCCCCCACCCTGCTGCCCCACCCCTCCCCCATTTTTTATTATTTTTTTTTAAAAAAACACTAGATAAATAGTGGCGTTGTTTGTAAGTTGGTGACCCACTATATGCAATAAGGCTCTGGTTGCTAAACCTTTTTGCCACATTGAATGCGAAGGCACATTTTATGTGGGAACCATATTGATAAACAACACGAGTATGTCTGTTCCCCTTTGGCTGAAGTACGCCTTTACGGACTCCCGGAATTTGTTTGCACTCTTCCATTTACCCCTATATAAAGCTGCCTGAGAATTTGGCTTGCTAGCAATATGCAGAAATAAATTACCCGTACATTATTACAAATTATTAAATGTTGAAATTTGAAACGGTAATATTTTAAAGAAAGTTGATCTGCTTGTTTCCTTAGTTGATTGTTATGTGTCTTTTGCAATATTGATGGCATTCTTGAAGAATCAGGCATTTTTTTGATTTCCTAGCAAGTTTATGTTTTTTGCCATTTCTAGTCCTATATAAGGGAAGTCCATCCACATCTCAATATTATATTATAAAGTTAGTACGCTATGTTTTACCATAACCTTCTGCTCTTTTCCTATAATCTTGCTTTTGCTCCTTGGAGTTACCAACTTGTTGACGTTAATGCAGCACATAGAGCTGGTTTCTCCTTCACAACCTGATGCTGAGGTTTCTACTTTTGATGTGGTGGGTCCAGTATTTGAGTCGGCAGATTTCTTAGGAAAGGATAGGGAGCTTCCTACTCCAGCTAGGGTAATGTATTAGATTTCTAAATGGGGGATGGTGAGAGCAATATTACTCCTCTAGTCAATATGTTGCTGACTGGTAAATGATTTTCTCAGGGTGCTGGCCTGGTAGTTCATGATGCAGGTGCTTACTGCATGAGCATGGCATCAACTTACAATCTCAAGATGCGACCACCTGAATACTGGGTGAGTAATTTTGACTTTCTTACTGGTTCCTGAAGTTCTTAAATATATTTGTTCTATTTTATATTACCATCAGGCATCAGCCAGCTCTTTGTGCCTCTTTACTTGGATATTTGTTGACAAGATTAGAAATTAAAACATAGAGATAGACAATACCACCATCGCCCTCACAACCCTAGCCAAGCCCTTCTGGGAAAGATTTAAATCCTTTTAGTAGGCAATCGTGCATTGAAAAGTAGAGGGTTTTTTTTTTCCAACGTATAAAAACCAAATGACGATCTTATCTTCTAAGAAGTGTTTTTGGGTTCACGCCCTCTTTATATTTCGTCTCATCTGTTTAGCAAGGAAAGTTTTTACTTGTACGTTTTTTCAGTACCAGTTATTTATTCTATTAATCCTTTGAAATTATCCATTAGACAAAATACTGAGAATTATAAGATTGATGGTTTTTAGGTTGAAGAAGATGGATCAGTGTCCAAAATTCGACACGGGGAGACTTTTGCAGACCACATGAGATACTTTGAGGGTCTCTAGTTGTGGTTCCGCCGTCATTTATCTTTGTCGCTGTAGTTGGCTTAGCGGCTTTCGCTGTGCTTCTAACTCTGCAGAGCCCTGATCCCTCAATATTGTGTATTTGATACCTGAATTTTGTATTTAGAATTAGACATGATTTGATGAGAGAATGAAAGGTAAACAAATGATCATTCAGCTTTGCAGAAGTATGTTGAACCATAAGAAGCATTAATGTGGTACATGCATACTGTAAATAAGGTAGCGTTTTAGTAGTAGTAATTGAGTTGAGGAGAACCTATACTAATTTGTTGTTTTTTTTATATCATGAAATCTTTGTTCATAACGGTTAACGCCAAGATCTTTCTCCACGTTCCAATCACGAAAGACGTCCTGATCCTGCACAGTAAACACGACAAACACCACAAGCTTGACGGCCGGACCGTCGGGGAATAGCTCAGGCGTGAGAGTAAGTATGTCTGTTCACAAAGTTAACTCAAGAGGATGATAAAATTTAGTGTAATGAGAGAGATTATTATTATCAGTTATGTGAATGTGTATATATCAAGAAATGTACCTCCTTGTGAAGACTTACTCGTCAAGAAATAATATCTTTGTCTGGATTACTGTGCCACCCACTACCATCTGACATATTCCCCTGATTTGGTGGGTTCTGCCGACTGCATGGAGCTTATCCTTTGCTTTTGCCACTTTGCTCACACCGCCGTAAATGATTATAATCCCATCCACATTAATGCATGGCGAGATATCTTGGTCAATTGTCATACTATATCATCATTACAAGTCAAAGTAATAGATATTAAGTGACCCGATGGGTCGATCAATGAACCAATCTTGGTCCTATAGGATTAAATAAAGCTAACACACATGCATAGGTCGGGCCCAACGAACCCCATGGCTTAATTATAAAAGCTCAATGGATTAAATTAATAAATGAGCACAATCTACCCGGCCCAAATAGAAGAAATATCATGACCCAACATTATCCCCTAGTTTTTTGTTAAACAAGATGTTTAATGGAAAACTATAAACGGTCCATGATATCGTGGATTTATTAAAGGCCCAAACAGAAATAATTGAGACATACTCACTTTAAAGTGCAAAAATGGGACATGGAATGGTGAACAGCAGAGTAATAGGCCCAATCAATAAAGGATTGAAATTGAATATGATGGACCAATAATTAGAAACCCAAACTTGTGAGGCCTAATCCGATAAGATATCCAAAGGTCGTCCCCAAACACGCCCCATTCAATTCTCATCATTCTTCGACATTTAATGCATAGGCCTCGTTCACGTGTAATCGTCATTATAAAAGGTGAGCTTTACCATTTCAGCGGTTTTTACTCGCTAATTTGAAATTGAACCTTTGAGCTTTCTTCTCCTTCTCAAAAATTCTTTCTCTAGCTTTCGAAACCTCAACAATGGTGAATCCAAACCCAGACTTCTCCGGTTTCCTCCCACTCAAACCACAACCAAGAGGGTTCGAGTTCAAATCCACCATTTCTCTCGATTTCTTCAAGGATGGGAACAATTTCCTCATGCGAACATTGCATCCACCGTCACAGAATCGAAATCGTGCCCTCCGAATTCGATACTAGATTCCGAACAACCACGCTTATAGGGCTCCTGCTTCCGGAGGAGCGAATGTACCAATGACTGAGACGGGTGGGTCGCCATGCCTCGCCACTTTTTACGGAAAAGGGGATTCGCTTACCCTTCACGCCTTCGTCGTCACCTCCCAGGGTTCATGGGAGTGGGCTTTGCTTTCGGTGGTGCCCAACTCCTACATCCACATACCTGGCATTCATTGCCTTACGCCATGAGCTAGGGGTTACTCCTCAAGTAGACCTTTTTTCACCCTTTTCTCGTGGGGTAGATCCGAGAACGAGGGTTTAAGATCTTGAGCAAACAATCTCCGCGCCCAAACTCTAAATTCGAGAAGAGGTCCACGATGAGCACCCTTGAGCGATAAAAGGTGCACGAGAAATGGTTCTTCATCCTGGACCAGAGATCTCTTCTTCCAGATTGGACCATCTGAAGCCAGGATCTCTGCGACTTTGGTGACATTCCGAAGGCGTGTGAAGAAAATAGGAGATTTTCTGAAGAAGATCCCTCCACAAGAATGGAGTTTTACCCTGCTGACCAAACACGCCTGGCTGTATGATCATAAATGTAAGTTTTGAATAACTCTGCAATATAATTTTTGAGGTATTTATGTGGCAAGGATTTTAATATGTGATTATTTGCAGTATCCCCGATCAAACCAACTTCTTCTTAAGTGAAAGATTTGGTAGATTTTACAAGCGGGAGGATTATGGAGGCAAGTGAAGAACTTCCTACCGAAGAGCCTTCCCGAACTGATCCTCCTGCCTCCGACCCAACAACTACGCCCCTTCGGAATGATGAGCCTGAAGCCGACGAGCCTCTCATTCCTGAAGAAGTCCTCCGACCTCGCCGAAGGAAGAAGGCTGCTAAAAAGGCCGAACTACCCCGCGAGATAGATCCACGAAAGCGACGAGGAGGTTCTTCCAAAGCAAACCCACAATCAACTCCTCCAGTGACCCTATCACACCTTCCGAATCACCCCAATAAAGAGGAGTCTACTTGACATACCTCTACACGATCGGCGAAAGTCCTTCGTGCCAAAAAATTAAGATAAAAAATAATCCCCTCACCGCCGAAGAACTCCGCGTCCCTCCAACTTCAACAATTGACCCCCCAACCGAAACCCAAACGCCTGATGCTGAAAGCTGGTCGAAGCCGACCCCTCACTGTCCCGAAAAAGAAAACAACCTTCGGACAACCATCCAGTTTCAACCTCTGCCCCTTCTTCAACTCCTGAGCCTATACCTGCTCGATCTCCTTCCCCAGAGGCGGTATATGCGGATCCCTCGCCGGTTCGCAATCAACTTGTGCCTTCTCCTCCAAGCCACACGGCTACCGAATTTCAGCAGGAAGCCATGGGCTCGCCAACTATGTGGCCCCGATTCAACGTCAACTTTCCCTTTCAACTGTTCGAGGCCTTCGTTCGCGAGACCGATGACCACCGATTCGGGAACAGTACAAATGGGGACTTGCTTAGCGAAGGCATGAGCTACTTGGCGAAGGTAAATGGCTCTCCCCTCCCTTTGCTTTCAATACTTATCTTCGTACTCATATATCTGGCGATCAAATAAAATCGAACACGTCTGGCAAATCTCAGATTATTAAAGCGTCTGCGTCCAAGATCTCTCGGTGAATCCAGAAAGGAGGGCGAGGAAGAACTCCATCCTGAAGTCTGTCTTGGCTCGGGAAAGGACCCAACGTGAAGGCATCCTTCATACCAATGAAGGACTTCAGAAAGAGTTGACTCAAGCCAAAGAAGATGTGAAGGCCTCCAAGGAAGAACTGAAGTCGACTAAAGCACAACATGCTGAAATCGTTAATATGAACGTTGACTTGGTTCAAAGAGTGAACTAAGGATGAACAAGATCAAAGAGTGAAAGGCTAACGCTAAGATCTTGACCAAGGCGATCCATAAATTTGGAGCGGGAAGAAACCCGTCGAGATGAATATCTGGCAAAGACTCGAACAAGAAATCCGAGAACTCAAGGCTCTTGGGACCTTGGGCCTCCTTTGACCGATGCTCTTCGCAAAGAGATATGTGAAGAAAAATTGGAACTCGGATGAAATTAATGGAGAAATAATGAGGATTCATACGAGAAAGCTACGAGCTCTGCAGAAGTCGTGGCAAGGAAAAAGTCGATCAAAGCCAACTTAGATCCATACTTGCTCGACTCTTGGATGATGAGGAGTCTTGCTCGAGGCAACAACTTTTGTTTCTCTTGATTTTATTTAAAAATACTTGTAAAAATTTTACGTTATTTTCCCTTTTGTAAATAAATTAAGTATTAATGAAAAGTGATCTTCTCTCCTTATGACTTGGTGTATTTTTACTTCACGCCAATACTTCAATATGAATTTATAGGACAAATGTACAAAAACCCTTCAAGGATTTAACTCAAATTGTTAATTAACAATTAAGCGTGTCATATAACGAGATAAAGTGAAATTAAAGAACGAGGCATTAGAACTCAACACTTAGAAAAAATTCGGGTAATAAAGTAAAGAGATACTCATTCGCCATCGAAGTGTGAGACAGATCTCGCTTTATCGTGAGTTTGTTTACCCTAAAAGGCCTAACAACCGAAAGATAACATTCGCTTACCAAGGGCGTAAGGGCTGTGAAGTTTAAGTGTCGACCATTGCCTACCACGAAGGGGCTGACAAGGTCTAAGTGGCGACAATTGCCTACCAAGAAGGCCCGACAATGCCAAATAGTGGCGACAATTGCCTACCCCGAAGGGAACTGACAATGCCAAATAGTGACCACTCAAGAAGAGGTTACCATCGAATGGTCGTGAAGTCCTCCGAACCTCCTAACACCAATGGTGGCGAAAGAATGAGATAAAATTTGTTTGAGAGAAAGAGGAACTTTTATTGATGATGATGTAAATATTCTGAGACTTAGATGTCTTAACATTGAATCTCTGAAAGTACTTTCTAAGCTTTGTCGATTGTGCAAGTGTTTTGATTCTTGAGTCATCTAATGCCTTTAACCGATAAGTCCCCGGCTTGAACTTCGGTGATTTCATATGGTCCTTCCCTAATTTGGCATCAACTTTCCAGATTCGAGGCGTAGATGCTTTCGACTTCTCTGAGGACAAAATCTCCTACTTCAAATCTGTGAAGCTTTACCCCCTTATTATAATGCTTAGCCACTCTTCGCTGATAGGCTGCCAATTTGATTAAGGCATCTCTCTGACTTCTTCTAACAAATCAAGATTGGTCTTCAGCCCTTCTTCATTGTAGATCTCTCGGAAATGACTAACTCGAAGATTTGGAGATCCAATTTCAACTAGGATTAAGGCATCAGTACCATAGGCCAATCTGAAAGGTGAATCCCCTGTTGTAGTCCTTGGAGTAGTTCGATAAGCCCATAGCACACTTAGCAGCTCCTCCGGCCATCTGCGCTTTTGGCTTAAATCCCGACTACGACTTGATCCCATTCAGTGCATCTGTTGGTTACTTTAACTCTTTGTCCAGTTTGGTGAGGATGAGCCGCAGAAGTCTTTCTGTCTTTGGATCCCCAATTCTACCAAAAATGCTTCAAACTTCGACCCCACAAACTGACGTCCATTATCCGATACTACCACCTTAGGAATTCCAAAGCGGAATACCACCGATTCTTTCATTTAATTTCAAACATTCATGTTTCGTTATTGACCTAAGTGGCTTTCTTTACCCATTTGGTCATATAGTCTATGGCAACTATAACAAAACCGACGACCTTTTGCTTTCGGTAGTGGACCCGATATCAACCCCAGGATAGCGAAGGGTATAGGAGATAAGATCGAGTATAGCTCTTCCGGTGATGATGAGATATTGAATTTGTTGAAGTGGCACTTCTCACACTTCTTGACATACTCGATTGCTTCCTTGAAGATAGTAGGGCGATGAAGTACCCTGACGAAGTACTTTATATAAGCTAATGACTTAGCGACCATATGGTCGCCACAAATGCCTTCATGCACACTTTTGGAGCAGCATATTCAAACAGATGAGTCAAACATTTCAATAATGGAGATGAGAAGGCCGCCGGAAAAGATCCCCATCAATCGAACAAAGTTAGCACTCTTGTACTTGATTTTCTTGGCAAGCATCCGATCCAGAAGGTAAGGCGCCATCCGCCAAATATTCCGGTGAGGAGACAACCGGTTGGTTGTTATTCGATGCACATTACCACTTCATGATGAACACTAGGATATTGCAAAATTTCCGGTACACCGATCCTTCAAAAACATTAACATCCGTAGTAGCTAAGTCAAAAGAGTGCATCAACAATAGAATTGTTGTTACGCTCGACCCCTCAAACTTCGTGGGATTGGAAATCTGAAGCCGTTCCTTCAATTTTGCTAAATACTTGATCATTCTGGGACCTCGAGCTTCATAATCCCGGAGAAATGTTTAACGACTAAGCGAGAATCTTTGAAGATGACTATTCTCTGACTTCAAGACTCTTCGTTAATCGTAAATGGCAAGCCAATCTTTTCATACTCGACTTTCGTTGTTCGTCGCTTTGAAGTGAAATCGATGGCTCACGCGCTTGAATCCTCTCGGACTTGTCAAGATAATCCTCGCTCCATCGATGTAAAGTAGAGGACCCATCTGCATCTGACGTCCATGAACTCTCCTTTTCTTTGAAGAACGACAAGCGCTCTGTCGGATCCTTGAGATTCAACCACGACTTCATCGACGACGGAAAATGAACATTCAACCACAAAATCGATCGAGGCTTGTCCTTTGATGGCGGTTCGGGGATGATACTCTAATAAAGAATTGGGACAACTCCATCGTCCATGCAATTTAGTCTCCCGATACCTCTGGTTTTCCCATAATCTTCTTTAAAGGCTGATCTGTGTACACTATTACCAATCTACCCTGGAAGTATTGCCTAAGCTTTCGACTAGCAGTTATTAAAGTAAAAACAAACTTTTCAATGTTTGGGTACCTTGTTTCAGCATCCCGAAGGACATGGCTTACATAATAAACCGGGTGCTGCTTATCCCCAACTTCACGCACCAAAACTGCTCCTACCGCCGACGAGCTAGCTGCTAGGTATAAATATAGAGGCTCGGCAGGAATGGTCTTTACCAACAAAGGAGCCGAAGATAGATAGGACTTGATGCTTTGAAAGGCGTCTTCACACTCCGAAGTCCATTGAAAGGTCTTTGCATTCTTCGGCCCTTTCAATGTGTCAAAAAACGGTAAACATATTTCACCGACTTGGACATGAACCTCATCAAGAAAGGCCATAATCCTTCCGGTCAGACGTTGAACATCTTTAAATGGACCGAGGAGTCTTCATGTGTATATATCAAGAAATGTACCTCCTTGTGAAGACTTTACTCGTCGAGAAATAATATCTTTGCTCGGATTCTTTGTGCCACCCACTACCATCCGACATATCCCCTCGATTTGGTGGGTTCTGCTTAAATCGCGTGGAGCTTATCCATCGCTTTTGCCACTCACTGTTACCACATTATGCCGTACTATAATCCCATCCACATTAATGCATGACAAATATCTTGGTCATTTGTCATACTATATCATCATTCAAGTCAGTAATAGATATTAAGTGACCCGATGGAATTCGATCCAATGAACCAATCTTGGGTCTATAGGATTAAATAAAAGCTAACACGATTACGATGGTAACCCTGAACCCATGGCTTAATTATAAAAGCCCAATGGATTAAATTAATAAATGAGCCCAATCAATCTACCCTACCAAATAGAAGAAATATCATGACCCAACAATAACAATTAAAATAGGGAATTGTTAAATTCACAATATTTTTTGTTATTTCTATAACAAAAGTGTCGCTGTAGATGTATAGTGACGGTGAAAACCGTTGTTATAAGATCTATAACGATACTTTTATTGTGAAAATAATATTTTCTGTTGTGGATTTAATAATTTTCATTTTAAAATATATAAACCAAAAGATCACAACAATAAGCCTTAACCATTCACTTTATTTATTTATAAAAATACACCTATTTTTGCCTTTTAGATGGCAAAAATATATTTGATGGACCTGAATTCTAGTTAAATAACAGAATATAAAGTAAATTAGCAAAAAGAAATAATAATAGTAAGGGTTAATTGCACTAGACCCTCCAAGTTTTCCTGTTTTAAAATTGGACCCCTAGTACAAATTCTCCCGATATAGACCCTAAAATACTAAAATACGTTTAAGTAAACGATATAAACCATTTTAGATATTCCGATCAGATTTTAGTCAGAAATAGTCACGTGCACGGGAAGACCACCCAAAAATACGTTTTGAGTATCTAAAATATGATTTGACTGTATTAATAAATAAATTATATAAAAAATTAAATGCAAAATAAAAATCTTTTATCCCCTTTCTCTTTCTTCCCAATCATTTTTCACTTCCACGCCACTTCATCTTTCACCCTTCTCTCTCTCCTCCCTATCACCATTTCCTCGTTTCAAGTGAGAATTAAACACTTTGATATATATAGCTACTAGCTAGCTAGGTTATTTAAATATTGGAATTGAAAAAAACTTTTGCCAACCATTTGGTTAGAAAATTGATATTTTTGCAATTAAATTTGATAATTTCATAAGTTTCTCTCATTTATTATTTATGTGAGGTGAGGTAGAACTTGTGAAACTATCAAATTTACTTATGAAAATACCAATTCTCGTTAGTTAAACATGTGTTCAGTTTTGACATTTTAAGGGTGTAAATAAATCGAGTTGAGTTTGGTTCACAAAATTTATCGAGTATAAAATAAGATTTGATTAAGGTTTATTTAGCTACTGAGTCGAACACGATTTAGCAGCCAGAATTTTTTGAACGAATATGATCCGAATATCAATCGAAAATTATAATTTGAGGAGGTTCGAGTAATTTATCAAATTTTAAATTTTATTTATATTTGAATCATTTTTATTTGAAGTCAAAGCTATCAACTCAAAAGATGAAACAAAATCCTATTATTTTATTTAATTGCTATATATCAATTTTAATAAGTTATTCCTAATGGGACTTAACTTGAGGCATATTCACCGAATCTAGAACTTAGGATCTTTGAGTTATGCTGGAAACACTATCATATGATACTTTTTTAACTGAAAACATGGGAGAAAAGTAAAAGAAAAAGTATTAGTGGTTGAATAATGATGAAAGAAGTGTGGGACATGGGAGGATATTAATAATTATGGTTGTGTTGTTGAGAAATACAGCAACCCACCATGCAATTAGCTTTAGAAAGAGTCTAATTAAGATTATGATTTCACATAAGTCAGAATTAACCAAGACGCTACATAAAAAAAAGAGAGTAAATTAACCCTTAGTTCTCTTCAGGTTACTCCCATACCCTAAAATAAATCGTGTTTTACTAAAATTAAATTGTAATAAAATAGGTTCACAATAAAATAAGTAAGATTATGATTCTCTTCTTAGCTACAGATAATCAGTTTTAAGAAATTAAAATAAAAGATAAAAGATGCTTTTTCTTGATTCTAGAGGCCTCTGCTGTGGAAGGAATGACTCATTTGGCATATAATTAAACCGCTTTGTTGGAGTTCCCTTACAGTCTCAAATCAGAATGTTTGAAAATTCGAATACTCAATTGGCAATTTGCATCATGCCCATTAATCTTTTTATACCAAGAATTAATTAAGAATATTACTATTCTTCCCATTATGCCATGCCGTGCCACACTTCCCTTTACTTTTATCAAACACATTGTCAAACATCTCTAAAGATTTCCTCTGTTTCATATGCTCTCTGTTTTCAAGAAATGACTAGCCATCTCTATCTCTATCTCTATCTATAGATAAAGTTTATTCTAGGTATATTTTGATTATCAACTTGTATTCGGAATCTAATACAATACTGAATTATTGTCCATTTCCGAAAAAACAAAAAAATAGGGAAGAGAAGAAGAAGAAGAAGAAAATCTAAGATTTTTATTTTTTATTTTTTTAGCATGCGACTTTGAAGAAATTAATGGTGTGTGAAAATAAAAAAATATAAAAAACAAAGTATGCAAGAAAATTGCAATGGATTTCATTACTTTGGAACTATACAATATCCATGGCATAAAAAGAAGATCATAATTATCTTGTACACTACCCATCTAATCAGAATTAACATATAGTTTAGAGAACAAGAAAACGGGGCACATTTTTCTCTCAATCTCTCTGTCTCTTTCTTTTCATAATCTAATTATGCTCAAAAGTTACAATAGCTGAGAAATCTTCTTCTTCCCTCAAAGATCTCTGCTGCCGGGCAATGAAAGCCTCAACTGTACGCCGGAACTCGTCGCCACTCATTTCATCTTCTGCATAAGAATACACTTTTTCACGGCATCTTTCTGTCATGCTCCGCCTAAGTTTCCGGTGAGAATCTTCATGTTGATATCTCTTAAAATCTTCAGAGTGACTCTTATGCATCTTCCTATCCTCAAAAATACCCAAATTAGGATCCTCAAAAATACCCAAATCAGAAAGAGATTTTATCTCCTCATACATACTCTGTTTCCCCCGTTTCTTGATTTCCTTTGTGTGATTGATTTTCATTTTCTTTTCCCAACTTTGAACATACCCATTGGAAAAATCAACGCTGTTGTTATGATTTCTGTTTTCTTGAGCTGAAAACTGGCCGTATTTCAAGAAAAGAACGAGGACAATCGCGTTTCCAAGAATGAAAATGAAGCCAGGGCTAAAGATTGTGATGGAGATACCGCGGAAAAAATCACCGGGCAGTTTGAAAGAGAATGGGAATTGAGTTGAAATGCTTGAGATTACGAAGAGGAAGATGCAAACCTCCATGAACCTAAACAAAGCTGTGATCTTTTGAAGTCTTCTGTACTTCAAGATTGCCTTGGCCTTTTCGACTTTGATATCGAAAACATCCATTTCTTTCCAAAAATTGAATGGAAATTTGAGGATTTTATTTGGGATTTGGGGGGGTGGGGGGATTTCACTCAACAGAGAATTGGTTTATGATCAAGAGTTTGTCGGGAAGCACAGGGAAGAGAAAGTTCAGAGTGATCATAGTGAGGAGAGAGAGAAATAGGAGGGGATGAAACAAGAGAGAATATATATAGAGACTGGGGTTTTAATTTTCTATTCTTTTTTCTTTTGGGATTTGTTTGGAATGGCAAGAGTTCGGAGGTTGGTGTTCTATTTATAGGCCGGGAAACATAGTTTATTTTGAAAATTAATATTTTTTTACATGTTAAAATGTAATTTTTAGATGAAAGAAATCATATAAAAATATTAATTTTTAATATAAAAATATCAGTTGTATTTCTTTCTCCCCATCTCTCTCAAACTCTGTTTCTTACTTTTTATTTTATTTTATTTTCAATTAACTTTATGGTGTATTAATTCTTTGAAATTGTTATACTTACACTTTCAAGTATTGGTGTGTAGAAATGAAATCTTATTTTTGAATTAACAAAAAAGAAAGAAAGTATGGCACTTGTTAATATAGTGGGATCATTACTAACAAATTGTTGAGATAAAAAAAAGTGGTGAATCAAATAAAATTAGAGAAAAAAATATAATAAAAGATAGCCAAATCCCTTCTTATGAGATTAATGGGGGGAAATTGTTTTTTATTTTATTTTCACTACTAGTGAATAGTGATGATGGAACTTTCGTCATTGCCCTTTAAGGTGTGCAAATCCTTTATCTCATAAATTATACTACTAGCCTGAATGCCCGTGTCACTCATGTACTTCTTTACTTCAAAATATTTATATCACAATCTACAAATGTGCACATTAATTAGTGATTAGTTACCTCTAATTAATAGCATTAGGTGTCATGTAGATTTGCAATTATAATAAGCATATAGTATAGTAGTAGAGTTCTGTTATATATTATGATAAATTTATATTAAAATTATAATTTTAAAATATATTAAATATATAAAATTTAATCTTTTTGAAGTAAGCATGTAATATTTTTAAATTTAAAATCAATATAAATTTAATCAATACATATTGTAACTTATTTATACTACTAATAAAATTTATTATTTTTACAATTTTAGCAAAATTATTAAGTTTGAGAATCGTCAAATTGACTTATAAAAATAATAATAATATTATAATTTATAAAAGAGAGTATAATTTATCAATTGTATTCCAAACGTAAAATAACTTTTTTATATTTTAAATTTGAAGTAATTTATGGAGTGAGTATTGAATGGATTGTAGCTGCAAATGTACATAAGATCAATATTAACTTTTAAAAAGTTAATTTTTGATATTTTAAATTTAAATTTAATATGATTCATTTAAATTTTGAAAATAATAAATTTTATAATTAATAGTAATTTTATAATATTTATAATTATATTGACATGAATTAAATAAATTTATACCAATTTTAAATTTGAATACATTTGAAATTAATTTTTTTTAAATAAGTCAATATTATTTTATAATTTGAAAATGAAGATGAGTTGGATAACGATTGATGAGTTGTCCACTTAAATAAGAGTGTGAAATGTTATTTTTTGCATATATAGAGAACGGTCTTTTGACTCCCTCGTCATGAGGAGTAAAATCCTATATAGAGATTAAAATAGAGAGTTAAATAAGGATAATGCTAGGAAAATGTTGAATAATTATTTGTTGATATATATTATTCAAAATTGGGAATAGAAAATTTATTGGAAAAACTGTTACGAATGTTCTTACAACTATTTAAAGAGATTATCATTAATACTTAATCACGTTAATTTGTAATTAAAAAATAGACGTAAAGATTCGTAAAATAT
Source organism: Panax ginseng (assembly GCA_020205605.1). Taxonomy (NCBI): domain Eukaryota; kingdom Viridiplantae; phylum Streptophyta; class Magnoliopsida; order Apiales; family Araliaceae; genus Panax; species Panax ginseng. Next base: position 101,637,788 of record CM035141.1, on the reverse strand, counting down.
GGAGTATCATTTTTCGTAAATTGATTACTAGATCAATCTATCTAATAAAATACAAATGATTTTAAATTTTTTGTTCATGTTAATAAATTATTTGAACCGTCAAAAATTTATAGTGCCAGAGGCACGAGACGGTTGCAAATCTCTTATAAAGCAGCTTCGGAGAGCCGTTGACGTACGTAAGTGGTGATTTTGTGTCGCTTTTTTTTTGAATGAGTTCTTACAAATTTCATTATACTACAATTGTATTGGTTTTTAATATTAATTGTTTTATCTTTCTTTTTAATCTTCAAAATTTTTTAAAATTATTATTTTATTTTACATAATTTACACCCACAATACATATCTAGTTTTCATATAGTTTTCATATGCATGCATGCATGGGACTATAAGAAATTCAGTTTAGGGTGTGTTTAATTTACGTGGCAAACTTGCAACCAAATGTAGGGTTTTGATTGGATACCAATCTCCTTCCTTACTAACTAAGAAACAGCCACGTAGTAACCAACCAAAATTTCAGCCTTTTGAACCTTTTATTTTACCATTACCCCACCTCCAAACGCCAACGCCATAACTACTGCTGCTGTTACTTAGGGATGCACAATAGATCGGCCTGATCTGATTTGGTCTGAACTTATCAGATCTTGAGCTTTCATCAAGTCAGATCAGACCGTTGACTTTTGGTCTCCAGACCTTGGTCGTTGGATTGTGGCTGGTTGAGCTGCGGTAGCGCAGTAGGTCGGAGTCCGACTCCAAGGCAATGAGCCCAATGTCTTGGCTGATTGGTCTTTTTTTTTAATGTTACGTATTAAATATTAAAAATATAAATAATAAAATATAAATTAATAAATTTTGTAAAAATTATGCAAGATTTTTGAGATTTATTTTATTTTAACATTCTACTACATACCAATATAAGTTGAATGATTAGAACAAAAATAAATATATTCATCCTAAATTACAAAAAAAATAATAATTTAGATGTAATGGAATATAAAATAAATTGATTTCTTAAATATATGTCTAATTATACTATGCACATCGTATTAATATTTAATCAACTATGTAACTAACTTATCATTAATATTAAATATACTAACTAGTTATATTCATTGAAGATGTATATTAATTAAATGTATCAATAAGAAATCAAGAATGAATAATTAAAATTTTAAATTTTATTGATGTATTAATTAAAACTAATGTACTATAATATATAAATTACAACAATGAATAAGTAAAATTTTATACTTTATTGATGAATAATTATAAATTTAAAGTTTAAAAATTATAAATAATTGGATAAAAATCATGTAAGGTCTCAGGTCAGGCTAGGCCTTGCTGAGCAAGCAGCACCTCGAGCCAGAACCAAGGCCAGCTAGGTTCAGGCCCAGGCCGAGGCTAGAGCCAGGCGCTTCCAGCGAGCCAGGCAGGCGATTTTTATCTAAAAAAAGTGGTCTTTTCAAGTCTTCCAGGTCAGGCCTTGATCGGGTCGGAATTTGACCAGGCCGGACCAAGGCCAGACCGCAGACCTCAGGCCTTTTGTACATCTCTACTGCTACTATAGAAAGAAGACCCACACCCCTCACCCCTTAACCCCACCCACACCCACACCCACACCCACACCGACACCCACACCACCCACCACCCACCACCCACCACCCACCATCCACCACCCACGACCCACTACCCACCACCCACCACCCACCACCCACCAATAATAATGGACTCAGGTGTTTTTTTTTCTTTCTTCTTCTCTTTTTAAAAATTTTTTTTGTTTTATTTAATTATATCTGTAGGGTTGGGGGGTTGGGGGCAGGGGTCCATGATATATTAAAAGCTTTTTCCCACCTTACTAGTTAAGAGTATTTCAAAATATTAAATCATCATATTAAAATATATAATCTTAGATATAAATAATATTCTTAAAAAAGGAATCACTTACTTATATATTTATACTTTAAAAAATAGTTTGATAATTTATTTTAAAACAAAACTTCTCAAATATTTTAAAAAGGAGAGTATTAATTAGAAAGAAAAAAAAGAGAGGAAAGAGAGTAATAGTATTATATTTAGGGAAATTGTTATTTCTACAACAAAAGTGTTGCTATAGATCCTATAGCGACAGTTTTCACCGTCGTTATACATCTACAACGATACTTTTATTGTGAAAATAACAAAAAAATATTGTGAATTTAACAATTACCTTATATTTATCAATCCTTCTGGGGGGACTGAGATTCGCCAACCGGTCTAGCGACCAGCTAATTTTTTTTTGACTCAAATAATTTATAATATTTACTGAAATTGAAATTTTTATAAAATTCAATAATTTAAACGTAATTTGAATACATGTAAAAAAACAAAGTTGTTAGGGTTTTCCTAGACTTTTTATATATTTTTTGCCTCTTCATTGTAAACTTTGATTTTTCAAATGATTCCCTGATTAATTTCCTCCATGGCTTTGGTCTCCAGAGGGACCAATTAGTCAACGCAGACACTTCTTTTAATACTTATATTCTCTCTCTAGAATCTAACAGCATGGAACGTTGGTCTCACATACTCCTTTTTTAAACTCTTTTTTTCAACAAGATAAATAAATTATTACTGAAGTCATGTTATATATTGTAAAAAAATTTAGCCGAATTATGATTACGATTGATGTGCCTATATATATGAGACATATAATCATATAGAAAATAAAAAGAGTCTTATTTTAATTTATTATTATATCTTATCGCATATACTTTTACATTATTCATAATCTTATTTTATTAAATATTTATCAACATATATCATTTTTTTTTTAAGATAGTGTTTGGTCACAGGACATGCTGCTCTCTATTATAGGCCAACTTGGGAAAATCCCATGTTTCTACGTTTCCATTTAAACTAATGCTCTCGATCAATACCCTCAAGCATAGCTAATAATGTTAAATTCAAAATAAGTAATAATGTTAAAATATTTGAAGGTTGTACCTTACTCTAGCAGTCAAGATTTCATTTTCTTTTTCTGTCTACACAAATTTTAAATCTTTATCGTTTGTATGAAACTTGAGACCCTAACCGAATTTTTATTTTTCATGTAATGTCAATTTTATTACATAAGGCTAGTACTAAAAAGAATTTGATTACTGTGATTTATGAGTACTAAGTGCTTGACACATGCGTAGCGTTTACCAATTATGTTAAAATTTGAAGGATTAAATAGAAAAATTAAAAAAAAATTGTGTAAAAAAAACAAAATAATAATATAACTAATCTCATCTATATAATATATAAAAGTAGTAATTGAGAGAAAACTCATCACAAAAATAGAGCGCTTCCAGTACCGATGCAAATATATATATGGGACTGATTCATAGTTAACATTGTAAATTTAAAGTTATTCTTACAATACATTGTGACTGTCCATCTATTGATTGAACGGTTAAATAGAGTTTCTGTCCGCAGTTTAATATCCAGTATACTGCAATTTAATACTGCGGACGGAACATATGTCCAAAGTATTCCTCATTATATAAATCCCTGTCCGCAGTATTAAATTACGGACTCTAAGTATGACTAACCGGAAAACCACGCTTACAATTTTTAACCAATTTTTTATAAAAAATTTCTTATATTATGAACAAAATAATTTGGACTTGATACGAAAGTGGAAGCTTCACTCGTAGAACTTAATTTCACTTTTCCTTCTGCTCTAAAAAGTTTTGTGGGGGAAGAGATAAGGCAAACAACAAACTCAAATTTAATTAATTAATCCTCCTCTGCATATGTTTTCTTCTAGTAGTGGATGTGGAAGTGTGGAACACATACTTTTAATTTTTATTTAAAAAAAATGATATATAATTAAGTTTATGAATATATATATGGTCACGGTGGATTGCGACTAAATAAGATATAAAAACTAGCATAGGATCATTTTTAATTTTTAAATGTCTTATGTATGAATATACGGTCGTAATTATAATTTGATTGAAATTTTTTCAAGAGAACTCTTCTTGTTTTATAGTACTTATAATTTATTTTTAGAACTTTGTTTTTGCGGTTGGGAATGATTCGATAACACGGAGGAAGCCGTTGGAATAGTGTATTGAGTAGGATTCCACTTATCCTAGCTTCTCTTATGGAGAATAATTTCAATAATTCAGAATTAATGGCACTATATATTCCCTTCTACATAGATTTCTGGTATGGTATGGTATGGACCATATATCACAAATTATTTATGGACAAGAATAATTTAAATTTTGGAATATTATAGCATGTTCTAGTATACAATTTTACTTCGATTGGGGATTATATATTTTACTCCCTAATTATTTTGAAGGAATATCTTTATTTTAAACTAACTGCAAATTAAGTTCAAATCAAGAAATACGGTAAATTATTTTTTAAGTTTTAAAAACAATAATTTTTATCTTTAAATTAGTAGTATTTTAAAATAATTTACAATATTCATAATTATGTCAATTAATATTATAAATTTGTGTATTAATATTTAATTTAAAAATATTCTAAATTAATTTCAAAAAAGTCAAAATAAATCTTATATATGTGCGTGTTGTTTGTGTACAAGTTACAAACATTGCATAACGGGCTAATAGAAAACAATAAACAATCCTAAATTTGGACCTTTAATACATGAACATAACAATTTGCCATGTAACATATGGTGCCTGCATAAAATGTGAATATAGATTCAAATTGTATTTTGTTGAAGTATCCAACACTTTTTTTGAAACCATAACTATATATTTATGTATTAACTAAGAAAAACATAAACACTTCACACAGTACGTACTCATATTACGATCCCTAATGGAATGGTCTGATGCTCAAAGATGTTTACTGTCTAATAAATAATAATAATAATAAAAAGATAAAACCTTTCATATTATTATGGGACAGGAGTAATCCTTCCCAAAATATCACTTGTAATTCGATCACTATAAAGTGGGGCTACAATTATTTATATATGCACTAGGATTATCTCCATTTCATATAAGTGAACTCTCCATTTCATGGTGCAAATTTAAAATGTGTTGGAATGTGACATAATACTGATGAGAGAAATTATGAAATGAAGAGTCTTTATTTATTTGAAATGAGGAGGATGTTGGATGCTTGTCCATTATTTATAAGGGTGACAAACATATAAGGAGGACTATTATTGTTGACCGATAGATCATAGTCCTTCAACATGCTATCAACCTCCATCACTATAAAGTGGGGCGACAATTATTTATGTACTAGGATCCTCATCATTTTAAATAAAATAAATTATTTATTTTATGATTCAGATTTAAAATGTGTTGGTGTGTGATATCATGTTGATGAGAGAAATCATGAAATGGAGTCTTCGTTTATTTGAAATGAGGAGGATGCTTGTCCATTATCTATAGGGGTGACAACATATAAGGAGGAGTATTATTGTTGACCGATGTATCATAGTCCTTCAACATGCTATCAACCTCCATCACAAATCTATCCATGACAAGAGCCGGCAAACAAATAGGCACCACAATCTCATTCTCAACATTTTTCTTCTTCGAACATATGTAAAAGCTAATCACTCCGGTAGTGTCACCTACTCCACCCTTAGCTAGGGCGGCATAAACTGCTTTCCCCCACCCAAAATTCACATCCTCAAATCCGGCACGTGTCACTTCCGACACTATAAAGGTTCCGACGCTCAGGAAAGGAGGTCGTCCTTTCATAACCATTAGCTCTGCAACCGATTTCATATACTCTTGGGTAACATTTTTCTTAATTTTCCTAACAAGTTCCAGTGCATATCTCATTGAGTTCTGACAAAGCTTTCCTGCTGTTGTAAGAGCTGCTGGGAACGCAAATACGTTCCCATAGTATCCCACGGGGAGAGGAGGATTAAATTTCTTGCGCGCATTAACGACGCAAAGCACGCGTACCTCCTCCGTAGGGTCTGGTTGTAAAGCACGAGTGCGACATCTCCATAGACAAGCGGTGAGGACTTCAATTGTAGAGCACTCGCGAAGATGAGGAGGAACGAATTTCGAAGGGCACGAATTTCGGTGGAGCCGAAAAAGAATGAACGTTGGACCATATCATCATGGGGGATTATGGTCCCTTTATTATTATTAGTCCCTTCATCATACTCGTGATGGATGCATGTAAGGTGTTGTGAGCCTCTAGCATTGAGGAGTTCTCTTTGCCAAACAGGAGGAACAGATGGGACATGTGCACCTTGTGCTATTTGGGCTAATGCGCTCATAAATTGCATAATTCCAACCGCATCGCTCATAGTGTGATACTGTGATTAAGGCGTAAAGCAAATACAAAACCACCACATGCAAGTCGAGTGACCTGTCAAATTTTAGAAAATTGAGTAAGAAATTACGTGCAGTTTATCAGCATACCACCTACAAATTTTTACACGATACAACCAAACCTCTATTTGTTTATACAGATAGGGTTCTAATATAATTAGAACCACACGTCTGACTCAAACAGATATTCTTAAACTATGAAAAATTTTTGGACAATTTAAAGGTCAAATCTCAACGCAACCAAAAGATTTTTTTTAATAAATTCTAAAAATTATGAAGTGAATAACCTAGGGTGGAGCTTATTATATTGCACTCCAAAAAAAATTATAGAAATAAAATAAAAGTAAAAATAGTACCTGAATAAGAAGCAAAGGGCAGTTAAGCACCCCACCGGAGCCAGGAACATCAAAAAGGAGCTCTTCCAAGCATGGAAACGGAGGGTGAAGCGCATCACCAAAATCCTCAAGCCTAACATCCGCATCAGCTTCAATGAACATCACCCCCTCCCCTGTGCACTCCACCACCAGTTTCCGGCCGGCAATTTCTCGGATCCGTCCAGCGAACGGGTAGTAAAATACAAGAGTCTGCGCCAATGCCTCCCTAATGACTTTCACTGGGTCCATGTATTGATGACTTTGACTGCGATAAAAATGGATGACTGGGACTTAGAAACGGAGACCCTCTTGGTCATCTATATCGGAGAGGAGTTTGTATTCGTGAGGCGTCGGCTTTGCCGGAGTTATTAGCTCTGGTTCACGCCTTTTAACCGTGAAAACTAAAGTAGATGTTGGTTGTGTCATGTAATATATATATGGATAAGATATCAACTAACTAGTGAGACTGGAAATTCAGGACAATATTAGATATGGTAGTGCTTAGCTTAGTGAGTTTGGGTAATGTAGTATTATGTGATGCTATATATAAACAGTTTTTAAAGTTGGGTTTGAATGTGAAAAACATGCGTATGAGAAAGCCAGAGAAGCTGCATGCATGTGAGCCACATATATAAAAAGAAACGTTCGATTAAGGTTTAGCTAGAGAAGATGCATGTGAATCACATGCAGAAGAAGAATTATTTGGGTTTGACTAGATTTACGATGTAGACTTGTCAACCGGCCAAACCAAATGGTGCGATGTAGACTTGTTCATTGAAACCGTGCGTTAAGTTTAAACAACTTATAAGCCTTATAATCAAAAATGGTACGACCAGTTAAGGGTTTTTAAGCTGATATTTTTGAATTAAATAAATTGTAATTAAAATAAATTATATTTAAACGAATAAGTTTTTCAAGTACGTTTGAAATTAAATAAGCTTCTCAAAAATGATTTGAAAAACTCACATATGCTCTTCTTCATTTAGGCTACAAACAGTTTCATGTGATTATTCTTTATTCACTCTTATATCCTCATACTCTTATATACTTCCTCAGTTCTAAAATTAAAGATACAATTTAACTTTTGAGAAAAAACGACGGTACATTAAATTTTAAATTAATATGAATTTATTTAATTTTAGTTAATACAATTATCAGCTAAATGGTAGGAATTATAACACTTAGTTTGACATGATATTAAATAATCCACCTTTCAAAGTTATTTTATTATCCGGGACTAATAGTTCCAAGTCTATTTTTAAAAACAAACCAAAGACTTGTGATTAATAATTCAATCTCAAATGTAATATACTTGTAAACAAACATAGCTTGAGATGATGACTTCTTTCCTTGTTTTATCAATCTCTTGTTTTATCTTTCCTGGGGTTAAGGACGCCATTGATGAGAGAGAAATTGAATACTGCAATGGGGCTCTAATCTCAATAGGATGTCCGACTGGAATGTGGGTTTGTGAAGAGAGTTGATGCAGAGGGAGGGGTAGGGGTTTGATTTGGGGGAGATTTCTGTTTGTGTGAGATGAAATAAGAGTTTTAGATTAAGTTAAGAAGAATTGAGATAAATCTACTTCATTGAATTAAATTAGAACAAAACAGCGACCGATGTTATCTCTCGCAAAAAAACTATGATCAATAATATATAGTGAGTAATAATTCATTCACTAATAGATTTTTTTCCTCGCAAATTTGCATCATAAATTGACTCCAAAAATCTTTCTATCGCTCCAATTTTGCGTGGAAAAAAATATAAATTGTGAAGGATGTTTCTTTCGCTAATAACTATATTATCACTATACTTTTTTCCTCTAAACAACTCCTCATGTGAAAGAATAAATTCCTTCATAAAATTTCCTTCGCTACATCCCTTTGGAGATTTTTTTCTTGGTTGTGAAAACTATTTACTATTAATTTATAAGCTGATTGTCAACTATAAATCTCTTAGATTAATTATGGTGTAAGGTTATCGCATGGTTTGTTATTTCGTTTCCTCATGTCAAAGAACTGCTCTATTTTATTGTTGTTATTATTATTTTTATTTTTAGAGCTTGACTTTGTTTCAAATATTTATTATGCCCATTAAATGTTATTACAATGACTCTTTTCCTGATTTGATATGCGTTTGAAAGTAATTCATTTGTACGTATTATTTCTACAATTATAATTTTTTCGTCATTTGTTACACATTATAGTTTTAATATATTTTAACTTTTTTATTTTTTTAAAAAAAATAGATCACATGCATAATAAGAAGTGTAAATATAATCAAATAATATACTCCCTCCTCCCTCCTCCCTCCTCCCTCCTCGCTCCTCCCTCGATCCTCTCCCCTTCCAAGCTTAATATGCATAGGAACGTATAGGAGTAGGCCGAACAGGGGGGAAAAAGTAACAGATAAATTAGTCTCAACAAGAAAGAAAAAAAAAAGCAACCCAACATAAGAATGATGAGAGATCGAAAAATATTTATTGTCCACCTAAACGTATAGGAGTAGACCGAGCACATTTGTTTAACAACAGACATCTATTTAAAAAGAAATTAATTATCCCATCAAGTTGTCGGAAACAGTCTGAGCAACAAACGGAGGATAGCCGGAAAAGTAGGAAACATACCAAACTACCACACACAACATACAGTAACATCCCGCCCATGAAATCCACACCAACAGGGGCGGAGGTACATATGGGCTAGGGTGGGCTTTAGTCCGGGTGATGTTTTGGAAAAATATTTAGTACTTATATATCTTCAATAGCCCAACTCAATATTGTTTTCTTGTTTTCTTGTTTCCTATTTCCTGTTTTCCAGTGATCCATTAACAACAGTGAGGAGAGAGGTTCAAATGAAGAATTATTTAAATCTGGATAAGAGGGAACAAAATGAAATTTTGGAATATTATAATCCAAAAAGCTAAAATTGAAGATATATTCAATATTGGTTGAATCTGAAGTTTGCTTCTGCCTCTCTTCTTTCTCTGGCTCTCATCCATCCTCCCTCTCTTTTTGATTTCACCAAATTGCAAGGTTAGGGTTTGATTTTTACCCCCAAATTTTATTTTTTTCAGTTTTATGTGGTTGCTTGATCTCTAGCTCCTTGCGTGGTTGCCCTGATTTGTTCAAATTCCAGCTACTTGTGCGGTTAGCCTCTTCCTTGCGGGTAATTGTAAGTACATACACTAACTAATTAATTGAACACTAATTTTTGGTTAAGCATATATTTATTTGAGAAATTTGTAATAATTTTTTTGGAATTAATAATTTAGACATGTATAATTTTTAGGTTTTGAATATGTAAACCATGTACTCATTTAAAAGAAATTTTGAAACACACAAATTCACACAACAGATCTACTTTACAATTAGTTGGATAAAGTTTGGTTTTGACAGTTTGGGGTGATTAGGGCTTAATTTAGTCTATTCAAGTTTGTTATTATATATATGATTGTTGGGTGCTTGTGTACTTGTTATTGAACATTCAAACAAGAGAGAGAAATGGGCTATAAAACAACGTCCTCAAGGTATTCGATAAAAGTCTCGAGAGAGCGAGAGAAACATTGGTTTTTGAGCAAGTTGGGGGGTGTTTGGCATGCACCAGTTTGTTATTATTTGAGAAATTAAAATGGCACCAAAGAGGCACCGCAGCGAGTCATTTTAAGCTCAAACCCCGATACCATTTGACAACATTCGGTTTGTAAGCGTCGACGAGGGCTATTTTCATGACGTTCTAGTGGCCAACACTCAATTTGATAGCTCAGGAAGGAAAAATTTCTTGGCTCCGCTCTTGCACACCAAGAATCTAATCTAAAGAATTAAGAATCATATAAAAAAAGATTTTGTTCTACACTTTCAATCTTTGTCTCTCTCTTTGCCTTGTTTCATTTTCACTATTTCATGACTCTCAAGTCATTTATTTTAAAAAAAAAGTATTCTATCTTCACTAATTTCAGCGAAAAATGTTCTGTATGACGATCGACTTAAAACCGATAACACACTATAAATGTTAATGATCTTTAACTTGTCTTTTTTATCTATTCAGTTGTATGCTGACTAATCATGATATATAGCTTTGCTATAGCCCTAACTTATTTAATAAGTGGTTATGAAAATCCAAAATCTAAAGGACCAAGTCCCTAGTTCAATAGTGATCGATACTCCCTCCATCCAGAAATTTACATTTTTGGGATTTACCGCACAACTCCTTATGGTAGTAAAAGGAGTATATGGGCGTCCTCCACTAAATTCGATCATTCCAAACCAAACTAAATTACATCAAGTGATTATTATGTACCATATATATATATATATATATATATATATATATATATATATATATATATATATATATATATATATATATATATAATCCATATATAACAATCGGGGATTATTCCAGCAATCTCCATCATATGTAATTGGTTGTGCCAAGTTGATATATATCAACTTCAAAATTTAGGAAACCAAGTAAGAAATTGATAATTAAAGGAGTACTCAACTCCATAAAAGGACTAGACGGGCCCATACTTTAGGCTCAATGAAGTTTACTTAATTGCTTGAAAAATTGAAAAGCAAACTGCAAAGCAATACCTTAACATATATGGGTTGGAATCAAAATGTCCCAATGGGCCAAATGAACCTTTCACTCGACCCAATCACAGCCCGACTTTGATAAATTATACATTTAGGTGGTGTTTGATAAAATTGAGTAATTAAGATCTGAATGGTTATGACATCCTAATAAATTAGATCATCTGAATGAAATTGCATCTGAATTTATAAAGCTGTTTGGTAATTGAAATTGTTAAAACATCTTAATTACAATATTTTACAATTTTAACCTTGTAAATGAAAACAAAGACTTTTGCATTCAATGTATAATTTTAACTATATGCAAAATTCTACAAGTGTCAGAACTCCATCTCCATCTGTACTACTAAATTCTATCACCACTACCACCACTCTACTACTACCTGCAAATTCCAATGATCTAATTTCGATTTTCCTTTACAAATCGGAGGGCTTTAAATTTGGCATCAATCAATCATACAAATATCTCATCTCATGAACCTCATGGATTACAGCATATACGTTGTCAATATCTCATCTCATGAACTTCATGGATTACAGCAAAAGACTTTGTTTTCTCTTCTATTTCTCTTTCCTCCATTTCTCCCACCCTGCATTCAAATTGGGTGTTTTTCTTGTATTTGATTTTTAGGAATCTTCCGAGGCATTAGTTTGGTAATCTGCAGAGTAAAATATTTTCGGCGTACTTTTTGGTGGTGAATGTTTGTTGTGCAGTATCGGTGGCTTGTTTTGGGTATACACATCCGTGGAAGTCAAAGATCTCTTCTTAGGAAGTACCAAATTGGGTTTCGGTAGCATTGAAGAAGCGGTAGAAAGCGGTTTTTTGACTCATTCGTCATTCTTGCGATTTCCGACACAAAGTATCCATAGCTATGATGTATTCATCACTCCTCTATCCTACTAAAAATTAATGACCAAATAAACAACAACGAAGGAGTATAGCGAAATGGCGGAGAAAAGCGGTGGATTGAAGTGCAAAGAACACGAGAGATCGATAAGGTTAAAAGAGGATATTTTTGTCTAAAAATAATATAAATTCGCTCAGACATTCCTCTTAATACTATAGAATTATTTTTGTGTCTAAGCCATTAAGAGCCATTAAGAAGTAAAAAAATTTTGTCAAACAAAATTTGTCTCTGACCGAATCAGAGGCAAATTCATTCAGAGCCCTTAAGAGGTAATCAAACACTGCCTAGTCAACATATGATTTGAGAGAGTGCCAACTGTCTTGTATTCTGCTAGGTGGCAGCTTTTCTCCTAACATTTTCATGCAGTGTCATTGTGACGCCCCCAAAATAGGTCCATTCCATCCAACCCATTTTGAGTCGCCAAATACATGGTACAGAAATAACTACAACTTTATTATTACAACATATAAAGCTGTGAGTTTAAATACGAGATATTGCCATCTGACAATATCCACACGCAAATAAATTCCCATCATAATTATTAATACATTATTTTACAAAAATGGCGAGGACTACTAAACAACTCTCTAACCTTCATTCCATACCCGACTAAGACTTCATTACATTCTCGCCTCCCCGAGAAGAAAAATGGAACAACAAGGAAAAGGGTGAGCTCAACTAGCCCGGTAAAGAACATTATGACTAATATAATATACAACAAATTATCGTTAGTCTTCAACGAGGGAAAAATCTAATAGAATACAATAGACAATGACGGTTTTAAATCAACAACTGCGGTGAAACAACAATTCATTAGAAGAGTTAAGTAGAGAATGCAAACTACTATCTTCTATATATGAATTTAAAAGTTCATCGTCGATATTTTATCCTCGTAACATCAATCGATATATATCTGGAATCAAATATTTATCTTTGCACTACTGGCCAAAGATATTCATCGATTAAGTCGTATTCATTTAAACACTGTTCATCTTTACACTACAGGGCCAAAGATATTAATCGATCGGTCATGTTCATCTCAACACTGTTTCATCTTTTGCACTCTGGGCTAAAGATATTCATCAAGAAATCATTCATCTTTGCACTACTGGGCCAAAGATATTGATAATATCATCATTTAGGGTGAGGATGATGAAAAATATTTTAAAGAAAAGCGAATCCGGTGAAACAAAGGAACAAATATTAAGGATTAAAGTATTTTAAACAATCCAAGTTCAAAAATACTTCATAAGTAATCAGTGGAGTAAAATTCAAAATGATCAAAACATGGATACAATCAAAGCTAGTATCCATAGTAGATATTTTGGACAAAAAGAAGAAATTTCATTTTTGGTGAATAAAGTGTCGTATTCGTGAATAGTGTCAGTATCACGTGAATAAGTGCCATATCGTGAATAAGTAACTCAGACACCAAAAGATAGAAATTTCACAAAAAACATCTTCACACGCTTCGTGAATAGTACTAGTGAATAAGTAACTCGTGAATAGTAATTCATGAATAGTAACCCCGACATGAAAAAGTTCCAAATTTGATAAAAGGTTCCAACCAATATTTCGGCATAATGATATTGAAGAAATAATATCATTTGAGAAGAAAATAACATCCCTTACCTCGAAAGGCGATTTCTAAGTTGAAACAGGATATAAGGCTATGACTTGAACTTTGCACCAGTATAACAATACTCAAAGTATACTCAAAATACTCACAAGAATACGCTCGATAATATAGAGAGAAAACTTGAGATTCGGTGTGATTTTCAATTCTAACCCAAGCACCCTATTTATAGGAAAATGCTTAGAACACTGAAAGTAGAAAATTTAATAAATTAATATTATAATTTTTCCACAACTTCATACGCACACTAACAATCTGAATTCAGCCTCCTAATCACATGTTAAATGAGTTTCAAAAATGAAAAAAACGTTTTTGTAATTAAAAATATTTTAAACTTCCAAAAATCAATTATTTCGGAACTTCAATAATTCATAATAAATAGCCATTTTATCAGAAAATTCAAATCTTGCGACTTTTTATAGGAAATTCAATTCTCTACAACTTTGCAGAAGGAAGTTTTTCCAAATTCCAAACAGAAATTAACCGAAATCCATAAACGAGCGATTTTACAGGCTATAATCAAATTTCGGTCAATAATTGTGTCCACCAATACACAAAATATATGTTAAACATTTAATGCCACAAAAATACTATTCCTCCTCATATACTCATATATCTCACATTCATTATAAAAATATCACCGTTAATATATTATTAAAATAATATATTTAAATGAATTATTTTATCAGAAAAAGATAAAATATTAATTTTCAACAATTGTCACATTAAAAATTTTCTCCATCTATATCCACATAAAATCAATATTTTCCTCATCATATGAATCAATAATTAATTATTCACAAATAATATTACAGAATCACAATATTGACAACCGAGGCGGTTCGAGGAAAGAAAGGGGCTTTCAATAAGAATTTCTCCCTTCTTGGTAGCTTGATTAGGTGACCAAACCTCTCTCCTTAGGCAGAACTTTCTAGACATTGCCAATAATGTTATCTAATAATATTATTCAGATAATATGAATTATTGCTTCGATAATGAAAAATCTTGTGTAATGACAATTATTGAAACAACAAGACAATATAAAATATCAACGCAACAATTATTAAATCAATAAAATAAAATCTTTGAATAAGTAATTATCGTAACCATTATTGAGTAGTGCCTTCTTACGTAAGAATCAATAATTGGTGCAATACCGTATCTTCTTGTCTGACAACGCGTAGACATCGTGTTTTAAACGGGTATTCCAACAAGATTAACAGTAATAACCACGCCGTTATTTATAAACAACTTATATTTGTCGCTTTTCTTCATCCAATCGCTTTCCATTATGGGGCCCACACAACAATTAAGGCTGCGTCGTCACGAATATTCCAAAAGCGATCTGAATATTCCACGACCAAACGAATATTTCCCGACAACAATGAATATTTTATAACCACTTGCTTATTTGAAATATTTGTGCATTTTAACCATAACTAACCACATTAATCAAATCAACCCTTACTATTTCAAAATAATAAATAGAAGAAAATAAATTTCATTTATTAATAATTTGGGATCTTACCGTCATCACAGCATTACCATGCAAATCAAACACGAAACTTTGACCATAAATAACCTTATGCATTATCTTTTCTGGGGAAAAGAGAGTGACTATAAATACCCTTTCATATTCTTCTTCCTGTTAGGCACAACTTAAATTTGAGAAGATCGATCAAGCATGGCAAATAAAGCTAGTAGCCCCGTTAGCTTCTTTGCAATCTTTCTAATTTTCTTCCTTGTTGCTAACACAGGTGAGCCGGTGACTACTTCATTAATTTGTGTTTTAATTTCATTGTAAATTAAGGGTTCCTTTGTTTTTTTTTAAAAACTTTTGGAGCTAAATCGCATAGAATTAATATTTTTACGATTGAAGTATATATATATATATATATATATATATATATATATATATATATATATATATATATTATGATTAATTGTTTCACAATATATAAGACATAATTTATTAGTTATGATCGTATCAGCACTATTGAAACACGTTTTTGGATGAGTATTAAGTATAGTAATAAGATTGGTTACTCCATGGGGAGTGATCATAATGTATGTTAGACCCTTGAAATTAATTAACCTTAAAATAAAAATATTTACAAATGATCGATCTCATGATTTTGAATATTTTTGCTATATATATATATATATATATATATATATATATATATATATATATATATATATATACACTACATAATCAACTATTCTGAATTTGCTTAATTAGAATAATTGTTGGTGTATTAATTTTGCAGAAACAATTATAGGTGTTGAGGGAAAACTATGTGAAAAAGCAAGCTTGACATGGTCCGGGAAGTGCGGAAACACACAGAACTGTGATAAGCAGTGCCAGAACTGGGAATCTGCAAAACATGGAGCATGTCACAAACGAGGCAATTGGAAATGCTTTTGTTACTTTGATTGTTGAACCAATACCTGGGAAGGGAATATATTAAGAATCTTAAACCATGCACGCATGAAAATGCTAGCGCATGATCATTATGGCTGGAAGTTGTTTCATGTATCTGTTTTGATCCATCGTACGTACGTTTCAATGTTTTATGAATAAATTAAGTGTTTCTATGTTTCTTATCATGCAGTAGTAGTAGTACTTTTATTGAAGTACGTACTTTAGGCCAATATAATTAATGTTTGTGAGTCTTATGAATAGATAGGAAAGAGAAAGTTCTTTCAAAACTTTTATCTTCCCTTGTAATTCTCAAAACTAAGCTCACTCATAAGCTTTTAATGATCCTTTTTTGTTTATTCAGTTGTATGCTGACTAATCATATATACTTGCTAATTTAGACAAGAACTGAAACTCACACACTCAACCTTAGCATGTCAAGGCTCGAGCCCTCAATCTCATAGTTACCCTGGGTTGAGTAATACCACTAACGCCAAAAGCCTTTGGTATCATGATATATAGCATTGCTATAGTCCTAACTTAATTATTTATTAAGTGGGTTTAATTTGAAAATCCAAAATCTAAGGGACCAAGTTCTTTGTTCAGTAGTGATACTCCCTCCATTCAGAAATTTACATTTTTGGGATTTTCCACACAACTCCTTGTGGTAGTAAAAGGAGTATATGGGCGTCCTCCACTAAATTCGATCATTCCAAACCAAACTAAAATATATCAAGTGATTATTATGTACCACATATATATATATATATATATATATATATATATATATATGGTTAGATTTTGTGTCGAAGGCATAGAGAGGAAGATAAAGAAGAAGAAAAAAGGGAACCATTTTTATGATAATTGAATTAAGGGGCAGGAGATGAGTGAATATATTTTCTCTATTTAATTCTTTGCTCACCAAACTCCCAATCATAAATAATTAAATATTATGAAACAAAGCAATTTGCTAACTTTACCTACAAAACTTCAAAATATACCCATATTCTGATTATAAATTAGCTAGTATCCCATGTCATATGCAATACTTTAGGCCCAGATAAGTTTATCTGTTTATGTAGCCTTAACTTAACTATGATAGCTTTATGAAGGAAATTTTTTATTAATATTGAAATAAGACTATTAATTCAACAGACTTAATCAATTAAAGCCTTTAATAACGAAAATTGTTGTAAAAAGAGAAATTATTTGATTGATACAAATTGAGAACTGAGACAAACGTACTCGTGTAAAAGTATAATTTTAATATTTAGAAATATCAGTTTCCTACAAATTTCCTTTCTACAAACATTCAAACCCAATACATGAACCACTACTGTACTTGATATGCAATTACTCAACTAACACCTTGTCCTAAATAATTGAAAAGTATCCCACCTGCTACTCTAACGTATATAAATTAATTTAAAGCTATCCCATGTGCGTTATTTGAAGAAATTACACCCATATCCTTCATCTACAACTTTTACTATTGCTATTAACTACTCCCTCGTATTGTCGTTTTAGAAGGAAAAAAAATTATTCTACAAAATTTATCGTTTACAACTTTCAAAGAGAATAAATTATTTATTTTTCTATATTACCCCTACCTTCTTTCATTGTCCCAAAAAATTCTTTCTCTTATATTAATAGTTTTCAACTTCCTATAAAGGGTAGTGATGAAATTTTAAATAAAATTTCCTTGATAAATGATACTTTCTTAATCCATGTGTCAAAATTTTAAACGACAATCTTATAAGAATGAAAGTAGCAGTGACCAAATAACGACCAGCAGTTGAATCAAAAAACTTAGTTCACAAATAAATTCTATCTAATCAAATGATTGATGTATAATTAAACGTACAAAAATTCTTTATTAGATATGAGTGTATTTAAATTTTATTTATTTGTATTTTAATTCACAATAATAAATAAAAATATAAATAAATAAATTTTAAATACCCTTAAATTCAATTTTTATATCCACTTAAAAAATTACTAACTCGTAAAGTAAAGAATTGTTATTTCTGCAAGCATTCAAACCTAATTCATGAACCACTACTGCATGTACTTGATATGCAATTGGTCCACTAATTAAAGCCTTATCCTAAATGACGGAAAAGTATCCCACATACCATTCCAGCATATTTAAAGCTATCCCATGTGCGTTATTCGAGGAAATTACACCCATATCCTTCACTACAACAGTAGTCTTCTACAACTTTACTGTTGCTATTAACCAGCGACCAGCAGTAGATTTAAAAAACTTTGTCCACAAACAAATCCCATCTAATCAAATGATTGATGTATAATTAAACGTAGAAAATTTATATTTTCACAAATAAAATTTATATTTTCATAAAATTTCTCTCATAAGTATCGGAACTGTGTATTAGTCACATAAAAATTAAATACGTAAAATATATAATCGTAGGTCCAATTTTTATTTTTACTCCCTTTTTATACTATTTTGTGCATAATTTTTATGTATAGTTTGTGTTAATCTGAAACCACATCTTGTATAAAAAAGTTAATCTATTATGTTTATGGTCCATTAGATCATATATTTCTTACATCTTTGTTCTTATATTTCGATGTGAGACTTTAGTATCACGCTATCTCTTGTTTGATCCACCGAGAGTCTCTCCCAAGCCCATCAAGTCTTCATATCTAACAAGCATGAATCTGAAACCAGTTATTAGGAAGATATGAATGGGGTGGAGATGTTCACCTTTTTAGGTGGATGATAGGGTTTTATTAATCAATCTTTGTTTATTTGATCTTTCTCTCTGATCTGTACGTAGAAATATGCCATCGGTGATAAATGGCATCACTTCCCTGATTTGGCTGGACTTTTTCTTTTTTTTTAAAAGGAGATGATGGGTGTGAATCTGGCGAGTCTAAGGAGATGGTTGGTCAATTGGGTTGCCGATTGGAACTTGTTGTGCGACGAAATAGCTTCGTCCATACTGCAGAGAAAGTTTTAAGTCGATGCATTACTAAAAAAGCAAGAATACGTGACGGAATATGGAATTAACAAGTCATTTTGCGGCCTTTAAAGTAGCCGCCGGCTGCTACAAAATTTCAACAATGGAGGCGGGACTCTGATTATATGATAAATTAATTAGTCAGCAAAGTGCTTTCATTTTGCAGCTGGCCGGATATACTATATTATATAGGGCCCGTGCCAACTATATACTCCATTCTTGTATTGTGTCACGCGTCTTCACATCTAAATTAAACATGCAAATCAAACCTAGTAGCCAAGAATCTTTTACTATAAATTCCCCACAAAATGAATGAATGGTTTAGTTCAATATATTCAAGAAGATTAAACATGGCAATAAAATTTAGCCCAACTACCTTCATTACAATCTCTCTAATTTTTTTCCTCATTGCTAACACAGGTGACTACTTATCTTTAATTTGCAATTTTTTTACAATATATAAAGTAAAAGTTTATATATAAATGATCGTACCTACCAGTGCTAATTTTGTATTTTTTTTAAAGATTAATTTTTAGTGCATGCATTCATAATCAACAATATTAATTAGTATTAAATACATGTACGTGTTTGACTGTCTTAAACTAACTTTTGGTATATTTATTAATTAATTGTGCAGAAACAAATATAGGTGTTGAGGGAAAATTATGTGAAAAACTAAGCGTGACATGGTCCGGGAGGTGCGGAGACTCAGGCCACTGTGAACAGCAGTGCCAGAACGCGGAATCTGCAAAACGTGGAGCATGTCGCGATCGGAGATGCTTCTGTTACTTTGATTGCTGATGATCTAATTAACGTACGGCGCCAAGAAATAAATTTCTTCTTATCGTGCTAAATAAATAAATAAAATGAAATGCTTCTTATGGTGCTAAGTAGCAATTTCATGGGTCACTATAACTAGGCAGGCATATGATAACTAAAGTTGTCATGAAAGTGTCTTATATATATATATATATATATATATATATATATATATATATATATATATATATATATATATATATATATATATATGTGTGTCTGTACTTTTCGATCAATTTATGTCTTATGAAAAAATTAAGTGTTTCTTTGATTAATCTATAAATTTTCTTTGAAAATACTTCAATATAATTATGGCGTGTAATACTTCTGAAAAATTAATCTATATTGACGCTTATGATTATCATCATATATAACTTGTTGTGCTTGTCAGTTTGATGGGATGGGATGGGATGGAATGGAATGTGAAGGGTAAGAATAAGAGGGGAATGGATTATAATTTTTTTTTCGTTATATTTGTGTGTTTTAAAAAATAAGAAAAATGATGAGAATTTTAATTATATTTTTTATTGTTTCTGAGTTTTGAATGAGGGAATGGAGGACATATTATTTTTATTTTTAAAATATACTATATATTGTTATATTACCCTTACACATGAGCGGATCATTCAGAAATTTTTCCAAACAAAGGCGTATTTTAACTAAATTTTTTGTTAAAATTAAATTAAAAAAAACATATACTAATCAGTATATTAACTAATCATAATAATATTAACAAATCATTGGTTGATCATGAGGGCCCTTAAGTAAATATTCTTGACCAATATTTTCTCTATGTTAGCATCATATTTCATTATAGATGGTCTTAATTCTTGATCCGCGACAAGTTTCTCTTCTAAATTAAATTCAACTTGAAATTGAGAATTGATATTTTAAGATTCTTCTAAAATACATGCTTCAATATATATCATGCATGAACGGTGAAACAAATAAATACCCCACAAAATGGTTTAATTCAATATATATTTATTTCAATATGCATGTCATTGTTATTCAAAAGCATGTGTCATGCTGCATGTAAGACTTTACTACCTCAACAATTTCCCCCTCAACACGTAATCACATCACGTAATAAAAAAATAATTAAATACACCGCTATATCACCAGGCTGATGGCGGAGTATTTATACTAACCGGATCCTTATCTTTGCATGACGTGAGATGAGAGTGGAAGTTCTATATGTAATACTCCCCCCAATCCTCCCACCATCAATGACCAGTTTTGATTTATTTTATTTTTTGGGTCGAATTAATTATTTTTAAATTTTTTGTATCTAAAATATAGGTGAAGGGATTGACACTAACAAACTACATATGATTTATTATCAATTTCAATTTTTATAATTTTAAAAAATATTTATATGTGCTTAATTATTAATTTTAAAAATAATCAATTTGATCAAAATAATTAAAACTGAACAGTTATTTTGAAACGTATGGAGTACTCCATTGTACTAGAAATTATGTTACACACTCTTCATTTTATCCTTTATTTTATTTTGAATTATTTGTGTTCAACACTCCACATTTGAACAGAAATATAAATATTAAATATTTTATTTTAGTGTAAAAATATGACAAAATTAAAAAAATATTTAAATAACACTATACAAAATTGCGTATTTAACCAAACAATCCATCCAACTCTGCATAACATAGACTAGAAAAAAGGCCCACCACTTCTGTCACTCCAAAATCATTAACGAGAAACATGCAATTTCCGTGGATGTACTATTGAGAAATAAAAATTGTTGGTGAACATAAAAATTAGATATATAAATTAAATATAAATATATTTAAATTTTATTTAGTTTTATTTTGATATTTATTAAAAGATAAAAATATAAATAAATAAAATTTAAATACATTAATTTTTAATTTTATATCTAATTTTGATGTCCAGTAAAAAAAGGTAAGTGAGAAATCACAATCACTTCCTCACTAAAAATCAAAAAAATTCCCCTTTCTTTCCCATCCCAAAAGATTGTCAAGAATAGCAAGTTATTTGAAAACTGAAATTATGGCGGTCCACACATGTGACTTGCAAGGCTAGATATGACTACCCACTAGTGGGTCCTACATATGCAAATCGTGATGGTTTTCACATATTTGAATTTTTTGTCATTTGATTATTTTATTAAGTAAAATTGAACATAAAAATTAAATATAAATATATTTAAATTTTATTTATTTATATTTTAATTTTTATATTAAAAATTAAAAATATAAATAAATAAAATTTTAATATATTTTAATCTAATTTTTATATCCATCTAAAAAAAACTCAATAGAAAATCATAATCACTTCTCTACTAAAAAACCCAAAAATTTCCGCTTCCTTCCCCTTCCCCTTCCCCATAGATTGTCAAGAAAAGCAAGTTATTTGAAAAATGAAATTATGGGGGTCCACACACGTGGCTTGCAAGGCTAGATATGACTACCCACTAGTGGGTCCTAACTCCTGCATATGGAAATTGTGATGGTTTTTACGGGATTCGGTCAGTGTGAAATTTATTTTTAAGTAAATTTGTCAATTAATTAATAAAATATTGATACATATAGAACATCGTTTGTATGTCAATATTTTATTAATTAATTGACCAACTTACCCAAAAATAAATTTTATGTTAACCACTTCCGTTTTCACGTATTTGAATTTTTGTCATTTGATTCTTTTATCAAGTCATGCAAATTGTGATGGTTTTCACATAAATGAATTTTAGTGTTGTAATAAATAAAATATGTCGAGTAAGTAAGAAAATTATTAGTTTTGTCAAAAAATTGAAGTAAGTTAACGTCTATTTAATTTCATTATTTTAATTAAATTAAAATATTAGTTGAATAAATTAAAATTTTAATAAAAAAATAAATAAAAGATGTCAAATACAGTAGAGAAATAATTAGTTTTACCAAACTTCAATAATGGAAGCATTTCTATGATTATTTGTACGTATATGAGAGAGAAATTAGGCAGCAAAAAGATTTCTAGACCAACATTATATGATCACAAACATAAATGCTTTCTATCATGCATGGAACAAGTCATTTTGCGGACACTGCTACAAAATTTCAACAATGGAGGCGTGACTCTGACTGTATGATATATATATATATATATATATATATATATATATATATATATATATATATATATATATATATATTATCTCACTATCATTTAATAATTAAAATTTGTTTGAAATTTCATCACTACTCTTTTATGGGAAGTTAAAAATTATTAAGGGAGAGAATTTCTTGAAAAAATGAGAGAAGGTACGTAGGACTAGGGGTGATAAAAGAAAGTAAATAATTTATTCTCTTCGATAGTTATAAACGACAAATAAATTGAAATAAATTATTTTTTATAAAACGATAATCTTTTAAGAACGGAGGGAGTATTATATAGGGTAGTGGCAACTATTCTCGTATTTGTCACGTCCTAAGAATATTGTCCGTCACGTGTAAATTAAAAATATAAATCAAACACGGACTTAGCCAAGAATCATTTACTATAAATTCCCCACAAAATGAATGAATGGTTTAGTTCAATTCAAGAAGATTAAACATGGCAATAAAATTTAGCCCAACTACCTTCATTACAGTCTCTCTAATTTTTTTCCTCCTTGCTAACACAGGTGACTACTTATCTTTAATTTCGACCTATATTTATATATATATATATATATATATATATATATATATATATATATATATATATGCATGCATGTTGGTGCAATATTCCATCAGCACTATTCTGATCAATATTCATAATCATGCGAGGAATTTTTATTTTTATTTTGGTTAGTTTGCAATTTTTTCACAATATATAAAGTAAAACTTAATATATAAATGATCGTACGTATCAGTGTTAATTTTGTATTTTTTTAAGATTAATGTTTAGTGTATGCATGCATACTAGTGTGTTTGAATTTCTTAAATTAACTTTTGGTATATTAATTAATTAATTGTGCAGGTGTTGAGGGAAAACTGTGTGAAAAAGCAAGCTTGACATGGTCCGGGAAGTGCGGAAACACACAGCACTGTGATAAGCAGTGCCAGAGCTGGGAAGGTGCAAAACATGGAGCATGTCACAAACGAGGCAGTTGGAAATGCTTCTGTTACTTTGATTGTTGATGATTCAATTAACGGCGCGCGCCAAGAAATAAATATATATCGATCAGAATCTTAAATCAAATCATGCATATGCATGCATGCATGAAATTAATTAGCCTAAATAAATAAATAAAATGAAATGCTTCTTATCGTGCTAAGTAGCAATTTCATGGGTATCTATGGCTAGGCATATGATAGCTAAAGTTGTCATGAAAGTGTCTTTCATATATATATACATATACGTGTATATATATGTGTGTGTCTGTACGTTTCGATCAATTTATGTCTTATGAAAAAAATTAAGTGTTTCTTTGTTTCTATAAATTTTCTTTGAAAGTATTTTAATATAATTATGGTTCTGAAAAATTAATCTATATTGAATCTTATTCTTATATATGGTTTATCATCATATATAACATGATGTACTTGTGAGTTTGCAAGGATAGGATGTGATGGAATTGAAAGGAAAAATATAAGAGAGGAAAGAATGGCATGAGAAGATATTATAGTTTTCTTTTGTTATGTTTAATTTGTGATGATATTTTTAATTATATGTTCCATTGATTGTGAGTTTAGAATGAGAGAAGGGGAGACAAAGTATTTTTTTTAAACTATGCTATTATTATTTTACCTTTATATATAAATATAATAAATGATATATACTCTATTTGTTTCATATTAATTAATTATCGTTGAATTTTTAAAATCAATTTAAGATATTTTTAAAATTAAAATTTATATATTTTTTCAAAAAATTTAATCAATACAATGATAAATATTAACGTAATTAAAATATCCATTTTGTTTTTCATTATTAACTGGAATTATTTACTTTGAATACCATTTATAAAAGAAAAGTAGAATTCATAAATGTGATTTCAATTTATAATGTTTGCACTAAGTTGCGAGGTGAGAAAACGAGTACACTTTTTTGGGTCTCAACTTTTAGTATCTAATAATGTAATATTATTATATTAATGGAATATTTTTCATCAATTTTAAATTATCAATATAAAAATTTATATTCAACCTCAAGTTTACAACCACAACTTTAAAATTATTTAATTTATATTAATAATAAGAAATTATAATTATTTCACTACTAAAAAAATGGTCATTTGTGATGGCCTAAATCCATCACAAAAATAGAAAAATCATCACGAAAGGTATACGTGATGGCTTTAAAAGATCATGATGGCCGCCTCTTGTATCGCCCATCATGAAAAGTTTTACGTGATGGTTTTGGCAATCACGTAAACGCTTAGTGTTTTTGTGATGATTAATACAATCACATTAACATATAATCTATTGTGATTGTCAAAGTCATCACAAAAAAAACAAGACTTTAGGGATCAAATGTAAGAACGTGAATCTCTATTTACGTATAATTTATTTCACTATATTAATTGTATCAAATGATACTTGTAGGATTCGAACCCTCTCCCATTTGCAAACTAAATAACGAGTATTACCACTACACCAAAGTCCAGATCATGATTATAATTTTAAAACAAAATATAAAAGGAAACATATGTGAGTTGACTTACTAAACAAAATTACTTTGAAATAAGATTTGGTGATTGCAATGGCAGTCACAAATACTCTATAATGATGGTAAAATTAATCATCACTAAGAGCCATCATATATTGTATTGTTTTGTGACGGCTTGAAAATTCCATCACAAAATACCTTCTTTTTATAATTGCAAATAAAAGTCGTCACAAAAATCTAACTTTTTAATGATTGTCACGACCGTCATAAAATATTGTTTTAATTATTTCTTATATTAAAATATTAGTGATAGCTTAAATGCAATCACGAAAAGGGTATATCTATAAGTGATGACTTAGTGCGTCACAAAAAGAAAATTTATTTTGCGTAAAAAAATTAGTGTGATTGACATGGCCATCACAATTATAATACATTGATGGCAAAATTAGTCATCACAAAGAGCCATCATATATACTATTATTTTGTGATTGCTTAAAAAGTCCATCACAAATTACTATCTTTTGTGATGGTTTTTAAAAACTGTCATAAAATTCTGTCACATATTCTTGTTTTTCTAGTAGTGTTTCTTTATAATTTGCTTCGAGATTTGGCGTGGCTTGAATATATTGATGCATGACTCGAGATTCCACTGTTTCTCTTTTTTTCTATGGGGGTAAAACGACAAATGGTCGAAATTTGGCCCAAAGCGAAAATTTGGTTTATCGTCGGAGTTAAGTCATTAATGGTCGGCTAAAACGGCCCAAATTTTGATAGGCTGAAGAAGTGAACCCCAAAGCCCGTTTTTTGACGAACGGGTCGAGCAAGCCCCCGGGCCTAGATTGATTTATGACCAATTTTTGACACATTTCTGGGTTTAGTTCAAACCACTACAACATAAAGGCTTATCAGTGACCACAACGGTCATGAGATGGGTATCAATGACCATAATCGATTGATGATATTAATTGAGTGGTAATCTGGTATTTGGATGGACACGGTGACCGATGTATAATGATCGCTTTATTAGCGACCGCTTTTCGGCCGTAGTGTACATCGCTATTACGACTTATCTTTGAGTCGGTTATCGTATGACGTGGCACGCGTGGCGTGACCGTAATAAGAACCGTGATCGGATTCCACAGACTCCAACAAGGTAATGCGGTCTTTGATACAGAGTTAGCGACCGCATGCGGTCGCTGATGTGTTGTTTTTTTTAAAAAAAATTTGCCTGTTTTCTTGATTTCCCAAAAATAACATGCATGTTGTACCTGCTTTCAATCCCAACACAGCAGTATATACAAGCATCCATATTAACATCCATCCATGATATAACTACTATATAATAAACATTGATCATCCATGAATAAATATTCATCCAACACAATACAATCGATATCGTAAACATCCATATAAACCAATACAATTGTCCAAAGAATGAATCTAAAAGAGTACAAGGCTTTAAAATCTAAAAAAATCGATCTAAAGCTCTTCGCTTGGATCATCCAAATTATGATCCCGTAATTAACAAAGTAATAAAACATATATGTTATTATGTGTGTTGATCTTTTCTTCGACGTCTTGGGAAAGCTAAACAATAGACAATATATATACCGGTCGTCATTCTCGCCGCTGCTGTCATTGTGACGCCCCAAAATAGGTATACAACACCCATTACGAGTCGCCAAAATACATGGTATGAAAGCAAACTACAACTTTGATAATACGGATGTAGGTGTAGAATACGACAATACAACTGTGAGTTTAAATACAAATATTGTCTTCAGACAATATACACACCCAAATAAGTCCTCATTAATTATTCATACACTATTTTCTGTAAATAGTGAGGGACAATTAAAACATTTTCCTAGAACCATCACTCCATACCCCGACTCGATCCTCTTTATGTTCTCACCTCCCGAGAAGAAAAATGGAACAAAAAGGAAAAGGGTGAGCTCAACTAGCCCATAAAGAATATTATGACTAAGATAATATACAACAAATTATCGTTAGTCTTCAACGAGGAAAAATCTAATAGAATACAATAGACAACAAGTTTTAGATCAACAAATGCAAATAAAACAACAATCCATTAGAAGAGTCACGTAGAGAATGAATTCTCTTGTCTTCCAAGATTTAAAAGTCCATCATCAATATTTCATCCACAGAATAACAATCAATATACATCTTTAATCATCTTTGCACTACTGAGCCAAAGATATTCATTTCATATCACCAGTTGGTCATGTTCATCTCAACACTGTTCATCTTTGCACTCACGGGCCAAAGAGATTCATCGATTTAATCATTCATCTTTTGCACTACGTGCCAAAGATATTCATCAAATATCACCATTAAGGATGAGGATGATGAAAAACATTTTAAGAACGAATCTAGTGATATAGAAGGACAAATATTAGGGATTCGTACAACGGTTTATCCAAGATCAATAATACTTCATAATAAACGATTTTGAAGCGAGAACTCAAAAATAACGATCAAAACATGGATCCAATCAAAGATAAGAAAGAAATAGACATCTTGGACAAAAAGAAAAATTTTCATTTTTCGATTGAATAGTGTCGTATTTGTGAATAGTGTTAATATTATCGTGAATAAAGGTCGTATCGTGAATAAGAACTCCCCAACACAAAAGATAAAAATTTTACAAAAAACATCTTCACGCTCGTGAATAAGAACTCATGAATAAGAACTCATGAATAGTAAGAATCGTGAATAAGAACTCATGAATAAGTAACCCAGATACATGAAAAAGTTCCAAATTTGATAAAAAGTTCAACAAAGATTTTGGCATAATGATATTGAAGAAAATAATATCATTTATGAAAAGAAATAACATCCTTACCTCAAAATAACCGTATTTACTTAATTGAATTTCGGTATAGTCTTTGTGAAACTTCATGGCCGATAAAGAACACTCAAAGTATACTCACAAGAATAAATCGATAATATAGAGATAAAGAGAAAACTTAGTTTCGGTGTGATTTTCAATTCTAACTTAGCCCTCTATTTATAGGAAAATGTTAACGCAAAAAGAGACTAAATTAATAAAATATATTATTATTTATTCCAAATTCCTATCCACATGTTTTGAAAACTCTATCATGCCTTCTTTGGTTAAAAAACATCACCACCCATGTGCCAACAACCACAAAAACGTTTTTCTTATATAAAATAATTAAAACTTCCAAAATTAATTATTTGAACTCGGAACTTCAATAATTCATGATAAATAGCCCTTTTATCGAAGAAAATTAGAATCTCGCGCCTTTCTATAGGAAATTCAATTCTCTACAACTTTGCGAGAAGGAAGTTTTCCAAATTCCAAATGAAATTATCCGAAATCCATAAATGGCGATTTTACGATACTATAATCAATTTTGGTTAAGAATTGTGTCCCGCAAACACACAAAACATATGTTAAACATTTAATGCCACAAAATACTCTACCTCCTCATATACTCATATATCCCACATTCATATAAAAATATCATAGTTAATATATTATTAAAATAATATATTTAAATGAATTATTTTATCAGAAAAAGATAAAATATTAATTTTCAACAATTGTCACATTAAAAATTTTCTCCATCTATATCCACATAAAATCAATATCATATAAATCAATAATTAATTATTCACAAATAATATTATAGAATCACATTACTAACAACGAGTAGGTTCCAGGAAGAGGGGATTTCAATAAGGATTTTTTTTTCTTCTGGGTAGCAATTAGGTGACCAAACCTCTCCTTAGACAGAACTTTCTAGACATTGCCAATAATGTTATCTGATAATATTATTCAAATAATAT
Source organism: Panax ginseng (assembly GCA_020205605.1). Taxonomy (NCBI): domain Eukaryota; kingdom Viridiplantae; phylum Streptophyta; class Magnoliopsida; order Apiales; family Araliaceae; genus Panax; species Panax ginseng. Next base: position 101,608,284 of record CM035141.1, on the reverse strand, counting down.
GAATTATTGATTTGATAATGGAAAATACTGTGTAATGACAATTATTGAAACAACAGTGATACCAAATATCAACGCAGCAATTATTGAATCAATATAATATTGAGCGGTAACTTCTCTGTAACAATTATTGAGTAGTGCGCCTTCACGTAAGGATCAATAATTCAACAATCTTTATGCAATACAGGTAATCTTCTTGTATGCGACCACGCATATTTATCGTATTTTAACCACCAGGTAACCCAACAGTGTTAACAGTAACAATTTACGCCGTTATTTATAAAACTCAATCTTTGTCGTTTTCTTTCATCCAACCGCTTTTTTTTTTAGTTATGGGGCCCACTAATGGCTGCGTAAATGTCAGCACGGAGATTCCCAAACAAAAAAGAATATTTCACGACCAAACGAATATTCCCAAATAATAATGAATATTTTATAACCACTTGCTTATTTTGTAAACTTTGCATATTTCACCCATAACCAAAGAATTATATCAAATTAACCCTTATTAATTTAGAATAATGAATAAAGGAAAATTCAATTTTATTTATAATAAGTTGGGGTCTTACAACCTCCCCTCCTTATGAAATTTCGTCCTCGAAATTGAATCTCGCGACTATTTATAGGAAATTCAATTCTCTACAACTTTACAGAAGAAAGTTTTTCCAAATTCCAAACAGAAATTGACTGAAATCCACAAACGGGCAATTTTACAGGCTATAATCAAATTTCGATCAATAATTGTGTCCACCAACACACAAAATATGTATTAAACATTTAATGCCACAAAAATACTCTTCCTTCTCATATACTCATATATCCCACATTCATTATAAAAATATCACCGTTAATATATTATTAAAATAATATATTTAAATAAATTATTTTATCAGAAAAAGATAAAATATTAATTTTCAACAATTGTCACTTTAAAAATTTTCTCCATCTATATCCACATAAAATCAATATTTTCCTCATCATATAAATCAATTATTAATTATTCACAAATAATATTACAGAATCATGATCTTTTGCAACCGGTAGTTTCAAGGAAGAGAGGGCTTTCCAATAAGGATCTCTCTTCTTGGCCGCGCAATTAGGTGACTAAACCTCTCCTTAGATGTAACTTTCTAGACATTGCCAATAATGTTATCAATAATATTATTCGGATAATATGAATTATTACTCCGATAATGAAAAATTGTGTAATGACAATTTATTGAAACAACGATAATATAAAAATATCAATACGACAATTATTGAATCAATAAAATAAAATCTTGAATAGTAATTCATCGTAACAATTATTGAGTAAGGCTCTTCTACGTAAGAATCAATAATTGGTGCAATCACACCGTATCTTCTTGTTCAACAACGCGTATTAGTGTGTTTTAACCACCGGGTATTCCAACATTATTAACGGTAACAACTACGCCGTTATTTATAAACAACTTATATTTGTCATTTTCTTCATCCAATTGCTTTCCGTTATGGGGTCCAATAAAAGGCGTCAAATGCGAATATTCCTCGACGATCACGAATATTCCACGACCAAACGAATATTCCCCGATAATAATGAATATTTTATAACCACTTGCTTATTTGTGATTCTGTAATATTATTTATGAATAATTAATTATTGATTTATATGATGAGAAAAATATTGATTTTATGTGGATATAGATGGAGAAAATTTTTAAAGTGACAATTGTTGAAATGAATGTCGGATATATGAGTATATGAGGAGCAAGAGTATTTTTGTGGCATTAAATATTTAACACATATTTTGTGTGTTGGTGGACACAATTATTGATCGAAATTTGATTATAACCTGTAAAATATTAATTTTCAACAATTGTCACTTTAAAAAATTTCAACAATTGTCACTTTAAAAATTTTCTCCATCTATATCCACATAAAATCAATATTTTCCTCATCATATAAATCAATAATTAATTATTCACAAATAATATTACAGATTCACAAATAAGCAAGTGGTTATAAAATATTCATTATTATCGGGGAATATTCGTTTGGTCGTGAAATATTAAGACGATTGGCAGTTGATCTTTTGTGGGCCCCATAATGAGAAAACAATTGGATGAAGAAAATGACAAATATAAGTTGTTTATAAATAACAAATAGTTATTACAGATTAATAATGTTGGAATACCCGTTGGTTAAAAAACACTAATAATATCTGGCGTTGTTGAGCAAGAAGAGCACTGCAGTATTGCACCAATTATTGATTCTTACGTAAAAGGCACTACTCAATAATTATTCTGATAATTACTATTCAATATTTTATTTTATTGATTCAATAATTGTTGCGATTGATATTTTATATTATTGTTGTTTCAATAAATTATCATTACACAGTATTTTCCATTATCGGAGCAATAATTCATATTATCTGAATAATATTATTGGATAACATTATTGGCAATGTTTAGAAAGTTCTGTCTAAGGAAAGGTTTGGTCACCTAATTGCGCGCCAGTAAGGAGAGATCCTTATTGGAAAGCTCCTCTTCTCTGAGGAGAACTACCGATTGCCCGAGATTGTGATTCGTAATATTATTTGTGAATAATTAATTATTGATTTATATGATGAGAAAAATATTGATTTTATGTGGATATAGATGGAGAAAATTTTTAAAATGACAATTGTTGAAAATTAATATTTTATCTTTTCTCGATAAAATAATTCATTTAAATATATTATTTTAATAATATATTAATTGATATTTTTATAATGAATGTGGAATATATGAGTATATGAGGAGGAAGAGTATTTTTATGGCATTAAATGTTTAACACATATTTTGTGTGTTGGTGGACACAATTATTGACCGAAATTTGATTATAGCCTGTAAAATCGCCCGTTTGTGGATTTCGGTCAATTTCTATTTGGAATTTGGAAAAATTTTCTTACGAAGAAGTTGTAGAGAATTGAATTTCTTATAAAAATTCGTGAGATTCAATTTTTCGATAAAAGGGCTATTTATTATGAATTATTGAAGTTCAAGCTCAAATAATTAATTTTGGAAGTTTAAAATATTTAAAATAGGAAAACGTTTTTGGAATGTTTAGGTGGCCTCATTTAACATGTGTAGGAGCTGAATTCAGTTTGGCAAGTAATGCGTATGAGGTTTTGGAAAATATATATTAATATTATATTAAATTTTCTACTTTGGTGTTTACAAGCATTTTCCTATAAATAGGGTGCTTGGGTTAGAATTGAAAATCACACCAAAAATCGAAGTTTTCTCTCTATATTATCGGCGTATTCTTGTGAGTATTTTGAGTATACTTTGAGTATTGCTATACGGTGCAAGTTCAAGTCATAGCCTATATCCGATGTTTCAACTAGAAATCTGGTCTTTCGAGGTAAGGGATGTTATTTTATTCGAAAATGATATTATTTCTTCAATATCATTATCTTAGAAATATTGGTTGGAAATTTTATCAAATTTGGAATTTTTTCATGTTTGGGGTTCTTATTCACGAGTTATTATTCACAAGTTACTATTCATTTAGTACTATTCACGTAAGCGTGAAGATGTTTTTTGTGAAATTTCTATCTTTTGGTGTCGAGAATTCTTATTCACGATACTAAGACTATTCACGATACTGAGACTATTCACGAATACTAAGACTATTCATAGAAAAATGAAATTTCTTCTTTTTGTCCAAAATATCTATTATGGATACTAGCTTTGATTGTATCCATGTTTTGATCATTCTTGAATTTTACTCCACGCTAATTACTTATGAAGTATTTTTGAACTTGGATTGTTTAAAATACGAATCCTTAATATTTGTTCTTTTGTTTCACTGGATTCGTTTCTTTTAAAATATTTTTCATCATCCTCAGTCCTAAATGATGATATTACTGAATATCTTTGGCCTGTAGTGCAGAGATGAATGATTTCTTGATGAATATTGTGACGCCCCCAAAATAGGTATACAACACCCATTCTGAGTCGCCAAAATACATGGTATAGAAAGCAAACTACAACTTTGACAATACAGATGTCGTGTAGAATACGACAATACAATTGTGAGTTTGAATACAAATATTGTCTTCAGATAATATACACACCCAAATAAGTCCTCATTAATTATTCATACACTATTTTACTGAAATAGTGAGGACAACTAAAACATCTTCCTAGAACCATCACTCCATACCCGACTCGATCTCGCTATGTTCTCACCTCACGAGAAGAAAAATGGAACAAAAAAGGAAAAGGGTGAGCTCAACTAGCCCCCAAGAAGAATATTATGACTAAGATAATATACAACAAATTATCATTAGTCTTCAACAGGAAAAATCTAATAGAATACAATAGACAACAAGTTTTAGATCAACAAATGCAAATAAAATAAAGAATCCATTAGAAGAGTCACGTAGAGAATGAATTCTACCGTCTTCTAAGATTTAAAAGTCCAACATCAATATTTCATCCACAGTAACAACAATCAATATACATCTTTAATCATTTGCACCACTAAAGCCAAAGATATTCATTTGTATCACCAGGTTGGTCATGTTCATCTCAACACTGCTCATCTTTGCACTACGGGCCAAAGAGATTCATCGATTTAATCATTCATCTTTGCACTCTGGAGGCCAAAGATATTCATCGATTAATAGTTCATCTTTGCACTACTGGGCCAAAGATATTCATTTATATCACCATTTAGGACTCGAGGATGATGAAAAATATTTTAAAAAAAACGAATCCAAATTGAAACAAAATGACAAGGATTAAGGATTAAGGATTCGTACTTTGTTTTACCCATGTCCAAAAATACTTCGAAAATAATCATATTGGTGTAAAATTCAAGAATGATCAAAACATGGATACAATCAAAGCTAGTATCCCGAATAGATATTTTGGACAAAAAGAAAATTTTTATTTTTCTATTGAATAGTGTCGTGATTCGTGAATAAAGGTCGTATACGTGAATAGTGACGTATACGTGAATAGTAACCCGACACAACAAGTTCCAAATTTGATAAAAAAGTTCACCAATACTTCGGCATAATGATATTGAAGAAAAATATCATTTAAGAAGAAAATAATACTCTTACCTCAAAATAACCGTACTTACGATTTGAATTTCGGTATAAGGTTGTGAAACCCCATAGATAAAGAACACTCAAAGTATACTCACAAGAATACGCTTCGATAATTTAGAGAGAAAGAGAAAACTTAGTTTCGGTGTGATTTTCAATTCTAACTTAGCCCTCTATTTATAGGAAAATCTTTAGAAGCATAAAAGGAGACTAAATAATAAAATATTATTATTCTTATTCTTACTTCTACGCAACAAGCTAGCCACCAATTTCGAAAATTTTTCAATGACCCATGTGCATTCAACACCTACCAAAAAGTGGGTCCCACCCATTAATTTAATAAAAATATTTTATCTTCCGAAACTTCAATAATTAAGTAGAAAATAGCTCGGTTATCAGAAAAATTCAAAATTCGAGACTTTTCATGGGAAATATCATTCTCTACAACTTTGCAGAAGAAAGTTTTTCCAAATTCCAAACAGAAATTGACCGAAATCCATAAGCAGACGATTTTACGATACTATAATCAATTTTCTAATAAGAATTGTGTCCACCGACACCCAAAACACGTGTTAAACATTTAATGCCATAAAAATACTCTTCCTCCTCATATACTCATATATCCCACATTCATTATAAAAATATCATCGTTAATATATTATTAAAATAATATATTTAAATGAATTATTTTATCGTAAAAAGATAAAATATTAATTTTCAACAATTGTCACATTAAAAATTTCTCCATCTATATCCACATAAAATAAATATTTTCTTTATCATAATAATCAATAATTAAAATTCAAAAATAATATTCTGTAATCACAAGATCGTAACCGGTAGTTCTCAGAAAGAGGGCTTTCCAATAAGGATTTCTCCTTCTTGGTAGCCTTGATTAGGTGACCAAACCTCTCCTTAGGCGTAACTTTCTAGACATTGCCAATAATGTTATCGATAATATTATTCAAATAATATGAATTATTGATTTGATAATGGAAAATATTGTGTAATGACAATTATTGAAACAACAAAGAATACAAAATATCAACACAAAGAATTATTGAATCAATAAAATATAATATTGAGCAAGAATTCTTGTAACAATTATTGAGTAGTGCCTTCTTACGTAAGGATCAATAATTCAATAATCTGCAATACAATCACAGGTGTCTTCTTGTGCAACCACGCCAGACATCGTATTTTAACCACCAGTGTAACCCAACAATGTTAAGCGGTAACAATTTACGTCGTTATTTATAAAACTCAATCTTTGTCGTTTTCCTTCATCCAACCGCTTTTCCGTTATGGGGCCCACTAATGATATGCTAGGCTTGTCATCGACGGAGATTCCCGACAAAAAGAATATTCCACGACCAAACGAATATTCCCCGACAATAATGAATATTTTATAACCACTTGCTTATTTTGTAAACTTTGCACATTTCACCCATAACCAAAGAATTATATCAAATTAACCCTTATTAATTTAGAATAATGAATAAAGGAAAATTCAATTTTATTTATAATAAGTTGGGGTCTTACAAATATCTTTGGCCCGTAGTGCAAAGATGAACAGGTGTTGAGATGAACATGACCGACTGATTAATATCTTTGGCCCGTAGTGCAAAGATGAACAAGTGTTTAGATGAACATGACCAACTGATGAATATCTTTGGCCTGTAGTGCAAAGATGAATATTTGATTCGAGTATATATATTGATTGATGTTACAAGGATAAAATATCGACGATGAACTTTTAAATTCATATATAGAAGATAGTAGTTTGCATTCTCTACTTAACTCTTCTAATGAATTATTATTTCCGCTGCGAAGATTGATTTAAAACTGGTTGTCTATTGTATTCTATTAGATTTTTCCTTGTTGGAGACTAACGATAATTTGTTGTATATTATCTTAGTCATAATATTCTTTACTGGGCTAGTTGAGCTCACCCTTTTCCTTTTTGTTCCATTTTTCTTCTCGTGAGGCGAGAATGCGGTAGTCTTAGTGGGGGTATGGAATGAAGGTTCTAGAGAGAGTTGTTTAGTAGTCCTCACCATTTTTGTAAAATAATGTATCAATAATTATGATGGGGATTTATTTGCGTGTGGATATTGTCTAGATGGCAATATCTGTATTTAAACTCACAATCTATATGTTGTAATAATAAAGTTGTAGTTATTTTTGTACCATGTATTTGGCGACTCAGAATGGGTTGGATGGAATGGACCTATTTTGGTGGCGTCACAACTACTAAATAACTCTCTCTAGAACCTTCAATCCATACCCAGGCTGCGTCTCGCTTATATTATCGCCTCCCGAGAAGAAAAATGGAACAAAAAGGAAAAGGTGAGCTCAACTAGCCCAAGAAAATATTATGACTAAGATAATATATAAAAATTATCGTTAGTCTTCAACAGGAAAAATCTAATAAAATACAATAGACAACAAGTTTTAAATCAATATTCGCATTGAAATAATAATTCATTAGAAGAGTTAAGTAGAGAATGCAAACTACTATCTTCTATGTATGAATTTAAAAGTTCATCGTCTATCTTTTATCCCCGTAACATCAATCAATATATATCCGAATCAAATATTCATCTTTGCACTTGTGCCAAAGATATTCATCGATTGGTCATGTTCATCTAAACACTGCTCATCTTTGCACTACGGCCAAATATATTCATCGAAATCATTCATCTTTGCACTACTGTGCCAAAGATATTCAATAATATCATCATTTAAGATCGAGGATAATGAAAATATTTTTAAAGAAACGAATCCAAATTGAAACAAAATGACAAGGATTAAGGATTAAGGATTCGTACTTTGTTTTATCCATGTCCAAAAATACCTCAAAAATAATCATAGTGGTGTAAAATTTAAGAATGATCAAAACATGGATACAATCAAAGCTAGTATCCACAATAGATATTTTAGACAAAAAGGAAAAATTTTCATTTTTCAATGAATAAGTCGTAGTGATTCGTGAATAAAGGTCAGATATACGTGAATAAGGCAGTATCACGTGAATAGTAACTCTGACACCAAAAGTTCCAAATTTGATAAAAACTTCATATCAATATTTCAGCATAATGATATTGAAGAAATAATATCATTACAAAAAAAATAATATCCCTTACCTTGAAAGATCAAGTCTCTTAATTAAAACACAGGATATATCTTTATGACTTGAACTTGCAGTATCAGATAGCAATACTCAAAATATACTCACAAGAATACGCTCGATAATATAGAGAGAGAAAACTTCAATTTCTGGTGTGATTTTCAATTCTAACCTAAGCACCCTATTTATAGGAAAATGCTTAGAACACCAAAGCAGAAAATTTAATATAATATTAATATATATATCAAAATTTCCTACGCACCTCTTGACCATCTGATTTCAGCCACCAAGCACATGTTAATGATGTCCCCAAACATTCAAAAAACGTTTTTCTAATTTAAAATAATTTAAACTTCCAAAAATCAATTATTTCGGAGCTTCGAAACTTCAATAATTCACAATAAATAGCCCTTTTGTCAGAAAATTCAAATCTCGCGTGTTTTTATAGGAAATTCAATTCTCTACAACTTTTCAGAAGAAAGTTTTCCAAATTCCTAACAAAAATTGACCGACTTCCACAAAGCAGGCGATTTTACTGTTTATAATCAAATTTTAGTCAAGAAATGGGGTCCATGAAACATGTTTAACATGTTTTAAATATTTATTGCAACAAAAATACTCTTTCTCCTCGTATACTCATATATCCCACATTCATTGTAAAAATATCATCATTATTATATTATTAAAATATAATAATATATTTAAATGAATTATTTTATCATAAAAAGATAAATTTTCAATTTTCAACAATTGTCACATTAAAATTTTTTCAATCTATATCCACATAAAATCAATATTTTCCTTATCATATAAATCAATAATTAATTATTCACGAATAATATTACAGAATTACAATCTTCGTGAACCGTGCGATTCTTGGGAAAGAGGGAGCTTTCAATAAGAATTTCTCACTTCTTGGTGCCTATGATTCGGTGACCAAACCTCTCCTTAGAGAACTTTCTAGACATTGCCAATAATGTTATCTAATAATATTATTCGGATAATATGAATTATTGCTTCGATAATGAAAATCACCGTGTAATGACAATTATCAAACAATGACAATATAAAATATCAACGCAGAAATTATTAAATCACTAAAATCTTCGAACAATAATTATTGTAACCATTATTGAGTAGTGTCTTCTTCACGTAAGAATCAATAATTGGTGCAATACTGGCCATCTTCTTGTCAACAACGCGTGTACATCGTGTTTTAACCACGGGTATTCCAACGAGTAAAAGCGGTAATAACTACGCCGTTATTTTTAAACAACTTATTCTTGTCGTTTTCTTTCTCCAATCGCTTTCAGTTATGGGGCCCACACGCATTTGCTCGGCCGTAAATAATAATATTCCCGAAAAGATTTAATATTCCACGACCAAACGAATATTCCCAAACAATAATGAATATTTTATAACCACTGCTTATTTTGAAAACTTTGCACATTTCACCCATAACCAAAAGAATTATATCAAATTAACCCTTATTAATTTAGAATAATGAATAAAGGAAAATTCAATTTTATTTATAATAAGTTGGGGTCTTACAACCTCCCCTCCTTATGAAATTTCGTCCCTCGAAATTGACGACGACGCACTGGTATATCAAAAAGGTGAGGTACCTCACTTTCATTTCCGATTCAACTCCCATGTCATTTCCTCAATTGCATGGTTTCTCCACAAAACCTTAACTTGTGGTATAACCTTCGTGCGTAAGACATGCTTTCTTTCCTAGCCAAAATCTCAACAGTATCTTCTCGTATGTTAAATCTTCAAATATCTAAATGCGGTTCTAACGCAATAATGTGGTTCGGGTCTTTCACATATTTACTGAAGCATAGATATGTGGAATACATTGTGAACACGAGACATACTTGGAGGTAACGCGAGTCTATAGGCTACGTTTCCTATTTGTCAAGAATCTCAAATGGACCAACAAACCTTGGATTGAGCTTTCCTCTTTCCCAAATCTTGTAACTCCTTTCCATGGAGCAATACGTAACAATACATGATCTCCAATATTAAACTCCACGTCCTTTCTATGAAGATCAAGATAACTCTTTTGTCGATCTTGTGAAGTTTGAATACATTGTCGAATCATTTGGATCTTTTACGAAGTCATGCGTACTAATTACGGTCCCAACAATGTTGCTTCTCCCACCTCGCCCCAAAGATAACTGGAAGCGACATTTTAAATCCATACAACGCCTCGAATGGAGCCATGCCTATACTTGTTTGATAAGCTGTTGTTATAAGAGAATTCCACCAGGTGGTAGGTACTTATCCCAACTTCCTTTGAAATCTAGGACACGAGTCTTAATAGATCTTCAAGGGTTTGAATAGTCCTCTCTCGATTGTCCGTCCGTTTGAGGATGGTATCTTTGAATCAGAATCGTAAATCCGTGCCCATAGCTTTCTCGCAAGCTAACCCAAAATCTTGAAGTGAATCTCGGGTCACGATCCAAAACTATGGATCTTGGCATGCCATGCAATCGTCTAATCTCATTCACGTCACATACGAGCAAGACGTTCGAGGGATAAGTCTCGGCGATCGGTAAGAAATGGGCGGAACTTGGTTAATCTATCAACAATAACCCAAATTGCATCTATGCCTTGAGAAACTTTGGGAAGACTCGTAACAAAATCCATAGTAATGTGTTCTCATTTCCATTCCGGAATCTCAAGTGGTTGCAATGGACCTTTTGGCACTTGATGCTCGCCTTTACACGCGTTAATGAGTTAAACATCTTGAGATAAACTCGCAATCTCTCTCTTCATATTGTTCCACCAAAATGTATGTCGAATATCATGATACATTTGGTACTCCCGAGATGGATTGCAACGGGGTGTTGTGTGCCTCCATCATGATTTTATGCTTCAAATCGAGTCGTTCGGAACTTAAAGTCTAGAATTGACTCAAGTATTCCTTCCTCATCAATTCTCGCTTCGGAACAAAGACCTTCTTGCACTTTCTTCTTCATTTGTATCGGCTTTGGTCCGTAGCTCGAAAGCGAACTTTAACTTTATCGATTAAAGTCGGTTCTACTCGTATATTCGCCATCATCATGTGGGACCCTGGAGTCTTTAATTCTATCTTCATCCTTTGTAAGTCGTATAAAATGGGCCTTTGCGTTGACAATATTGCACTTTCAGACTTGCTGTATGATCTTCTACTCAATGCGTCAGCTACTACGTTCGCTTTTCCAGGATGATATTGAATAGTGTGATCGTAATCTTTCAATAGCTCAAGCCAACGTCGTTTCTGCATATTGAGTTCTTTTTGGGTGAAGAAATATTTGAGGCTTTTATGGTCCGTATAAATCTCCACTTTCTCTCCATACAAGTAGTGTCTCCATATCTTCAACGCGAATACGACTGCTGCCAACTCTAGATCATGAGTAGGATAATTCCTCTCATATTCTTTGAGTTGTCGTGAGGCATAGGCTATGACTTTCCCATGTTGCATGAGAACACATCCTAACCCCTTGCCGGAGGCATCATTCAGAGATAACAAATCCATCTGAACCAGATGGTATTGTCAGAACAGGTGCCGAAATGAGTCTCCTCTTGAGCTCTTGGAAGCTCTTCTCACATTCCTCGCTCCATAAGAATTTTGCATCCTTCCGAGTCAGCTGAGTTAACGGAGTAGCGATTCGAGAAAATCCTTCCATAAATCTCCGATAATAACCAGCTAAGCCCAGAAAGCTGCGTACTTCAGTCACCGACTTCGGTTGCTCCCAACTTTGTATTGCTTCAATCTTCGCCGGGTCAACAGATACTCCTTGTTTTGACACCACGTGCCCAAGGAATGCTACTTCCTCAAGCCAGAACTCGCATTTCTTCAGCTTGGCATAAAGCTTGTGTTCACGAAGTCTTTGTAGTACCAAACTTCAAATGGTGCTCCACGATCTTCACGGCTTTTGGAATAGATGAGGATGTCATCAATAAAGACAACAACGAACCCGATCCAAATATTCTTGAATACACGGTTCATCATATCCATGAAAGCGGCGGGAGCATTAGTCAATCCAAAAGACATGACCAAGAATTCATAATGCCGTGATCGAGTCCTCGAATGTCGTCTTTGGAATATCCTCGCTTTTAATCTTGGTGATGATATCCGAAGCGAAGATCGATCTTTGAAAAGAATTGCGCTCTTTGTGGCGGTCGAACAGGTCATCAATGCGAGGTAAGCGGATACTATTCTTGATGGTGACATGGTTCAATTCTCATTAGTCAATACAAAGTCGCATACTCCCATCTTTCTTCTTTACGAATAAAGCAGGAGCACCCCAAGAGACGCGTCTTGGGACGAATGAAACCGATGTCTAATAATTCACGAAGTTGGACTTTTAACTCACGAAGTTCAATAGAGCCATTTGATATGGGGTTTTAGAAATGGGTTTTGTATGCGGTTCAAGGTCAATAAAGAATTCAACATCACGTTCGGGGTAAACCGGGAAGCTCTTCAGGAAATACATCGTGGAATTCTACAACCACGTAAATATTATTCAAATCGACTTGTCTTTATTCAAATCCATAACATGGGCTAAGAAAGCTTGACATCCGTTTTCAATAAAGCGAATAGCTTTGTGGCTTGATATGCGATGGTCGATTTTAGTGGTTTAGTGGTTTGAATTCGTATGACGAGTTAGTTAGGAATATGAAAACTAACAACCTTACGTAAAACAATCAATTTTGGCATGATGAGTGGTTAACCAATCATTTCCTAAAATCACATCAAAAGTAAGTATCTTTAAAGAGATAAGATCAACAGAAATGTGATAGTGCTAACTTGGATCATCCAAGATTTATAAAGCGTAGATGTATGAAGGTTTCACCCAACGGAGTTTCAACAGATAAATCAAAATCTAATTTCTCCGAGTCAAGTTTAAACGTTGAGCACAAGCGGGGAGAGATAAAGAATGGGTAGAATCCCAGATCTAGAAGGTATAAACTTCGCAAGAATTCAAGATTAGCTTACCCGTGATCACCTCGTTTGGGTTCCTCACGTTTTGTCCAATCCACGACAAACGCTTCTTCCAGAACCGCCGATTTCGACTTATGGGGATGTACTTGGAATCACCACTCTCTTTGAACTTGGTTTTTGCGATAAGACAATCTCGGCGATGTGGCCTTCCTTTCCACAGTTGTAACATACCTTGGATTGTTGTAGACAGCCAATGATATGTCCCTCCTTCCCGCATTTGTAACATCTAGCTGGCGGTCGTTCTCCTCCCTAGCATTTGTTGTTGGTCTTTGGTGCCGCCGTTGATATCTTCCGTCATTGTTGAATCTTTCTTTCGAAATTTCCACTTGAGTCACCTCTCCTATTATCATGTCCACGATTACCACGAAAGTGGTTACCGCTTTGTCCGTATTCTTTCCTCCTCATTGGTTATCATCGTTCGATGGCTACTACGATTGTGGTCCTCGGGTTGAGTATACTCACTATCTCATTTCTAATAATCGAGCCTTGTTGACAACATCGAATGAGAGAAAATTTATGAGAGATAAGGTATCGACGAATCTCGAGTTTAGACCTCTCGTAAACATACGCGTCATTCGTTCCTCATTCTCCACCAAATGAGGTGCAAAAACTGGATAATTCTGCGAACCTTGCCTCGTCTTTGAGACACCGTCATGTTATTACATTCGAGTCTAATAAACTCTACCTCCTTCATATGACCGAATACTTTTACGGAAAGTACTTGTCATTGAACGATTCTCAAATCTTTCCCAAGACATGTTAAGTGCATCTGGTCGGAGTGTACGCCTTCACGATTCCCACGATGAATCGCTTCACCACGAAACATAAAGGTGGCGAATGGAACCTTCATTCTCCGTGCACCCCAAGACATCGAATATCTTGGTAATTTGTTTGACCCACGTTTACGCCTTGATCGGATCAGCTTTCCATGGAAATCGGTGGTCCCAACTCCTTAAAGCGCTTGGTTGTGATGCATCGTGCATTGCCATCATTTCCACCCGTATTTTGTACACGAAGTCTCCTTATATCGATTTTGCATGAACCGCAAAAAGCTTCTAAACATCTAAATCGTTCATCATTTGCTCAATATGGCGTTGTTCACGGGAGGAACATTGCCACTGTTGTACGTTCTCCTCATTGGTGAAGCACTGCAAGGCGTCTCCACGGCCTCATAAACTCCATTGTTAATGTTCTCGTGACCATTCTTCAATCGCCATAAAAACAAGGGTTAATTAAACAAATTAACATATCACATAATATCCTATATTATGACCGACCAACAAATAAGCTTAGGTAGGACACACTAGCGAAGGATTTACTCGTCTCTCCCTCCTAGTTCTATTCCTCGATCTCCGCTTGGGAGATCATATCCTAAGCTCGATATTAAATTGTGGCGCCCCCAAAATAGGTATACAACACCCATTCGAGTCGCCAAAATACATGGTATAGAAAGCAAACTATAACTTTGACAATACGGATGTCGTGTAGAATACGACAATACAATCTGTGAGTTTGAATACAAATATTGTCTTCAGACAATATACACACCCAAATAAGTCCTCATTAATTATTCATACACTATTTTACGAAAATAGTGAGGATGATTAAAACATCTTCCTAGAACCATCACTCCATACCCCGACTCGATCCTCGCTATGTTCTCACCTCCCGAGAAGAAAAATGGAACAAAAAGGAAAAGGGTGAGCTCAACTAGCCCGATAAAGAATATTATGACTAAGATAATATACAACAAATTATCGTTAGTCTTCAACAGGAAAAATCTAATAGAATACAATAGATAACAAGTTTTAGATCAACAAATGCAATGTGAAGCAAAGAATCCATTAGAAGAGTCACGTAGAGAAAGAATTCTACCGTCTTCTAAGGTTTAAAAGTACATCATCAATAGTTTATCCTCGTAATAACAATCAATATACATCTTTAATCTTCTTTTTGCACTACTGTGCCAAAGATATTCATTTGTATCACCGGTTGGTCATGTTCATCTCAACACTGCTCATCTTCAGACTATGAGCCAAAGATATTCATCGATTAATAGTTCATCTCAGACATGTGCCAAAGATATTCATCGATTAATAGTTCATCTTTGCACTACAGCCAAAGATATTCATTTATATCACCATTTAGGACTGAAGATGATGAAAAAATATTTTTAAAGAAACGAATCCATTGAAACAAAATGACAAGGATTAAGGATTAAGGATTCGTACTTTGTTTTTACCCATGTCCAAAAATACTTGAAAATAATCATATTGGTGTAAAATTCAAGAATGATCAAAACATGGATACAATCAAAGCTAGTATCCGAATAGATATTTTGGACAAAAAGAAAAATTTATATTTTTCGATTGAATAGTCAAATGATTCGTGAATAGTGTCGATATCGTGAATAGTCTTGATATCACGTGAATAAGAACTCCAGACACAACAAGTTCCAAATTTGATAAAAAGTTCACCAATACTTGGCATAATGATATTGAAGAAAAAATATCATTTAAGAAGAAAATAATACCCCTTACCTCAAAAAATAACCGTACTTTCGATTTGAATTTAGATATAGTCTTTGTAAACCCGCACAGATAAAGAACACTCAAAGTATACTCACAAGAATACGCTTCGATAATTTAGAGAGAAAAGAGAAAACTTAGTTTCGGTGTGATTTTCAATTCTAACTTAGCCTCTATTTATAGGAAAATGCTAGAGCGCCAAAGGAGACTAAATAATAAAATATTATTATTCTTATTCTTACTTCTACTTGCAACAAGTTTAGCCACCAATTTCTGAAAATTTTCAGCAGCCCATGTGCATTCAACACCTACCAAAAAGTGGGTCCCACCCATTAATTTAATAAAAATTATTTTATCTTCCGAAACTTCAATAATTCGTAGAAAATAGCTCGGTTATCAGAAAAATTCAAAATTCGAGACTTTTCATGGGAAATATCATTCTCTACAACTTTGCGTAAGAAAGTTTTTCCAAATTCCAAATGTAAATTGGTAAAGAAATCCATAAAGCAGACGATTTTACGATCTATAATCAATTTTAGGTCAAGAATTGTGTCCACCGACACAAAAAAACACGTGTTAAACATTTAATGCCATAAAATACTCTTCCTCCTCATATACTCATATATCCCACATTCATTATAAAATATCATCGTTAATATATTATTAAAATAATATATTTAAATGAATTATTTTATCGAAAAAGATAAAATATTAATTTTCAACAATTGTCACATTAAAAAATTTCTCCATCTATATCCACATAAAATAAATATTTTCTTTATCATAATAATCAATAATTAAAATTCAAAAATAATATTACAGAATCACAAGATCGACAAAACCAGTAGTTCTCAGAAAAGAGGGCTTTCAATAAGGATTTCTCTTACCTGGCAAGCAATTAGGTGACCAAACCTCTCTTAGACGTAACTTTCTAGACATTGCCAATAATGTTATCTCGATAATATTATTCAAATAATATGAATTATTGATTTGATAATGGAAAATATCTTGTGTAATAACAATTATCAAACAACAAAGAATACAAAATATCAACACAAAGAATTATTGAATCAATAAAATATAATATTGAACGAAGAATTACCGTAATAATTATTGAGTAGTGCCTCTTTACGTAAGGATCAATAATTCAATAATATTGTGCAATACCGTAGTGCCATCTTCAACTAACCGCCATTCATCGTATTTTAACCACGTGTAACCCAACAATGTTAATTCAGTAACAATTTACGTCGTTATTTATAAAACTCAATCTTTGTCGTTTTCCTTCATCCAACCGCTTTTCCAGTTATGGGCCCACCAATGACCGCGCTTGTCTGCACGGAGATTCCCGACAAAAAAGAATATTCCACGACCAAACGAATATTCCCAAATAATAATGAATATTTTATAACCACTTGCTTATTTTGTAAACTTTGCACATTTCACCCATAACCAAAGAATTATATCAAATTAACCCTTATTAATTTAGAATAATGAATAAAGGAAAATTCAATTTTATTTATAATAAGTTGGGGTCTTACAAATATCTTTGGCCCGTAGTGCAAAGATGAACAGGTGTTGAGATGAACATGACCGACTGATTAATATCTTTGGCCGTAGTAAAGATGAACAAGTGTTTAGATGAAACATGACCAAGTGATGAATATCTTTGGCTGTAGTGCAAAGATGAATATTTGATTCAGGATATATATTGATTGATGTTACTGAGGATAAAATATCGACGATGAACTTTTAAATTCATATATAGAAGATAGTAGTTTGCATTCTCTACTTAACTCTTCTAATGAATTATTATTTTCATTGCGAAGATTGATTTAAAAGCGGTTGTCTATTGTATTCTATTAGATTTTTCCTGTTGGAGACTAACGATAATTTGTTGTATATTATCTTAGTCATAATATTCTTTTGGGCTAGTTGAGCTCACCCTTTTCCTTTTTGTTCCATTTTTCTTCTCGGGGAGGCGAGAATGCAATGAAGTACTAGTCTGGGGTATGGAATGAAGGTTCTAGAGAGAGTTGTTTAGTAGTCCTCACCATTTTATAAAATAATGTATCAATAATTATGATGGGGATTTATTTTGCGTGTGGATATTGTACAGATGGCAATATCGTATTTAAACTCACAATTTATATGTTGTAATAATAAAGTTGTAGTTATTTATGTACCATGTATTTGGCGATTTCGAATGGGTTGGATGGAATGGACCTATTTTAGTGGCGCCACAACTACTAAACAACTCTCTAGAACCTTCAATCCATACCCCAACTGCATCGCATTTATATTATCGCCTCCCGAGAAGAAAAATGGAACAAAAAGGAAAAGGGTGAGCTCAACTAGCCCCAATAAAGAATATTATGACTAAGATAATATATAAAAATTATCGTTAGTCTTCAACAGGAAAAATCTAATAGAATACAATAGACAACAAGTTTTAAATCAATATTCGCAATGAAATAATAATTCATTAGAAGAGTTAAGTAGAGAATGCAAACTACTATCTTCTATGTATGAATTTAAAAGTTCATCGCTCTATCTTTTATCCCCGTAACATCAATCAATATATATCCGGAATCAAATATTCATCTTTGCACTACAGCCAAAGATATTCATCACCGGGTCATGTTCATCTAAACACTGCTCATCTTTGCACTCACGGGCCAAATATATTCATCGAAATCATTCATCTTTGCACTACTAAAGCCAAAGATATTCAATAATATCATCATTTAAGACCGAGGATAATGAAAAATATTTTTAAAGAAACGAATCCGGTGAAACAAAATGACAAGGATTAAGGATTAAGGATTAAGTACTTTGTTTTATCCATGTCCAAAATACCTCAAAAATAATCATAGTGGTGTAAAATTTAAGAATGATCAAAACATGGATACAATCAAAGCTAGTATCCACAATAGATATTTTAGATTTAAAAGGAAAAATTTTCATTTTTCAATGAATAGTCTTAGTATTCGTGAATAAGTGGTAGAGTATACGTGAATAGTGCAGTATCGTGAATAGTAACTCAGACACTAAAAGTTCCAAATTTGATAAAAACTTCATATCAATATTTCAAAGATAATGATATTGAAGAAATAATATCATTACAAAAAAATAATATCCCTTACCTCGAAAGATCAAGATTTAAATTTGAAACCCGGATATATGCTTTATGACTTGAACTTGCAATCAGATATAGCAATACTCAAAATATACTCACAAGAATACCGATAATATAGAGAGAAAACTTCAATTTCGGTGTGATTTTCAATTCTAACCTAAGCATCCTATTTATAGGAAAATGCTTAGAACACCAAAGCAAAAAATTTAATATAATATTAATATATATATCAAAATTTCCTACGCACCTCTTGACCATCTGATTTCAGCCACCAAGCACATGTTAATGATGTCCCCAAACATTCAAAAACATTTTCTAATTTAAAATAATTTAAACTTCCAAAAATCAATTATTTTGAACTTCAAACTTCAATAATTCACAATAAATAGCCCTTTTGTCAGAAAATTCAAATCTCGCGTGTTTTTATAGGAAATTCAATTCTCTACAACTTTTCAGAAGAAACGTTTTCCAAATTCCTAACAAAAATTGACCGACTTCCACAAACGGGCGATTTTACAAGCTATAATCAAATTTTAGTCAAGAAATGGGGTCCACCGACATGTTTAACATGTTTTAAACATTTATTGCAATAAAAATACTCTTTCTCCTCGTATACTCATATATCCCACATTCATTGTAAAAATATCATCATTATTATATTATTAAAATATAATAATATATTTAAATGAATTATTTTATCGAAAAAGATAAAATTTCAATTTTCAACAATTGTCACATTAAAAATTTTTCCATCTATATCCACATAAAATCAATATTTTCCTTATCATATAAATCAATAATTAATTATTCACTTAATAATATTACGTAATTCATAATAATCGATAAACTGCATACGCTTCTTAGGAAAGAGGGGCTTTTCAATAAGAATTTCTCCTTACTTGGCGCAGCAATTAGGTGACCAAACCTCTCCTTAGCATGTAACTTTCTAGACATTGCCAATAATGTTATCTAATAATATTATTCGGATAATATGAATTATTGCCGATAATGAAAAATACCGTGTAATGACAATTATTGAAACAACAGCAATATAAAATATCAACGCAGAAATTATTAAATCACTAAAATACTGAACAATAATTATTGTAACCATTATTGAGTAGTGTCTTCTTACGTAAGAATCAATAATTAGTGCAATACTGGTGCTCTTCTTGTGCAACAACGCAGTATTCGTGTTTTAACCAACCGGGTATTCCAACAAAGGTGTAAGCGGTAATAACTACGTAGTTATTTTTAAACAACTTATTCTTGTCGTTTTCTTTCTCCAATCGCTTTTCGTTATGGGCCCACATATTATGGTCGCTTACCAGTCGCATTTAATATTCCCGACAGTTCGAATATTCCACGACCAAACAAATATTCCCCAACAATAATGAATATTTTATAACCACTTGCTTATTTTGAAATATTTGCGTATTTTACCCATAACTATCCACATTAATCAAATCAACCCTTACTGTTTCAAAATAATAAATAGAGAAAATTAAATTTCATTAATAATAAGTTGGGGTCTTACACTAAGTGTGTCTAGTTACCTTCTCCATTGTAGACTAATAGATTTCTAACACTGTCTATTTTGGCTTAATTATTTCAATAGCTTACCTATCACGCTTATTCGAACATTTTTCAAACTTATACTTATAATACTTAAAAAATCGCTTGAGTCTCCCTACAATATAGATTTAGCCCATACGCATGACGATTTATGTATATATGGACATTTCTAAGCACCCAAGACACAAACCAAGAGAAATATACAAATTTCCAATACAATAAGACCAAAACAATAACGATTGAATGCAAATTAAAGCAGTAAAAAATTCAAATTTTAGCAACGATTGATACGCAACGTCAAATTTTCATTTTTTATATTAAACATTCTTTTTGTTCCTAGTAATTTGTAAGTAATTGTTGAGTCGTTGACATTTATAGTTATGCAGTTCTATAGTTTAGCATATTAAGTGACTCCCAATTTTATATGATAGCCTGAATTTATCTATATGGGAGATGTGAAGTCTGCTGAATTAATCTTTCAAGAAATTAAAAACCCAAATACTTTTGCATTTAATTGGATGATTTCAGGTTTGGCATTCAATGGATTCTATGAACAGGCAATTGGGTATTTTTCATTGTTTCAAGAATCAAGAAATGTTTCGAATAATTATACGTTTTCTTTTGTGTTGAAAGCTTGTGTTGGTTTGATGGATTTACCCAGTGACGGATGCCAGCTAGAGTGAAGAAGCTAGTTGTATAGAATTTGTGCCATTTTAGTACTATTGTTATTATTTCCACAAATTCTTTTTATAATATTACATATTAATATATTCAATTTAATATAATATTTGGGATGCATAAATTATCCAAATTATCCAACTTCACATAATCTCATATTAAAAACACATATTAACCCTAAAAAATAATTTAACCTAAAAATTTGAAGAATCTCATAAAACTCTTTGCAACAATTTAGGAATATTCCCAATTTCAATAAAAGTTATAAATTTCAAGAATCCCAAATTCAAGAATCCCAAAATCATACACAAATATATCGATTTGGAGACACGCATTCATTCAACTCATACACAAATTCAGAGTAGAAACACATTTCGATTTGGAGAAGAACTAATAAACATAACAAATAACCAAAAAAAGAAGAAGAACTTAAAACGTAGCTCTTACCTCTAAAATTAGTCCTTAATTTGGAGAAGAGAATGAACCAATCGACCTCCCTTTTTTCTTCGCCCCTTCTCCTCTTCTCCTCTTCTCCTCTCTCGTCAATGCCGCCATCTTTGTTTTCTTGAATTGAATCAATCGAACGCACTTGAGTTTGAATATGTTTAAGATCATCATGATCGCCATCCGCGATCGCACGCGATCCGCCGATTTTTAATGACGTGGACGTGTCGTCGATCGATGTGTGATCGCCGATATAGAAGTAATGAAAAAAACCGCCGCCGTGGTTTCACACCAAAATTTTAGGAGGGAAAATCATAGTGGTGAGATCGATCAATGATCGTCACGCGGTCATTGAACTTACCTAATGACTAGAATCCATGGGTGGTCGCAGATAAGCGGTCATTAAGATTATTATCTGCTGACAAGAATAATTTGATCGGCCGATATTATTGGTCGCAGACAGCTTTTTTCTTGTAGTGAAGCAGTCTTGGCCATCAGGACCAGGACAAAATGGGCCAGATTTTGGTGGACTAAAAAAATGAAGTCCAAAACCCACTTTTTGACGAACGGTCCCGCAGATTGGGGCCGATTTTGCCAAGTCTATATGGGGGCTTCTCTTGTTTACCAGTTTTTCATAAGGAAATTAGGGTTAGGGTTGGGGTACTGGGACGGGGTTGAGGAGCACCAAAAAGTAAAGAAAAGAGAAAATTTGTATTTTAAAAATTTTAGAGTTATAATAATTAGAAATAAAATTGTCATAATATTTATTGAATCCCATATCCAATACTTTACGCGCGGATAAGTAAGTTTGTGTAGCCTTCCTATGGTAGCCCAACTTGGTTCCATGAGGTCCCAACCCTTCACATCGTTTATATATGTCGATTTTTTCATTTTCAGTTAATGTGGATAAGTATTAGTGATAATTTTTTTGGAGAGATGTGTAATAAGTAAAACTCTCCTATAATTGTTATCAATCCCATATATTGATAAATTTTGTAATTGTAATGCAGTATAAATTTATGTTAACATGTTTAAATTATGTGTACAAGGCAGAGAGGGGGAAAAGGGGAACTATTTTTATGATGATTGAATTAAGTGCTAAGAAATCACTATATTTTCTCTATTTATTACTCTGATCAACAAACTCCCAAGTCCCAATCATAAATACTAGTAGTACTATATAATATTATGAAACAAAGCATACATGCAAACTTTTACCTACAAAACTTCAAGAATCGAGCCATTATTGAATCCCATATCCAATACTTTAGGCCCAGATAAGTAAGTTTGTGTAGCCTTCCTATGGTAGCCCAACTCTTCACAATATGCAAAACTAAAGGGATAAAAATTCTCTTGCACAATATATAAAATTAAATAATACTCTATCCGTCTCTATTTAAATAACGTTTTAGAGATAGATACCAAAATTAAGATAACAATTAGAAAACATTAAATATAGTACTCAATTATCTATAATACCCTTAAATCATTAATTTATTATAGCACAAGTGTTTAAAGTACCAAAAAAATAGGTAGAGTAATGAGGAGTAATTTTGGAAAAATTATCATTAATTCTCCTAGATTTAAATAAATGTCAATTAATTAGAAACAAATAAAAAAACTCTAAAACGTCATTTAAATAGGGACGAGGGAGTATCTCGCCAACCAAAATAAATAAATAGCATCACATCTTTTAGGTAATTACCTTTAATATATTTTTTTGAATTTATCATTCATTTCATAACTCATTCATGTATAAGAAAATTAGATTTGTGATATTGTTTTATGTTCAAATGTCATAATATTGGCCAATTATAATTTCGGGCATTATCTCCATAAATCTATGATTAAAATAGAAAAGAAAAATATATCTTGTAGAATTTGAGAATAAAAAGCTTATAGATTTTTGTAAGAACAACTATTCCTAAAGGTTGAGTCTTTTTTTTATATGAGAATTTAAGGGTATTGTGGATAATTAATATTATATTTAATACTACATAATTATTTTTTTAATTTTTGTGCATAACTCTAAAACGTCATATATTATGAGAGGTGCGGAGTAATATATTACTTATTACAAACAATTTTCTAAATGGAACATTGAATTAACGTACATTTATAACTTAATTAAATTAATTTAGCATTTACAAACAATAAAAATTAACAAAATAAAATAACTTGAACAAAACAACATTTAAACTAGACATCGATTAAATAAAAAAACATTTTTCGAAGAAAAAAAACATTTTAAAAAAAAAATACAAAACTATCAAATGATCAATTAAACTAAACAAAATAACAAATACACTAAAAATAATCAATTTGGCCAAATCCCTTCCCCATCCCTGCAAGTTAATCTCCGCCTCTCTCTCTCTCTCTCTCTCTCTCTCTCTCTCTACACTAATTCGCATGCATGGTCAAAACTTCAACGTACAGTACTGGAGGCATTACTATGATTATTTGTACTGCACGTACGTACGCATATGACAAATTAGGCATGCTTTGTATCATCGTGACTCATACTTATACAAGTCATTTTGCGGACTTTAAACTAGAAAATTTCAACATTCGAGGCATGACTCAGATTATATGACAAATTAGTCAGCTAGAGCCTATATATATATATATATATATATATATATATATATATATATATATATATATATATATATATATAGGATGCCACGTCGTACCTTCGATCTCTGCTAACATCTTTAATTCACGCAGTACTGTCGGTAAATTAATTCAAAGACGAAGCTAGTAGGCAAGAATCTTTTACTATAAATTAATTCCCCCCAATTACAAAAGATGAATGAATGGTTTAGTTCAATTCAAGAAGATTAAACATGGCAATAAAATTTAGCCCAACTACCTTCGTTACAATCTCTCTAATTTTTTTCCTCCTTGCCAACACAGGTGACTACTTATCTTTAATTCGTGCTTTCATTACAATCCTCTATATGCATGCATGCATGCATGCAAGTTGGTGCAATCCATCAGCACTATTAATTCTCATTTATAATCATGTGAGGAATTAATTGTTTTTGGTTAGTTTGCATTTTTTTCACAATATATAAAGTAAAAGTTTATATATAAATGATCGATCGTACGTATCGGTGTTAATACAATGCATGGAGTAATAAGATCATTTATTAGTCTTGAAGTTGAGAATTCGATCGGTTTGCATGAAGTTGTCCCAAAATTTAACATTTCTCAGGCTTATAGCAACGATCGAGCCGAATTGCTTATAGCACGATAATTGTATTTTTTTTTAAGATTAATTTTTATTGTATGCATGCATAATCAACAATATTAGTAAATACATGTGTGTTTGAATTTCTTAAATTAAATTTTGGTATATTAATTAATTAATTGTGCAGAAGGAATCATAGGGGTTGAGGGAATAGTATGTGAAAAACCAAGCTTGACATGGACCGGGAAGTGCGGAAACACACAGCACTGTGATAAGCAATGCCAGACCTGGGAATCTGCAAAACATGGAGCTTGTCACAAACGCCCTACTTGGAAATGCTTCTGTTACTCTGATTGTTGATGATCCAATTAACGACGCAAAGGAATATATATATATATATATATATATATATATATATATCAGAATCTTAAATCATGCATGCCTGAAAATTAAGCTAAATAAATAAAATAAAATGGTTCTTATCGTGCTAATTAAGTAGCAATTTCATGGGTCACTATAGCTAGGCATATCATAGCTACAAGTTGTCATGAAAGTGTCTTTCATATATATATATATATATATATATATATATATATATATATATATATATATATATATATATATGTATCTGTACGTTTCGATCGATTTATGTCTTATGAAAAAATTAAGTGTTTCTTTGTTTCTATAAATTTTCTTTGAAAGTATTTTAATATAATTATGGCATGTACGTAATACTTCTGAAAATTAATTTATAATATTGGTACTTATGTTTATCATCATATATTGGATGGGATGTGATAAGATGTGATGAGAAAGTATAAGAGGGAAGAGATGTGAAAAGATTATAATTTTTGTTCGTCACTTTGTGAGTTTTAGAAAGTAAGAAAAATGATTAGATTTTTAATTATATTTTCCAAGGGAAAGAAAATAATTTTATTTTTAAACTACACTATTATTATATTATCTTTACATATACATATAATAAATGATAATCTATCCGCTCCATATTAATTTATCATTCTTAACTTTATAAAGTCGACTTAAGAGATTTTTAAACTCAAAATTGATATTATTGTTTTAAAATTTTAATCAATACAATTATGAATATTATTAATGGAATCTTTTTTATTAATTTTAAATTATCAATATTAAAGTTTATATTCAACTTCAAGTTTACAATCACAACTATAAAGTTGGTGAACTTGTATTAATAATAAGAAATTACAATCATTTCTTTATAATCTGCTTCGAGATTTAGCATGACTTGAATATGGTGATATAGTCATAGACTCGAGATTCCACTGCTTCTCTTTTTCTGTCCGGGGCTTCTCTTGTTTTCCAGCTTTTCACAAGGAAAGAGAAAGGAAATTGGCTATATCTATATATAGCTCTTGTTTAATTACTGAAGTTCGAAAATCCAACCAACAGTGATAGTACTCCCTCCATCCAGAATTATACATTTGGGATTTACCACATCTTTGGCATCTTCCATGCATTCGATCATCAAAACCAGACTAAAACTTATCAAGTGGTTTTTATGTTACCATATGAGCTAATCGGTTATTATGATACTAATTAATTAAATGATTGGGGAGTAAAACAAGTATGTGGTTAAATGATAATGATTTATATCGTGGACTTTTTTATTGTCAATTACGTGAATAAACATTAATGATAATTTTGTTTGGAAAGATGTGTAATAAGTGGGGTCCTCTTATAATTCTTATCAATTTCATATATTGACAAATTTCGCAATTACAATTCAACCTAAATTTATCGAAATACATTCATCACTTTCTCTATTTAACAACAAACTCCCAAGTCCCGATCACAAATATGAAACAAAGCATATATGCCAACTTTACCTACTTCATCTGACGTTTTAGATTATTTTATTTTTTTCCAAATTATTTGAGGTTTTATATAATTTAAGAGAATTAGTAGCAATCTTTCAAAAATTATTCCTCATAGAAAAATGTTACAGATGAGAGAGTATGAGATAAGTACGGTAAAAGAGTATTATTATAGATAATTAATACTATATTTAAGGCATACAATCATTTTTTAAATTTTAATACACAATTCTAAAACGTCATATGTTATGGGACGGGTACAAAACTTCAAGGATAGAGCCATTACTCTGATTATTGAATCCCATATCCAATACTTTAGGCCCAGATAAGTGTGTAGCCTTCCTATGGTAGCCAAACTTTGTTCCATGAGGGCCCAAGATTGATATATAAATCATAACCCTTGAATAATATGCAAAACTAAATGGAGAAAAATTCCCTTGCACAATACATAAAATTAAATAATCTCTCGCTAACTAAAAAAAATAAATATCGTCACATTTAAAATTGTAAAATGAACAAACAGTTTAGATTTAATTTGTATTTGTTCGATTAAAAGTTCGATTCGAACTCGACTCAAATTATAAATAATTTAAATATGAGCAAATTTTAAAGTTTAATAAATTACTCGAACCTCCTCAAATTGCAATTTTCTACTGAGCTCGGATCATATTCGTTCGAAAAGCTAAAACTGTTCGGGCTTGATTCGAGATCGTGCTCGACTCGATAGCTAAATGAGTTTCAATCAAATCTTATTTTATACTCGATAAATTTTATGAATTAAATCTAAACAACTCAATACTCGACCTGACTCGGTTCATTTATACCTTTAGTCACATCTTTAAGTAATTACCTTCAATATTTATTTTGAACTTATCATTCATTTCATAACTCATTCATGTATAAGAAAATTTAGATTTGTGATATTGTTTTATGTTCAAATGTCATAATATTGGCCAATTATAATTTCGAGCATTATATCCATAAATCTATGATTAAAATAGAAAAGAAAAATATATCACAAATTAATTTGAAAAAGCCAAATTGGAAATCTTATTTGGGAACTGATGGTCCTGATGGGATGGGAGTATTAATTTCTTGAAGAATTTGAGAATATAAAGCTTATAGATTATTTGTAAATTGTAAGAATTACTATTCCTAAAGGTTGAATCTTTTTTTGTTGGCCCACCAAATAAGACTTTGGGGTTGGGCTTTAAATCCACAATATAAAAGCCCGTAGGAAACGATATTCGTTAAAACGACGTCGGTTAACCTGGTTAGCTGTCTACTATAAAATGCCCTAGGGTTCTTGCCAATGTAGAGTCGCCTTCTTCTCCATTTCGTTACTTCTTTCTGATCCTGCCTCCGCCGCTCTCTCCACTTTCTCTCTTCTCAGAGATCAGATGGTAAAGCTTTTTAGCAGTTCAAATTCGTCAAATCTGATATTGAATGATTTATATGTAATATTTTTTTCTATATAAATTTTACTGACATTGATATATATATATATATATATATATATATATATATATATATGGAAAACGAAGATATTCTTAAATAGATAACGTTTTAAATAAGATAATTTCATCAAAACGACATAGTTTTGGGGGACGCGACGTTTTTTGTAAATATCATGCCACCGCGTATTTACAAAACGCCATCGCGTCCTCCAAAAAACTACGTCGTTTTGATAAAATTACGTTATTTAAGCGATTATGCTATTTAAGTTAATTACGCTCGTTTCAGATATATATATATATATATATATATATATATATATATATATATATATTTAATGGTGACAGGCTCCAAAGAAGGAAAAGGCTCCTCCTCCATCTTCCAAGCCAGCCAAGTCCGGCGGTGGCAAGCAGAAGAAGAAGGTCATTTTCTCTCTATTCACACACACATATTTAAGCAGAAATGTATACGTATTAGATTGGAGATGTTAAGCTGTGCATGAGAAAAGCACCCTTAATGAAACGGGCCCAAATATATACTACACCTTTTCCTCAAAAAATACCCTCTTGCATAAATTTACCAGCTTTAGCAATGTATTTTCGTTCCATGTTTTTATCCTTAAATTCAAAATTTACTGGTGTCAAGCTTTGTAGTGATGCATAATTATTAAACTGTGATGGTAAACTTTAGCATCATTTATCATGAAGTTGTGAATTGTGATGGGAAATGTTAGCGTAGTAAGAAACAGTAAAAATTACTGGCAAATGGGAATCTTTTTGTGGACAGAGAGTTATTATTTATAAATCGATCTAATAGCTAAATGAGTGATGTTTAAGCTTGTATCATGATTTTGTTCGCTAGCTCTTTTGTGTTCCAAACAAAGCTTTACCAATTAAACAGTAGCAAAGCAATTTAAATTAAACTAGTAACGCATATAAACTATTTGCAGTAAGACATGTTCACAATTTTTCTACATTGTATAATGTGGTTGATGATGCCTTTGTAACAATAAAGTTGATAATGATTACAGAAGTGGAGCAAGGGAAAGCAAAAGGAGAAGGTTAATAACATGGTATTGTTTGACAAGGCCACATATGATAAGCTTCTCTCTGAAGCTCCCAAATTCAAGCTCATCACTCCTTCCATTCTCTCTGATCGTTTAAGGGTAATACAATCCCCAAATTTTCCTCGTTATCTTTTATATTACATTATATTTCTTAATTTCAAATGGGTATGATTACTATGCATGGTTCTCCTTCAGAAATTCAGCTTATGATTTTGTACAGATACTATTTTCTTTGTTTGATGAATATATGTCCAAATACTTGTAATTGTATTATGAAGAGTTGGCTTAGAATACTCAATTCATATTTATTATTTCTACAATCTTTGGTTTGTATGTCATTTAATTTCATATATACTGAATTGTGTGCCATGTTTAAGAAATCATACCTTAAAACGGAATTCTGGTATTAAGTTAGACTGGATAAGTAACTGAACCCGATTAAGTTTGCCTAGTCATTTAACTTGATGTAATCAGCATTAAATTCCCCTCTTTCAATATTGTGCCTTTTATTAATTCGTCCATATCTATACTTTGTCTGGTGCTTCAATCTCTTTTTTTATTATTGTTATTCTTTTTTTTTTTGCGAGTGTTTGTGCTTTGGGATTTTTTGGGCAAATTAAAGTCCCCCAGTGTTTGATGTGTGACTGTTGCACATTTGAGATGGGATAGGATTTATTTGTGAATGGCAGAATGTCTTGGTCAGGGGTCTCCCATTTTATAATGTACCTCAGTTGGCATTTCTGAATATTTCCTTCCAATGTTACATAGCTTCGATCTTGTTCTTCCTTCATATCTATCTGTAAATGATTAAACAGCGACTCTTATATATTCTTGATTAAAAGATAACCTATATACTTGAAAGTTAAAATATCTCAAGTTCTTGTAAATATTTTGTCAAACAATTCTTGTCATAAAAATTTCCCTTGTTATTTGTGAAGAAGATCAAGCCAATCTTGTTTATAAAATTGACTTCCCTTGTTTTTCTTCAAGAAATGTAAAAGATTGAAATTCCTACACTAGATGTTTTCATGATGAAGGTCCATGTGCTCTTGTACATAATATTAGTTCAATGTTGATATTACGTTCCATATGATGAACTACAACCAGCTATCTTGAATGTATGTAATAGTATCGGGCCTAGCACGGTTAGCCTACCAGTAAGCATCTGGTGTTGCGATAGTAATAATTCATATCAGCTAATAAAATTTATATATCAAAAAAATTGGGATCTTTTTTCTGTTTTTATTTAAATACCTTGATCATAAATTTGATATTGGTTTTTGTTGGTTAATTAATCTCCATTTCTCCTGAAGTGGAGACCTTGCTTTCCTTTCAAATTATTATCAGTTTTGCATTCTCAAGCTCGACATGGATTCCTGAACTTTTACTGTATTTGTCCAATAAATTTTTGCATTGACCTGGCAGATTAATGGATCACTTGCAAGGAAGGCGATTAGAGAATTGATGGCTAGAGGTTCAATCAGGATGGTATCAGCTCATTCAAGCCAGCAGATATACACCAGGGCTACTAACACCTAGAGACATGTCAGAGTTAGTTTTAGTTTTACCATTCTGTTTACTTGAGATGTTGCTTCAGCTTTTGCAAGAATGCCTGACAGAGATATTAATTTTCAATTATTTTTGCTCATGTTTAATGGTGAATTTTTGAACCGGTTAAAAGTGGTGGCCAGTATTTAGTATCACAGAATGATTTATTCGATTTGAATTCCGAGTTTGTTGTTGACTATTTTCATATACTATGTATGCAATTTTGGGTCTTCTTTGGTTGGTGGTGATTTGTTGGAATGTAATGTGAATGAAGTGGCATGTGCTAGGATTTCTACCTCTTTTATCCTATGGATGCACAGCTAAACCTCCTACTAGGGAGTAGAGTTTTGCAATGACAAGTGTTTGCTTTGGCTTCCTTGCTAGTTGTAAGTTGTTGAAATATTTGGAACCTTGCAGGGTGAGGAGGATGATGCCGCACAGCCAGGAAAGACGGAATGAATATGCAATATAGGATATACTGATATTAACTAGTGAAAATATATCAGAACCTTAGCCTGCTGGGGCTCTTGTTTTTAGTATATGCGTGTAGAACACAAAATACATAATTTTCTTCCTCTATTTCTTGGGCTCATTGGAAAGAACATATTTCTCTTCTTCTTTGTGAATATCTCATTTTTATTTGTAAATTAACTAAATGTTAATTTGCAAAATCTTAAAATTTTAAACTTGTATGGATTGGTAGTTTAATTCATAAAATAATATAATAGATTGTTTGTAAATTTAAATGAATCATTTTAATAATTTAAAATAATGTTATTAGTATATGAAAATTGGTACTACTCTTTATTCAAAACTATATTAAAATTGTCAAAAATCTTCTTGGACACGTGTGCGGCTGTGCATCAATCAATTATTTAGTATTACTCTGTTGACACTGAAATCGTGATTGATCACATCAATCAATTATTTAGCATAGTGAAATCGTGTTTGATCATATCACTATTCCATAAATATTTTATGCTCACTTTTATTCTGTCTCGTTTTTCCTGGCTGTGGAACCAACATACATACCTTTGCCCTAATTCCTAGCTAGACGACTATGAAAGCAGATTCTTTGTGCCTAATTTTCATGTCTCAGTGTTTTTTTATTTATATTTTGACATCTAATTTCTTACTTAACATCAATTAACTCTAAAATTAAATAAAAAAACATGTGTCAAAATCTAAGTGAGGAGACACAAAGGGGACAAAAGAATTAAAGACAAAATATGCTCTCGACTCGTAGACGCACATTACATTACCATAAGAGTGGGTGACGTATTTCAATCACCATCCCCTAAATTATTGTCTCCTCCCTGCCGGTGTATATATATGTGATACGTAAAAATTAAAATTATGAATGACTCCATCATAATATATTATGTCTTAAATTTTACGTATTTGTGTACGTTATTTTCCTTTGTTTAAAGACATTAAGAATCTCATTGCAACTCATATAATTGTACCAAAATTTCAAAATTAATTTTAACTATTCGAGATCATGCTCGACTCAATAGTTAAACGAATTTCAATCAAATCTTATTTTATACTCAATAAATTTTATAAATTAAGGAGGTGTTTGATTAAACTAAATGAAATAGTTCTGAATGTTTAAGTAATCTGAATGAAGCAGAATTGTGAATAAAAAAAATTGTTTTATAATTGAAATGTTTGAAACATCTAAATAATAAATTTTTATTATTTTACCCCTCTGAAAAATTTTAAAATTGTTGTACATTTATGTAATATTAGTTAATATAATAGTTAATATTTTAAATAAAATTAAATATAAAATATTTCATTCTGCAATTAGTCAACTCATTTAGCCAAAAGAATTACATTTGGTCATTCAGCCTAAAAATCTGACCGATTCAATCATTCAGACGATTTTCATTCAAAACAAACACACTGAATGACGGACCAATTCAATCATTCAGCTCTAAACAAATATTCCCGATCCGATTCATTTATACCCAAATATTCCCGATCCGATTCATTTATACCCGTAGAAGTAGGACAAGAAATGAAGGTGGGAAAATATTGGATTGTCCATTCAGTGGCACATGACTAAGGCACGGGCCAAGGGGCACATCATGGGCCTCTGCGTCTCTGATTACAACCGTCCATGCAATTAAAGAGTCCGAGAATAGCCTGACAAATTGATTGAAAGATTAGTTTGTTTGGACATACCTTAATTCTATTCCAATTAAAACATTTTGTATTGTTTCCAAATTGATTACTAACATGGGACGTCCAATTGCATTAAAATTGCAACTAATTAAGTGATAAGAACATGAAGATTGGTCCAACTTGTGGCTTAATTTGCTTTATCTTCCTTCCATAAGTAGTAGATGGCTTTGGAGGCAGCCAGCATACTTTAGTTGTATACTCCCCCCGTTGCTTAATATAGGTCGTTTTAGACATGTGCACAAGGATTAAAGAAATGATTGAAAAGCATTAACTATAATATCAATTGTCTATAATACCCTTCACCTCACTTATCTCATAAATATGGATCAAAAGATTAGGTGGAGTAATAAGGGGCAATTTGGAAAAAATAGTAATCAATTCTCCTAGATAACCACAAACGACAAATAATTATGAATAAAAAAAAGAGTCTAAAACGACCTACATATAGAAATAGAGAGAGTATTTACAACTAAATCATTGTAATTAATAATTAATTAATGAAGACAAAATTCAAGTTATGAGCACTATAATAATTGTCATCTATATCTATATAATAAATGAGTACATATTTAAAAGCTTAAGAATTGCTTCTAGTCCGTTGATCTAAAAAGTTTAAGAAATAAATATCTTCTATCCCGATACCTATTCACATCATAATAAGATTTATGAATAATATATTGTTGAATTAATTTAACTCATTACAAATTCATTAATTCAAAAGATCATCACTAAAAGTATTAGTGATAACAATTTGAGTTGTTATATATAATTGTATTTTATTTATTAATTATTATTTATATGTCAAATGTACCTTTAATATTAGTTAGTAATTATAAATTATAAAGAAAAATAATGTCAAATTAAGAGTATTTTGTCACTTTATAATCTTAAAATAAAAATATATTTGTAATTTTAGATTTGACTAAAAGAAAAATGTATTTTAGTTTTACTTTGTAATGCTATTTTTATTATTATTTGTTAAAATAGTTAGACATATAGTCTTACCCAACAATGGTATTTATATTCATTTTAGTGTATAATAAAACACCTTGGCTAAAAAAAAAAAAGGAGAAGAACTAATACAATATTACTCGATTTTAATTAATAGAATAGTTATTATTGTAAACTACATTTTTAAATCTTCACATATGATAATTTGAATTTTAAAATAAGTTTAT
The DNA here is from genome assembly GCA_020205605.1 of Panax ginseng. NCBI lineage: Eukaryota > Viridiplantae > Streptophyta > Magnoliopsida > Apiales > Araliaceae > Panax > Panax ginseng. Next base: position 101,574,234 of record CM035141.1, on the reverse strand, counting down.
CAGAGATATATTGCCCCAGTGGCAGTTATAGATACAGATTGTATAACAATATAAATACCCCAATGTTCAATATGGTCTATATATACCACACCACCACCTTCAACATTACTCATGCATTTCCTTCCCTTTAATCTGTAAACCAAATTTCATTACTCCAAAAGGCTCTATAATCATTTCCTCATAAAACCCAGTTCTGCATTTCCAGCAATTTTGGTGGAACTAAAACAGATCTTCAGGTATTCTTAATCATACTTCTCCCCGAAAGATACTTAGGGTACTTATAGTTTTTCACCTTGCTGATCTGGGTACTTCAGATTTTCCAATTTTAACAATTCAAAGATCCTTCATTAGATTCCCAGATGCAGCTTTTGGAATAAATTTTATTATATAGTATATTTTTGTACATGGGTCACTGCTGGCTCTCTATTTCTTAATTGTAGTAGCATTCTGTGATTTATACTTTACTTGGTTACTTAGCTTAGAGCCGTACATCTTCAACTTTACTTGGATTAGTGTATTAATGTTTCATTCTTGATCCATTGATCATAGTTATCATCTGGGGTTTCTGATTTTTGGAATAGCTGTATTGTGTGAATCATTTCCGATGGATTTGTGCTGTGTAACATTGAAATCCAGTACCCGTTTGGCAAATGTAAGCAGGGGTTTTGTCAATAATGGGGATAATGGGTTTTGGGGGGAGAGGATTAGAGGGAGTCTTAATAGCAACCATTGGAGTAACCAATTGGCAAGAAGTTTGAAATTCGAGAGAAAGGTGAGAAAGATCAAACCTGGGGCTGCTTTCTCTGTCCTCACATCAGATAATGGCACAGACACACTGGTGAGTAAATTCTGTTTTATTTTTAATTAATTTGATTTATTTTTCTTCTGTCTATTGTCTTGAACTAAATTGTGGGAAGCATTATGTGAGGCCTGATTTTTTAAATTTATTTATATTATTTTGTTGATTTACCGGTATTGATGTGGTTGTTATGCTTGATAGAGCTGCTTTCTCATTTAGCGTTGTTTAATATAATTATTAGACCTTACAAGTACCAAGATTTGAGAGAGAAAGAGCAGACCCGAAAAATGTGATTGCTATTATATTGGGTGGAGGTGCTGGGACTAAACTGTTTCCGCTTACAAGTAGATCCGCAACACCTGCTGTAAGTACAATACACTTTTACAGTAATGAGCTCTTATGGTTTTTAGCTCTCAAGTGTCTGTTAATTGATTTGAATATATAAAACTTGTGAACACTATGTAAAAGTTACTCGGTCTCATTATTTCATTCCTTTGATCCAAACGCATCATAATAGATACACATTTTTTAGCCTACTACTAGAGAAAAGACTAATAGTATTATACATATTTCTTAGTTGGCATAAAAATGTACTTAACTCATTTTTTTTAGGATGGAGGGAGTATATATTTACATCTATATATGTGAGGTTGTTTCACAAAAAACTCTCGGGAGAAACTTCATCTTTCAGATGTGGAATTGATTGATATGATTCGCTGGTTTTCTAACTTACGAGCTTTAACTCACAAGAAGAACTTTTCGATATGTAATATGACGTACAGGTTCCAGTTGGAGGATGCTATAGGCTTATAGACATTCCCATGAGCAACTGCATCAACAGCTGCATAAACAAGATATTTGTTCTTACTCAGTTCAACTCTGCATCTTTGAATCGTCACATCGCTCGTACATATTTTGGAAATGGTGTGAACTTCGGGGACGGTTTTGTCGAGGTAAGGTCCCATAAGTCATATTATCAGGAAAGAGAATAGGCATAAGACAGATATTCTTTGTAGCCAGAGCATTTTTCAGTAGATCAGCTTAGTGGCTTTGTCTATTGTAAAAGGTTTCGGTAGAAAAGTGGACATATAATATAGTTCAATTAGATTATTTAAGAAATCAACTTAACTGGAATTGTTCTCCCAGAAACTCTGAGATATCCCACTAGTTTAGTACAATGGAACTTTAACAAAACTTGTGAAGGATAAAAGAGAGAGAACATAGTAATTATTTAGTTAACGAATTGGTTCACTACAGAAACGAGACTTCATAAGTTTAGAGACTTGAGAACATAACAAAAAAAACGCTTCTTTTTTTGTTGTAAATTCTTCTCTCCCTTGTTCTTTATTTATCATTATCTGAGTGAAATCCTTGTCTAATTGATTTTATTAACCTCCTTACAAGCGTTTCTATCTACTATTATAAAAAAAATCAAGTTATTAATGATTGGATGAAACCAAGTTTCCCCCCATTATTTAAACATCTAATATATATGCAACTCTTGATGCAGGTGTTGGCCGCCACTCAGACACCAGGGGAGGCAGGCATGAATTGGTTTCAAGGAACTGCAGATGCAGTGAGGAAATTTACATGGGTACTTGAGGTAGGTGTTAGAAATTTTCAACACAATCTAGCTTATTAATCCACAGATAATTAGATTTGAATTCCCATATCTTCACGGTAATATAAATATTATATCGCTATTATTACTTTCTTTTATTTAGAAGTTCCATTTATACTTCTACTTCTAGGATGCCAGGAACAAGGACATTGAGAATATACTGATTCTATCGGGTGATCAACTTTACCGGATGAACTATATGGATTTTGTGCAGGTGCCTATATATTTTCTTTTGATGGAACAAAAGATTTATAATTATAAATATTTTTGAAAGGTGCTAATTATTTATAACACCTGAACAGAATCACATTGACAGAAATGCTGATATTACAGTTTCTTGCGTACCCGTGGGGGACAGGTTTGTTGTATTTTTAAATTGTCACCCAAGAATATCATGCTTCCAGTCCGATGTCCTCTTTTAGATTTTTTTTCTTAGTATTAAGAGTTAAATGATTAAATATCTTCTTAAGTTTATAGCTATTTCTTCTGATGTAGAAAAGGAGAAGAGATAGAAACAAAAAGTTTACAACCACTCTTTCTTTCATTTACACGTCACTGCTATTCATTCCATCTCAAGTTGACTTTATATTTGTCAGTCATGCATCCGAGTATGGATTGATGAAGATTGACAACAGAGGGCAAGTCATCCAATTTGCTGAGAAACCCCGGGGCGATGATCTAAAAGCAATGGTAAGTCAATACTTGATCCTTAAACTTACTTTTCTTTATCCAATTAACCTGGTCAAGTCCCTTATCTTATTAATGTAGTGATCAAAAAGGAAACCTTCTCTGTTTCAATGGTGTCTTTGTTAACAAAATCCTCATTTGACTTCCAAACAAATATTTATCACTATCATTGGATTATAATAATTACCTTCTGAGTTAGTTAAAAGACCACTGTTGAAAGAATCAGAACTCTTATACTAGTTTCTCTGTACAAAATTTCTATTTGCAAACCTTATTCCAGCTGATATAGATTGGCTTTTATCAGTTTTACGTGATCATGTTCATGTTTCTTACTGCAGCAAGTGGACACCACTCTATTAGGGTTGTCTCCGCAAGACGCCGCAAAATCTCCATATATTGCTTCAATGGGTGTCTATGTCTTCAGGACAGATATATTATTGAAGCTTCTAAAGTGGAGATATCCCACATCCAACGACTTTGGCTCTGAAATTATTCCTTCAGCGGTTATGGATCAGAATGTGCAAGTAAGGATAGATAGTAGATACCACATGTTTGCCATTTTTTATACATCATATGATGAATATTAACTTTAAAACTTATCCTGACAGGCTTATTTGTTCCGAGATTATTGGGAGGACATTGGAACAATAAAATCTTTCTATGATGCTAACTTGGCCCTAACAGACGAGGTTTGCTTTAAGTTACAGTCATTTTTCAATCTTGGAGTAAAAATAAGACCTCCATAATTAAAGATTTTTGACTATCTAAATGGAAATTCAGACATTTTTATTCATGCAATGCTAACTCCTTAACGTAACTTGATGGTTGGTGCAGGTGCCAAAATTTGAATTTTATGACCCAAAGACACCATTCTTCACTTCTCCTCGATTCTTACCACCAACCAAATTTGAAAAAAGTCGGGTAAGCAAATAAACTTGGGAAGGATCCTTTCTTAAGTTAAGTATTTGGGTTCTCATGGTTCACTTTGCTTTGCAGATCAAGGATGCATTAATATCACATGGGTGTTTTCTACATGAATGTAGTGTTGTTCACTCAATTGTGGGTGAACGCTCACGTTTAGATTCCGGTGTTGAGCTTAAGGTGAGCTATATAGCTATTCCCGAATTATTCTCCTTGAGTAATGAAGAAATGCAATTTTTTTTTCCCTGCGAAGAATTAAATTCAACTAAATTTGAGTCCTTTCGTTTCTTTCTCCGTTTTCAATTAGGATACGGTGATGTTGGGAGCAGACTACTATCAAACAGAATCTGAGATTGCATCTTTGCTAGCAGAGGGGAAAGTTCCCATTGGGGTTGGTCAAAACTCAAAAATCAGGTAATGAGCAGAAATTAAATCATCTTTAAGCTTAAAAAGAAGTATCAGAATATCAGGTTCTGACAAAGTTCACTGGATTTCTTTGAAGCAACTGTATTATCGACAAGAATGCAAAGATTGGAAAAGACGTGATCATCACGAACAAAGATGTGAGCTTAATTTTTCCATGCTTATTAATATTATCTTGTACACATAATTTTTCGAGCATGGATACTTTAATGGAGTAAATATCCCAGTTTTATGGACTATTTCAAATGTTTTGGCCTATTAGGGTGTTCAAGAAGCAGACAGACCCGAGGAAGGATTTTACATTCGGTCAGGGATAACTATTGTAATGGAGAAGGCCACAATCAATGATGGCACAGTTATATGAAGGGACCTCGAGAACCTGCGGCGTGCCTTAGTTTGGAGATCCATCTTTGAGAATCTTAAGGGTTAGAGATTGCAAGAGTTCTTCCCAAGAACTAAGAAGCAAGCTGCACTTTTGCCTGTCAGAAGCTAGAAGTTGCAGCATATGTAAAAATGAGCATATATTAGGATTAGTAATCTTTTTTAGAAATCAAATGGATTCGGTCTTATGCATATGCGAGGAAGGTAATCAAAAAACGAAAGAAGAACGCATCAGAAGTTTCAGAAATAAAACACGAAGGCTGCATCAACTGGATACTTCTTCCTTTTCTTCTAGGAGTTTACAGTCTACTTATGAAAAGAGTTGATACTTTGTTGTAGGATTGAATAGTAATAATAATAAAAACTGCAGATAGCAGGATGTACTGAACTTTTCAATTTGTTTATGATTAATAAATAGCTTTATATCCCCACCTCTCTCCTTTAATAAATTTGTTTACTCTGGAAAGACATTTCTGCTGAGATAAACAGGTAATTACACATTCCGGCTTTAAATATCCAAAAAAAAAACTCCCAATGATTTGGCTGGTCAACAGTAAACGTATTTTCTTCTACTAGTCAATCAATCTTGACCATCAACAAAACTGTACTTATTACTCAATACTGCTTGGTATTCTTACACAGCATAGATTGCTTAGGTACTAGTAGTATTTTTCACAAACCCTTGGTATTCCAGACTATGAATGAACCCCTATTCTGGAACTCGCATGGTTGAAAACCATTCATGGCCTTCCCCATCAAGGCCATAGCAGCTATGCTCGGACACTGCTTCTTTTGAGAGTCCTCCAAAGTTACCTTGGAACTTTGCGGCTCACAAACCACAACTGCTTCAGGCTTCTTCTGTGGAGTTGCAACTCTGTTACGGCGCCACCTCTGAATCCAAAAATGAGAAAGTGTTATGTTATCACCTTTATCCACGTTGTCTACTGAAGAGGAATCACCATTCCTTACCGAGGCTGTTTTTTGACGTAGCACCATCAATTCTTTCCCAGTACATTTAGGCGATGTCGGTTCTAAGTTCATTATTTCACTTTTCATAATTTTGCTGAACAACTTGGTTACTTTTTCATGAGATGCTTCACCCAAATTCAAGCTCTTAGTACCATGAGAAAAGGAACCTGAACTACCCAACTTTAGCCGCTTAATCCGTCTGCTGCTCGACTCTGGTCCCAGATGACCATCTTGGCAGTTGTTAGATTTTGCATTACTGGGTTGCTCAGCATGCAGGAGTAGATCCATGTCCAAACTCTGAGTTCTGGAGGTGCTTGGCACTGCATTGTCAATCGAGCTTGCTGCAGCTGGCAGGGCGGGAAGCTCTATGTTTATATCAGGTAATTCAGGGACAGGACGTTTGCGTCTAACTTCTCGGGCTGAAGCAACGGCATCATAAGGTGGTAAATACGTACCAGCCATACCATCCTGCAAAATTGATATTGTTATGACTATAAATTTAACAGTTTCGAGTTTCCTGATTATTGCGGCCTAAACTATTTATAAATTTATATGTTGTATCAACATTAATATAATCTTGTTTAAAGTGATTGTAACTTTGTTAGCTTCAAATGATTTCTAGTCCTTTGCCTGTCAAGCAAATGGTTCTCCTACAAACAGGTGTGTGTCTCTGCAAAATACACAACACTATGAATAAAGGAATCTGAAGACACTTGTATCCCAGCCAGGTACATAACTAAAAATACAAGCATGTTTTTGAAACCTAGCCAATAGTGTTGGTCAACGTGAGCTGTCCTCACCCATTAATGCCCGCCCATTGAAATCAGCCTAGGCATTTTCTTAACTCCTCCCTCAGTTTGTGACTTTGTGGCTATAAAAGGGGCAGCAAATGGAATAAGGAAGACACACCAACAAAAACAACACTCTCATCCGAGAGTTTAAAGAGAGAGAAGCTTTTGTGAAGCTTTAGAAAAATAGGGAGAGAAAGATAGTTCAAATAAAAGGGTGTTTTATTTAGGTTCCATCACATAGTTATTGTGATGAAGTAATTTGGGTTTGTACTCAAATTAAGATATCTTTGTATTCTATCAGATATTCTAGTGAATTATTCGGAGCTTGTCCCATGGTTTTTACCTCTTAGTTTTAGAGGGTTTTCCACATAAAATCTTGGTGTCTCGTGATTGGATATTTTCTACTTATTTCCTGCATGGTTATTATTTTGGTGGAACTGCAAATTTAATCTGTTTGGCATGTGGTGATATTTTATCCGTCTAATTTATCAAAGACAACAATATTTGGGAGGTGATTTTTTCCCAACAACTGGTATCAGAGCTAAGGTTATTTGCTCGGTTGTTTTTGATAAATTTTATGGAGGAATCAGTTGGAGCCATGATTAAATTGACCTCTTCAAATTTTTCGATCTGGAAGCCCAGAATGGAGGATATCCTTTATTGCAAGGATTTGTATGATCCGTTGGAGCTCAAGGGAAAGTAGTCCGCGGATAAGTCTGAGGCTGATTGGAATAAAATGAATAGAAAGACTATTGGTCACATCCGACAGTGGATTGATCAAAGTGTGTTCCACCATGCTTCGCAGGAGACGGATGCTCACACTCTATGGACAACACTAGAGTCTATGTACGAGAAGAAGAATGCACAAAATAAAACTTTTGTCATTGAAAAATTGTTAATCTAAGTATACAAGGATTGGAGCAAGGTGTTTGGAGCATAAAGTGAGTTCAAGGTTTGGTGAACCAGTTGTCCACCATGAAGTTGAATCTTGATGATGAGATTGAGAAGCTCTTTTGCTTCTCGATTCGCATACAAACAATTTGGGAGACTTTGTGGTGTCTCTAAGCAATTCACTCCGTAAGGAAAAATGACTACGCAGATGGTTGGGGCGATGTCTTCATAATGAGGAGACAAGACGAAAGGAGCAAGGTGTGAATTCGAGACACAAACACAAGTTTTTTATGCAGAGAAGAAAAAGCAGTAAACAGAGAGAAAAGCTCTTCTGAAGATGACAAATTCAGGAGAAGGTTGAGAGGAAAAGAGATAATTTGTTTTCACTGCCAGAGATTGGGTCATATAAGGCGAGAGTGCAGATTTTTAAAGAAGGAACAGTCTAAGGAAAAGATGAGGATAAGGACTCAATTGTGTATCTATCCGACGCGTTGATGTAATTTCTTGTTAGTGATGGTAAACCCAAGTGTCAAGTTAATGAATGGGTTATTGATTCAGGTGCTTCGCTCCATGCTACTGCCGTGTGGTGAGATCTTCACATCCTACACTAAAGTGGTGATTTTGGCTATGCGGATGAGAAATGGTAGTGCATCCAAGGTTATCGGCATTGGAGATATTTATCGAAGACTAACAATGGTGGCATGTTGATGCTTAGAGAAGTCGGACATGTTCAGGATATCCTTTAATTTGATGTCTCTTGGTAAGCTTGATGAGAATGGTTATAGCATTTTTGGTGAAGGTCGGTGGAAGCTCTTTAAAGGGTCTCTAGTGGTGACTAGAGGAAAGAAGGTGGCGCTTTTTACACAATGCAGGCGCATGTGGAAGGTGTTAAAGATGGGGGAGTTAGGCGAAAAAAGGATGTGGTACAAAGCCATGCAAGATGGAAGAAAAGCCTTGCATGAGAACCACGAGAAGAAATCTCTTCACTTGAAATGGGTACCAAAAGTGAAAAAGGAGAGATAGCTCACGGCCTGTGGTACAAAGCGGTTGTGAAAGAATTTGACAACAAAAATCATCAAGTTTGAGTTAGATCCTTCCATCAAGAAAGAGCCGTGTCGATGAGATAAAAGTCGGACGTGAAGAAAGTTAAAAATTCCAAGAAGCTTGAGTTGAGTCAAGGCTTCGTTGGGATTAACTCCAAGTGAGGAGTTGTGGTTTGACGTGCAAATTCAGTCTTGGAAGGTTATACAGAAGCAGACATAGCAGGTTTCGAAGAGAAGGAGTCTACTTCGGGGTATTTGTTTACTTTTGCAGGGGGAGCCATGTTATGGCAGTCCAAGTTGCAAAAGTGTGTTGCTTTGTTTACTACTGAGTTGACAACAAAATGTTGTGTTTTCTTCAAGAGTTGAATTTGACACAGGAATCGACTCCAAGTGACGGAGTCATGGTGAACATATCCTTAATGGGTTCGGAGGGGGAGATTGTTGGTCAACGTGAGCTGTCCTCACCCATTAATGCCCGCCCATTGAAATCAGCCTAGGCATTTTCTTAACTCCTCCCTCAGTTTGTGACTTTGTGGCTATAAAAGGGGCAACAAATGGAATAAGGAAGACACACCAACAAAAACAACTCTCATCCGAGAGTTCAAAGAGAGAGAGAAGCTTTTGTGAAGCTTTAGAAAAATAGGGAAAGAAAGATAGTTCAAATAAAAGGGTGTTTTATTTGGGTTCCATCACATAGTTATTGTGATGAAGTAATTTGGGTTTGTACTCAAATTAAGATATCTTTGTATTCTATCAGATATTCTAGTGAATTATTCGGAGCTTGTCCCGTGGTTTTTACCTCTTAGTTTTAGAGGGTTTTCCACGTAAAATCTTGGTGTCTCGTGATTAGATATTTTCTACTTATTTCCTGCATGGTTATTATTTTGGTGGAACTGCAAATTTAATCTGTTTGGCATGTGGTGATATTTTATCTGTCTAATTTATCAAAGACAACAATATTTGGGAGGTGATTTTTTTCCAACAAATAGGATACGCTACAAGAACCAAAGACAGAGAAAAGTACCTTTTCCTTTGGGGAAGAATTTACACCTGTAACGATCAAAAAGGATAAAGATATTTAACAGATGCACCAAAATTTACATGAAAAAAATAAAAAATAAAAGTTAGCTTCCAGATTAGAACAAGGCAAGACAATAAACACCTTAACTTTTTGAAAACTGGTCGCCAAGAAAGTTTTCTGAAAATACATTCTATACTGAAGCAGACATGTCTAAAATCAACAAATGGAAACTCTCTGATTAATTGTGCTTCAACTGTCTCTTCAAGCCAGATATATATACAATATACTATAATTTTTGTTTAATAAGATATATATATATATATATATATTACTCGGTCTGCCTTCTAAAGTCGAACCTTAAAGAAATAACCGTCTTTTGGTGTTCTATATGACGGTTCGATCCGTCACCATAGCCATGTAGTCTTTGGCGACGGATCGAACCATGTCCATTGTGTCAGTTTCAGCTGATGATTCATTCTTTGGAACAACTTCAAGAGCATTGACATCTTGAACATTACCTTTTCCTTCACCATCTGCTGAGCTACCAAGAAGTTGAAGCTTTACTCCTTGCTGACCATGACCACAAAGTTGATCGAAGCTGTGAAATTCACTTGAGGACTTTTTTTTTAATTGGGCAAGAACTCTCGACTCCCTGAAAATTTGATTTTCTTTACACAGGTTGACATCAGTCTTTTTAGCATTTAGCAAGCTATGAGTTGTCTGAGAAATTCTGGGAGGACTTCCACCTACTTCCTCCACAGAAGTACAGATTCTTGTAGTCTTCGCATTATGAGCAGAACTTGGCTTTATGTGCAAGCAGCAGCTCCCTTGATGTAACATTTCCAATTTTGTCAGTTTTGGCAAACTGCTGCAACTTGGAAACAAACTAATGGCAGGATAATTCTTCATTATCTGGTACCGCTCTTCACAAAATGCTGGTGAATGCTTATTGCTCGTAGACGGATCATTTACAAGCAGTGATGAGTCATTCTTCTTTCTGAAATATGGTATTACAGATTTTCCATAGGTTGAGCACTTGTCCATATTTTTATTACCAACCAAAATTTCAGAATAGCTGTGATAATCACCCTTTTCCTGTTCCAGAACCGTCACTTTAGTATCTGATAAGTGTTTTTTGGATGCTAAAACGGATTTTAAGTGGTTGACTTTTTCTTGTCTACTTAGTGTGAAGGATGGTGCATCAATTCTTCCTCTATCAAATCTGCATTCTCCATGATCAAATCCTGGGGGGAAAACATGAGATGCCGTGCCAGTAAAATTGTCCTGCGAAGATTTTGAGAAAGCAAAGCTGCTACCAAAAATCATATGAGACTTTGCCAGCTCTTTAGGGTTTTCTAAGACACTTTGATGCTTTATACAACACTCCCTTGATGAAATTTCATTTACTGGCGGAGCCACTGAAAGTATTGAAGGAAAAAGACTCCCGCTTGTATACAGAGCCGTAGTACCATGTTCAAAGTTCTGTACTTGGGTGTCTTTTCTGTCGTGGTCAATTTTCAAAATGGAACTACTCCCACTTTTCCTAGAAAGATTGACTACCGGAGAGTCTAGGGAACCCAGTATATGGGTTCTTGAACTCATTGGCGAGCTCTAATTTATGGCTTTAACTTGTGTAGGTCTTTTGGCAGATTCAGAAATGCCAGATGCAATCTCCACTCCACTCAGTAAATGGTGTTGCTTGGTACGTACCACGATCATCTTCATTGTTTCCAAGAGGGAGGCTAGATAACTGATCTTGCTCCTGTCCAGTGCGACATCAAAAGAGATGCACCGGCTGCTTAATTAGCTTTCTCAACAGAATAGAACCGACCAGTATATGGTCTTGTTAACGATCAGACATGATGAGATGGATATAAGACGTTTCCTTTATGTAAGTAGTTGCTCTTCAGATGCTTTACTACAACCAGACAAATTAAGATATATATTAACAGTCCTGGATAAAACATGGAATATTTAAGTCCATGACTCCATTTATTAAATAATTAAAATACATGAAATATGAACTACTAGGGAAATACATATATAGCTACCTCTCATGAACATAAAGCCGATTCCTTTTTAGCCTACCCCAACTCAAATAGTTTGGGATTTTTGATATTGAACTAGAGAGAAAGCGAAAAATAATTTGAAAGAAGTGTTTGTTTTCCAATAAACAGATTTAGATAAAATCAAGAAATATTCTACAAAAATAACCAAGTTCAATTTTCAAAGTAACATATCAACAACACCGCACGTAGAGTTGGTCATAATTTCAGTTCAAAAAGGACGCTCGAAAATGAATCAATACAACTACTACTAGGGTGGTTCGATCTTTTCCGCAATCGAAGTAAAAACTCCTCCTTTTGGTAATTTAAAATTTTATAAAATCAGAGAATAATACTACTAAAACATTTGGTTACAACAAGAAGCAAGCCCTTGCTAACTACCACAGCTTCAACGTCAATAATACAAAAGGCAAGGTATAGACATTAAGCTCCCCGGCCGTTTCAGTGTGTTTCCCCGGCCCAAAATAAGGTTATGATCAAATAAAAGTTCAAAGGAAATAGCATTAAACAACTAAAATTTCCAACTCTGCCATATACATGACTTAATAACAATAACTCATAAATATCGCAATTTAATTTCTAATTTCTATGTTTTTACTACCTAATATGACTTACTTTTCATCTTTAGCAAAGAAGAAAGCAGCTTGATCAAGTAGTTTATTAAACTGATCGATTTGTGGGAGTTCATAAGATTTGAAGTTGTACGTAGAGAGAGAAAGTTGATTGTACCTTGACATTATTCGAAGAAGATAGTATCGTGAATATATATACTAATAATTTTGATATTTTAGTGCTTTGTCTATCAAAATTACAACTTTTTCCCAAGAAAGCTACGATAGGGAAAGAAAATATATACAAACGGGTGTTGAGTTGTACTCTAATCCATAGGTTACACCTTTTATTTTATTAAAAAAATATTAATAATTGAAATCGTTTGTCCATTATCATCTAGCCAGCTAGCAGCTGCTACCTGCTAGTTGAAGGAATAAATAAATAAAACATCTTTATTTCCAACTTGGAATGCTGCACCAAAAAGAGACGAACCCTACCCTTTCTTCCACCAAAGAAAATCTCTCTCTCTCCCACTCACTCACCACTCACTTGTAAAAATATATCTACAAAATGCATGC